>JAJEOU010002832.1:2945622-3543122 GCA_021534815.1 Acrocephalus arundinaceus | reverse complement strand
AACTTCAGATAAAGATGTAGAGGAAATCAACGCAAACTTCCTGAACCTGGAAACGTGATCCTCTCAGGGGTATCACCTGGGGGCTCAGACAAAAGTGGAATCAGCTGTGGGGGTGAGGCTGTTGATGAGACAAGAGTGAAATAAGCTGTGGGGGGTCCATATTGATACCTATATAAGTAGAGAGCCGAGCTCTTGAGGTGGAAGGGGATTTTTGGGTCTGAGTCTACTGTGAGACTGTGTAGGCAAATTAAATCCAAGTTACTCTTATCAGGTCCTTTCCATCTTTTCTTCAACAGAGCAGAGGGATGCTCATGAAGTACCCTTGCTCGTCTGGGGCACTTGGATTGGAGGTTGTGGGTGAGTAGCTGGAACTACCCAATAATTAATTAATTTAAGCTCTGTTCGTGTCCAATTGATGTGATTTGGGGGTTGTTCTTGCTGTGAATTTGGAAGTGGGGAGAAGTGTAAATGCAGAGCTGGTGTTGCAGTGCTGAGGAGAGAGGTGGAGAGCCCATGGTGGGAGGTGGGTTTTGTCAGGAGCAAGCAGTTAGGTTGTGGAGGAGGCACAATCAATGTGTGGGATCCATGTGAGCAGAATTCACTGAGGGAAGGTGAGCGTGTCTTGGGATGGTAAGAGGAGAAGCAGCTTTGATTTTCTGGTGTTATTAGGGCTGGTTTGTGCACTGGGTGCCTGAGACAGCCCAGGGTCAGCACAGCCAGGTGAGAGGAGATCCCAAAGGCAGTCTGAGAGGTGGCTGGAGGGTTTCTGCCTGCAGCCACCTTGACACAGGTACAGAGGTGAGGGGTGTAACACCCCAAAACAACCTGCACAGCCTCAGCCTGAAAAATACCTCAGTTACCTCTGAAAAAAGGTACAGCTCCTCACTATAGAAACTATAAGCCTTGCTCTGTGTTAGTGGCTGCAGGGAACAGATACCCCAGTGCAGGAACCCAAAGCAAGGACAGGGTATCTGTGGGAATGATGTTAGTGATAAATATGAATTCCATGTGCATTGCCACACATCTCCCCTTCCTCAGCATGTTGGCACACCCTGCCATGGTGACAGGGTGCTGCAGCTTCTCCCATCTTCCTGAGTGTGGAGTTTGTGGTCAGGAAAGCAGAGAGGTGCTGCTGCAGCCTGGCCCTGGCAGGGAAGGGGAGCTCAGTGTGCCTGGGGTGCACCCAGATGTCAGAACATGGTGGGTCCTGTATTTGCATGGATTCACAGAAATTTGCATACCAGTGTGCAAAGAGAGCAGCTGGGAAAGAGCAACAGAGACTCCAGAGTTTTGTGTTTTAAGCTATTACTGTCCTTCGGTACTTTGTTGTTTAACCCACCCCTTCTTCCTCCAATTTGCTGTTTGCTCCCTTTGCTGAGGAATTAGGGATGGGTGGATGACCCTGCTCAGTGCAACCGAGCTAACACAAAATACAGATGTCTGTATCATGGTCCTGGAGCATGTTGCCCACTGGCTGTGACCCTTCCTTCTTGTAAATAATTTCAAAGATTTTTTTTGTGGTTGTTTGGTGGTTTGAGTTTGTTTGGGTTTTGTTTTGGTTTTTTGCTTTATGACTTTGTGAAGAAGAAACTTGCTTTATTTTAGAACAGCCCTTTGCAAACTTATGAATGGCAGCTTTGGAGCAGTGAAATGTATGGATGCTTCAAAGAAATCACTGGAATTTTTTTTTTTTTCTCTAAATATCATGTTAAAGACTAGTTTTCCTTGATGCTCTCAGGAACAGATTAACTTAATTACTGATCCCTCCTCCTTTAAACCAGCTTGAGGCATTGTTTTTGGCAAAGTTATAAATGACTGAAAATAAGAAGTTATAATGAGAATGTTAGGCAGCCATAGCTTTAGTTTTCATTATCAGCACTATCTACCATACTTCACAGTACTTTTTGACATAAAATGTAGACCGAGGCCATGAAAAGAGCAAAGCAAAGAGGGCTTGTATTTATCACTTTGATATCGTTCTTATTTAAGCATTACTTAACTAGCAGAACGCCAGGCAGAGTTTGTTGCTGACTACAGCTTGCAATTCACAACTTTCCAAAAGAAATGATGACCTGGTTAAGTGTGCCCACATCCTTACATAAAAACAGTATTTATAATCAAAGGGTAAAATTATATGGCCCCAAATAGGCTTGGCAGACAGGGAGCTCTGTGAATCATTTGGTGAGACTGTCCTTCTAATAGAGGGTGGTAAGAATCATGAGAGTGGGGGGTAATGAAAAAATGGTGGTCATGTATGTTTTTCTGCAAGAGCCAGATGCTGGAGGCAAGTGATTCCACTCTAATTTTCTTTCTCTTGACTTTTTTTTTCTTTTTAATGCATATTTGTGGTCCTCTTTGCTGTGGAGGAAAGCCAGAAAATGTGATCCCAAAGGCTCAAAAGACTCTAGAGGCTCAAAATCTATTGCCTTCTTTAAAGAGACTTCCTTGATTCAGCAGACTGTTGTGTCTGATTCATGATTTAAAAAGAGAAAAAAGAAAAAAATCCTCATAATGGTGTTTTGGGAAGGGACACGAGGCTTGGCAGCAGGAGAACAGAGGCAGAGTTGTAGAGAAGTTAATGTGTACAACTGTGGCTAAATTAGAATTGGATGCTCGGAGTTGCACAGTAATGTCCTCAGTACAACATGAGATTAGATATCAAGAACATCTAAATCATTGTGATTTAGATCACTTATGCCGAGCTGCTGCTTAGCCACAAATCACCCACACTCTGCTGCTCCTGGCTTTGTCTGCTGGGATGAATATTTTCGGCCTGCCCTGGTATGATGTGGTTAGTTGCATTAATCTGTTCCTCTCTGCTCTGTCCTTTTGGAGGTATTATGTACATCTAATCCCCGACATCCGTTCTAAGTCTCTTACATGGATGCCTGGAAAGAATGCAGGAGAAAGGCCAAGTCTTCCACCACGGCAGCAAAGCTGTGGCTGGGCTGTTTGGCAGACACTGAGGCAGCGCTGGCATCTGGCTGGAGGCAGGGCTGAGGAAAGCCTGCCCAGCTGGGTGCACAGGAAGGGGGTGAATACTGGCAGTGCATTCCTAACAGAGAGGAAGAACTGATTGCATTATTTGCAACATACCTTTGTGGTTAGCCAAGGAGAGCTGAAGTGTTTACAGGGAGTCAGGAGGTTCATCCCATGGAGGGGCAAGCTGGGGTTTGTTCTGCCTGACATCTTGAGCTCAAGACTTGTGTGTCTAAATTAAGTGGATTGTCTGAATTTCTTTGGTCTTCAAAGAGATGAACTGGTGCATCTTGAAGTCTAACTCTCCCTCTTGCCTACAAAGGGAGATCAATTACACTGTTAGGCACTGGTTAATCTCACCTAGACAAAGCTATCTAAGTGTCTGGTTGCAGGTGTCTGAGAAACTTTCTGCATCGTCAGTTGAGAGGGGATGGTTTCTTCTGAGAATAACTGGGACCTTTTCAGGTGGGCTTCCATTCTTCATCATTCACTGAAAAAGATATCCATACCTTTAGCTGTACACCTTCACCTGTATAGGATGCCTGCATTCCTAACCAGCTGCTTAAGCTAAAATTTGGATACCCACTGACAGAGCACCTTACCAAGGGATGCATATTCCTTCAGCTCCTGAAAAAGTCAGATTTTTTTGTTACAACACCAATTTCTGATCTTCTGTTGATGGAATCTCTCGTGTCGGTCTCCAGAAAATGTTATTTCTACTGTTAAAAAAAAAGCTCAGTGAAGATTGTACATGTTGTTACATTAGTTATTATCAACAAACAAGTGCTTTGGGGTCTTTCACCATTCCTGCAAAAAACTGAAATAATATATTTTATGTCTTGACATAATAATATATTTTATGTTATGACTTGCTCTTGCAAGTACCTAATTTCATAATGTATGGACCTAAATAAATCAGGAATAAAATTAGGGCAATATCAGTGCTTCCCTATGACCCCTCTCGGGCTGCTGCAGGGCAAAGGGCCTTTCCTGCATTAATTATGTCCAGTGTGCTGAAAGGTTTGGCTGGAGCCTGAGCCCCACACAGCTTGGCAAGGGTCTGACTTGGCTGGCCAAGCCTTTCTCCTCACTGACCTGACTACCAGGGCTGACAGCTGCCAGGTCCTGTTGCCCTCAAATGGAATTTTTCCAAGGTTCTTTCCCAAACTGTTGCCACTGATGGTCATGGAAGGAGCCCTGCTTTCTAGGTCAGGTATTTTGTGTATCCTCCCTGTATTTGCCAGCCCACCCTTGTAAACTGAGTGCCTGAAGAGGCTGCTTTGGATGAGGGCACTCAATAATTCACGTGAGTGTGCACAACACATAGAGCCCTCCTTTTGTCCCAGTCAAGTTGATTCTTCAGACTTGGGCTGAAGCAAGCAGCTGATCTGTACATCTGTAAGACTGACAGGATGATGTGTGATGTCATTCCTGTTTAAGAGTGACAAAATATGCTGTGTATATCAGTGACCACCACCTGTGTGTCTGGGACAGTGTCTTTTTTGGATAACATCCCCTCCTGTGTCACTGAATGCTGAGAAAACACTTGCACTGCTAATCCTGAACCCTGTCATAGTGTGTTTGCTCTGCTGGTGCCTTTATCATTGTGGGCTGCCAAACTCATGCTGTCCTTATCTCATCCAGAATTCTGGCTTTCATTATTAATTAGAGGTCAGCTTTATGCCTCCAACACCTGTTTAAATGATCAGGCCAAATTTGGAACTTTAGTAATGAATGTGCCTTGAGTTATGGCATGAGGATGAAAGTCAAAATCAAATCTTCACCTATGCAGGAATTGTGCTGGTAATAAGGCAAAGGAAGTGTTGGGCACAAACATCTGGATTCTGTCTTTTAAAGTGTAATTGATGAAAGATTGTGACAATGCAGAATGAGTGTAGTAGGAAAGGTGGGGTAGCTGAAGATTAGATCAAACTAAAAAGAGGACAAAACCCAGCAACTGGTCTGAGGCAGGAATTGCTGTCATGTATAAATGGCAAGTATATAAATGGCATGGTTCTTCACAGGAAGATTCAAATTCAGTATTTATCTAATTACATGAAAAAAGGGATGTTGAAGACTTGGTTGATGACCTGAACAGGAAGCATTTATCCATACTGCTGTAGAGTAACCTATTTGACTCTAAAGTTTTAAAGGATACTGCTATCTTAAGTGATGATGTATCCTTTTGTTATCAAAACATTAATAGTTGTGTTGAAGAGTGTCTTTCAGTCTGTTTCAAGCCCTGGCATCTTCTCTTCTCTTGGTGCAAAGGGTAAAATTCTGCCTTGGGGCTGTTTGCATAGAGATTTGTTCAGAGCTGGAGATGAGCAGAGCCACTGGAGGGGGAAACACTCTCTGCTTTAGTCTGTGGGTGAGCAGAAATGAACTGAGCTACAGGGAGGGTTTCGTTTGCATAACCTGTGGGTTTCATTTGCAGAAGCTGTGTAACCATCGTTATCCTGTTGGGAATCTCTGAAACAATTACATTTGGGAAATGTACTTAAAGCAGGCAGAAAAGGCTGCTAACTAGTTGGAGACTCTGCACCCAGCCCTGCTAGTGAGAGCCATACTTGTAGGCTTGTATAATGATGCTCTTTTTCACCATGAAAATTGCATACAGCTTAAAAAAATCTCAGGGAAGAAGGAAATTTGTGGAGAGCCTTGTGTGAGGAAATTACAGAGCAGGGCTGAAGCTTCTCTGGACTGTGGCACTGCTGGCATCCAGAGTCATTGTAATTTTGTTATGTGCTGGCCAGAGGTTAAGGCTGAGGAGTGCTTCCTCAGGGTCTGCAGGAAGATTTAAATAAATTCTTTGTCTTCAGTGGTTCAAATGTGTGATCATCTGTTCGTTTTTCGATACAATGACTGGAGAAATGAAAACAACATTGTAAAGATCACTTTTGCAAGGGACCCAGTAGCTAAACCTCAGCTGAAAAATTTCTAGCTATAGGTGCAATTATGGATATGAAGCACGAACTGTCCCTCTCTTGATATTGTGTTTCTTCCACAGTTAATAAAAAGTTTTCTAGTTTTTATCCAGAAATGGGTATTTGCAAGCATGAAGGTGCTGGTTGTTAATAGCATTCAAGAAACATTTCAGCGATCCCAGGGATTTCTTGGGGGATTCTCTGAGGTGTTTGTGCAGATGATACTTTGTTTTAGAGAGAAATCCTGTTTCTTAAATCTCATTACTGTGGCTTTTGACTTTTTTGATGGTGGATTACGCTTTGAATGCAAAGCAGTGTCATCTAGATAAGACAAGTTGAAAAATACTACAGAACTGATGGCTTTGTGTTTAAAGTGGTTACTTTTTCAAAATACCCACTAGCAAATATGCTCAACAGCAAAGTTCTGAGAGAATTGTTCCTAATGGAATCAATTTTAAGGAAGGGAATTGCAGGATATCCTGGTGTGATCTAGTGAGAGATAGGGCAAACATCAGTAGGATGGCTAAGGCTTGGTTCCATTTCAGAAAATTGTGGTGAATAGCAAAAGTAGGGTGAAAGGGAGGGGTTGGAAGATAAAGAGACAAAACAATAGAAAGAAAAGCAGGGAATGTGAGAGAAATTATCTTCTCAGAATGTGTTTTATGCCTTACTTTCACAAGAAATGCTGCCTTTTGTTGAGGAACAGTCAGGATTCAGGACAAGGCAACAGACAAGAAGAGAGAGAAGAATCCCCCCATCTGAGAAAAGTGTGAAAATTTTGGTTTTTTCTATTAACAAAAATATTCTAGAATTTTAGGATTTCTAGGGGGTTTCCTCACCTGCCTAACCCCTGCTCTAGTAGTGCTCTGTTTTGTGTAGTGCCCACATTTACCTGCTGGGAAACACAGGCTGCTGGTTCTATTTGTAACAGAGTACAAAGAGTGGCATCACTGTAGGGTGTTTTTTGCCTCATTGAGGGACACTTGTCCCTGGGGACAGGAGTTCATTTATCTTCATGTCGGCCTCAGAGGGAAATTGTCTGGAGCAGGGAACAGTTAGTTGGAGTAAGCTGTGTATGTGTGTGCTGGGTTTTGATGTAGTTCACTGACAGCTGGTAATCAGACCCAATCTGTCAACCTCATTTCACCTAAGACCTGAAGTGTAACTCCCATTCTGATCTGTGAGGTAAAAGCATCACAGAGCTACTTGGTTCCTAACCTTCTGGTTTTTAGTACATCATACCTTTTTTTAATTTCTAATTTTGTTGTTCTTATTTCCTCTTCAGAAACTCTGCTCCTTTCAGCTGCTGATGTTTTGGTTTTCAGCACCTGTTTGCTAAAAAACCCAAAACAAAAACCAGGAACCAACAAATCCCTCCACTCCAAACAGAAAAAAAAAAACCCAAACAAACTGAAACCCCACAAAAAAACCCCAAAAATCCAAACAAACAAAAATCAAATAGTTGGTAGTACTATACAAACTTTGAGTAGAACATATTATCATGCAGTAAATGCATTAACATATTTGATGTAGCTGAAACCCCATCCTTACCTGTTAGAGTTGTTCCTAATTGGATGTTTCTGCATTTCTTGCCAGTTTGCTACCTTAGGTTACATCTTTCAGATTAATTAGAAAACTGGAATCAATTAAAGGTTCCTAGAGAACAAGAATCTTGATTGTAAAAAATTTTGTTACCTAGGTAATAGTTATTAGTGAACAAGATTCTCAACTTCATGTTCACCTTGGCTGCTTCTGTTTCTTCTGATGGACTCAGAAAGCAGGGAGAGAAATTGCTCCACACCTTAAATTCTGCCTCTGAATTTAAAAAAGATCTTTTTAACCCTGCTGAAACAGTTCTTGTTTGTCTAGTCAGTTTTTGTCCTTTTTTTAAAGCTGTTGGAGGGTTGGCAATGTCCTCCTTTTATTCTGAAAGCTGCTAAAAATGTTCTGGGTAGAAGCTGAAAATGTAAGACAACAGTCTCTTGATGTTGAAATGCTTCATGGCCAAATGTTTGACTCCTTGTACTATTTTTGTTTCTGATGGCTCTATAGCACACAGAGATTTGCACCCGAGAAGAGGGAGAGCAGCTGACAAGGATTGTTCTTTGTAGACTGGGCCTAAAAGGACCAACAGAAGATGCTCTTTCTCATCTCTTCATCTGTTGCTTTCTTCTGAAGGGAAAATAAGGCTATTCTATATCTTCTATGAATATTAATAAAGGGTGATGCTGGTGGGATGATAAAATAGTGGCCAAAGGGCCGTGATGTGCTACTGAAGTGTCCTCTTTCTAGTGCCAAAATCTGACTGTTTTTCAGGGTATGTTGCACTTGTTCCATCTGGCTGAGCCAGAGATTTTCAGTTTGAGATCTTAGCTCATGTAGGTGTTACTTGGCTTCAATCTGGACAAGTATTGTATGGCTTGGTTGTTTGGTTTTGTTTATTTTCATTTATTATCTATTGGATATAGATGGATAGCTTAAATCCATAGGTAAGAGTAAAGTATGTTACACTCAGCATCAGGCCAGGTGAAATCTTTCTAAAAATTTTCTGCTCTGCTTCTGTTGGTTGTGTTGTTCGTCACATCCTTTAGCAAGTATGTGTGCTATGCATGATCCAGGAAATGGAGTTTTCTTACATGAAATTATTAAAGGGTATTGGACTGGCTTTGTGTTACTGCACAAGTACTGTCCCATAAGAAATCTTATCATAAAGTCCCAAAAGTCATTTATTTCTCTCAGCAACAGTTTCTTTATTATTGTCTACCAGGCTGTCTTTCAGAACTGAGATTTTTAAGGAAGAAGTTGGGAGGTACATCACAGTTCCCTACACAAAATTTGCCATTAACATTACATTTTTAGGTTTGGCAAAAGCATTGATTGTATAAAAACAAGGAAATAGAGGATGACTTTTGAAATTATTTTGCCTTGGGCAGGGCTGAAGAAACATGTAAAACATTAGACATGGGTTGATGGTGTAAAGTGTGGTTGTTAGATATCATTGTGAGAACTGAAGCGGTGTTTCACTGAGTGAGTGAGTCTTGACAATGCCATCAACACAAAGAAAACTTCCAGAACTGTGAGCAGTGCTCTTCTGAGCTTAGGAAGTGCTTGTTGCAGCCTTGAGATTGCTCTCATGCAGAAGAACTTAGAGAAAAGTGCTTTGGGTATTTCTTTGGAGAAAGTAAACCACAGTTTATTTCTCTGAAGTTGCATAGCTGTGGGGTTCTTTATTGACAATCTTGTATAATTCAAGACTTTTCTCCTGGAAGAATTTTTTTTATTACAAGATTGTGATAAGCTGCTATATTTACAGTAATTAAAGTGATTGATTTAGTTAATATATATAATGGAAGCACTAGAATTGAAGATGCCAGTGGAATTTTAATTTGGTCCTCTTTTGCTTCTACCCTATAATATAGTCTTTAATGATGGGAATATGCAATATTTTTATTCATACATCTGTGTGTCTGTGTGTATCCAGAATATTTTAAGTACAGTGCTTACCTGTTGGTCCTTATAGGTATTTCTCCTAAAAATGTTGTCTATAAACCTCATCAAATCTCAAACTAATTTTCAAACTCTTGTTCTTCTCTCCTCTAAATTGCTACATCTCTGCACACTTTAAATTGATGTCAATGTTGCTTGGACAGATGCAAGGACTAGGCTGACAGTACTAGAACATCTTTTTTTTTCCCCATATTCTCTTGTTCCCTTCAATGAGCACCACCTTCCTCTGTTATTGGCAATCCTGAGGCAGTGTCTGGTTACTCAATCTATTCAAACATATGTTCTCTTCCACCACGATGCTGGTGCACATGCAAACTGTACCAGATTAAAAACGAGCACTTATCACATCTGTGTTGCTCAAGAATCACAGTGTGACCATACCAGCTCATAGTTCTCATATACACTCTGCATTTTAATCAAACCAACAATTAATTTGGATTGTCTGTGCAAGTTTGTTATCAGTAAGGCTTTTCTTTAATCAGTATAAATCTGAATGGTGATTTTTATCATTGTAAATGTATTTTAAAAAAAAAGGACTTCAAGTAATAGATAGGAAACACATTGCACAAAACTATTAACACCATTAACTCCCAATATGCTTCAAATTCGTTGTAAACCTAAATTAATACAGCTAATTTTTAACTTGCCTGCACAAGATCTAAAATTTTAAATGTAAAGTAATCTGTAATATAGATATTACTCTAAATTTGCAAAATGGAGAAGCCCTCTCTGAAGCTCTCAAAACTGTGCCTGTCCTCTTCCAACTGCTCATGAAAGTTTCACAGCTTGGCAAATCTCCTCAGCCTTTTGGCCTGACTGGTCATAGAAAGGAAAATTGTGGCCAGAAATGACAGTTGGCTGCTGGTTATTTTATCGCTTTTTTTTTAAAGCAGTCTAAGCCAAGCTGCCTCTTTCCTTTCAATTCAAACCTTTTTCTTTGCATGGTACACCTACTTAAAAAAACCCCTAGATTTTTGGTGAATTCTAGAATTTTTTAAATTTCTACTTTTAAAGCAGTGTTGCAACTCAAAGAAACCCTTCTCTGGGTCATTATTTAGAAGGAACAAAGTTTTGACACAAATTTAAGCCATATCAAGCAGCAGAAACTGCTGTAGAAGGGAAATGCCCAAAGGGAGCGTTCTTCTTTCCTCAAAGAATATGCACAGGTCATTCCATAGGAATTTAATTTAGATGGGGTGTATTCATAGAGGCTTTTAAGCTGCTCTACCTAATAATGGGTTATGCCTATTACTCTGGCAGATTCTGAGCAGAAACCAGTCAGCAATTGTGACTTAGCACAAGCTAGATATTTTGGTTTTAATGTTTATTTTATAGATGAACCGTGTGTAAATGGTCATGATGCTGTACACTGTAGAAATTCTTTCTCCCTCTATTAAACTGCAAGATTAGGCAAATAAACTTGGGCAGAAACGTAAACTATCACGTTCTCCCAGGGAATGGCAAGACCTGGAAGACCTAGATCAAAGTGAGAGGGCAGGTTGCATCTCCACTCCAGCTATTGAGATCTGCAGCTGATAGCCAGGGCTGTGGATTTCTTACAGCTCACAGTTCTTGTGCTGGTACCCTCTTGTTACAGCTCAAGACTAAGCTGCAGACTTTCCTTGACATCAAAGGAAATATTTACACCAGGTTGAAGTCCAGCAGCTGTGTCCAGGCATAACATCTCTGCAGTGCCATTCTCCAGTGCCAGCTGGTTCTTGTTTCGTGAGCCCAGCCACAGCTTTGTGGGCAAAGGCTGTTCCAGAAAACTGCTGCTCTGGAAGTCACAGTTCACACCATGTCTTGCAGTCACCACAAGAGATCTGGAGATGCAGTGGTTGTTACCATGGCTGCTCTCATGAATCATTCAACCAGGAGTGTTTCATGGTGTCACAGGAGCTGGCCTGGCAGCTGCCTCTGCTTGGCAATACCAAGATAAAACTGGCACATGGGTTGTGCTGGGAGCCTGAGAATCATGTCACCTGCTTGGAAGGTGTTGAGGTTGTGGGATGTTAATCCCTGGATGCAAACAGCAGTAGGTTCTCCGTGACTTCTGTTGTGTGCCACCAACCCCAGAAATGTAAGGAGGATGGGAATGGGTTAGCTGCTCCTATAGCTGTGCTCATATATGAGACAGCATCCTCCATCCTGCCCTTCCTTCCTGTCCTCTCCTTACCTGACTCTTAGTAAATCCAGCCATTAGTTTGGAAATGCCAGTTAGTTACAGCAAAGGCTTGGCTCAAATCTTACACAGACAAGCCTTTGGATGAATAAATCAACCTCTTGTGACTTTTTCAACCTGCTGTTTTCACAAGTCATTGCAAAGGCATTTGAGGCTTTATTCATGGGTCGAAGGATCTCATCCTCCAGACTTAGCCTCTGAAGTGATCATTTACATGCGCTGCCTTGTTTCTGTGTTTTGAGTTCTGCTCTGACACTGATTCTCACTGTTTCCTTAGGCAATAACATAGATAGGTTTGTCTGTAAATTACTTAGGACCTGAAAAGCTGATAGGGACTGTATGATAGCAAATAAGATGTTCACTGTCACAGAATTTCTCCTGTATACTGGAAATTTGCAATTCTTGAAACACTAAAAACTATTTAAGCTCTTGTTCTTCTCAATATTAACCTGATGTATGGAAACTCTGTACAGAGCTGTGTGTCCAAAAGCATGATCATAATAATTCTGCAGGGAGTTTTGGTTTGTTTTTTAATATGCTTTTCTGTATGCCAAAAATCAGACTTAAATATTGTGTAGAAAGAACTTTCTTACCCTCTAATCAACATATTTATATATGGCAATAAATAAAACTTTAAGTTGATAATAATCAGAAAATGTTTGCAGTGTTGTAATCAAAAGTGGACAATGGCATCCTCTGGTAATAATTAGTTCAGAAGGTTAATTCCCTGAAAATAAGGACACTTTTTCCAGCTATAACAACAACAGTATGTCTTGTATTCTGCCAGTTTTAATAGAGACTGGAAGGATAACTTATGTCTAAGTCAACAAAGTTTTGTGTAATAGTTGAGTTCTTAATTAATTTCTCACTCATTTAAATAACTTAACTTGAATACCAATACTGTTTTCTTTTGTATGAAAGTTTGCTTTTTTCTCACCAATATTCCATTAATAAGGAATTTTCTTGAACAGATGCAGAGAACGCCCTTTCCCCCACCTCCCTATACAGAAAAATAACGTATCTGTACTCAAACCAATAAAGAATGTGCTGTAGATAAATTCATACCATAGCAATGGAGCGTAAGGATTCCATTAATGCTTTAGTGATATTATCAAGCAAGAAAAAGGCAAAATGGATCCACGACTCTTACTCTGCTGGGTCTGTAATGAAGCAATGTTGTAGCAGCTGCTGTATTTTTTTTTTCCTGTAGTCATCGGTTGGTGTATTGTGAAGTTAAAAAAAAAAAATCCTGACCTTTCCTTTTTTTATTTTTGTGGGTTTTTTTATTATTTTAAAGAACAGTCAGCTTCCTTTTGTTACTGCTGTGATGTACTTCTCCCTACTAACTCCAAGAGCAATATGGAAATTACTAATATGACAGAGAAATATGAGCTTTACACTGTAGAAAAAGTGGCTGTAGCAATATATCAGAGAAATTATTGAATGTTATCGGTCATAGCACAATTTATTATTTTACCAGTGTGCTGTGAAAAGTTGCTCAGCCAACTCGAAGCTTCCCTGCTGTATTAGTGCTGGCTGGGAGTTGAACTGGTAGCACTTTGCTAAATGCAAGCACGGTAATTATTTGCACATCAGACCCTCAGATTCCCCCCTCCCCACCCCAACCCATCATCTTAACCTACCGTATGCAGGAGAATTTGATTTACCTTTTTTATTTTATTTTGGACTCTGTATGGCAAGGCTTTCAGAGAGAAAAGATGGCTGGAAGATATAAGGGAGGGCTGAGAATTTGGAAACTGTCTGCTCTGCACTTTGTGCGCGCTCCCCGCCAAACTCACGTGTACCTCTCATTAATGCTAATGGGATTTAATACATGCTGCAAGAGGAAAATATCCTCATTTATTTTGCACTGAATCGAGTGGGTAGCAAAAGTGCTGTATTGACAACTCTGGAGCCCTCTATTTATCCAAAGAACAGGCAGTGTCAGAATGAGTTCCTCTTACAACTTTGGTGTCTCAATCCTCTTGTGGAAGGAGCTCTGGAGGAGAGCGATGAGTTTCGTGGCACACATGCAATACACAGACTTTTTTCAGGATGATTGAATGAGAATGATAACTTTAAGATGTCTCCTGCTATGCATGTGTGTATAATGCCAGGAAAAAAAACCCCAAAAAACAAAACCTCTCTATTAAAACTTCTTGCAGTAGTTTAATTGAGTTAAAAACATTGGAAAAAAATAGGAGGAGGAAGTTCTTTATTAGGATCAAAACAATATGGTGTTCTTTTCAATGAGATAAAATTAGGCATAATTATATGCAGTGTAACATGCAGAAAGTCACATTTTGTGGAAAAATTTTCAGAGTTCTTTCAGAGAAAAGATTTGAGTTGACTTGTCCTTTTATGGAAAACTATCTTGTTTACCTTGCAAACCTTGTTTATTTTTATTATCCTGATTAAGCTAAACTTGATTGATTGATGTTATTTGCATTGAACAGACAAGTAGGCTCACTTCAGCTTTTAAAATCACACCCAATCCAGGACTATACCTCATTATTTTGTTTTTACGTGCCAGCAGAACTCTGGGTGGGGTCTCCACCTGGCTGGCCTCACACATCTTCCTCCAGCATCTTTGTGTGACCATCTATGTAAAAAACACATTTCAGCACAAGGAGCTGTCACTGTTTTACAGGAGCTCCCTGTGCACTGGTTATAATGAGGAGTTTCAGGATTAGCATTGTTGCTTTTTCCCCTTTGGGCTAGAGGAGAAGGATTTGAGAGAGTAAAACCTGCTGAGGAAGGAGTTAGAGAATGCATAACACCATCAAGCATGTTGAAAATCAAGGTTGATGTACTTTGCCTAAACGTTCTGGACTTCAGAATTTTATTAGGGTCCTACTACCAAGGAATTCCTTGTTGAATGCGTGTCCAGGACACCTTAAGGTTTTGATTATCCTGTTCTTCCTTTCTTTATCCTTTATTTCAGTAATGCCACCTTGTTTCTCATTTAACCCACCAATCATTGGATTGTAAGTGGCTTTTATAGGTGTGTATTTTTTAAACCTCATGCTAGTGCCTAAGGAAAAATCTGACTTTTATCACCTCATTCTAACAGATGTATGCTCTTGTCACCTTTAGGTGCTTAGTGTAAAATGGGCCCTATGGAACAAAAAGTTTGAGGTTTCACATTATCCAGGCTGTTGTCTCAAAAGGGATTGATGTAAACAAACAAAAAATCAGCTTGAAGTTAACACCATCCTTGGGAGTTCTAAAGACATCTTGTAAAACCTAAACCAGATATTAAGTGATATTTTCATCGGTTTCTCTTATTTTGTGTCATACTAAAGAAGTCATTAATGCTTAGGTAGTAGGCAAAAGATATTAGAAAAGGAAAAGGATAAAAATAATAATTGACAACTAAGCTGTATTTTGAAAATTGGACATGAGACTTTCTTTTACATTTTCTTCTGTAATATTGTTATTTTGGTCATTAAATCAACCTGCAGATGCCATGAGGACGAGGGAGACTTCATTCTGAAACTTATGTTTTGGTTGGTTGTTGGTTTTTTGGTTTTTTTTGGAGGGCCATCTCACTTGGTAGTTGAGCTGGATCTTTCCTGATACTAAAGATGATTCCTGCTGAGCTCCATTTCCAAATATAATTCAACATTAAAAAAAAAATGGTGCTTTCATTTGAGAAAAGTGTGTGGTTGAACAGAACTGAACAGAATTCAGACTTGCAGTGAAAGGCCTGTTTGCAAGGCTTTTTAACTCGGCTAAACAGTTCACTTCTATTCTACAATTTATTTAATTAATGCTCATCTCATTAGTGGGGATCTATCTTAGCCATCTACCATTATACAGTAAATTGCTTTAATGAATTCTGTGATTCTCTCAAAATTCCCAATCAGATGAGAGGTCCAGCTAATGTAATAAGTCAAGAAAGTACAGCTTTGGAGATTCATTAGATTTTATTTCTTATGAATTGTCTCTGGAAAAACTCTGAGAGCAGTGCAATGGTCAAAAGGGGCCATTAGTAGACCTGCTTGTTAGAGATGTCCAGAAAGAACAAAGTTTAATTTGGTTTTGGAATTCATTAGTACACTCTTGATCTTTGTTTTGTTATGAAGTGGTTTTATTTGTTGGTTTTGTGAGGTTTGTTTTTTCAATTTCTTTCTCATTACGGTCAAATTCCCTCTAAAATAGGCTGTCAATGCCTCAATTTCATTTTTAGCTTAACTCAAATGACAGAGGAACAAGATGTGTCCCAAGAAAAGTTCACAAAAGGTGAATTTGTCAAGTTTTCCAGTTCCTTCCAGTACACACTGCAAGTGCAGTTTTGTCTCTCGCGTTCTTTCCCTGGTAACTCTCCCTTTCTTTAAGCTCTTTGATACTTCTCATTCACAGGACAGTAGAATGATGTTACAATAATTTCCCTTCAGCAGCAGGAGACACACTGCTGTATATTATGCCCTTTAGCTAAAAGAAAAATGGATTCTGTCATGTATACATTTATATCTCATCTCTTTTTTTTTTTGGAGGAATTTTTTAACTCTCCTTATGAGGCTGAGGTAGAAAAGAATAAACTGTTGAGATATATGATGTGGTTCTCTCATCTTGGGAAGACTTTCCGTCTTGAGAAGCAGGAAATACAGAAGTGAAGCCAAACAGTGATTAGAACTCTAGGCAGGTTTTCTTTACTACAAAAAAAATCCAGTTTGTGGAGAAGGTTTTCTTAAAAAAAAACCTGAAAAAACAAAAACAAAATAGGAAATTGAGTGTAATGTGTCAAGTTTTTGGAGTCTCTTAGTCTCTGAATCCTGAAATTTGGGGAAAGCATCTTCACAAACAGCCAAATTTTAATCCATGTGCTGTTAAAAGGTTTATTTTGTTGAGATAGGGGTGCATTCTCTCTAGCAGCAGGGATTGCCTTTTGCTTAATTCACTGGGCTAATCAAGCATCTGCCTTCCATTCCTGAACTGTCCTGTGTGATCTTTGCTTTCTCAAAGCCTGTTTCCTCGGCTTTCAGTTTGAAAAACTGTGATGATAGTTGCTATGCCTCACCCAAGTGGGAGAAAAAATTTAGAATGATGATGCACACAGAGTTTGTAGCATGGGGCACCTTGTAAATTCTGCAGAAAACCAAATGTAGGCTACATTAGTGTCCTCATCCAAAAAGGGAGTCCAAAGTCTTGTATTAAAAGTTTGAGTTATTAAAGTGTCTTTCAAATCAAAGTAATCAATATTCATGGGGTGTTGAGCATTGACCAGCTTCCCACATGAAAAGGGACCAAAAGTAAAGAAAATACTCAAAAGTAATTTTCTTGAATTACATTATGAAATATATAAAAATCAAGTATTTTGTGTCCAAACCAACTGGTTTTGGTTGGTTTGGTTGACTTTTTGTTTTCATTTTTGTTTTGTTGGTTTTTTTTTTTGCATTCTTTTTTGGTGTGATGACTCTGAGCTCAGACTTAGCTTCAAATAAATTTAAAAATTCCTTTTGAGAAGGTAAAAATTATGGTCTGTGATCAAGCACCCTGTTTTATACACCCTGCTACTGAGTGAAAAATGTTATTAAGGTTTTTACTACCAGCTCTATAATTTTGATATTCCTGTTTTTCCATTTTTCTTTTTAAGTGTAGATAGATATCAAGGTTCCTACTTTTTGTCATGTGAAGGTGATGGGTTCACTGCATCAGTTTGTTCCAAGTTAAAATCTTTATTTCTAAGCTTTTTGCAGTTAATTCCAGAGTCATGGTCTTCAATTGCAACTGAGGCAAATACGTGTGGTTTTAGGGTTTTTTTTCCCATATTTGTATTGTATTGATTGTAATGAGTATTTGCAATAATTTTCTTCTCTATCAGAGAAAGAAGCTACTGGAGACTGAGGTTGAAAAATCAAACTTGGTAACTCTGAAGTAAAATTGATCAGAATAGAGAAATTGTAGCAGCTCTGTTTTAGAAAAAATCTTTAGGTGGAAAATCTAACCAAACTCAGAAAATCTGATGTTGTAGTTCCTGAGGGTGATGTCTCACATTCCATTCCCCTTGGCAGTCTAGGTAAATTCCTGGAATTCCACACAGCTTCTTGTCATTTGGAAGAAGAATCTGAAATAGTGAGAGTTCCAGACCACTGCCCACTATGGGATGTTGTAGTCTGGGTCACATCCAGTCCAGGCTGTCTGGTCAATGTCAAGCAGAGACACCTCTTGCAAAATCAAGATTCATTTAAAGGGAAAAAAAAACCCCAAACCTCATTCCAAAAACTTTACAAATGTATTTTCATTAACCATTCTTCAATACTAACTTTTCATCCTCTAAAATGAGGGATAAATGGGCAAATAGGTAGACAGAAAGGACTAAGAATATTTGTATATGTGAATATGTGGACAAATACATTTATTGGACAAATATGTGGACAAATTCATTTTCCTAAAATGAAAATCTTTTTGTTATAACAACAGAGGAGAGGGTTTCTGGGAAGAGAGATTTCTCTGATCCAGAGGCAAATCCTTATTCTGGGATAGGTTCTATCCTTTTAACATATCTCAGGACCATGTCTGTCCATCTGACTGAGAGTTCCCAGTTATCTTTCCTTTTTTACCTTTTTCATTTTTTATAGTAGCACTTCATATTACCTATAAAGAAAAGCGAACCAAGTTTTTTCAAGAACATGTGTTTGATTATTTTATCTTAGTATGTTAAACTTTAAAAAGTGGTTTAGAATTAATTCATTGTGCAACCCTGGGGCTAAGAACCACATGTCACAGGTAACCAAATTAGAAGTCCATGGGTTATGAGATCACAAGCCCCTCGAGAAATATTTAGTGCTATGTTTACTAATATCAAACAGCATGTGAAGTTTATTTATTAATATGCCTGCAGGTTTCTCTCTAATCCCACTTCTCAGAGATGCTCACGCATAGATAGGAAAGTCAGGAGGGGGTGAATTGCCCTGGTAGTATTTCCATCTAATAGAATAATATATCTGTTAAGGAAAAAAAAGTTAGGGTACAGTACATACCTTCTTGACCTTGACCAAACCTCAAGTCCTGCTTTACACAGAAGCCCGTTGTGTGCTGTTTACAGGGAGCAGAAAAGCACACGCACAGCAACCTCCTTGTAGGCTTATGAATCTTTAAGTGAGAAGAAAATTCATTTTTTAACATAGTCAGAAGAGCAATTGCTCTCAGCTAAACAATGAGAAAGCCATTCACTTCACCCACCCTTCCTCACACCGTGCTGCAGTAATAGAGCCTGGTGGGAGGGATTCTGCAGGAAGGAAATCTCCCTTCCCCTTGTTAAGGGTGGTGGAGCTCCAGCCACCACTGGTAACCCAACCAGAGCCAGCAAACAGAGGAGCTGGCTTGGTTCCAGCTGTGCTGAGGGCCAGGCATTGCTGGATGTCACCCACAGCTTGGCAGGTGTGCTCTGCATGGGGTTTGGGAGGTGAAGGGTTGTGTCCATCAGGGACATCAAACCCATTGGGTTTGTTTGTACTGTCCAGAGCCCCCTGGGTATTCCTGAGGCAGCTTTCCCAAGGGCACAGTGCTGCTCTGCAGCTTTTGGTTGTACCCCCAGACCTGCCACTAACCCCCTGATTTTTATGGGGGGTTTTTATGTGTCTCTGCATCACAGGAACACTAACATTTACCTCCTTAATGAAGCATTTTCAGATTTACTGACAAAAATTTTTACATAACAGCAAGAGGTTCTAGCTAGTTTATCACACTGCTGAAGTATTGGGAAGAATTCCTTGGGTTTGCCAGAGCCACTTTAGCCTTCATCATTTAATGTCCTCTCTATGCCCTAGATAAAGCATTAGATCAAGGCACTGTTGAAAAAACCCTAAAAACATTGCAGCAATGCTATTTCACTTGTTCAATCTATGCAGCACATCACTGCCTTAAATGTTAATAGGCAACTGCCTGGATTTCCTCTGAGTTTATAATTATTAAGCTCATAATAAACCTGAAAATTAAAAGCAAGAGAGGTATTTTTATGCTCTTGTTAAAATGTCAAAGCTGGAGAAAGTTTTACAAAATGCTGAGCTCTTTGTCTTCTGTGTCAAGGGCTATTACCAGCGTAGGTGCAGAGACAATCTGGACACCTGCAATCTTCAGACAGATTCCATCAAGCTCCTATCTGTTAGAAGCTGCAGTGCTTGCATTTGGATTCGATATCTAACAATAATGTGGTATTTTATAAACATTAGCGGGCCTGATTTTGCACTGGTCAGCACAGGTAAAAAATAGGTACTTTTGGAAAACAAATAAAAAAGGGATTGGAACTGTCTCGATAAATAGTGCAAATTGTAAATTTCCCAAAGATGCAGTCTCGTGCTCAGGCATAAGAAAATAAAGCTGGCAATTACAATATTGAGGAATTGCACAAGCTGCTTCTGGAGTTAAGGCCTAATATTTACTTGACAATACCTTTATATTATTATATATAGCATTACATCTTTTTAATACATAGAATTGCGATTTCTCCTTTCTGTTGCATTATAAAAAAATCACCTACTAACTCTGTAAGTGGAGTAAACCCATGCATTTTCTGACTCTTTCTATCAGTGATGGTCTTAATACTTCTATTGATAATGCTTTAAAGTTTTAAGTGGAATATTCATGTTAGAAGTAGAGAAAATTGGTAGAAGTGTGGAAACTGATCTTCACAAGCCAGTTTCATGACTTTTTTTTTGTATGACCTTGACTGAGCAATATGCTCCTTTTTTTTCCTAAGACCAGTTCCCTAAAACCACAGATATAGGAAATGTTCAAGCTCTGAAACATGATTTCAAGGAATACAGTAACTTGTGCCTCTGAAAGCCCATTTTGATGAAGGATATCATTGCTCTATTGTTAAACACCTGTTTCAGGGTGTCATTTTTGGCATGGAAGCTCAGTGAGTATTGGTGTTTAACACTTCCCATGTTTTACCTCAACTGTGCAACGTGGTTCCAAACAATATTGTCTTTCATCCAAAAATACTTTGTGAGTGACAAATACATATTTCTGAGGTGAGTAGTGAAAGCCAGACAGACATAACCACGTGTAGCTATTTGAAAAGGTGACCTGCTTTTCAGAAAAGTAAGATGACTTTTTTTTTTGTAACCTGTGGCTGCTGAGAGCATTTTGAATTTTCAAACTCAGTGCCATTGCACATAAATTCAAAGTAGAATTTGTTTATGTATAATTGTAAAGTAAAATGTGGCTGTATTACCAGCTGTAATTTAGCTATTATAGTGTAAAAAGGTGAAGGGATACAGTTGTAAAGACTTTCCTCTCTTCCACAATTCATCTTGTCATGAAAATCTGGTTTAATTTTTGTGTTTGTTATTGTCTTTATAGTGAGCCAACTCACTCTGTGAAATATATACTTTTTTAATGTGGTTTTTTTCCTTATAATTTGTGGTTCTTTGGGTTTCTGAGTTTTGATGGGTTTGCAAACCTACCTTGTAATTGTTATTGATTATTGTGCACCTCGCAGCTTTCGTTATTAGGCAAAATCTGGTTTCAATAAAAGGAAGCACTTAGTAAGGGAAAAGGAAATCTACACAGATCTGATTCATAAGGGAATGAAATGCCTCTAAACTTTTCCTCTTCCTCTACTGAAGTGGAGCCCAGCTCCAACATTAACCAACATTTTCTGTTTATTTTTGTGACTATTCTGTTAAAAAACATGAGATTCTGTACTTTTACCCAGCTCATACCCACCCCAACAAGAAAAAATGGACTTTTTTGCCCAGATACTTTCCTTGCTGTGTTATCAGAAGTGGTGCTACAGGCAGTTTGGGGCTTGGAGGTGATATTGTGTTAGCTGGCTCCTGCACAGACAGGGAACAGAATGGTTAATTGGTCTCCAGAATTGTGCTTTGTCTTTCAGTTGTTGATGTGGCTGCATCCTTAATCCATTGGTTGTATTGAATTTGCACAGAAAGTGGAGTTAGGAGCTACACTTCAAGCTGGGACAGCTGCATTGCATCAGCATCTGAGGAGTTAGAATGAAAACCTGTTATTCACAATAAATTAAATTTTTAATGGAGGCAAAAGGAAGAGTCTTGAGAAGAAACAATTTAGATTTTTTTTTTTTTTAATGAAGGAGATAGGAGAGTTCCTTTTATCTTTTGTTTATACACTACCTAGACCATCTAGAGCATGTCATGTGTGATCTAGGATAGATGCTTTGGAAAAATACCTTAAACATCTCAAAACTCTATTTGAGCTCGTACATGCAGACAGACTTAGCTTGCAAATAGAATCTGTCTCAAGGAACTCTCAGCATAATTTCTACCTGTCAAGCACCAATATTAAAGCCCCTTAGATGTTGTGGAATTTCCATTTCTGTGGGAAATTTCAGCATTTATACAATAATATGAGAATTTTACTTTTTTTAACTGTTTTAGACTAGAAATACTAAAATAGATACTGGTCTGGTACTTTTCCATTATGGCATACACTCACAAGGAGATCTGAAGTTGAGCAGTCCAATCCATCTTTTTAATCCAGATGAGTTTGTTTTCCTGGAATCCATCTGAACCATAAAATTCCTATGACAAACTAATCAGCTCCTCCTTGCTAGGCAATCTAAGTTGCACAAAACCAGAGATGAAGATGGAGAGCAGCAGGAAGGCCAGAACCCTGTAATCCTTCAGTATTGGTCCAAACACAGATTTCTTCTCTCTGCAATATTTCTGTGGTAGAATTTTTGATGTCTTGATTACTTAGTTAGCAACAAATGGACATCAGTTCCTTCCCCAAACACAAGAGTAGGGTTTACCTCAAATGAATTTTAATCCAGAAATAAAGTCATGGTAGGGCAATGCATAAATGGTACAGAACCTAAAATTTAAGAGTTTTTGTTTACTTTGATGGCTTGCATCAATTATTCTAATGCATATATATTCTATATCCTAACTATTCTAATGCAACATATTCTAATGCACTAGGTCAGTAGGGAAAGATGTTTACTAGCCCAAAAACTTCACAGTGGCTTCACAGTGACTATGTGCAGGGTGTAGGCAGCACAGGCTGAAAATGGCTTTCTGGATGAGGTGTTCTGGTGAATTAATGTTTTGAAGCAGCAGCAATATATAGCATGATAAAGAAAGGCACTGCTCTCAAAATAAGAGAGATGGAAATTATCATTGTTTGTCTGAAATGTACAAAATATCATCCCATAATTACAAGTGAATGGAGGCTTTACTCATCAGGTATTTTTAAGTCTGTTTTTTTTTTTTAACCTCCACAAATTCTGTAAGCAATGCTGGGATCTTTTTTTGAATTGAGTGATAAAGTTGGAGGAACTTATACTGAAACAAAAAAAATATTTTTCTCAACAACTCTGTTGACAAATTTGATTAATTCTTCCTACAAAACTCATCAGAGATGGCAGCATTACTACAGTTTTAAACTGTATCAGCCTAAAACCTGCCCTGCAAAATGTGTTGTCAGGTTGCAAATATTTGATATTTGGTTAAAGAGAAGTCTGTTAAGTTGTTTCCAGGTGAGAGAGTTTTAACAATGATTTGTGTTACATTTCACATACTTTTAGCCTTTGTGTTACAAAAACCCCACCTTGTTCTACAAAAACTGTTAAGGAGTGCATGACAAGTTGCTGGGAGTTTAGAAATTAGCTGGTGAAGAAGCAAAATTTCAAAAGAGGATCTTTTGCTTTATAGCAAAAGCTTTGTGAGTTTATTTGCCAAGTGTAGTTAAGCTGTACTTATTTATGATAAAGCGTTATGCAAGACTTAACTGAACATTCCTCAGAGTAGTTTGCACAATTCAAAAGCGAGATGGTGGAATTACCTCCCACTGTTCTCTGTTGTAGTTGTGCACATTTATTCTGTGCCTGCTTTGGTTTTTAAGGTCTCCGTGACTGGAGCACTCTGCTATTAAATTGAGATATTCCAGTGGAAACTGAGTCTGTTGTATTTGAAACCAGACAAGGTTTACAAGTGTTGTATGCCAAGTAGTTATTCTGTATGACCATAATTGTCAATAGGTGTGACATGGGAAATACATATTAGTGTACCATGTATAATTCTGGAAAATTTAGCTGAAATGCAGTAATTACAACTTTGGGGTGAATTTTGTCCTGATTTGTAGATTATAAATAAGAATTGATAGGAAGCTTTCCTGACTGCCTATTTTCCAAATATTTCTGCTGATAAAATAAAGATGGGAGGCTCAAGTGTCTAAACACAAATATCTGGTGCTGTTTCAGCGGCTACAGGCCACGAAGGATTCCTACATACAGACTGCATGTCTTAGTAAAAAATGGAGCTCTGTGTCTTTTTGGACTGGCAGAGTAGGAATTCATAGGCTACAAATCCCTCAGATCACTCATTTGAGTGACTAAAATGATGCTAAACCCAGATATCTCTTGAATGAAATATTTTCATGACTGCATACCTAATATTTGCAAAATAGGTGCAACTTAGTTTCTAAATGCACATATAGATGATGGATTTCATATCCTCTCTCTAATTTTTTTTTCAATGCTTGCTGTTATATTAAAATAAATTTACAATTTCATCTTAAAGGACCTAATTAAGAATTTTTAAATTTTTTTCACCTTTGGCACCAAAGGTGAATAAAATGAATTATTATATAATTATAAATATAATAATGTAATATTAATTAAAATAATAGTTATTGATAAATAAATTGATAAATAAATTGATAAATAAATTGATAAATAAATTGATAAATAAATTGATAAATAAATTGATAAATAAATTGATAAATAAATTGATAAATAAATTGATAAATAAATTGATAAATAAATTGATAAATAAATTGATGGATTATTTAATAAAATATCTATTTTTGAAGGATGCCCTTGCAGGAAGCACAGCATCCATTTTATGCCTTGATCACCCTTGCCTCATCCAGTGGAAAACCAGACTTATTTAGGCCTTCTTTAAAATGTAGCTAAGCAAGATAAGTAATATGGCTTTCCACAGTCTGTGTGTGTAATGGATTGTAACCAAGGTCCCCTGACAGCAAGTTTGTGGCTTAACCACAAGACCATTGTCTTTCTATTAAAGAAATGTTAACCTCAGAGAAGTGAGGGAGTCTATAAGCTTTCTTATCTTTCAAAGTCTGGCTTAATGAGCTGTGGTGTCTGATTTTTCAGTAAGGAGGAAGGCACCATGGAGGAGCCTGCAAAGCAGTGAGAGGCACGAGTTAAACAAGGCTTCTCTTTCATTTTGTATTCGTGGGTAAAGATGGTGAGATAAGGTGTTAATTTGAGGGAAAGTATTTCCTCACATCTCTCTCTCCATCCTGCATTTGTCTTGCTGACCACTGGGCAGTCAGTAATCTTACAATAAGTACTAAGAGTCTGTAAGAGTCTGGGGTATTGAAATGAAAAATTCTGTAAAGATAAGGGAAATGTCCTTAAGATTGCAGCTTATTGTTATCCATCATTAATACCAGAATTTTCCTTGTGGATGCTGAGAGTTTTACTTAAGGTCTAGGGTTTGATGACTGCTCTCTTTAGCCCTCTTAGTTCCACCAGCTTGAGCAGAGTTGTTCTACCTCAGAAGCCAGAGAAGTCCATGAGGAGACGCAAGTGACTGAGAGTTGGCACAGTTTACTTGCAGTTAAGGAAATATATTTTAAGGTTCTTCACCCAGCATAGCGTTACCTAAAATGGGCTTGCCCTCTAGTGTCAGAAAAACCAAGAGGTGATCTCACTCTTATCAGATTTGTATCTCAATTATTCTTCTCTATTTCAAGTGGTGGAGCTGTGGCTTTGCAATTTGTGACTTGTCAGGTCAAACCAAAGCAGGAGCCAACATCTCAAACAGCGTGGCTCCTCAGAGGCTGGCAAGTGCCCTCTCTTTGCAAGTGAAAGTTAAATAACTTGCTGTTTTACCCCATTGGTGTTTACTGCTGTTCTCAAAAATCTCTTAAAAAAATATCTAAGTGAGGAAAACCACCAGAACTTGAGCTTGTTTTGTGTTTGTGTGATTGGAAACCAGTTGGTGTCTGGTTTAAATCTCCTGTGTGGAAAAGATGCTGTAGTAAAACCAGCAATAAATGAGATGGAGGACTTGTATGCACAGTGGGCATGCTATAAAAACATAGGTCCATAATCACATTGCAGTGTTTGACTCAACACGCTGTAAACAAACTCCCTGTCCTCAACCCCTCATCTCCTCCTCTGGAAAAAACCCAAACCCAAAACTGTCAGAGGTAATGAGAGAAGGAATCAAACCAGAAAAAACAGGTCCAGCCCAGCAGAAGGAACAAAAGATTCTTCCTGGCTGATCCTGTGGCACGGAATGAGTGAGGCCACATCCTCCATCCTGCAGTGCTGCAGGGCAGGTGGGAATTGGATAAGCAGGAGAAAGCAGGTCCTTTGCTCCGTGGGCTGGGAATGGTCCTTTGCTCCGTGGGCTGGGAATGGTCCTTTGCTCCGTGGGCTGGGAATGGTCCTTTGCTCCGTGGGCTGGGAATGGTCCTTTGCTCCGTGGGCTGGGAATGGTCCTTTGCTCCGTGGGCTGGGAATGGTCCTTTGCTCCGTGGGCTGGGAATGGTCCTTTGCTCCGTGGGCTGGGAATGGTCCTTTGCTCCGTGGGCTGGGAATGGTCCTTTGCTCCGTGGTGGGTGAAGGCCAGGACCAGAAGGGCAACATAACCCTGAAATCAGGCAAGAGAACATGGAAAACAGGGCTGAAGACCTTGTGAAAAAAGCTTTGGCCCCATCCTTGACTTGTGTGAGGTTTTTCTCTGCAGACCATGCATTACTGCCCACGAGAGCCCTGGCTGTGCTGAGATTTGGCTCTGTGCAAACACTTCTGCAAAGAGGAAAAAGTGTGGAATTAAGTGATAGGAGAAGGAGGTAACCAAATCAGGAGGGCTCTATGGAGAGGCAATTAATGAGCTGCTGTTTTCTGCAGGCTTCCCCCAAAAGAAATGAGAGAGGAGGTGCAGGAGGTCAATGCCAGTGAAGGATGATCTGTGCTTTTTGTGCCACCGTTGTCAGTCTGGCTGGAAAGGACATTATAGGAAAGGAAATGTATGATGTGCATCTATCTGCAAATTTGAATTGAATTTGACAAACTGGGGGATGAAATTTGGGAGAAGACATAGTAAGATTTGGAGACATTTTAATTCTTTTGATGCAAGATTTGGGTTTTTTTAATAATAAAAAAAAGAAACTTCTCATTTAAAATTGCCACCTAAAAATTTCTCTTTAATTGAAAGGGAACTTTTACAAACCAAATAAGTGAAAAATGATTGAAGCTTTATAAGAAGTCATAACTAAATATTCAAGATAAATGAAGTGATGCAGAAGATAAATGTTTCATAGGAGTTGTAGGAATAAGGGAGATGAGTTTGCATCTTGGGGTGTTTTATTTTGCTTTGATATCATGCATTATTGGGCCAGTGCTGATCTGTAGAGACAACAAAGCTCACAGGTAGGGAAGATCATCAGAAGTGATGTTTTATACTCTGTAGGGTAGAGGAAGTTCTGACCCAAACCTCTGAATTCCAGTTCTTCCCTTTGCATCCTTCCTTCTCTCTTCCTCTTCCTCATTTGCCCTCCTTCCTTCTGCAAATCCTCCTTTTTCTTCAAGCCTCAATATCCATTTCTTGTTTTGTTTATTTTAGCTGTATTTTGAAAATCAAAAGTTATTTGGGAATGAGGAAAAACATATGGTTGGTTAGAAAAAGGATTCATGTTTGATAAGAAACAGCTACATTTCAGATTTTTAGCAAAAAAAAACCCAAAAAACCAACTAAAATGAGTCTTTTGAAATAAGTTTTTAAAAATGTGAAATTGCAGTCCATAATTTAATTTGGTTGATTTCTGATCCATTCATTTTGCTCATGGCAAAATGTTGTCCTACAAAAAGAAAACATGTAAATATATTTATCTCTTAGTATTTCATTAAATATTTGCTGGTGAAATGGCATAATGTAAAGTTCTCAAATAAATTGCTAAATCTCTGAAAACAATAACTACAGATTTGAAAGGACCAATATGGATTTGAAAACAGATTATTTTTAAAGTAACATTTTCTTGTAAAATTTAAGAAAATTAGGTTTATTTGGGGTTTATTTTTGGTATTTTTTTGGTTTTCTGAGTTGGAAAATGGGAAAAAAAAATTTTAGACTAGTTCTACTTATAGACTTATCATTGCCTAGAAAGAGGCCTGGGAAGGGAGAAGAACAGCAGGAGGTCTGGTTCATTTGCTTGTTTTTGAAGATGCCCATGATGCCCGTTTACCTAAACTGGGAACGCTGTCCCCCACCTCTACCCTCAGCCTGAAACATCCAGTCCAATAAATTTAAACAACGAGCTGAATCTGAACCAAGCTTTCTCCATCCATATTATTTGCTCTCACCATGCAGTAATAGTAATGAGCTCTATTAGCATGTAAATTTTCTATTAAATTAAGAGATTTGTTTTAAACTCTTCATTTTCGTTTGCACCTAGAAGAAAATTGTCATCTTCACTGCTCTAAGTGGCTCAGTACTTAGAGCAGGGACATTTTCCCTGTCAAGTCATTGTTTTAGAAATATATATTTCTAATTCCTTGTCCTTTTATTTATGATCTTGCTACATTTTTTTATCTGTATGTGTTTGTTTATTTTTTATTTGACATTCAATGAATTTGCTCTACCTCTATCTTTTTAGTACTGGCTGATGTTTTATAACATATTGATTCCCAATATTTTAAACTGACCCACTGTTGATATGAGGATCACACTGGGAAGTAAGATGTTTACATCTCGCTATGAATAGCAGATAAACGAAATAATAAAGGTTGTCAAAAGCTGAGAAATAAAGTACACTGGGTTCTTGTTTGCTCTCAAGGAAATATGGCTGTGCAACTCAAAACTAGAAAAGTTCAGAATTTGAGGCAAGTAGTTATGGACTCCATTTTCTATTTTTTAAAATGATCTTTTTTTTTTTTTTTGATAAAAGAAAAAAAATACCAGTCTCCAGGACTATAATTTCCCCACAATGTTGCATGAAAACAGTGGCTTCACCAGTGATTTTTCCTATAGTTTTACAGGTAGTTCCTTTATAAATAATCCATGTTCTAATGAGCACATAAATGAAGCAAACAACTTTCTTTCCTCTTTCTATTTGATCCTGTTGACTAATTGGAGAAAGAATATGCGGAGATATTGACACAGATTTTTACTGGTTTCACTTAAAACTTTCTCTCATAAAAAGGCTTTTTTTAAAAAACTATCTTTTAAAATTGCAACTGTTTCTTATTGAGCTTAATTTCTGCTGGTGTTTACTGCAGCAACATTAATCATGATGAACTCATCCTGTATTTAATTTTGATGCAATTTCAGTATATACTATTTGTGAATTAAAATACTTATTTTGTAGACAGTGAAAAATTATTTACTGATTATAGCACAACTGTGTGCGTGTGTAGATATAGATATATTGTATACATTAACGGTGACATGTAATTTAAATCTGCACATTTTGCATTATTCAGTAGTTGCATGCCAGCTGCTTTTCTTTTGTACTTTGTGATTAATTTCATTGTTGGTAGATTTTATGTTTTCTGAAGAGTCTTTCACAGAACCTACACAGGATTCAATGAAGAGAATATGAATACACAGTTGTCAGTGGTGTTTTAGGCTGATCTACAGCACTAAAGTTCAATGGTCAGAGTTATAGGATAATGAGGGAGGAAGGAAAAAAAATGAACTGTGGCATTATTTTCAAAGAGTACTTGATTGACTTTTATCACGTAACTAAAAAGAATTAATCCTTCCCCTCACCCTTTTTTTAATTTCCACAAGCAATAGTTTGTCTGCTTAATAGAAACAAATGCCAGGTAGGGGAGTGCTTTGTCTGAATTTGCGTGTGTGTTTTTCCATGCAGCCTTCTCTGAGAAGCACAAAGCTGCTGCGTGAGGCTGAAGAGTTCCAAAGCTGGAGTTCTCCAGCCTGGTTTTGTATATTGCATTTTTGTTTGCTTTGTCAGGGCGGCTTGAAATAACAGCACATGGAAAGAAAAAAAGCAAAAAGGTAGTAAGCATGGGGAAAAAAAAATCGCAGCTTTCAGCCACCAGCTGCAATTATAAGTTGTAAAGTTTTGTCTTTTGTGTTTGTTTTCAAAAGCAATCTAATAAACTACAAAATTTTGGAGTACTCTAGTCAGGGAAGTTGCAGGTAGAATTTATACTACATTTCTCAAAAGGCGTCTATTCCCCTTTTTTGTAAAGCATTAAGTCCCTCCCTTAATTAAGCCTTCTGGGGTTTAAATGTGTTGATCTCATTTTAAACTGAGCTCAGCACAATTAGACACACTGAGAAGATAGCAGATAATCAGCACATACAAAAACATTTCAGACATAAATGCTTCATCCTGCCAGGCCCAAAATTACTATTTCAGATTTTTTTTTTCCTTTTTCAGTGGTGGAAGGGGGGGACAGGGAGGGGAGAAAGAGAAAGGAAAAAAAATTGATTATTTTCAGCTCGTCATACATCTCATTTGTAGTGGGTCAGACCTTCCCCATTCACAATTACCACTAGTTAATCTTATCAGAGAAAAATTCAATTACATTTATCAAGGTTATTCCATACACTCAAGTTATTGCCTCGGAAAAATCGGGTTTCAGTGTTAAGAATGTCAGCATTGTGTATGTGTATGGGGTTTGGCTTTTTTCCCCCCTATCTTTAAAAAATAAATAATTAAATCCTGCTTTTACACTGACGTTACTAATATATAGTTATAATAAAGTAATATTTGACAGCTTTGTAAAAGGGATCATTAATACATAGATTATGGAAGTTTAGGAGGGAGGCTCATAACTGTTAATAGACTTCAATTCTCAGCCTACACTGACATTTTAAAAAATCTAGTTTCAAATTTGATAACAGATTACCAGCTAGGCTGGGAGCCAGCCACCTGATTAAGGCAATTTAAATGCTTGCAAAGTGGTGAGATTAAAATCAAATAAGTGCCGATTTTTTCCCTGCTTCACTTATCTTTCCCTGGATTCGTTCCTTAACTACCAGGTGGCAGAGGACTCTGGGTAATTTTCCTCTGCGCCAATTACCCCAGGATGGTTTTTAGGGTGAAGCAGAATAATTACTGCACTATCAATCCAAAATGGGCTGCTTAATGTGTTTAAGAGAGATTTTGAGCCTTAGCAGGGAGGCTGCCTGAAGCGTGCTACGCTCGCGGTGCCAAAGCCCGCTCGGCCTGCGCTGGTAGTTAACTGTTCACGGAGAAGGCAGCACACACCCAAGGTGAAAGAAAACAAGGAAAACTCCTGGGAAGCTGCAGGAAAGTTAATGAGCTGCTTCCAACGCGTGGCAGGCTGCAGTTGCAGGTGGCTGACAAAGCTAGGCAGGTTAAGGAAATAATATTTATCATCCGGCTGCCAGCGCCGTCTTTATCAAAAGTCTCTTTTTCTGAAACCCGCGCGACGCGCAGAAAAATGGGTTTGAAACAACAGCAAACAACACCAAAGGTGTGTGGGGGACAAAATGAGAAAAAAGCCACCAAAGATATATGGGGGGCAAAACAAGAAAAATGCCACCAAAGGTGTATGGGGGGCAAAACAAGAAAAAAGCCACCAAAGGTGTATGGGGGACAAAATAGGGAAAATGCCACCAAAGGTGTATGGGGGACAAGATGAGAAAAATGCCACCAAAGGTGTATGGGGGCAAATGAAAAAATGCCACCCAAAGGTATGTGTAGGACAAAATGAGAAAAGTGCTACCAAAGGTGTGTGAGGGACAAAATGAGAAAAATGCCACCAAAAGTGTATGGGGGACAAAATGACCAAAGTGCTGCCAAAGGCGTATGGAGGATAAAATGAGAAAAATGCCCCTGATGAAGCAGAGTACCCTTGGTGGGTCATTTGCAAAGCTTTGTGGGGAGCTGATCTGATATGAAGACATTGATTTTAATTTTTTTTTGCTCCCCTAAGTAGGAGGAAGGATGGGTTTGTGATCGGAGTGCACAAGGGGAGAGCTAAGGCTGTGCCACAGGCTCTGGTGTGCCCAGGCTGCTGGTGAAGGTCTGCCGAGGGAGGGGGTGCCTGGCTGAAGCTTGGCTTCTGCCACATCCCTGCTTTGGTTTTAATTGGTGCTGTGCTGGAAAATGAGGTGCTCTCCAGATGCTCCCCCATTGATGCTCTCTAGATGGGAGCCAGCTACCCTCCCCCTAATCCTGGGCCCGCTAGAGAAAAATTTGGCAGTAATTCCCCACTTTACAGCTTTATAGCACGGGGAAAGCAACACTTGGTGCAGCCGCGGCACAAGAAATAACTCGTTAATTATTGGTTCATTAAAGCATTTGAGGATCATGGGTGTAATGGCAATACAGAAAAGCTCAAGTGCAAGGTGGAGAAGCGGTATGTTCTGCCATCAAACTGGTGTGTGCTGGGGGAGGGATGGGAGAGGAGAGCAGGGCTTAAGCTCAGCTGAGACTCTGAAATGACATTACTGAATAGTATACTGTAACAGCCACAAATTAAGTATTATCTTCCATCTGGTGACTCTGCACTTGATATCTTTAATTATTATTATCTGAATATAAATTGTGAGTTTTAGCCAAGGATTCTGGAAGGTTGTCGTTAGAAACAGGGAGATAATTAAAAAAAATCATTATATTTGTGAAGGGCTTGCTGCTGTTTCTTGCCTTTCAGTGATTTGCTTACACAGTTTTCCATATGATTTCTACCTACTTGATGTACCAAGCTTTTTTTATTATTTAATGAAAAATTGATCTGTGATTTTGCTTAGCAGATAGTTTGGATAATGTGAGTTAAAATGTTTGGTTTTAAAGGGAAAGTCTCTATTCTAAAACTATTTCAAGTTGCTCAGTGGCCTCAAGTGGACTTCAAATACATCTAAAAATCACCAGACCTTCCAGCAAGATGCTGATTGCCCCCCAGGAACACAGAGTATGCGTGTGCATTTGTGACTGAGGCTATATGTAGTTTATGGGTTTATATTCATGTCCAATTTCCTATGCAAAACTGTTTTGCTTGTGCACCCACCCCCTGCTGCCTCCTCCAGCAGGACAGTGCCCTCCCATAACAGGAGAGGTGAAGGGGAGGAAGATCAGCTCTGTGATTCAGATGCCAGTTTTTAAACTGACCCTGTTTTAAAGCACAGGAGTCTCACCTGCCACTGCAAACCCGTTCGTGTCCATCCCGCCAGATGTGACGGTTTATGCAGAAGTGTGTCTTGTAAAACACAGGCAATCCATTTAAAGATTATCACATGAAACCATATTTACTTCAGAGGCCTGTAATAATTACACCTTCACTTGAAAAATCCCTGGGACTTTAGCTGCTGTGCCACAGATTTATACTCAAACATTTTCATTTGATGCGCAAAGTGTGAAGTACTCTTTAGTGGCAAGACAATTATCTGATTCTACTAATAAATGAATGCACTAGTAGTCATTTTTAATTGAACAATTATAGGATATTGCACTGTCAGTTGATTATAGAAGTCATTTCATAAATGTCAAAAATCTCTTTAAACGAATTATGGAGCTCCAAAATAACTCCGGCAATCAGCCAGCAATAACACAATAATCTGTTTACCCTGTTGTCAGGCAAACTACTGCCATTTTTTTTTCCCTTTTTTGAGGGGGGACTGAATCTTAAGGATTACACTCCTGCTCAGGCTGTAGCAGCTACCGAGGCTTTGATTAGTACAGATCATGAGTGTTGTCAAGTGCTGTGACATGTATTAAATAGCAAGAGAAATTAAAGTTGTTTTAGAGAGGCGTTGATAGCAAACAGGAGGACAGATCTCTTCTCTGAGCAAAGAAGGTGGAAGTCTGAAAGGTGCTTCTGACAGGTTCCAGTTTTCTGATGCATCAGCTGACTTTGATTTTTGTTTTGGTGTTGAGCACAAACACCAACTATTTTTCTGTTTTCCTTTTTGTATGTAGAGGTGATGAAGAGGCCAGGTCTGCTTCTCTCTGGGAACACCTGTGCTCATGAATATCTGTCATGCTGGGTCATCTGCCTACTCATACAAATTAGAATCAGAATTTGGCTCCCAATTTTTATGGTCCTTTCCTAGTGGATTGGATCCTTTCTTTTCTGGTGTAGGAAACCTATAACAGTCCCAAGAGCAATTTTGGCATACCTGCAAGGATGACTTCCAATCATACAAAGACTTACTCTGACCAGAAAAAGGTAAACAGAGAACACCAAAATGAGAAGTTGTGTTCCATTTGTTGTGGGAGAAACTCTTGCTTGGTGAGAGACAAAGAAATGGGAAGTATTTTAGGCCTCTTGCTTTTTATCGAAATAAATTCAGTGTGACTCATAAACTACTACTAATAAAAGGAGTAATAATAATAATATGGAGGTATGCAAAATGGAATCAAAGGTAGAATTAAAAGAAATATATTTTGGAAAGTAGTCACTTTCTGGAGATTTGGGTGCATAGTCGGGCGGGGGCTGTTGGGTTTATGTTTTAAGTGCTCAATTCTAGATACTTTGGTCTGAATAAATTAACAGGATTCCACCTCTTGAAACTGTTTTTGGAAATCTGACACCTGATTCTAAAGCTGGTCATCTCAAAAGAGTTGATCATATTTGGGGGGCTAAAGGTAGTAAAATAGATTTACTGCTGGCATATGACAAAATCTTTAATCTCTTTTAATCCTTAGCAATATATGAAAGATACCTGCAGCTTTGGCTCTGTTTCTTGACATATTCATATTTTCAAATGTTGACAACTGAAATCCTCTGAAATCAAGCTCAGAGTGAGGCTGACAAAAGTAAGAGAATTTTAGTCAATAGAGGATGGCAGGAAACGTTGGTCTGGAGGCTGTGTGACCTCGTGATGTTTTGAGGCAGGCACCACCATTGGAGCAGGAGAGCAGTGACCTTCTGTGTTGTCTTGGGGTAATCCTCTGCCAGCCTTCTATGAGCTGGCACAGAGGGAGTTTTGGGAATGGAGACAGAGGCATCATGCAGGTTCAGTGTCAAGATCATCCCATGCAAGCTAGGTGTGGCTGTGGTCATCCTTCCAGCTCTGGAGTGAAACTGGAGGATGTTTGAGCTGTTATTTGCCCCCAGGACTGTTTGTTGGGATCAGCCAGATCAGACACAGAAAGCTAATGGGAGATCTAAGGAATTGTTTGGGTGTGGAGCTTGCTGAACTCTGAGCTGGGTAAGAATGAATATTCATGTTCCAGTGCAGTAATTTGAGTCACCAGCACTGTAATGGCTTGATATTCTGGGAACACCAGCTTGGCCACACCTGGCCCTTTAGACTTTTAAATAATAAACCCCAATTCTCTGTCCCTATTAGCAGGTGAAGTGTGTACAGGAGATGCTGCATCCCTGTTTGCTGTGTATTTCCTGAGATGAATGCCTCTGTGTTATTACGAGTTACCATGCTGGCTCTAAGGATAGACTGGTCAAAAGCATTTGGTTAGACAAACAGGAAAATGAAAAGGAAAGAAATAATCAGATATTAATAAGGAAATAGCAGTCAGGACTAATATTTATTTCACTTTTATTGTGAGGCTTTTTATTTATGGTTTAGGTAATTCAAGGTAAGCAGGATGGCATTTTGCTTGATGAGGCTGTGGCCCAAAAAAACTGAGGCTCTGCTTCTTCCCTGACTTACACCTGTGTCACCATGTATGTCTTTGCCAGGTCTGTGCCAAACATGGACACTTTGGCAGCTTCCTTGCACACACTACGTTCTGAATTTAACTGACTACTCAAAGTGCAAGGCAGTCAAGAAGCAGCCTCTGACATTTCTAATTGGCATTGAATTTAAGTCATCATTAATTATTCTGCTTTAAGGGAAGCTTTATTCCTTTAAACTGCCATGCACGTTATTCAAAACTCTTGCAAGGGATCCATCCCTGGTATCTGTCTTGGCTAGTAGGATTAAGCCCTTATGGCTAGTAGGTGGCTGAGACCTTACCATATGTTGCTGGTAGACAGCAGCAAAGCTTTACCCTGTGATAAGCATACTAAAAGCAATCTGTTGGGCTTTTCTTTTTTTTTTAATATATATAATACACCAGCACGTGGCTAATCGGCATTCATATTATTAAGTAACTCGTAAATAATGTGATTCTCTCTGGAATCACATCAGCTGTGCTGTGGGTGAGTTTAGATTTCAAAGGTGCCACAGTGCCTCATTCTGCATTGACGGAATTGAACAGCATTAACCTTTTCACTTACACTAACAAAGACAAGTTAAGACAAGATGTGCTATGACTACTGCACATCTATGTTTTGTTTTTGCCCAGGGCCCTGTACAATTACCCAGCACTTCAGAGCTAATATTGGTTGGATGTTTGCCTTCCCTTCCCCACCCCTTTCGATATTTCTACAAAATGACAAAACGCCATTTTTCAACCAAAAAATAACCAGTTACATAATAAATATTCTCTTTAAGAAGAAGAAAAAAAGGCTAAAAATACATCCCAGGCACTTTTGAAGAGATCTAGCAATGAGAAAAACAGATTCTGCAGTACACTTCAGCTAGCATTTTCTCAATGCAAACCATTCTGCTGTCATTCTAAATTCTACAGTGCATACAATATGGTATTGATAGCAAGGAAACACCATGCTGTGCATATATTCCAGAAAACGAGGGGAAAAAACCAGGTCCTCAACATCTTCCAGGCAAAGAAACTTATTTTATTTGTCCTTTAAAGGTGCAGGTTCTTTACACGTGTGTAACTAACTAGTTCAGATATTACCAGAATTACTTGATGTTAGCCAACTGTCATAGTGAAGAACCAGGTGCATCTGCAAAATCTGGCTGGGACACTGGTGGCTCATAAACTGCAGCAGATCTTGTGTCTCTCTTGGAGGTACTGAAAGATTTGTGTGGTGGACAGCAAGCAGGAACATTGGTTTGACTCATAGAAATTCTGGCATCTATGATTCCAGTCAGATTCACCATAAAAAAGTCCTGTCTTGACCTGTGGAGAGTCTAAACAATTCCCTCTGACATAAATGTCTGTATTGTAAATATATCCCAGCCCTTATTTCAGCATCCTTCAGAGACTAAGTTTAGAAGAGTGAATATAATCTTGATAATTGGGGAATTAGCACAGTAAACCAATACATTATTCATTAGGTAGTTATCAAAATATCACGGAATCTTGCAGGGAATACAGCATTTGCATATTTTAGGATTGACCATTGAATGCCTTTCATAAGCATTAGAGAATCTGCCAAAATCTGGAAAGATTTAACATTGTGCTTACATAAAAAGCACCTAGATCCCCCCCCGTAAAGCTAAGAATAAAAATGTTCTTTCATCAGAAACATGGATCAACCTGTATGTATTTGTAGCACAGACTATAGTTATGATGTATCACGTCTGTCATCTTAAAATTGGTTTAAATTTCAGTAGATCGACAATGGTTGAAGTGATAAGAAAAGAGATTGGCAATGTTGAAGGGTAGATAAATGCAAGATACAGCCGTAGCTGCCTAAGTGGGAATTTCTGAGGAACCAATTTGTTCATTTGGTGGTCAGTTTTGTGTGTAACTTTAAGCATTAGTGAATGCTGTTAATTGTGCTTGCTGCTCTTTACACCATAATTATTGGGGTTTATGCCTGTGATATTTCTCTTTGCCATCCCATAATGTCTTTGCACAATTGAAAATGTTTACTGAAGTTTTGCAATTTTGTTTGTTGGTTTTTTTTATTATGATTATTACCTGTTACCTGCTGATTAGAAACATTTTGAAAAAAAAATGCATTTTGCATCATAGGGAATGTGATAAAGCTCTTTTTGAGTGTTTGCACATCTTAGACCCAGTGGCAAGTGGATTGATGGGCTGAGGTTTGAAATCTAACTCTGGGATAGATTTGGATTTTTGTTCACTGCTGTTGGTCATACAAGACTACACTAAATTCAAGGGACCAATTTTGCGTTCACACTGATATAACCCATTGAAGTAATTTTGGGATAAGTGGAGGATGTGACTGATGTGATGCAGCAAATCTGTTTTATTCCATCCAAATATTGAATTATTTTTAAAACAAATATAGCTGGGACTCTGAAAGGTGTTGGGTATGACCAATATATCTGCAAGCAGATATTGTTGATGGCATTAGGGACAGGAAGATGATCTTCAAGTGAAAGAGGAAATAAGTCCTTAAGAGAAAAAAAATGTTCTGTGTTCTTGACTTTGAAAATCTCCCTTAAATATCTGGGATATCCAGGTCCCACTCATGCCACTGCAGATTTCTGGAGAACTGGAGTTTTGCATTGAGCTGAGGCTTTCTTCCTTTGGAGACTTCCACCATGCTTTCTACCAACATGGTCATTGAGATGGAAACAAAGGCCAGAAACTTGCTGCTATGTAGTTTCTTTATGGATGCAAGCTAGAGCAAAAGCTTAAGAAAACAAAAATAGTGCTAAAAATTACAACAAACTTCATTGCTCAGTAGGAAAGGAAGACATTTTTGAGGGTACATTAAGACATTTTAAAGTGATAGATATCTGTCATTTATCTTCCTAAATCTTTGAATTTGAAAATGAATTTTTCTCTAAGTTGGTATTTCCTCCTCTTTGACTACCATTGAACACCAGAACCTGTTTAACAAGGCATAGAAGAATATGCAGTTCTACCTTCATTAAACCCCTGTGTTTCTGGATTATTTTGATTGAATTAAACTTTCTTGATTCCAGCAGGCTGTTGATAGTATAACACATTTAAATAAGCACCTTCTCAGTTCAGATATGGATGTAGAATTGGACAGCATGCAGGAAACAGACTGCTTTTTGTAGTGGGTGGTGAAAAAAATCTAATCCCACTCAGAAAATGGTGGGAGAATAGTCAGAAGAAGGACTAAGGACTTTCAGAGAACACTGGAAAGGAGAAGCAAGGATTCGGTGTGGATGGGGAAAATGGCCTTGAAGGACAAGAACTGGAAGCTTAGCTGGTCAGAGAAGCAGCAAGAACCAGTGACAGAAACAGGTTAAAGGAGCACCACTAAAGCCAGATTACCTCACCAAGAGATAAAACTATTTAAATTAAAATTAATTTTACACCCTGTCAACTCCTTTACTGAATAAAAATAGGGAAGTGGAATGTGAAGGGTCAGGACTTAAAAACACAAATTTTAGTTTAGCGTCTCTATATTGTTATCTTGCTAAAAAGCACAAGGTAGTGATAACTGAGATCTTGATTCAGTCTGATTTCACTTTGAGGGAGCATCTGGCTCAAGCCTGCAAGGTTCTGTTTATAATGAGGATAGAGGCACCTCCCAAGGAGGTTAAGCTTCCATATTCTAATTTCCCCATCCTCCTAATGATCAATTAATCGTGTTCTTGAGTTGCCCATTTCCTTTGACTTTAGAAAAAGTATAGACAAGTAATTTTAAATATCTAAAGGTAAGAGACCTAAAGTAAGTTGAATCCCATCTTCAAAATGTGGATTATGGGTTGGATATGCAACTCAGTTACCGAGGGAAGGATGTTTTTCTACCTGCAACAAAAAAATATGCAGCTCACATCTTTTGTTCCTGAATGTGTGATAACTTTGATTAAACTACCAGATTAAATTCTCTTGGTTTAGATTTTAAACTTGTTTCAAACAAGGTTAGATGGCATTTAAGTTCCATATCACTGTGTCTCCAGTAATGAAAATTAGTCTAATAGGCTAAGGTACCCATTATTCAGGCTAAATTAGCTTCCTGGGAGAGATCCCTGTAAAGTAGCCATCATGATGAAGAATGTACCAATTAAAAAAAGTAAACCAACCCGATTATTGACATATTTTGAATTTCTTTTAAACCTTTTTTCCCCTTTTGCAAGCTTCTGCCTTTTGTAGAATACTGGGCACTATCAAATAGGGCAAAGCATAAATAGAAGAGAATTAAGAGAAAAGAGGGAATTGCCCCATGTTTTATTGCCACTGTTTTGACTATATATTGAATTATTCTTGAAAGAATACCCTTGTTTCTAGATCTTCCTGGAGATCATAGAGGCTTCTCCTCTTCCCCACTGTCATTGGATGATACGTGCTGAGTACCGTGGTTGCTTGTATGAAAAAATAATCAAACAAGAGTGCTTAAATATATATTTTAGCTACCTATTACAGGAATTTAATATCTGGGAGCAGAGAAAACTAAAAGCCACTTGGCAAGCCAGCTTTTCAGAAAAGTTATAGAAACATTGTCATGTTCTGTTTCTGCTGTTGATGCAGTGATTGCTGAGATTACATGGATGATCTCAGAGGCTTTCTTTTGATAGAATTTCTTATGATTAAATGAGGAAATGGGATTTTGGAAGACCTGGATTGTATAAGTAATCAAAGTTTCAAAGGATGAAATCAGAAGCATACCCTGGATTCAGTTTTAAGGAACATCTGTCCCATTTTCAGAAGTCATTTGAACTGAGAGCAGCTTTTGTTGCAGAGATGTAAAACATCACTCTGGTAACAGCAGAATAAAAATTGTACAAGTGACTTTGCTACTCCAGCTCAAAGTCTACCACCTTAGTGCTGATGCACCTTCACTGGCAATTTTATTGCATGGTAATGGCTGAGGGATGGGTGAGTGTTTGCTTCTACTGTGGCTGTGGTGTGCATCTGAGAGGTGAGGTTAACAGCAAGAAATTGCATTGGAGCGCACACTCATATCCATACATTTAGGCAGGTTTTAAATGTGCCAAAGTGGCATGTCACATAAAGGTGAATTAGTCATGACTTCCAGAAAAACAAAATTACTATTTTGAAGAATGGTCCTCGGTGACTTAGGTGGTCCTGACACATCTTGCATCTTCTTTTCACATCTGTGAAGTGGGAAAACAACACTTACCTACTTCTAAGAGATGTTTCACTGACTAGCTTTTATGAAGCACGAGCCTCCTGTGGAATGAGTGCAAAGTATTACTCTATTTATTTTTATGAACTTTCTGTTTTACTGCACTAGGAAAGCTTAAATTATCCATAGAGTTCTTGAGCATATTGGGGAAGCCAAAGATCCTGATTTTGCCCACTGTGCTCCTGGCAAAGAAAAGACCCAAGGGAGACTCCTAAATGAAAAATATAAACAAAACCCTGAAGCTACTCAGATCCTTAGAAGATTAGATTTTTGAAAATATGTTCTTTATAAGATAAGTTAAATGCATTCTTTCCCATTTTTTTTTCCTCTGGTTTGGTCACAGGTTGCTCCAGGCATCCAAATGGGGGTGTTCAATCCCTTGTTTATTGATCCTGAGAGGGACTCATGCTATGGTGCCCTGTCCTCCCTGAGGCCACCACTAACTGTGGATTTTAACAGGTCCAGCAAGGAGAAGGAGAGGTTCTAGAAGTTGTCATGAAGGATAGATGAAGGGATTCATCCTTCACCCTTTCCTTCTCATCCACCCCTCCATATATTTCATTGTTGTCATGATGGGCAATACTTGAATTCCAGTTGTGCTGCAGAGCTCTTTCAGGGTTGGTGGTTATGGGGTTGGGGGTTTAGGGAACCTCTCGCAAGTGGGAAAATTACCTGTGAGACCAAACAGTACTCTTTCTGTCACTCACATGGAGGAGAGACAGGAGAAAGAAGTGTATTCTCATGTGAATTCTTCTTCCCAAGGTAACTTAGGAGTTGGTCAGATAAATAAAAGTAGGTGGTCTAGGCATCACATTTAGATTCTGACTGCAGAGATATTTCCTTTTCCTTTACTGATGCCAGGGATTCAGAGTTCTGTAACTCCTCATGTTTAGATTTCAGTAAGTGGTAAACTCATTCCTCACATTTGGATTTAAAGTGAGGTTTGTTTTTTTTGAGGTGTTTGGGGGGAGGTTGTGGGACAACATTAAGAGCATTGGCTGGAACTCTAAGGGTGAGAGGAACGCTGCAGGTTGGGTGTACAGGGTGGGAGATCCCCTACCCTGTGATCCCAGGAAAAGTAATTGAAGTGTCTAAGTGGAATGGAAAGGAAAATGCCTTTAATTTGATCCCTAATGCCTGTATTCCTCATATGCCTACTTCTTAACTGGTACAGACTGCTATGGCTGGGAAATTTGTTTCATTCTTCCCACTGGCAAAGAATGCTTCTTGCTACTGCTTTCCCACTATCCCTGGACTATATAGTCTTTCAGAATACTGGTATTCAGGGCCACTTCAAGTATTTGAGTGACTAGTTCACCAGGAAAAAAATCCCAGAATTTTAAAAACTAAAATGCAACAAAATTAGCAGTCATGTACTTACCTGCAGTTATGCAATGGACAATCCGTCTGGATCACAGTGGATCATGGCTGTGGCTAAAGCTCTAAAACCATTTTTTTCTTTTTTTTTTTTTTTGGTCCCAACCACAATTTTCTTATGAGCTGTGATGTTAAAACTTTGGTTCTGTGTTCATTACTAGCCATTAATGACACGGTGTGATGTACTGCAGGATATTGTACTTAGAGAGCAGATTAAATGCATGTCATCTGTGGGTATCAGCAGAATGGGACAGCTTATCAAGAGTTTATATTGCCTTCAAGATTTTATTTAGTGTCTGTGTTGTGTTTATGACGGAGGACAGTTGTTACCTAGTCCAATGTGAAGTAAGATAAGAACAGATGCATTACAGTAGGCTGTGCATCCTGTGACTAAAAAAATTTGCCATTATAACTTTCATGTTGTGTTTGCTAGGGCAGCATGGACTTCCACAAGGCCAGTGCTTTTTGTTGTGTGGCCTCAGGGATTTTGGTCTGGTACAGACAAGGCCTAGAACTGGCTGCAAGTTCTCACACTGTGACATTTAAAGTACTTTTAGTGGTTTTTGTAGTCTTGGGAAGCAATCTTCTCAGCACTCCTCAGGATGAGCCCCCATGTCCACCTGGGAATAGTGCTTGCCTTCTCCATGGGGATCTGTGGAAGTAAAGCAATTACTCCTTTAGCTGCGTTTGTACAGCACTTTAAAGATAAAAAAAATGTGTTGCGATCGTAAATGGTGCTCTCTACATTACATTTCCCCTGTAATTACATATTTTTTCCTGAGATTCTTAGATATATTTTAATTTTTCTTACATGTACTAGAACATTATTCTATCTCTAGCTAAACAGGGTACTGTGGAAGTGTAGGGAAAGAAATTGATCCATCTCCTGTATTATCCACTCTGTGCTTTTACGACATTTTTGTGAACTGCTTTCATCAAGTTAGTAAGGATTTGTCAAGGTGTTTACCTGTTGGGAATCTCAACATGATTTCTTGAGGGTGCAATCTGGGGCTGAGTTATGTGTTCTCCTCTTCTGCTCTTCTACCTATTCGTACATCAAAGTCTCCTCCAGTGTAATTCTTTCAGGCCTGCTCTTTATTCAGCAGTTGCTGTACAAAACAAATGTATGTTGTGCTTAGAGGATGCTTTATTTCATATACATTTATCCACCAGATGAAATGAATACATTAAGTGCACATAAGCAGAGATGTCTTGTCGAGGAAAGGCAGAGGCAGCTTGTGCCTCATGCCACAGAATGCAGTATAAAGAGGGGTGCAGTGGTGTGATGTAAGCCAAAATTAAGCAATGAAAATTTTAGAGAAGTATCAGGAAATATTTCTCAATACTGAGTTCATCCAGTGGAACAGCCTCCCAAGGAACATGATGGAAAGCCCATTGCCAGTGTCAATTAAAACTAGACTAGTTTTAGAACTGGGGAATATACTGTAGGGAACAATCCTGCACAAGTCTAGATGACCTAATAATTCTTTTCCATCTGTAATACTTATGCCTGAGATTCAGAGTTATGTATTGCAATATGATTTCCTCCTGACTGGAGACTGAAGCATTTTTCTCTCGTGTAGGATTATTTTCCCACTATCCAAAAAATTTCATACACATTGAAAACTAGTAGGGGAAAAGAAAAGCACCAGGTTCTTAGAACCAGGTCTAAGAAATTACCCCACTCAATTTGCATCTGCTGTCTCAGATTGGTTGCAAAAAGCAACCCCAGACATTGTTCCTGTGGATGACAGCTTGAAGCAGATCAGGCCTGACAGAAACCATGGGCAGGGCAGGATAATCCTCTGTAGACAAAGGTGCTCTTTAAGGAGCAATTCAAGAATTTTTCTTTTTGTTGACCACTACTGAGTCTGTCTCTTCTGTGCCTGTGCTCATTGTTGGGGAGCCATGGCTGATCAGAAGGGGCATAACACAAAGTGTCCACTTGGGTCCATTTTGGGGGAGTAAAATGTTTCTACCACAATTTAGATTTAGGCATTGAGAATAATCAGTGATGCATCACAGGGATACCTTTTTTTCCCCCATTTAACAGGGAAAAGGTTAGAGTAGTACATCATCTTGCTGCTTCCATTCTGTGCATTTAAGAAACAGTCTGTCCAGCACTAATTGAGAAGTGAACTTGTATATGAGGAAACCAGTTTAGTAGTGTCAGTAGAAGGATTGGTAATTTTTCCACTAGCATGTTGCCACACTGGTACAATAAATCCCTTTTATACTGAGACATACTGTCTACCTGTTCCTTAGATGATTTTTTTTTTTTTTTGACTGAAATATGAAAACCTGGGTTTTCCTTATTCTCTTTCCTCCTATTGGATTTTTTAATTTGCAGTATCCTGAAGCTGAGGGGAAGCTTCTGGTAGCACCTGCCCTTCTTTCCTGGATCAAACAGCATAAAACAGCTGTTTCTCTGTAAAGACCTCCCTACACTCCTAGCAAAACCAACAGGACTTTTGTCATAAACTCTGGTGACATGTTGAGTACTAAGGCTTGTATGCAGAAGGCCAGATGGGCCAGGACTCTAATGCCTGGAAATTTGCACCCAAACTTTTTGCAGCCTTTCAAACCTCTGCAAACAATCATTCTGTAGAACAACCTTCTACCCAAGGCACGAGTCTCACTCAGTTTGTTCCTTCCTGATGTCTTGTTTAAAACCTGCTGCTTCAATATTAGCTTGAATCAGCCCTTTTGAACATTTACTTACACTTATTTGGCTTTCTCTCTTTGCCTTTTCTCTCATCCCTGATCTCATTTTTTTTTTATCCGTATGACTCCATTTCTATTTGCATATATGCTGCTATGAAAAAGATAAACTAACTAATGGTGCCAGCCCTCCAGCAAGGACTTTGAGGGACTTTCTTGTCTCTCTGACTAATTCCTTTTGTGGCCTTGGGAAAGTCACTTATCTTGTCTTTCTTAGTTTTTTCCCTACAAAAAATGGAGTTAGCAAGGTTACACTGACATCCAAGAGATCCTGTTTCTGTTGCACTAAGAAGTCAGCCATCTCCAAACACAGGTTTATTGTATGTGAGATAATTAAAAGCTAAGGTGTTGTGATATTGTGGATTAATTTTAGCCTCCATGGTCAGCGCTGACCACATCACTGAGGGGAAAGATTATGAATTAAAATGAAGAGCTGAAAAAGCACTAACTACTTTTTATTATTAATCATTGTGTTATTTATTGCTGTTTATCTTGTAATTATTGCTTGGGAAATAAGAAAATCTATCACTGCTCTGTGCCAGCTCTAGCTGCAGCTGTGGATTTAGAGACGAAATTCGGTCTTCAGCCTTTCCCTGGGGCTGATGGACTTCTCCTTTCAAAGTAGGACACTTCTATCTGATGGCATTAACCATAAAATCCCCCATTTCAAGTCTATGATATCCTGAAGGACAACGGCTCATTTCATTTCTTATCAAGAAATCGGGCAGATCAGTCATATTTCCCGAATCAAATGACATTTTCAGAAAATTCATTTGAACCAAAAATGAGGTTTCCTCTCCACAGACTCCAATTAGTTTAAAAGTGGTTTTCTGATGAAAATTCTTGAAATAACTGAGCTGTATAAAGAAAAATCTATAGCTATATATGTATGTATATAGATATATGTACACATGCACAGTCACTGTGAAAGCCGTAGCCAGAGTTCCCTATCAAGCAGTATAAATCTTTAATTTTGGCAATCAGCAGTAATGGTGAAATACCTTAAGCTTTTTTCCTTGCTTCTTCCTCATTTCCCTTCCTCTCATCCCATCACTCTGGCTATTCCAGTGGGAGCGAACGCACTCATTTTCTCCCTAAGTACACAAAATTAGCTGCTTATCTGTTGATCTTCTTACATGATCCTTTAAAAATCCTTTCTCTGTATGTGTGTCCAAGGCCGCTTTTGCCTTCAGAGGAAGCCCAGACAAGCCAATCCTCAGCCTTTCCCTTACCCACTCACAGGGGGCCTGGGCCTAATTAAATTGCTCTCAAAGACAAGAAGGGATGAATTTCCTTCTTTCCATCTCCCTTGTCACCCATTTAACTCAGCTGAGATCCATTCGTTCCTTTTTAGTTATGTTAAAATGGAAAGGGGGGAGCCTGCATTGAGGGGGACACGCAGGGAAGGGAGAGGAGGAGGAGCAGGAGGTGGGTGGGTAACGCTGCCAAGGTGCGGCGTCCCAGGCACAAACAAAGGAGCCAAACCAGAGGAAATGGGAGGTGACTGGAAAAGGGCAAGCACCAGGACAGTTGCTGGGTTTCTCTCACTGGGCCCTCCTCTGCAGTTTTTCTTTTTGTTGTCTGTTTCTCTGCTCTGTCTGGGGAAAAATGGGCGTTAAAAGAAAGATAAGAAAAATATCTATGCACGTTGCAGTGTATTTATGCACTCTTTCAGAGGAATGTTTGTTTCTCACCCCACCCCTCCCAATACCTTTCTGCAGTGAATGAGGAGGCCTAGAAAATTTGGATGACCCTTGTTCCACCCATGTAGCATCACCCAGGAGGGAAAGAGTGGCTGATTTGGCTCATCTGTGGTTGGGTGTGCAGGGGAGTGCCAGGGCAGCAGGACTGCTGCAGTGGAGCTGCTTGTGCCCAGGGAAGGGCAGCCCTGACCCTGCCAGTGTCAGGATCTCTGTGCAAGCCAAAGCCCAGGCCTAGGAAGTGCCAAGCAATTAGCCTTTGAAGGTCACCCAAAGTTGTCATTTTTTGTTTTTTTTTTTTCTTTTCATTCCTCTCCCCCCACATTCTCTCTTCTCAGTGCTGCATCCTCCTCCTCCTCCATCACCCAAACCCCAAACACATCTGAGGAAGCCATTCAATTAAATCTCTCCTGACTCCAGCTGGCTCCTGAGTGAAAGGTCAGCAGTGTCCGGGAGGGAGAGGCGTGTGCAAGGAGGAGCTGGGGCCGCTCCTGCAGCCTCCTCATCTTCCCCTCACCTCCCCTCTCTAATGATACCCAATGGTCAATCACTCCCCAGCAGAGCCAGAGATGCCCTGAAGCATCATTGTGGTCGGGAGCGATCGATCAGGGTTTTTTTTTCCAAAAAAAAAGATGATAATGATAACCCGTGGACATAATGTCAGCGAGTTTGCGGTGCCTCTCAGAGGCCGTGCGAGCTCCGTCTTGGAGGAGCTTGGAGGGGCTCAGGAAAGCCTCTTCCCCCCACTGAGCCCACTTAGCCCTGCCTTAAAGACAGCTAATTAGACCGAGGGGCTGTTATGTGTGCTTACAGCAGTGGGGGAGAGAGGGAGCGAGCAGGGCCTCGTGCCAATGGCGAGCAGGACTGGAGCAACCTTTGTTTTAGAGAGGCTTCCAGTTAACCGGAGGTAATCACGCTGAGGCACGGCCATAAATAATACATACCTGGGCTACACGGCCTGGATGCAGGCCCTCGAAAGAGGGTGGTGGTGATCCACTGCTCCCTACCCTGTGCTGTTCTGGGGCCTGGGTTTTGAGACAGATTAGTGCTCTGTATTGCCGGGCAGACAGAGGTAATCACTGGTCCACGCTGGAGTCAGAGATCTGAAAATCACCGGGAGGTGCTTATCAACATGCGATCTGAGCACGGGTGGATGTGTACAGACCTTTTAAAATTCTATTAGTATGTGTCGGAGTAGATTGCGGGGAAAATACAAACAGTTTTCTAAAGAAAAACTGTCAGTGCCTCTGCCTAAATCTCCTACCCTGCAGCCTAAGCGTGGACTTCTGTTTTTATGGATAAACGTGATTTGTCTTTTAACTGTTGAGATTACATACTCACCGGAAGGACCGCAGACCCTGCTTGCAAGAGGAAATCTTCCCTTTATCCCAGTGCACACTTTATCAGAAAAAAAAATAATCAGACCTGGGGGCTCTCTGTCCCTTTCCTCCATTGAGGAGATACAGGACAAATAACTCCATAGCAATAATTTTCTATCCCAACACAGATTTTTTTTTTTTCTTTTGGTTGTTGTCACGTTATTTTCTGCATCATTTGATGTACAAAACTACATTTTCCTCTGCACCTATTAAACTATTTGATGATGCCTTTTATTTTGCACTATAATTGGGAAAGCAATCATGTGATAAAATCTAAGTTTGTTGTGAAATAAAATAAGCGATGTTGAAAACATCCAAATTATATTGTCCAAGAAAGTTTCTCAGAGGTTCTGTTCATTTAGTGAAATGATACTATTATTATTTTTAAGTTTTTTACACTTTTGAGAAGAAATCTTTGAGCATTTTAAGATCCTTTTAACAGACATAACAGTAGTGCCTTGTAGTTCTGCCACTACCTCTCTCTTGCAGGAAGTTGGGTAGAGTGTTAAAATAATCATGGTTTCAAACAGGACATTTCTCTTCTTTCTTCTTTTGTGCATGTGAAATTTGGGTGTGTTTATATGCTTGAGTCAGTAAAGAAAAGTTGCCAGGAGTATGTATTAACACGCACTAGATGGACTGAAAGCTCTGTGCAGACTTTGAGAAACACACAGGACAACGTTTGATGCCCTTCGGTAAAGAATCACAAAAAACCCATGTGACTTTTCCCTATGAAACTTTAAGTAAACACTAAGGCATAATTTTAGAGGAGCTGAAAATGGGTCTGACCATGTTGGGAGCCAGCAGACAATATGCAGCAGCTTTTGTTGTGTGTTCATTAGAGGGGTGCAACTTTCACCTAGAACAGTGGTCACAACAATTAATTGTTTTATTTTTCTCAAGCTACTAAATTGACCTAAAACCCTACAACTTTATAATTCTATAAGTTTAGAGTGTCTATAGGAAGTGTATATATGGGACTCATTAATTCTTTACCTGTTGAAATTAGTGCTGTACTAACCATGATGAGGTATCAATAGATTGGATGTAATTTCTGGATAAAATGGTATAATCTCATTTTTCTATTGGGACAAAAGAACTTTTCGTACCTGGGGATCAGTTAGCTGTGAATAATGTTGTTGTACATAAGGTCAGTGCTTTTAAACATCAGTGACAGTCTGTCTGTCCTATGGAGATTCCTTAGAGCAAGAACCCGAGTACAAAGGTGGGAAATGTAGTGTTTGAGGAAGTCTAGGTAACCTGTTAAAGAACAGGACTTCTCTACTTAATGAAGTTTGCAAAATGAGGTGCAAAGCATTTCTCCCTTCTCCTGCCCACCCCTCATTCCCCAGCTTTGCTAGAGTTGTTAGAGAGACAGGCAGAGGTACAGAGGCTGGAAGCGTTCTGGTCTTACAGTCCAGCCCTGGGTTCCAGGCTTAGTTTTTGCTTCTGAATCTCCTGCTACCTTCCTGTAAAAAAGGGGGGAAGAGGGTAACTTTAACAGTTCTCAGTTCCTTCTACTATCCTGCAGCTCAATTTTGCTGTTAATGGACTTCAAATTCAGCAAATGGTAAAATCTTACAGTTTCATCCAAAGGACACTGAACAACTTCCATTGGGCTCTGCTGCAGCGTACTCTAATTAATATTTTTTTGATCTAGCATAAATGTAGAAGTGTAGCACACTTTCCTGCCACAGTCATCCAGACTAATCCCATTTGCTAGAGCTGAAATACGAGACCAAATAGCAAAGAAACCATACACACAAGCAGCCAGTGACTCCCTATTAAGCTTTTGAATGCCAAGTGCTGCTAGATACCAGTGAGTTTTTTCATGGTCTGCTTATCTCCCTTTAGCAATCCAAAGAACCAGGTTAGTTACTCTGCTACCAAACCATTACAAACATCAGAGAGTTCTGTAACTAGAAGTGGGAAAGCTTCAGGTCTGCGTTGGTCTTAAAAGAAACGGTAGCAAATATACAAAGCCATATGCTGCAGATTAAATATTTGAGGATGAAAGGTGTTTCTTCCTGTTTTAAAGACTTTTGAAATCTACACCACGTGTAGGATACTGCACTATTCTCTTTGTAATACTGGATTACAGGCTGCTGTTGTAATAATGAATAAATCCAAACAGTGGTAGCTTTTCTTACGGTCTCTTTGTTGATTTTTTAACTACTCTGTTTCTGCTGTTCTGAGCTGAACACTGCATTTTGTAGACTAACAGCTGAAGCACTTTTCTTTTTCCTGCTTTATTCATGGCTCCTGTTTCATCCCATGTTATCTTTAGAGTCTTCAGTACTGTCCAACACTGTTTAGTTTCTCAGAGAAGTAGGTGGGTGTGAAGTAATGTGTGAGGACATTTTGATTCTATTTGGCTACAAAACATCCCAGGAAAAATGAATTAACCTTAGCGCTGGTACCAAATTTTCTATGCATTGAATTTGCAAATTATTCACCCAAATACTGACTTGACTACTCACTGTCTGAATAGATAACAGATGTTCAACCCTAAAATGTAGGGGCTTTGGTCATTAAAAATCATTTGAATCAAGTGCATTGCTTACCTAATATAACAAAACTGATGCAGAGACATGGCATACTTAATTCAGAAAGAGCTTAAAAAAGTAATTGTAAACACGACCTCATAGTACTTCATATTTATTTCCTCTGGGTGATTCTATGTCAGATTTACTCAGAGTTAAAATCAGAGCCTCTCTGTTAAATGCCAGCACTCTAAAAAACAAAATCAAGCAAACAACAACACACTCCCAACCACCTGAAAAAGCAAAGGGTATTAAGTTGTTTTTCTCATTGAAGTAATTGTCAGATTTCAAAGTTATATTTATCACTGATCTCTCTAAACACCTTTAATCTTCTAATTTAACAAGTAGTTTTGACTGTGCTAATATCTGAACTGTAAGATTTAGCGTGGTTTCAGTAGGAATGCCTATGGACTTGACACTGTGGACAAGGAGGCCAGAATGTGAGATATTCCAATGTCTTTGATGGTATTCCAGTTCTCAGAAGGCAGAGATATTTTAGGAAAAAATGTATCCTACCTTAAATCATGCTAAGCAATGATTTGTGAACCCATTTGTCCTTGCAAGTCAAGTATTACTGGATGGGGTCATATCTCGTAAAGTTCCTAAAGTTAGCTGTGCTAAAACCAAACCAACCACCAAAAACATTCAGCTCTGAGCTGCAGATGAGCATTTCTAGAAATGAGGCCTTTGCTGAAGCCTGAGGACTGTGCCCATTGCACCCCTGCCAGCGTTGGCTGCTTGCCCTGGTGGAGACACGTTGCCAGTGGCTCCTTAAGCTGCCCAGAGGGTCAATTGCAGCAGTAATCTTCAAACTGCAGGTATCCAGCTCATTCTTCAGTCAGCCTGAAGAATATCAGAATATCAGGCTTTTCCCTCTTTTTTGAGAGTCAAAGCTGTTGTAACCACTCTTATGGTCTCCACTGCCTAATTCAGTGCCAAGTAAAGTATGTTTGTACGTTTACGGTGCCATATATAAATGATCACTGCATTAAGCATTTATAGCAAATTTTACTCTTTAAGGTTCCCAAACCACTTTAAGAATTTAAAACCAATGTAAATGATAAAAAGGAATAGGTCTGGTTCAACTACTTATAATGAATAATTAATTTGACAAATCTATTTCTTTTTCCTTATTTGCAAATTATTCAAGTGCAGAGTTAAGTTCTTTTGTTCATCAGTTGAAGTTACTTGATTAATAGTTTAGGCAAAGTGTTTCAGTCTACGAATTGCCTGCAAGCTGTTTTACATGGCAATTATGACATACTTTATCTTTTTGTAATTGATCATTTTACCTGCTAAACAATGACCTGCCATAAATGACATGGTTTTATTTTCCTTCATGTTGTTTGACTAACTTCATTCAGTTAAGTTTTAACATTCAAAGAGAACTGAACAAGAAAGTTTGGAAAAATCCCACGAAAGCATCCTTTGCAGGACAATGACATGTAGTCTTTTTTGACAACATATTGAAAAGAGCCTTCCAGATATTTCAAGGGCATAGAAGGACAACTGCCATTTTTCTAGATCAAAGTGGAAATGTTTTCTGGTTTTCTAGATCAAACTGGAAACGTTTAAAGTCAGGCCTAGGTGAGATTGAAGCTAGGAGGGTGTAGGCTGGAAGTGGTACCTTGTCAGGTCTCCTCTGACGGCTGTTGATGATTTCTTACCTGGGAGATGGGAAATCTGATCCTGTTGACCATCCCAGTCAATGAAGAACTGCCAGAAGGGCCTTAAATTAAGTGGGGATTTGAGTAATAATATAAAAATTTTCCAGCAAATATGTACTCTGTGTATGTGAATTACAACCAGCCCACCAGACATGCTACAAAGCCAAGTGATAAGGGACATATGAGATTGTAAAAGAATTGCTAAAGGAACTTTCAAGCACCTTGTTAATAGGTGAGCAGAGGCAGTATAAATGCATGTGAAGAAATGTCACACAGTTAATATTTCTGAAACTTGGTAAGGTGTCATAGTGCTGGAGTCTCACAGATATTGATTAATTTTTTAGCCCTCTTAATAAGGAAAAGGGACTGGAGATGGAACACTGCATCAAATAAAGATTGTGTATTGGACAGTCAAAAATAATCTAGTAACAGGAACTTGGTACTTCTGAGTCAAAAGATAATTACAGATTTCTGTGTACATTACAAAGAAAAAAAAGCCAAAACAAAACAACCACAGAGACAGTGAGAAGAGCTGTTCTTTCTCTATTTTTCCTTCAGTATGCGGAGAGAGAAAAAAAAATCTATCATAGTGGTGTTTAAACTGAGGAATATTTTCTAAGGTTTTGTTTTGCCAGCACCAGAATTCCCTAGAGCTTCCAAAAATAGTAGCAGATAGTCTCAGAGTGTGGAGATTCAACTTGCCAAGGAAGTTCAAAACTGAACATAATTTTAATGGAAAAAGAGATAAATATTGCCCACCAGTGACAATCAAACAGGAAGAGCTGTGAAAAAACGTGATTATATTTACTTTATAAGTATGAACTGTATGTGACACCAAGTAGTTATACTTAGATGTTTTAGGGGGCCGGTTTTTCCAAGCTTGAATCCGTTAGCATAACTGAACAGGAATGTAAATTTTAATTAGTAAGTATTAATGAATACTGGGAATTGTTCAAGGACATAAACTCGTTCGCAAAAATGTACAGTAATCAAAATGTCCTGATTAAACCACAAAAACGTACTGCAAAACCAGAAAATAGTGATGTATCAAGAATGGGAAAAACAGGCATAAGTAATACATTGAGATTTATAAGTAACTGATAAAATAAATTAACAACTCTGTTAAACATCAATGGCCAATATGGTTAAAAACAACAAGAAGGCAATTTGAAAACATTTTAGCATCAAAAAGAATCTTAGGTCAGATACAGTTCCACTGAATATGCAGATGGTGGAAATCATAAATAATGACGCAGATAAGGCAGAAATGTTTAATAAATATTTCTGTTCTGCACTTGGAATGAAACAGGAGGATGTATCCATCCCATATGATGTTGTGGATGGAAATGAAAGTTTGCCATCTGTAACAAAGAAAGAGGTAAGGCAGCAACTGCTGAAATTCAACGTATTCAGATCAACAGCCTTAGATTGTTTTAGACCCAAAAGACTCAAAGGAGCTAACTACAATGCTAAATTCATCCGGTTTACCAAAATGTAGAAAATAGAGATATCAACCCTGCTCTGTTTAGTAGGCACTTAATTTTCTTACTTTGAAAGACTAATGGAAAAACCTCTCCCCACCACATGATACAAAACAAATCTTATTGAACAAATATAAACCCTTTAATTTATACCTTAGAGTATTCCCTGGGCTGATACAAACACGGTGATGTCCATGGTCTTTATTATGAGAATGATGATCTAATTTTATAAACTGATTTGAATTGCCTGGTTAACAGCCAAGAACCAGCAAAATATCTTTAAATGCAGCCAAAAGCAAAGTAGAACATTTAGGAAGAAGAATTAGGGAGACTCTCTCTTGAAAACAGTGAGTCAGAAAAGAACTTGGAAAGGTTCTCATATATTATTACCACAAAATGAGCTCTTGTTATAATGCAATCTTTGGTGGGTAAAAAGAAGCTTAAAAATCAGGAAGAGGGAGCTGAGCCTCATTTTTGCTCCCCACACTGGAAAGACTCTGTCCACTTTTTGGGCCTGCCCTTTAGGAAGAATTTGGAATAAATACTGCATTGCTTTAGATAGGGGCAAATGAGCCTTAGGATGTGATGTACCTTATAGGTCTGTATGTATTTGTGTGAAAAGATGAAGAGGAGACCTGACAGACCAGGCTTTATTTTTCTCTTTTCAGATGTATTCAAAAAATTCTACCTTTCAAAAAATATAGCTTTCTATAATTAAATATTAAAACGCTTTGCTGCAGGAAGTAGACTCGCCATAGGTTTAAAATGATATCAGACATCTCTCTAAGAGTCCTTATGGAAAAAAAAAATCTATTCTCCATGCATACCAATAGTCAAGCTTGACTATGACAGTCATTTTTTTCCTAGTCTGGGAATTTATAAATCTATGAAAAGAGGAACAAAAAACAGAGAAAATATTTTTGAAAATTATTTGTGAAATAAAAATATAGCAAAAAGCATTTGAGTTTTGGTTCAGCAAATCCCTGGAGGAATTTTTTTGCAATGCTTTCAAAAGGACTGGATTTGACTGCTAAAATGCATCAGTTCTGTAGTAGAATTCAGTTTCTTAGCATGGAAGGTACTTTATAGAGGTAGATGCTCCTGTTAGCAGAGGACTCATAAAATCCTATAGAAAATACAGCACCCTCTACAAAATTTTTGAAACATTTGTATGTACAACAAAGGTTCAGATGTTATCCAGAGCAATGTTCAAAAACTGTGACAGTGGACAGAGTTCAGACACATCCACTTGCTGCTTAACCAAGCCTGCCTGAGTCACACAAATGAAAAAATGAAGCTGGAGGAGTGCCAGACCAGGTGCTGGGTTTAACAACAGGATGCCTTGGGAAGGCTGACCTGAGACAGAGACTGGACAGAGCCAGAGAATAAAGTAGGGATTTATTGAAAGGCCTCCAGGATCCACCTTGGGCCGGACAGGGCCTGATCAGGGCTGCACCCAGGGTGGACCCAAAATGGATGATGGGTCACAAGGTCTTAAATTTTTATAAGTTCTGGTCCATTTGTGTATTGGGGTTTAATTGCCCAATTCCAGCTCCAGGCTGTGAGGTCCCATCTTTCCTGTTCCTCCCTCCAGCCACCCTTGTTTGTGCTGTTGGGCTGAAAGTTGTCCTTGGTGTGCAGCAGGACAAGGATTTGTTTTGTGTCCCTGCTGTGTGCAGAGAGCTGAGTGACACTGACTGTGAGCTCAGAGCTGCACCCCTGGGCAGCACAGAGTCTGAAAATATGAAAGCTCAAACTTAAGGCATCAAGTAGATCACTTTTTCAGCATCATCAAGGAGTCATCTATCTTTAAGACAAGCGTTCCTGACCTCCATATTCCTCTTCAGCCAAGTTGGCAGCTATGAGGGAAAGGGCAGCAATAGACCTGAGTTCATAAACGTTCATCACATTGAAAACAGTGTAGCTAACTTGGTGTTGTACTTATCACAGTTTCTAGTTGGCTTGAATTTTAGACAAAAATTGTTCCCATCTTCTTGTGAAATAGTCCACAGTTGCACCAGCAGCAGCATATAGTTACAAATGATGGACTAGCCCACAACTCAAATGAATTCCATCTATTTCTCAAAAATTTTCTACTCTGTAGCCATTAGGAAATCATAACACTGTTTTGTGCTTCAGCATTAAGATGTCAGTGCAGCTTTGGTGGGCTCTCCCCACTTTTATCTCCATTCCACTGTGGGTAGCTTCAGAAAGTTACCCTTCAGAAGCACATTTGTGGGGCTGTTTTGCAGAACATGGATGCTAGTTAGCTGGCAAAATTAGGTAAAACTCTTAAACAGTGCCTTTAACTCCTTTAGGAAAAAAATTTCAGCTCTGGAAAGCTGGATGGCACCTTCAAAAAAAACTTTTGAGGGAATTCTGAAGAGCTCCTACGTTCTTGCTGAGCAAAATGGAGACAAGTTAAAAAGTCCAGCAGGCCTCTGAACAGAACGAAGGGTGTGTAGGAGTCAGTGTATGGCACTGGTTATGCAGCAGAAATTGATGTTCTGGAATAATATCTTGTCTGAGTCATAGCAGCATAATCATTACCTAGGTGTGGAGATTTACAGTAGCAACTGGGCTCTTCAAATGATTCACTGTGTGGCCCTCAGCAAACTACTTAATTTTGCCTTTCAATTTCCTTGGCTATGAAATGGGGATAATTATATTTCTGGAACTTTATAAACACTTTGGGATCTATAGCTGGAGAATACATAAATGTGTTAAGCAACAACACCAGATTTTTTGTTTTCTTCTAGTTAAGACCCTTAAAGATCACCTTCACCTACTTGTCATTGTGCAGGTGGTCTGCCTGAAGCTGATAGAATTCAAAATTGCTGTAGAGCAAAATTATAGCAAAACTAATTTCTTTGTCATCTTTATTCTTGTGCTAGGGACTTTTCCTTTTTTTTGTGTCTGATTTTTTAAAGGTTCTTAAGAAGTCTCTACTTTTCAATAGAAGTAAATATCTTTGTGATGATGCCAAACCAAGACTTTCAGACTTGTCATGGCTGCTGCAGTGCAAGATGTGTTTGGAAGAGGAGCAAACCCAATGGAAATCATACCACTGACATATTTGGCTATCATTTGGGAATATATTGCAACCATCTTCCACCATCTTGAGGCAGCCATTTCTGCTCTAAAACATTAACAGAAAATAATGATTTTGAATTTAATCATGAAACAACACTTCGATGGAATATAAAGATGCTTAGGAAATTATGGAGATAGCAAGTTAATTATCTGAGTTATAATTTTTCTGACAATACCTTTTTTTTTTTTTTTCCCAATGCAAGGTACACTCTACTATGTATATTATCGTTATAATCTAGGAGTTGCCAATAGTTAAGGGTTCTGCTCTTCCTCCCACCCCTTCCTGGCACTTCCTCCTCTCCCAGATAGAGGTCTGAACATGATGATCAGCTCCTGGATGTGACAGTAGAAGCACTCCTTTGCAAGGACATTTGCTGCCACACACCCCTCCTCAGTTGTTGTCACCTGCATTTCTCCCACTCAAAGGTCTAAAACCCAATGCTAGTGAGAAAAGAAAGTTTGTGTTAATCAAAATCTAATGTTTTTATGTTCCAGCCCTCCTGTCCCCTGTTGGCTGTATGTTGTTATTTGCAATAATGTCAATATTTTATCTGAAGATCAACTGCTATCACACAGGATGTTTTTGGTTCTACTGATAGTGATGTTGATTTGCTGTAGCTTCTCACACAATATAAGGCAACTGTACTCAGAAAAAAAAAATCTTCTCTTTCCCAGAAAGGAGAGGAAAATTGAATGTGTTTTGATCTAATGTGGTTTTGATGATACATGTAATGTTTCTCTGGCTGATTTTGCAATTCATTTAGGTTTTTACATAGGAGGTTCAAAAGCAAAGTTGTACCTCCCAGATTTGCTGATAAATATTTTTTTTCTGCACTTCTTTTTCTGTGTCATCTCTGTCACAGGCTGATACAAAGAGCTAAAAAAGAAAATAACTGACTGGATAAAAGTAGAACTACCCCTTTTAAAAGCTGGAAGTAGTAAGAAGAGAGTGTCTGGATACTAGAGCTTTCTTTGGTCTAGGGAATCAATTTGTTTCCTATTACCTTCTGGTAATTTGTTTTGTTTCCTAAGTTAGCCATGAGCTCAGGGTTAACAGGCAGGGAGACAGGGTCTCTTCTAGGCAGGAAAATTTCCAATAACAACTTGAGAATGTGACTGTTTTTCCTTATTGCTGTCATAATAATGACAGAAGATACTGATTTGCATGAAAATTTTGTTTTAATTGAATTGAGACATCTCTGCTGATATAGGTTTTGCTGTGACTTAAACCCACTCATTAGAAATGCAAACTCACTAGAAAGGTAAAACTTTCTAGATCTACACCTTGGTGATTGTCTGCCTTGTCCTTTTGTGCAAAACTAAGCAGTGCCAGTTCTGAACTCCTTAAAAATGAATCTGTTTTACCTTGAATCTCAACACCAGAGAATTAGTTTTAATTGGACAGTTTGTCCAATTAGGACTTGTTTGGACAGTGTTTATGGTGTCTAGTAGTTAATGGCAGCTGGCTCTTGAGTGTTTAAACCTGTGTTGCACCAAAGGAATTAGGTGCATAGCAAAAATTGTTCTTCCAATTTTACAGCACTAATAAAACTGAGGAATGGAAAGATACTTCCTGTTTATCCTTAGGTCTCTTGGCTTCCAGTATCACTTCAGTTCTAAGCCTACAGAAAGGGAAAATTCTAACTGATAATTCAGTCATCCCTCTGATTTTGTTTCCTCAGCATCCCGAGCTAAACATGGGTCCTGTGCTGCCAAGCTCTAGTTAAAATCCATATGTTCACCAAAATACCATCACTTATGTCATGCAGGTTCTGAATCATTAGGTATGATGTTCACATTATTACTCACTAAACAGATTTTTATACTGCCTAGGCCAATGCATATCAAAATTCATGAATTCTGATAGTTACAAAGAGTTCTTAATGGTACCTTCAGAAGATGAAATATATAGGTTTCGAAAGGTATGCGAAAATATGGATATTAGGCATAATAGTTAGAGGTAGGAGGAGCACACAAGATCAACAAGGCAGACAAGTTCAGAAACCTTTAGTGATTGTGTAGCAATCTGTAATGAAAATTCAACTACCTTCTCTTTAATGATCCATTTATCTCCTCGACATGATTTTCTATCATTCTAACTGGCATGGCTCCTGTTTTCCGAGTGTTTATTGCAAATTTGTTTTGTCAAACAAGTCTTTAATACTAGACAGATCAGGCTGCTTCCTCAACATTTTCTCTGAATGAATTCTTTGTTGTAAGGGAAACACAGATGAATTATTTTATGTCTGAAGGAGCAATACTGATATGAGTCTCGTGGTAAAGAAGGAGGAGAAATTTAAAGTCTCTAAAGCATGGTGAATTGTTTCCATATCAGCAGGTTAACCACATGAAGGCATCACTTTTAGCCTGTGCTGTGTTTTACAAAGACATGGGTGGAATTCAGGGGGATCCCTGTGCAATTGCAACTTCATTTAGAAACAAGAGGTTACTTTACTCTTTATTTCAAGAGCCATGGTCAAGTTGAAGTCTCCTTAATATCAAGGAGCATTAATAGGAAAAAATGAGATGTTATCCAACTCAGAGTATTGGGGAAAACAAAACCCGAACTGATGTCCTGAAGCTCATTCCTTCAGGAAAATCTTTTAAATGAACTGTCTCAATTATTTGAAGCAATATTTACTTAAATTTGCAGGCATGTTTCTGTATGTGACACTTTATTAGAATCATGAAAATTGTCCTACGATTTGCAGCACTGGTCTCATATTTTAACTTGTGCCCAGTGGGAACTCTGTGAGTAGGTTGGGGTGAAAATCCAGAGCATGCAGACACCCCACAGGATCTTCCTGTTCTCAGTCTTCATCTAAGTACCTCACTTCATTCTGAAAGTGGTGCCTCACTGCAGAAAGGGAGAGCTGTTGCAGAAGAATAGCTAACAACCTTGTAAATTCACACCCTGTAGTACAAAAACTTCCCCAAACCATTAGTAAGTCATTTTTATTGATTTCAGAATCCCATTAACCTTAAAGGTATTCCTCACACATGGTGGAGTCTCTCAGAAAAGCAAGAGCAAACCCTAAACTTGAGGCTTCAAGCCCTAAAAAGCATTCACTTAACTCTTTCCTGCCAGTCTTGCAGATTCTGAGTATTTCTATTCCCTTCACTGCTCCTTTGGCTTAGTCCTGGAGAGCAGAACAAAGAAAAATGATGACAGCAAGCTGAAAAAGCAGCCCCTCTAAACTTTGTGTGATGGTGATATAGGGTAGAGTATGGAAACATTGGTGAGGTAATAGGATTTCCCCGTCTTTCAGCACCAGATCTGTTGTCCATATTCAAAGTAAATGGGAATTTTGGGGAAAAATATAATATTGCGTATTATATGTATTGATTATGCTCAATTCCTCAAAGTGGAATTATGAGTATCCCATGTTTTATGGGATATCTGGAAGTGATAACTGCTAATGAAGTCTAACAAAGTCATCTCTAGAGTGATTTAGATGAATTTTGGAAGTCAATGGTGAGAAGAATTATTTTCTGTATTAAATATTCTGGACTTCTGGGAAAATTTCTTCCAAAGAACAAACATCAGTAGGAAAAGCAAACCTGTCCTACTTCAGAATTTTTAAAAATAAATAAAGCACAATTAAAGAAGTCTTAAAACAGGACTTATGCTGACTGTAAAAGTAATTTTGACAGTTCTAGTTACACTACTGTTGACTTTGATGATATACCTGAATAAGGACTGCAGCATAATTTGGGAAGAAAGTAATCTCAAATTACCTCATATCATAACTTTAACAATAAAATAAACAATAGTAATGAGGACAAACATTTATTTTGTGATTGTATATTTGTCCCAATAATGAGAATATAACTTTATTTCCTTCAAAACAATAATAGCCTTTCTTCAATTATTTTCAAATTCCCAACATTATATTTTTATGTACTGTGCTATAATCCTTACACATTAGCTTCTGTTTCTTTCTCTCACTCAACAAATTGAATTAAAAAAATAACAATGACAAACATATAGAGTTACCTATACCTTTTCCCAGCAAGATGAAAACCAGAATTTTATCATATTTTTCTGTTCAGGAAATAGACAATACCTTTGTAAACTGGGAACCTAATACTGGAGAAGAATTTTCTGCGCTTTTCTACAGATTATCCTTACCAAATTCTGTGTTCATATATCAGTAGTGGCATGTAAGGGAGGCATAAACCATGGTGCAGCACTGGATCTGATTCTGTAAGTAGGCAAACTGAAGTCACATGTCATTATTTCTGTATGCAGATGCTTTTTACTGCATCAAATCTCTCACTTGGTGTCTCTGAAGAAGTTTATAAATAATTTTTACAATTAATGGACTGAAGTCAGAAAATGTGGAGAAATGCAAGAATATCTCACTGTTTCAGCATGAGTTCAAATGACCTAATTTATTATTTTGATTTGACACTTATCTTGTAACTCAAATATTTTATAGATGTGGTTAAAACAGAAAACAGCTGCAATTTTTGATTAAGGTAAATGAGACTCAGAAAGTGTCTTATAATCAGAGTCTTTCCAGGTATTGTGCTAAGTATTTTTTGTAACCCTGTCACCTCATTGCATAGTCATGGTACCTGTGTAAAACAGATCCCCCTAAAAAGTTTTTTAACTTTTTGAGCTCAGACTCATATTTTATGTCAACTGTATGTTTATGTCTCTTGACTACTTGCCCATTTCTAATGCAGGATTTAACAAGTCCTTTTACTGCTGACATCTTGCAGCCTGTTATTCTGTAGGCTGAATTTGAATACTTCTTTTGGTTAGGTAAAATAGAGCATTATTTTGTTGTTTGCAGTTTATTGGTATGTTAAGCTCCGCTGAGGCTCCAGGGATCAAAAAAATCAAGCTAAGACAAAAAGAAGAGAAAAGTGAATCAGCTGGCTTATATTAGTAAATAATTTAGAGTGCTTAAAATAACAATGTTCACACATTTTTAATTTAAAGCCTGCTAAATCCTTTTAAAATTCATTTGTATTTGCAATTACTTAAACTGTGAGCCGTGCACTGGAGGGAGTGAAACTATAGATTTTAAGTACGTAGCTGGAGGTAATATATAAATTCAATTGATCAGTCTGGCAGAGAATTGATGCCACAATTTGTACCCGGTGGCACTTTCTCTTTCTTACCCGACTGGCTTAGAACATTATCAGAAAGTCAATATGATACGCCAATACAGTGATATACTTGCAGTCATAAGCCCCCCTGGTTCAGATTAAACCCTGGGTGCTCACGCCGTGGGTTGCAGTGGACAGACAGCCTGACTCCATCCACTCTGAGAGCACTCAGCTGGCTTCAGCTTCCCAGGTTTCATGTGGTTATCAATGGCCCCACAGCCAGGCAAGGCAGGCACTGAGGATGTCTGTCTGTGCGAGGCGGTGCAGGGAGCAGTGCCTGCTCCAGTCTGGCTGCACTTCCTCCTATCAGCTGCCTGTCTCTGACAGGCTCTACACTCATGGTGATCAGGTTTCCTCTATAACTCTCCTGCAGTCTCGTGTTTTGGTTCTCTCTCTTCCTCGTGATTTATTAATGATTTTGCCTCCTCTGCGTTCTCTTTTGAAAACCCTTCCATTTTATAAAAGGCGTCTTTATGAAGCCTGATGAGGGATGACTTACAGTATCTGCCTTTTTGAGAATGTGACTTTCTTTATTTGTGCCTTCATTGAGAACCAAATCAGGCCGCCAGGCACTAATTTCAAACAAAACACTTATTTGAGTAAAAACCCATTATGTCTGGTGTGACATGTGAAACTGGAAGGTCACCCACAAATTTGCCCTGCATTTATTTTCCTCACAGGATTTTCAGTTGTGCATAGTATGTACAGTAACATCTGACACTTCGTGGCACATGTTAATTTTTTCCTGCAGCAGTGACCCCTTCCCTCTCCACCTACAGAACATGTGATGCTTAGAATCAGAGAAATAGCGTGGAGAGCTGTTGGGTCAATAGTTGTTTAACCCTCCCTGTGATAATGCAGAATTATTCTAGCCAGTGCACCACAAGTACTTTGTTTTGTGCAGCTTTAAGTGACACAGCTGATTATCTCATCCACGCCTTCCCCTGCTGACACTCCAGCGCTCTTCATTGTTAGGAATCTTTTCCTGGTCTTTGTCTAAATTTGCTTGGTTTATTCTTGATAGACTCCTAATCAAGACTTGCTCTCTCTAAGGAAGTTCCCACTTTCAGTGCTCTTTCTGAATACTTCTCTGCAATTCCTATGGGTTCTACTGTAGAGCAATCTTTAAGAATGGGCTGCTTGCAGAGGCACAGAACTTTTGTTTGTTCCCTTGGTGCAAGGTTGGTGACAAGGGAAATTCCTCTCATGTTACAATTAGAATATAAGGGGAGAAACGTGTCTGTTTTCTTAGATGAAGAGAGAATTCTGAAACCTCACATTCACTGTGACTTGTGGTTTACAGGATTATATTATCTATATTTGCAAATGTGATTTCATCTAATAGCTGGAGAAGGAAAGTGTCATATTTATTTGGTAACCTGCTGAAGTCAATTTTAGGCAAGTCCATGTGGGTAAAGCTGTCCTGCAAACACTTGTACATGCACTTGCCCTCATGTTCATGAGTAGTTTTGTTTCTTTTCATGGATAAAGAAAAGCTGGCATGTGAGTGTCGAAAGGACAGGGTTTTAGGCCACAGCTAGAGGGCTGGGCAGTCAAATGTTTGTGTAGCACAGAAGATGCATATAAATTTCCTGTGCCCTGCATATGTCCATGTCAATGACTTGAGTAGAATGTGGGACCTCGAAACCTTCAGGAATAAGGTGAGCTGTACTTGTTCTGGTGCTGTTTCATACTGATCTGCTCAATCTTCAGTGATAAAATCCTCTAAGAGTAAATTTGATTCAACTCATGACAACAATCCTTTTTGTTAGAGGAGATCAGGATAGAACCAGTCTCTTAATCCATTTGGCTTTTCTATTTTTGTACATTGATTGCTTATCAGGAAATAAATAAATGGGAAGGTAAAGGACTTGTGCACATCAGGGCAAAAAGCAATAGCCATTAAGCCTGTAACTTACAGTATATGCCCTTTTAGCAATAAGGACACTGCTTGAAATTGTCAGTGTGACAGATTTACTCCTAATAGCTTAAGCAAATTTCACAGTTTACCCAGGTCATTTTGAAGTAAAAAAACATTAATGTGTTTGGAATAAAAATTAAAGATTATAAACTTCACACACATCTGCAGAGAGTCAGCCATATGTTTCATGTGTTTATTTAAAATATTAGAAGGTTCTTGTTGCGATGGAATATGTTTCCTCTGTAGCTATAATATAAATAATCTAAAGGCATTTAAATACATTTTGACATTTAAGCATATGCTTAAATCACTTCTAACATATTGATTCAGTCCTGCTCTACCAACACTCACCCATGACTGGAGAATGTAGAAGTTTATAAAACTGTTTGTACAATGCACAGGGTTTTGTGTAGGTTCTTATTGTATCAAACCATGGTGGAAAACAAGGGTGGAAGGGAAGAGAGAGAAGGGAGATAAGAGGGATGAGGGTTTGGGTACCTGAAGTGTAGAGTGAAATGTTGGTCACCTCCCCTTCTGGAATTGAGCTACACTTGCATGTGCTGCTCTCATTTCCTGCTGGGGTTGGAAGGGCAGCCCCAATTTCAAAACACTCGCAGAGTACAAGCTGTGCTTTGGGCACACATTTACACACAAACCTTTCTTATTTCAAGTGTTTGAAGGCTCTTGGAGTTTTGGTCGAACTGACTCAGCTCACGGGTGATCATTTTTTAAGCAGTACCACAATGTTAAGCAAAACTTGTTAAGTGAAAATCAGCATCAGTTGCTCCTAAAAACAGGGGAACAACACCTTGGCTTGCTCTGGTGTCATTGCTGCAGTGGGAGCAGTGGGACTTCAGAGAACCAGAGGTGGCATAAACAAAACTTTAGGGCTATTCCATGGGATGCTGAACCTCTGGAAAATAATTCAGCATGTGTTTAAATAAAGAGGATGATTCACCTGCTCATAGCCAACTTTTGAGGGATTGTTCAGGCGTTTACACACCTAATAGCTCTGCTGGACTGGGCCAGAACACTTAACATTCTGTAGGATTGAGCCCTGAGTGTCTAATTACCATAAAAAATATACGGTGGGGAATGATTATGCACTGTGAGGGGGGAGGGTAGAGTAACCCTAATAAATCTTTTTGATCTTTAATTTCTCTACTAAAGTATAAATCAGCTCTGTATTTTTCTAAAGCCTGGGTTGGTAACAGATATTAATGTAGCTGAGGCGAAAATTAAGATGGTGTGCCTGAATATTATTGCAAGGAGAGTTGACTGTATCACTGAGGGTGGTGGGATCTTGAGGGTAGATGAAGACAGTTTGTTGGTTGAACCACAGCATGCACTTCCAGTGAAGGGACAATCTTCCTCTAACCCCTTGGAAATCTGTCCAAGACAGTATGTTGGTGAGAACTACAATTTTTTTTTTTAATTTTTATATATATATATATATATTTTTTTTTTTTTTTTTTTTTTTTTTTTTTTTTTTTTTTTTTTTGTGGAGGAGAATGCATCTCGTGCTTACATGCTAAAAGTGTTCTGAGATGACTCTGGCTGCTCATCTCAACTTTATTCTTAATAATCCTTGAAGGCTGTAGATCCAGATTTCCAGTTAGCATGAGATTGCCTAGCGCTGCACTTTTTTATGTGGGTTACACTTAAGAAATGAATGTAGGCAACCTTAATTCTCTGTTAACGTTTTTGTGCGTATGGGATATATTTATATGCACATATACTCACAGACATACAAGTAAAATATAGCAAAGATGCATTAATTTTACATTGATTCAAAATATTTACAATTTCAGTTAAGATGATCGTGCTAAAGTGACAGAAAATAGTAAGTATTAACTCTGCACTGTAAGTAATGACAAGTAGTGTAGATCCTCACAGAAATAAAACAATTGCCTGTGGCATCCACACAATATTTAAATTGGTAATCTCAAAAGAGAGGATGCTTAGATTTTCAAGCTTGTTTTTGGAAACTCTTATCTTAGCTGAGAATGTAAGTTTAGGAGAAGTTGATAATTTAGAGCCTGTTTTGTTTTTTCTTTTTGAGAGCTAAGATTGATGTCAAAACTTCTTGGATAGGAGAGTGTTCACTATCTTTTGATATGTTGTAACTACAAGGATGAAATCTCTCAGAATGATCTCAAGCCTGGGTGAACCTCAAAAGGTGGAAGATACATTTCACCTGCCTAGACTCAATTTATCATAATCTATTCATTTCATGATCTTTCTTTTTCCATTTGCTTCTAATTTTTTTATATTACCTGACAGTAATATAAAAAAAATTAGAAGCAAATGAAAAAAAGAAATCATGAAATGAATGGATAATGACACACCCCTGAAAGCTACACTTGAAGAGACAGGCATGGTGATATTCAGTAATGTTTATTCTCTTCAAGTCAAGAGGGGGAAAAGAAATTTCATGGACCTTTGTTTGAGCCTTCTTTGGGTATGCTCACATCAAGTGAGTTCCTACAGGTCTGCTTGGCCATGAGTTGGAGGAACAGTTCAGCTTGAGAAATCAGAGTTATATGCTCCTCACAGCGCAAAGGAAGGAAAGAGAATGATACCTGTCTAAAATGTGAGCACAGGGTCTGCAAAGAAAGTGTCTGACTGAAATGCTTGCAGTTGCTGGGACTGTGTGAAGAGATTTGTTAAATGCTGTAGACGTGCATGACATTGTCCTCTGCTTTTTTTTCTGCCCTTATTTGATTCTCTTCTGGTAACACCAAGTCCTGAAACGCTTCAGTGCTGGAAGAGCAGCTGCAAACATCTCACAGCATTGTTTAGAAATGTCTTTTGTATTTTGTACCTTTTAATACTTCCCCACTTAAGCAGTTGTCCCTCAGTCAAGGAGTGTCTCAGTTACTCACTTGGGTAGCAGCTGAAAGAGAACTGAGGATCCAATCCTGTGACGCACTGAGAAACTCCATGAGGGAATTAAATTTGTCAGGGTTACTGAGACTGCTCTGTGCCACATGGGTTCAGTCCTTTATTTGCTAAAGTCACTCACCTAACGAGGTAACACACACAGAAGGCAGAACTAGAGTTTTTGGGGGAAAACACCCAAGACTATCGTGCTTAGTGTTATTTACAAGCAAGTTTGACTTTTCTTATTTTCTTAAATTACATTTAGGTTGTTAAGAGGGATAAAAATCTCAGATTTTTTTTTTCTCCTTTGCTTTAAGGATACCAATATAATTATTCAAAGGAATATGTCAGGTCAAGTGTTAACAGTATGTGCTGTAAATTAAAAAAAAAAAAAAAAAAAGATAAAAGGGAAAGTAAAGCACCACATACAAGAACCAACCATCTGTTCCAAAAAGCTCTTACAGTCATATCAGTCTTGGTAAGGATTTAAAAAATACAGTTCAATTTCTGTGTTAAGATTCATTAGAACAATTAACAGATTTACCTCAATTAAATGATCCAGAGTAACTTATGTACAATGTATATTTACGATGAAATTATTATAGCCAGAAAGTACTAAAATGTGCAGATTTCTTGTTTGGCTGAGCTTGTGTGAAAATATTACTAAGGAAGACAGTTTTCGAAAGCAGTATCTTCAAAATGTGATGCAAAGTGACTCAATTCCTTTAGTGTAGAGTCTATGAAAAGTTAAGAGAACTTGCATTTTCCTCCCATTGCTGAATAAACAAAGTACAATGACTATTGGTATAAAAGTCATTGATGGCAAAAAAAAAGTCAAATAATTTTTTTTTGATTGGAAAAATCCTCAGCAATTCTATAATCCACAGCCAGGACTGCAGGCCTGCAGCTTGTTTATTTTACTCAAGGGTTTGTTTTTTGTGTGTTAAGCGTAAAATAAAACAACTCTAGGCTAGGCTCTTGAACCTAAATTTCCTTAGGAACTACAGGATTAGCTGCTTGAGTCAAGCCTTGAAGAAGAAAGCAAATAATGAATGTGATTTTTTCTGGTGACTCAGATGATGAGAGGTGCACTAAAGGAGGAGGATGAGCAGGAGGTGGGGTGAAAAAAGGTAAAGAAAGAAAGCTGCTCTGGTTGGGCAAATGACGTATGCCTGAGTTGTCTTTTTGTGGTACATTCTGTGATCTGCATTGCTGTTCAAGTCACACCTCAAATGTGAGCTCAGTAGAAATATGCACCAAAGTCACGGGAAACAATGCATTAATTCACATAATCCATGTGCCCAGGGAAGGGCTACAGATCCAGAGGCCTGGAGAGCATGAATGTGGCTCTCAGTGAGTATGATCTGGTGTTATGGCCATATCCTAGGGTGTTGCTGTGGCCTGGTGCTCCCACTCCTGCAGCATTTGGCTTGTAGATTTTTTCTGTATGCACTAAACAGACTCCACACCCTTCCCTGAGCCCCCTGTGCTCTCTGCTCCTCTGTTCTTCATGAGCATCTTCTGCTGAACTCTCTAGTGTTTTCAGTGCTTCGTTGGAGGTTTATGGCACTGGATACTAATTAGTCTCCCAGCATGAACTCCCTCAGTATATTATTGCAGCAATGAAAATATCACTACTTGCGTCAGTGTTTGATCTGAAGTCAACCTATCTGTAGGTTTTGGTATGAAGTTGGGGTTAATCCCAGACTGAAATCTACAGCTTTGAGAGGAATTCTGATCAGCAAGTTTATAGGCAGTTCAGGTTTATTAGTAGTTAGAGTTACGACTGGGCTTGACTCTCCTGTCTGGATTGATCCTGAAATGTGCTGATCTTTTGCTCTTTTAACAGAACCAGAGAAGCAAACAAAGTGTGGATCTTTGTGAGAGGCACCGTGCTGCCTCTTTTATTCAGCACAATGCACCGAGCATGTTGCGTGCAGTTTTCCATATTTAATGGCTCTTTTATCAAACAGAGTTGCTTTAAGCAATGGAATAAAACGAACTGTGTGCAAGTTGTTTCCTTGGCTTCCGATATCCCCTCTCAATCCAAGTTTGCCATTCCCCTATTGACTGCAAATCAAACTGAAAGTATAAAAAGGGAATGAAAAGGTTTATCTGCTTCCATTAGCAACTAGTATATCTAACAAAGGGATACATTTAATGAATAAATAAACACGTAGGAGGCACACAGATGTTTTGCCCAAGTTTTTGGTTTTGTTGTTTTTTTTCTTTAAATAATTTCTGAAAAACACAGTTGAGTCTCCTTAATTGGCACAGGGGCCCCACCAGAGAGAGGAACATGACAATTAAGCAATCAGCCCAGTGATCAGAGGTGCCATGGAATATCTGTGCACCTTTTGTGTTGGTAGACAGTAGGTGCCAAACCCACAACTCATGTAAATTGGCGCGGATTTGTTGATCCCAAATGTTCTGGCCCTTAGTTTGGGCGCTTGTGTACTGGAAACATTTTAACTTTCTCTGCCAATGTCAAGCCTCCTTTGTAAGCAGGAGAAAAGAACAGCAGAAATGAAGCAGGATTTGTGTGCTGGGACACTTACATCTGCTCCAGTGGTTTGCAGGCACCAAAGTAGCTTTCAGGCTAAAATCTAGACATGGGAGGAAGATGATCTAGGTATAACACCTATCACTGACCTTGAAGAAGTAAGTTTATCTCTCTGTAGCTGATACTATTACATTCCAACCTGTAAAAGCAGAATTATGGTATCATACCACTGTGCTGAGGTTGTCCATACCTATAAAAAAAAAAGGGTCAGTGCACTGAGACAGGAGGTGTTAGAGAAGCTGAAAAGTCTATAACTTTTTATTAGGAATTAGCCTCTGCCATTTATGGCTTTCGTATTCTCTTATGTGTGTGGTCATAATCTTTCATCTGGCTACTGTGACTCCTGTAAGAGGTTAATTTGTAAGGGTTAATTCTGAGAAATTTCTATGTAAATATGTCCTCAGGGAGGACAGGCCAATTAGAACTACCTCTTATGGTGCAATATTTGTAACTTCATAACCTTTACCTTTTATATGGCTTCAGGAAAAAAAAAATCCACTGTGGTTGGTTTTCAGGAAGATCCTAAGGTATATAAATATGAGCTGAATTTTAAACCATTACTTGAACTTAGGTTTAAATCTATATTCAGACACTCAAAGAAGTGAAAAGATCTTTCAGAAGTGCTGAGAATTGAAATTTGAATCCAGTCTGAATTGGTGAAAAACTTGTCACTTCTGGAACTCAGATCACTGATCAGATGGATCTGAATATGGATCTAAACTGTAATTTGCGAGCATTCATCTCAACATAACTATCCAGACCATGGGAAATCGTCATTTTAAAGATTTGTTTCTCCTCCCATTTCCTAATGAGTGTTATTGCAACCAAAGCTGTTTAATTCTCAACCCCCTCCCCCTGCTGTGTCTGGAGGTAAAGATATTTAATGGATTTGTGTGGACTACATGCCAACTACATCTAAGGGCATTTGTAAGAACAATAAATTGTTTTTCTCAGGTAAAATCTTTCCTGAAATATTTGAAGCTGGTGCTTTGATCCTCAGCACCAGGAAAAGGATGCAAGGATGCTAAACCTCCCTGATTTTAATGGGAAAAACATGGCTTTGCCATTGCCATTACTTGAAAGTGCTACCCTGGGTGCTTTGTGACCTTTCCAATTCAGAGAATATTTTATGGGTAGATGGTGTTCTCCTTGAGCAGAAAGCATCATCTTCTACGTAATGTGGGCCTGTGTATTTTAGAGAAAATGTTAAACTACTTACTCGCTTCATTTTTTCCTCTTCTTACCATTTCTTGTTCCTTTTTAGTTTTCTTGGACTCATCCCACAGCTCTCCTCCCTCTGCCCCAAATGGAGGTGGCTTCTAATTTAAAGCTGACCTTTGCCAGGGTCTGTGGCTTCCAAGAGTGCTTTACCCTTTGTTGAAGTGGTTTTTAACTTTACTTTAGATTTAAAAAAAAGATCAGTTGGGAGATTCTAATGCTCCCAATTCAGCCTTTTTACTAACAGTGCAAGTTAAAAGTCAGCATGGCTGAGAATAAGGGATGCAGGGCAGAGCACGAGCAAAGGAAAGTGCATATTGATGCACCAGAGTAATGCACAGGAGCTTTTTCACTGAGGTGGTCTCATTGCTTCTGAGTGGAGTCCTCTAGGCAAGGATTGAATATATTTATTGCTCAGTCATATCCAAAAATCTCTTGAAGGTGTTGTAAGAGAACACTGAATCCCCATGACCTGTATTAAAATTAGAAACCTTGCTGTTGTCTGGAGTTTTCATCCTCAGATACATATTGAAATTACTGTAATTTTAGTCTTAAAAAAAATTATCTATAAAGCTCTCACATGTCTGAGACATCTACTATGCGTTCATCTTTACCAATCAAGTTCACAATTAATTTGTAGGATTTTTTTTTAATGTAAAAATTCACTTGAAAAACTTGGAAGAGGGACATGGAAGCAGTGTTGGAGAAGGAGGACAATGAGGTTAGGATTTTCTACTGAATTAAAATTCAATTTTTATGTCAAATAGCATTTTATGTATCTCTTCTGAGCAAGTTTCTTAAGTTTTATTCTGAAGGTTTAGGCTTGGCAAAACCCCTGTGTCCAATTCCCTACGTGTGTATTTGTTTTGAGATTTATTAAGAAGTGGTTGTGCATCCAGTGGTTTCACTCATACAAACTATTTTCATTCAGATAAAAGTCTTCTGAAGGACACAAGACCTGCAAAGCCTCCTGGGGTCTCCTACTGACTTGGATTTTATGACAACACCATGTTGAATTTCCACAAAGGTTTTAATCCCACTCCCTAACATCAAAAGGAGACTGATTCATAAAACATTACTTCCACTTTTTTTTTTTTTTTTCTTTAGAATCTTGCTATAGATCTTTTGGAAATGGAAGTAGATATTGTGTGTTGAATTGATTCATAGTTAAAAAAAAAGGAATAAAAAAAAGAAATCCAGCCCTGCAAGTGTAAGTATTGGCCTGAGAGAAATGTCTTGGCAATTGGACAACTTTAATATCTCGAAAATCAAAAAAATAAGGGTAAAGAACAAAAAAGTGCCCATAAAATACATGAAACAGATGAATTTCTGTAGCTGCAACATTAATATATCAACACTGTCAAAACGTCATAATTGTCTCAGCACTGTAACATTATTTATTTAATATTGAGAAGCTATTATTGCACTCTAGTTAAGAAAAAACACTCTTACCTTAAAAATGCATGAAAATAATATTAAAAATTAACACTAAAACTATACAATGCAGCAGTAGGAGGCTCAGCAAATTGATAATGGAATAAGGAGACTTTCAAACCAGGTCAGAAACTACTACATGATATCTTTTTGATGACATATGAGAGATGAGACATAAAACATGCCCATTTCCTAGGGAAAAAAAAAAATGAGCCCATTTGTAGAACTTTGCCATCAAATAAAAGCATAAAATAATGAAGGATACCTACAAGTCCTGAGGCCAAGCATGGAGTAAGGGACTTTGCAGAGTGAGCTTCTCTTTCTTCTGGAGCAAACATTAACTAAACCACGCTGACAGAGGAGCAGAGTGAGCGTTCAGGGCTCCAATAAATGTGATTGGATGGAAATGTACAAATCCCAAACAGGAGATGCTCCACTGTTACTAACTGCTCGTTTAAGTGATGTTCCACTGTTACTAACTGCTCATGTTCACATGGCTGTGGGGCCTGAATGCAATCAGCCAGTTTGTCTCATTGCACTAGATGTGCTCTCAAGTAAAGACCTGTTGTAAAATCCACGTGCCTGCTCCAGCTCTCTGTTGAAAGTGTGAAGGAAGCTTTATCCATAATGAATTTTCACCTCTGGCATCGAGTCTGAGCACAGTGGAAGTACCAGCTACTCAGGGAATGGTTTTTATTGTTTCTACCGGGTTTCAAATGGACTCTGCTCAAATTAGTTGTGCATTTGGCTATTTCTTTTCTCCTCTGATGGAAGTAGTACTGCCATGGAAAAATAATTCATGTAATATTTTTATTTGCAAGTGGGAATGGTGTCTCTCTAGATCATCCAAAAGGGTTCTGTCCTGGAAATCCTGTGTTGCTGAGAACCTGCAGAAACAGGGAATGAGTGAGAAAAATACCTGTCCATGAAAGTGAAGGAATTGAGGTATATGACGTGTGGTTTGCAGAATAGCTGGAAGGAAGCTAAGTGGGGTTGCTAGGAAGAACGAGGTATCGCTTTCATGACAGAAAGATGACAAAGTTGTGGTGACAGTAGCAAAGTAACTGACAGAATACTACAAACCTGTATGTGCTCCATAGTTTTATTTATTTTATTGATAGTTTCCTCTATAATTTAAAAATACCTATTCCATTAACCATTTCAGCTTTCCTGTTTTCCTGATCCATCTTTCATGGTGTGTTCTTTATTCTTCCAGGGAGTGTTTCACACCAGTGACCAGAAAGTATTTTAGTCACTCACATTCATTTCAAAATTCCTTGAAGAACTTTCTTGACCAGGCACAATCTCTTCTTTAGCACCTAAATTTGTAGCTCTCTAATTTTCCCCCTTCATTCTGTATCTCCCAGAGTTTGATTTTGAAGGACAGTTTGTCTCTCTGAACTGAGTTTTTTCTGTCTTATAATTCTGAACTCATTTTTACATTCTTGGGTTGAGGACCAATGTGAAATGCTTATGAGGTTTCACGGGGAAAAAAGGAAGCTCTAGAATCAAGTGATCTCATTTTAGAAACATTCATTCTGTGGAAAAACTAAGGCCAACAAGGAACAGTATGTTTGCATTTGACGCATGCAGAAGCACAGAGAGAACAAAACTCCCACTTAGTTTTGTTGTGAAACATCTTCAAAGACAAAAGGAAATAGAGTTGAAGAGGAATGATTATCAAATATAGCAATTTCTTTCTGTTCCTTTTGTAGAGGGTGCTGCCCTGCCTGTACCACTCTGACCCCAGCTGCTCACAACTAGAATTATCTAATAGTCTTTCCCTTCTGAACAGAATTTCATCAGAACAACCAGATTTTGGGTTCAGGCTTCAGATGTCTTTGTTTTAGAGGAACTTGCAGAATGGGTTTTATCATGAGAATGTCTTTGTTTTGGTACCTCATGGTAGGTATTCTTCTTAAAACATGAATATTATGGTTCATAGAAAGTGCATTATTACTCTAAATAACAATTGTAGGGAAAAATGACAGTGGTGCTTAAATGAAGCTTGACAGTCTGCATAGCAGGCACCAGCCATCTGTGCTATGGCAGTACTGTTTGTATTTTAATGTTTAAACATACAGCAAAGATAATTAAGAATAACTATAATTAAAAATGATTACAACAAATTACTTTTCCCTCAGCAGTGATGTGTGCCTGTAACTTATAAGTTACTTGATGCAGTAACCCTTTGGTAAGGCAGATAGGTAGCTTTGCAATTCCCACCCTGTTTCTGACAGTTCATAGATTTTTCAGGGGCTTTTATTTTTCTTTTTTTTTTTTTCCCCAAATGATGAAAGAATTTTACATAGTGGGCTTCATACACCTATTTGATGAGCAGTAATTATCACTGAAATTTCGTTCTTCATATCAGAATCTTCACTCTATTTTTTTTTTTTCTTTTTCCTGAGACAAGATTAAAAGTAGCATATTTCTCAAGCTATGGAAATAAAATGACAAGAAAAGAACACAAACTCACACATTTATTTTCATTTTCAAAGGAAAATATTAATATTTGCTCTTGACAAAAAGAAAACAAAATTTGAAACAGAAAGAAACCAACTTTTAGGATAAATTAATGCAATATCTGTTGTAACTTCTTATGCCTGAGAATAATAAGCACATTTTGCAGCCCCATTTGTATAAAGCTCAAACTTCTCCCCTTGTGCTGTTCCTGTGGATTCTGTTATGGGTCCTTGGTGTCTGTCCTCATGGAGATGAACATATTTAAAGAACAGGAGTAGACTCAAAGACAATTTTTCTTAACCAACCATGAGCAGAATTTCAGTTTCTGAGCACCTCCTTTTGAAGACATAAATGGACAAAAAAAGTAAACAGTTCCTGCAGCTGGCACTGGAAACCCCTTCCTGCTCCAATTTCCACCACCACCTTAGGCACAAGGTGAGATGCTGAATGGAAGTTGGATGTGGCCACCACATCATGGGTGAAGGCTGAAAAACCAGAAGGTCCCCTGATGTTCCAAACCCTAATCTGCATCTTCTACCACATTCCTCTGTCATTCTTCCTGATCACTTAATATATCTTTGGGTTTTGGTCCCAAAGGCTTGACAAAAAATGCAACAAAAGCTTCTGAGAGGCAGAGTTTCATTTCAGAGTCTGAGCTGTCCTGGTTCAGTAGGTTTTTTGCTTTCTTAGAATTGGATTGTTGCTCGATTGATTGCATGTGAAGCTGTTTTTCTGTCTATCCATCACACGTCAGTTTAGATGGAACATTTTTTAGCAACTCATTCAATACCTAGTTTTTCGTGATGTAAATATAACTTAGTGTCACAGCTACCATGAGGTGACTTGCAATAATTTCAGGAAGATTCCAAGGTAACTTGACAGATGAACAAACAAAGGGTCAACATTTACCGACACCTACTTGGCATTTTTGAGGCAGAATCAGAACGTGGGTGGGTCAAGATACTTTGAATTCCTTAATAGATAAAACAAGAATATCAAAAAAAGAGAAAATTGTTATCTAGGCTACTGCTTTTTAAAGACATCTCTGCCTCATTGGCAAAACTCCTAAAAAATTTATTTTGGACTACCACCTCTGCTTACTTTCCAAAAAGTGATCATTGCTATTTTGGAGAAATTATCCTCTGAAGTTTCTTCAGACTTATCTGTGTTTAACTGGACATCAGTGATGTGGCCTGGTGTAAAGACAGAGATAATGAATTAAAAGGCACACCTTTGTAAACTGAGATTGCCATGGTGGCATTCCTCTTGCCCTGAAGGTGACAGAAGAGTTGTGCAACCTCAAAGGAAGCACAGCTGTGGAGAACTGAGTGGTTTCATCACAGGCTGGTCACTTAGATTAACAGAATGAAGGGAATATGTAAGCGGGATATGAATAAAACATTGCAATAATGTGAAGAAGAATCCAAATACTTTCCAAACCTATGTTTTATTTACCACTCTAAGTAGTTTAGTGCTGTTCTGGCATGTAATATTTGATGGGTATTATGTTTTATAAAGTTTGCATTGATAACAGTATCTGCCTTTCATACAGGGGGCCCACATGTTCTCCTTGCTTGAGAATAATATTACTCTATAAGGCTGATTACAGCTCTATTTGAAATTCATTTCAGATTTAAATGGTGTGGGCCAAGCCGAGCCCTGGTGCAAATCTGCTTGTTCCAGTGGAACTCCACCAGAGGAATGTTTGACCCTATGGGTTAATGTAATGAAAAGATAACAGCATACTGTATGATCACATAAATTAAAGATGGGAAATACCAATTAGGTCAGCTAGTCCTTACCCGGGGGACCAATTTAGAGTGTTCCCTACTCTCTACTCTTGAGTGCTTTGCATTGTTTTAAGAAACTCATGCAATAAAACTCTTGTCTTGGGTGACTATGCAGTAGTCCATCAGATATCATAACTAAAAACTGTTTTTCTCAACATCCATCTCAAATTTTTTATTTTTAAATTTTAAATTCGTCACAAGCTTTCTGATTCACTGTAAGCTACAGTATTTTGGGGTATTTTTCTATTGGCTTTTCACAAGATCGATCCCATGGGTTTTCAATTATCACTCACTTTGGATTCACTCAGATTCACTCAGAAATAGAGTACTATTATTATTATAAATTGCCATTTATAATATATATAATTAAATATAAACACATATATAATTTATATATAGTATAATATATACATATATATTAACTAGATTATATTATATATATTTTATGTAGTATAATATATAAATATTTATTATACTATATATATATGTTATAATTTTATATAGTATAATATATAAATATATATTATGCTATACTATATTATATATATAATATAGTATAGCATAATATACTATTTATATATTATATATAAACATAATATATATTATAAATAGGTCAAATAAGAATTAAAAAAAATATTTTTTGTCCTCACAGATAAAAAAGATGTGGAAAAGTACTGATATTATTTCTGTTGGTTTTTGTTGGTTGTTTGTGGGTTTTTTGAGAGGAAGATTGGAAACAGAAACACACAAGCAATTAGGAAAGGTTTAACTTTCATCCCAGATAACTCGAAGTAGCACTGGAGATTCTGGGCTCAGATGAGAGAAAACCCAATTTCCAATGCGTCTCCACCGTTGTGTGCTCCTGGCTACAAAGCTAACACAGACATTCAAACTGTCACACACCAGAGTGGTGTCAGGATGTGACTTGGGCAGCAAAACTTGGTGTCTGAGCAGCGCCATGACAGCAGAGAGAGCTTTCCTCCAGTGCCACTGGGTCATCATACAAATACCTTCATCCTGAGCTTGACCTTTCAGTGAAAACAGGGGTCCCCACTCTCTAAATGGAGCAAATCTCTCCTTGGTTTTAGTAGGAGAGGCTTTGATCCAGAGTGTGCTAAGTAAATTCAAGAGTTGTTTAGAAATTGATTGGCTCAATTGTGCCTTGTGCTGCTGCCACAGTACTTTTTGTCCCAGGCAGGCTTCAAAAATTTGCTTTGGACTACCTGGCTTTTCCCACAGCATAATATAACACAACAGTTAATTAACTTAGGGGCCTTTTATTTCAGAGTATTATTTTAAGTATTTGATCAGGTAGTACAGTGCCTGCTAATGTGAGTTATTCATAATTTCGGGGGGGGGGGGGCACTCATACAGCCCAACTTTGATTCCTGATTGTTAAATGATTGGGTTTAGATGAGGAACTTAATTTCACAAAAATCCTAGTAAAGGCAATGGAATGTCAAAGACAACTTCAGAAACCAATTTTAAACTAATCTAAGTTTTCTTTTGCTGTGCTTTGCCCCCAGAGCATTCTGCTTTTGCCAGAAGTCAGGGCCCCTAAGAGATACCTTGAATAATTTCCTTGCTTACATGCCTTTTTGAAATGGTGGAAGAAGGTGCTGATATACATGTCCTTTAATAATAATAATAGTAGCACTAACTAGAGAAAAGCTTTTTTTTAAATATGCATATCTATCTGATAATACAGACCAGAAATTACGGAAAAATAGAAAGAATTGAGAAAAGTGAGGGAAATAGAAGATAGGCCAAAAAATACAAAAGAACAGTATCTGAAAAGGATCCAATTGAAATTAATTAGGGTACCTGAAAGAACTTAGAAGCACTGGAATATTAAAGTTAACATTATATTAATATTAAATTTGATTTTTCAAGGCCCACAACATCAGAAATGAAAGTATATTAATAGTATGAGTTATGTATTGCTTAGAAAACACACAGTAAGTTTTTCTTGGGTTCCTGCAGGATGTTCCTGCTTCCTGCAGGACTGTCACTGGCCAGAAGCCACATTCTCATGGAAAGTATTAGAAACTTTGGGGGGGTTTGTTGTTGTTGTTTTGTGGTTTTTGTTTGTTGGGTTTTTTGTTGTTGTTGGTTGGGTTTTGGGGGGTTTTGTTTGTTTATTTATTTTGTTTGGGGGCTTTCTTTGGGGTTTGTTTGTTTGTTTTGTCTGGATCTTGTTTGGTTTGGTTTGGGGGTTTTGTTTGTTTATTTTTGTCTGGGGTTTTGTTGTTTGTTTCTGTTTGGTTTTGGGGTTTTGTTTGTTTGTGTCTGTTTTTTGTTGTTTGTTTGTTTTTGTTTGGGTTTTGGACTTTTGTTTGGTTTTGCTGGTTGTTTGTTGTTTGGGTTTTGTTTGTTTGTTTAACTAATTTAATTGAAGGAAGAATTACAGTTGTAGAACTCCTATTGGGCTGTTGGGCAAAATAACAGGCAGCCAGTCAGGTTGTTGTCTACCCTAAATTTTGTTCAGGTGTGACTGAGCTGCTGTCTACATCTCCCCACAGATGCTGATATTTCCCCAATCCTGGGCTGATACCAGGAATGACAGAAAAAGGGGTGACTGCCAGTCCTCCCCACCATAACCCCTCCTGCCACTGCCCATCCACAGGCTGTGAGACACAGCATCTCTTTTTGGAACCACACAACTCCTAACAGGTTTTACAGTTGTTTCACAGCCCCTTTTCTTTTTGTCACCTCTGTGTCGCTCTCAGCTTGGGCTACGGGCCAAGATAATTTAATTTATGTAAGATGTATATGTTGAGAAGTGAGAACACGGAGTTTAAAAATGACTAACATTGCTTCAGACAGAGTGCCAACATCCTTAAATTGCCTACCTTTTAGATCTACATTCATCAGAGAGAGGAGAAAAACAGAGGATGGCACTTTGCATACTGTTTCACACATTCTAATAATACACCATAGACTCTTAGTTTTGCAGAAAGCATCTGCTGAATTTCTGTATAAAAAAATTAATAAGAAAGATAAGATGTAATGAAACATGGTAAAGAAGAGAAATTCTAGAGATAAATCTTATTTATAGTAGGCCTCCTTAAATAACTATGTTAGGTTTTAGTCAGGTCAATGACCAAGCTCAGATACACAATAAAAAATTATCTTGGGTCAACTTAAATTAAAAATGATCAATTTTCCTTTAACATTCTGAAAAGCTAAACCAGATTATTTCAGTTCAAATTAAATGGGTCATTCAGATTGAAACAAAAGGTTTTGTTTAGCTTCTTGATTTCCATTGACTTTGTTAAAGCACAGGAATATTTAAAATACAAAGGTTGTACATTTGTAAGTCAAACTAAATCTAGATTAAAATGGGAATGTCTTTCATTTCATAGCTACCAGAAAAAAATATTTCCAACTTTCTTTTCATAATTTGTTACTAAAAGTTACCTGGAATTGTCACAGACTCCTTGACAAAAATAAGACTTTTTTTTTAAATTTCTTTTCTTTATGAATAAATTTTTCACCTGTGAGATTTAGAAGGAAAATGGCCAGTTAAATGTCATGTATTCATTCAGTAGCCTGAATACAAAACACACAGGTAATAACTATATAGATGTTTATGCAAAGACATTTATGCCAGAATTTCAAGGACCTATTGATTATCATTTAGCTTTCATAAAGCTTGAGAACAAAAGATGTGTTTTTGAAGGAAACCTCTGCCAAATCAAAAACCTGCATGACCAAACATAACTTTATTAGCCTTCATATGGAATTTCAGGAAGTATTTATCAAATAAAATAGTTTCTTCAGGAAGTAGGATTTGTATAAAATTCAAAATGAATGAACACTGGAAGTAGTGATGTTATGTACCCATAGCTTTGTATCATGCCTATAAGTTTTGAATTATTTTCTAAATTTTCGAGATTTTAATTGTCTTCAAAAACACTAGAACAAATTCCCTTGTCTCCAGCCATAAACTGTGACACATGGAATGGTTCCAAGTCCTTGTGGCTCAAGCCATGTTGTGGGGGAACCTCTCCAAGGAAGACAAATTTACCAGACAGTTCCTGGTTTTGGGGATCTACCAGGACAGTTGACAGATAACGGATTCTAATCCAAATGTTCCCAAAGAGATTTTTTTTTTTCTCTTATGAGCTTCTCAGAAGTTTATAATGCCTCTGACGTGGGACACTTGACAAGTTGGTACATCAGGGATTTTCAAAAGTTGGTAAGCAAATGCTGACTGGTGCTAGATTCCCAGTGTGAAGGAGACCAATTCCTGAGCAGTAGAGTTCTTTTTCATTTTGCCCTATCACTTTTTCTTTGCTGTAAAACCTGTTTCTTTGTGTTGACAGACTACAACTTAATGCACGAAATCAAATAATTTGTTTCGCACTCATTTTCAGTAGGTTATTGTAACTCTGTGTGATTTGACCTTTGTCTTCCTTTCCATCTCTGACTTACACATGCCACGATTTCTTTTTACCCTATCTTTAATTTTTATGATTATACACGTTTCATATTTCTTAAGGCTCTGAGGCTACTGCATGTAGCATAAGATTGTACTACTGCTCAAGTGAAAAAATCAGTGACAAAGCTCAGAGCTGAGGAAAAGGCCGATTTCTTGCTTTTCTTTAGTTGCTACAAACCTCGGTTATTGACAAAAACTTCCTTGTATACAAAAGCACAAGGGGGCAGCATTACATTAAAATAAATTGTTGCACTCTCTGTGTGTGTGTGTGTGTGTGTGCATGTGTGTGTGGAATAACTGAGGAATAATCATGTAGGTAATGCTAAGGTTGCAGAAAAATATTGTTATTTCAGTTTGTTCAGACTGCCTTATTAGTTTACTTGTCCTGATGGTATTGGTAAGCTTGAGGGGAAAAAAAAATTCTGAGGCCGTGGAGAGTTTTTTTCTTACTTTCTCTTGTGTGGCAGATCCTTCATGCATCTTCCTTTCCCTGCTTTCCCTCAACAATAAATATTTATTTGTGTTTTAAGGACCAGCACAGCTTTTCTTTCATGACTAGTTGGCTTGAGTAGCAACTCTTTGCTCTCTCATTGATACAGGACAGGCTCTGGACTGCAAAGGATTTCTGCCAGCCTTGAAAACTTTCAAAATTGATCATCATCAGTTGATCACCACTGGAAAAGACCTGTTGAAATGGCTTGTTTTGTTGTGGCAATACTTGTATTAACACTTGGAGCTGATGTGTGACTGGCTTGATACAGATTCTCAAAAATGTGGGTTTGGGTGGAAATACTTTACTGTAGAAGTTTACCTTCAAAGAGCAAGAATATTCATAGTGACTTTGCAAGAATCAGGTTCATGTCCACAGTGTTCTCATTGTTTTCCTGTCATTCAATGCAAACTTTTATTTTCCCAGTTTTGAGTAATTGAAACCCCCGGTGTCTTTTTGTACGGAATTAATCATCTGAACCACTTTCTAAAACCTGAATGCTGCTACTGTAGATTTGTCACTTTCAGTTTAAGTTGACTGCAAGGTCTGACTGATCTTTGCTGGGTGGGTCATTTTGATGCTGTGCCCAAGGGATGCCATCCAGTAATATTTTTCCAGGAGGTGTAGTGCCAAGGATGGCTAATTGAAGTGGCTCTATAAAGGCCCAAACAATCTGAAATATGAAAGTGTATTTTTTTTGGTTTTCAACTCAGTTTTAGGAAAGAGGAGTTGAGCACTTAGGGACAGTCTAAATGCCAGTTGAAAGAATTGCATCATTGTCTAGGGAAGGGTGTCAGTATTTGGTTGCAAAGACCTAACTCCAGCTATTATTTAGGTTTTGTCTCTAGGGATGCAAATATTTTCCATATTATTTGGCATCACCTTCTGGAAGCCCTCCAGGGAGCATTGTGTAATTCCACTTGTGTGAATGACTGCTTCCACCTGTGTTAATGTATCCACACATCATTCTCATAATGTTTTATATAATTCAGTTCTGGAAAGGAGAGCTAAAAAGGCTCTTCCAAGACCTCACTCTCAAGAGGCTGAGACTCCCTCAACAATAAGAGGTTGGTAGTATTCAGTTTCCTGGGTAGTCTCAGAAGATAAACAGAAATAATGCACCCTTTTAGTTATGTGCACCTGTTTTAACTAAAATTTTGCTCAGATGAACACTAAAAAATTGGTATATAGCTGTTGGCCACATCAGGAGCCACGAATGCCATAAATCTTTGACAATTGTCAGTCCCCCATCTAAGGAATTGACTTCTGCTTCCTTTCCCTGCCAGAAAGGCTTGAGTAGTTTATAAAATGGGACTTCAGGGCTGAACTGCATAAAATTGAAAGGTTGGTAGTAAAATTTTTTTTAAATTTATATTTTTTTTTCCTCTTGGTATGCTCAGAACCTAGAAAGATGACAAAGCACCCTGTTTTAAGAAGGAAAATTTATGATAGTAACTTCAAGATAAAAAATATTTGAGAGAATATTTTTATTGCTCTTTTTCTTCCAGTTCTTTCATTAAGGGAAAAATAAACATTTATTTTAAGTCAAAGGAATGGGTCATGTCACTCAGTTTGAGTTCTGTCATCGTGTTGCTATTATAAGTAATCTGACTATGAACTTTGGGCTTAGAAATGGTTTTAAAACTATAAAAATGTTTCCTTTCCTTCCAACAAACTTGCATCTTTGTATTTCACTCTTTCAGCTGTGTTTTTGACCTGTAATTATGTTAAGTTTAGCCTTATGTACTTGGACTATTTTTCCTTGATTTTTGTGCTTGGCAACAGCGAGAGGCTCTCTCAGCTCTTTTTATTTTTTCCCCAAGTTTTTAAAATGCCACCTTCCCGCAGTTTTGGAAATGTAGTTACATTACTGCACCTGTCTTTTCTTCGTAAAAAAACCCAAACCAAACAACTGTATGGAAGAACATTTTGGAGTATTTCTCTCTTTTTTTCCTACAAACAAAAGTAACAATTGATACCATCTGCCCCTGTTTTTCACATGGGTCAATAGGTGTTGAGGTTATTGAGTCTTTTAGTCATATCAGATTATCAAAGAGATACATACAAATAATCTCTCTTGAGGAAAAAAAGGTATCTTACCAATCACATCTGCCTCTATAAGACGTGGTTTATATCTATATGTCCGTTCTTCTATCTGGAGATTTGAACAGGAGTTTTATTTCTGTCTCTCCATCTCCCTTCTCCTCAAAAAAGGTTGATTCTGACATGAAGCAGTTTTTCCATCTAGTGACACGAGTCAGCACAAACCTTGTGTTGTACTGCTTCTACAGCAGCCTCATCCTTGGTGGAATGCCTGGGACTCATCTCCTCTTTCCACAGTAACATCCTATTGAAATCCAGCTTTAGTTACCTGCCATAGTAAAAGTATAAAGAATTGTAAAAAAAAAAAAAAAAAAAAGTTGTAGAGAGAATTATTTGTAGGAAATAAAAGAAAAAAAAAAAAAAAAGGAACCCAGTCATAGTCCAAGCATCATTTGATAATTTTTTCAATTTTTTTCAATTTATTTTTATTATTTTCATTTATTTTGATTGTTTCTCCTATAATATTGTCCTGCATTTGATTCAGGTAAAGTAGTATTCCTTCTACATCAAGTACTCCCCCATTTGGAGTATTAGATGAGATCAATAAGTAGGGTTAGCATGAGATTTAGGACGCTGTATCTCTAGAAGAAAAACAAATACCAACAATTGAAAGTCCTTTAGCTGTACATGAGGGGCAAAAGGCAGGCAGCTAAAATTAAGGTGGAATTCTTTTGTCCAGTTTTCCAACAAACAATTTTTTTTGCTTTTTCACATTTTGGGAATTAGATATTGACTTTTCTCTGGGACACTTAAGCACTACTGCAAGTTTGAGGTGTTTTGAAGGGCTGGGTTTGACTGCATCACTTCTATCTCTAAAAATGAACTCAGCATCAAGATTTAATTCACAGTTTGTTTCTTTGACTTAGCTCTTCCTCCAACTCAAACAATATATACTCAATAATGAATTTTTTTAAATCCACAGCCACTGTCACCTTCCCCCAGTTTATGGGTCATTTTGTGCCTCTTTAAAGCTGAAGGCAAAGGTGATTCCATTCTCCAACACCTAGATTCTGAAAATACCTCAATATTAGGGTGAAATAGCTCATAAAAAACTTTGTTTTGAAAACAGTAGGTCTTTTCCAGCTGAAACAGCCCCATGATTCTCACCCTTGGTTACCTGGCTCCTGACACAGTGCACTCAGGCTGAAATTGTGTGCCAGGGACAGCAACATTCCCTCAGCCACTGCAAGTGGCCAGAGCCAGATGCTCTTTGAGCAGTTCCAGGGAAGTTATTGAGACTGGGAAACTCAGTGTAGAGTAACACATGTGTCTTATTACCATGTTTTACAAAAAACTAATGTATTCTTGATAAATTAGGAGGCTTTTTTTTTTTTTTCCCTTGATTTTCCTCTTGCAAGCAGCACGACATAACATTCTGGAGTGTCCAAAAGGCTACTTAATCCTTACGTGCTATTTGTAGGCAGCTTTTCAAATTTTATTGTATTTTTTATGGTGAGACTTTATAATAAATGGGCTTATTCTCTAAGTCAAAATAAAAACCAAAAGCATGAACTATTAGGTGTTCAGTAAGGTTGATGATGTAAAGGAAGAGTAAATAGCATTAGGCTTCTGCCTATACTGAGAATAGAGCTAAAGAATTGATCTATTATTCAGAGGGGCTGCCCTTTGTAATTTCCATTGACTTTGGGTTACATATCCTTAAGTGAGATAATTTTTTAACATGCAAAGCTAGGAGTGATTCTTTGACATTGGCTCCCATTTTTTTCCTGAAATGTCTTCCTTTTCAACTTTTCACTTTCTTTTTTTTTGTTGATTTCTTTTCTAAACTTCACCAGGTCTTAAAGTCTTAATGTAATATTTTGTTACACTTTCCTAGCTAATGCTGCATTAGTTCCTCAGGTTCTTTCAGCTTCCATAAAGGAGACATGAGTGTTAGGGAAAAATGGGTAATATTGCTGTGTGTTAAATTCATTTTATTCTCTTTTAAGTACTGGAGAAAACGCAAATCTTCTAATTAATGAAGAAAGGTTGATTTGTATAAACTTATGTGTTCCTTAGGGGTTTTAAGAGGAGCCACTGGGCTACATATCTGTGTTTAAATGCACAGGCATTTTTAGCTGTGTGTGTATTCAACTGTGTAGTGCAAGTTTGTGATCTAGAAAGTCTTTCTGGTTGAAATGCATAGAAAAAAGTCCTGAACAATGGAGAGAAGAGCTTCCTTGGCCCAGGCTGAGTGAGCTGGCCATCTTTGCCAGCAATCCTCACTGCAGCATGGGCATTGGGTGTATGGGGAATCTTGTTTTTTGAATCCAGAAATCTCATTTTCTGAATCCAGCCCCAAGAGCAGAGACATGTTTAAGGGCTTGTGAGTTCAGAATTAAAATCCCTCTTCATGGACACACAATTCAAACTTGAACATGACACTGAACCTCCTTGAGCTTTCCCATGGGTAAAAATGGGATAGCCCTTCATTCAGGGAATGATGTCAAATGCTTTCTGAAGAAGAAGCATTTCTGTAAGATGTTCTGATATCAGGGAAATGGATGTTTTACAAAGAAGAAGAGTTGTTACCTGAACTACAGAGGGAAGGAAGGCAGACATACAATTTGTCATAGGAACCCAGTTCTAACTATGTATGAAGGGAACAACAACTCCCTTCCCTGAAATTGGCATGGAGTATGCACAGGATAGTAGTTTATTTGTTTCTCTTTTCCTAAATGTAAGAAGAAAACTCTGCATTTTCTTCAAAAGGGAGTACCTCCAGTTCCTCTGCATTTGTCCCTCCTTGGCCACAGACATCACTGGACTTATTCTATTTATGGAAAACCTGTTTCAGGAAGTTGATGTTGCTCAAGTGTGTCAGTCCCCTGTGCTAGACCCTTAAAAGCACGGAATTACCAGATTCAGAGACACCTCTTAACCTCCCCTCACACCCACACAGCATGTCTCTATTGACAGTGACAGATACTGCATCTTAATAGGGAACCTACTTCAGCCTCCAGCAGAGAAGGAAGCACTCTACTCATTAATCTCCTTCAGAGTATAGTCTGAACCCTTATTTACAGCCTCAGCAACATTAGCAAGCGCTCTGTGTTGACATATGCACACAGGTTAGGCGTGTCAGACAGTATGAGCTGCTGGGGGAAGCTGATGTTTTAATGAAGGCTCTGCCTCCTCCCCGTCACGGGGAAGCGCTGCCTGCTTTGCCGCTCGCCATCTGTAAAGCAGCATCCCAATGGCATTCCTCATCAATCCAGCCCGCCCCCCCTGCAGCAGGACACCAAACTGCTCCAGTGAAAGGCTTCAATCAGCTTCTTGCTCCTGTGGTAGTGGGTGGGATGTGGAAGCCTGGAAAAAGAACAGGTGTTTATACAAAATGTTCTCTCTTTCTGTGGTGTTTGGTTGATGGCTTAAGTTTGAGCTTTCGTGTTTTTCAGGTTCTGTGCTGCCCGGGGGTGCAGTTCTGAGCCTCATACTGAGTTCTAGTAAGTCCTCTTTACACAGTACGTAGACCAAGCAAATCCTTTTCCTGCTGCACACCAAGGACAACCTTCAGGTCCAACAGCACAAACAAGGGTGGCTGGAGGGAGGAACAAGAGGGATGGGACCTCACAGCCTGGAGCTGGAATTGGACAATTAAACCCCAATATGAAAATGCACCAAAACTTATAAAAGTGTGAGACCTTGTGACCTGTCAGTCATTTTGTGACCATTTTTAGTTCACCTTGAGTGTATCTCTGCTCAGGCCTGTCCTGCCCAAGGTGTATCCTTAAAAGCCTTTCAATAAATCCCTACTTTATTCTCTATCTCTGCCAAAGCTGTTTCAGGTCAGCCTTCCCAAGGCAACCCTAGTTATATGATCTGTGTTTGGGCCTTTCCACTTATATTTGATGGGAAGCACTGCTTTTATCCACTTGCCAAGACAGTAAAAAAACCCTAAAACCCCACCTAATATAATTTTAGGAGCTTGCATGTATCACTCTGTTGTCTAACAAAAACCTGATCTGGGCAAAACCAGTGCAAAGTCTTGAATGTTCTGCAGTTGAAATCATTATGTGGCAGATGTACTCAGAAAATTGGATAAGCAAATAGCTTTGTGTTTTTTACCACCTACATTTCACAGTGCTAGGAAAAGTCTAGGTGTTAGTTGAAAGCTTATCATATGCTAAAAATGTAATACTGTCAATGCTACAAAAGGGCCTGTTTGTTTTGAGCTGGTTATCTGTACCAAGGATTAGGAATTTGTTATTTTGGTAAGGCTTAAAGAAAACTGAGCCATGCTCTGGAAGAGAAAGGTAATGTTTAATTTAAAAACAAATATTGCTTATAGTATTAGAGGGATACTCTACACTAGAAATATGATGCCAGCACTCAGAATCAAAAAAAGCATCGTGGCTGGGGCGTGAGACTAGAAAGTCTCAGCTTTGGCAAAGTCTTCCACTCTTCCAGGAGCACATCCATGCAGGTGTGCTGACTGAGGATGGATTTACTTTCAGAGTACATCTCTAATGTGCTTTCCCTGCTATGGTTTCCTAGAGCTCATCCAGGCTGGTGGGTTTGGAGGGTGAGGCATTTGGCTTGTCTGAACACACCTGAGTAAAAGCACCTGGAGATATTCTGGCGCCTGAAGGAGAGCTGGGTGAGGCATTGTACCTCAGGGAGTGACACAGGTGAGTGGTTGGCTGTGCAGCAATGTTCTGCCTGTGTTCTCACATTAACTACAGGGATTGAGAAGGACATCTGGTAGCTTGATTCCTCCTGTTATGTCTTGTCTTGCCAATAATATTGACTAGCTAAGCTCTTCTCAGAAGAAATAGTTCTGGTTTCCTTAACAGGATAGGGACAGACCCGAGGGAGAATGGAAAGTAACCTGTATGTCCCTTTACATTTAGGGCCATATATTCTGAGCTCATGGCTCTTGGTCTTGCTATGGTTTATATTAACCCATTTAATTTAGCACAGATGGGCCTCTATCTCTTTCTGTGAAATTCACTTGACCCTTCCTTGCTCACCTATATAAATTCCAGTATAGATTTTTTGAGGGATATCATCTGAAATGTTTTATTCATGGTACAAAATCATACATTAGTATCACTGTGTCTGATCCTTTGAATAATGATTGCTTGAAAACATGCTTTTTATCTGATAAATGCTTAGCAACTCCATATTGGATAAGGGTTATGGGCCATTAGCCACTAGATACAAGACATCCCTTAAAACGTAGGAGGATAGTCACGGCAACTTCTTCAAATTTATCTTTTATTTTCTCTAATACTTCATTAACTGGATTAGGGTCACCTGCTGTGTTTAACAGCATTATTCTGTATTGTTCCAATAGCCTGCAAGGAATAAGCACAAGATTTATCAATAATCTTAATTAGCAAGCAGTAATAAACTAACTCAGGGACACAGCAGCTCACCATATTTGCTTCTATGCCCCTGCAATTTTTCTGAAAACAATTATTACAATTGAGATATATGAAAGCAGATTTCAAAGAATGTGCTCAGCAAAGGGTCTGAAGGAGAAGAAAGGTTTTCAGACGAGCCAAGGACTATTTATATTGGACATAAAACTCCCACGAGGGTCTTGCTGCCATGGCCCCTCTTGCAGACAGAGGCTGTTTGGAATTCATTTTCTTTGCCTTCACCAGAACTGCAGATGGTTATGTGTAGCATCAGCAGCTTCATTTTGCAGGGAAGGATTAATCAAATGCAAAAGTCACTGAGATTGTGGTATCGTTGGTATTTAACAAGGCTTGGATATTAAGGAGAAAATAATGCACTTTTCTTATGGGTTGCTCTTCAGCTCTACAATTCCCAGCATTTTTAAAAAAGTTGGTGGTCATTACTAGCTTTTCAGAGCACCAAAAGAGAGATGCTTCCATTCTGATAACATTATCACAACCTGAACATCCTAAAAAGAACAGAAATCCCCAAATGAACAAAATATTCTGTATTGCCACTAAGTCTTCTTTTCAAGGTCCTTGGCAATGAGTAAATTCTTGGGACACTGAAGAATAAGAGAGAGAAACAAAATTGTGGAGCCACAGTGCTGTGGAGTTTGGGCAGGATGACAGTCCTTGGAGGGGGACCACAGGGGAGGGATCCATGAAAAGGGACAAGCCTGTTTTGTGATTTTCAAGGCATTCAAGATGTTCAGGGTAGCTTCAAAGCCATGCCAATAGCCATGGAAATGAGACCTGTCGTGCTGTTTGGGTAATCCTGACAGGGTAACTAGAGCCCCATTCTGGTTTTGGACAAGACACCCTATTCTCTGCTACCCTCAGCCCACAGGTCTTGTGGACTGCATCCAGGGGCTTGAAAGGTCTTGTCTAAGGTGATGCAGATCCCAAGACATTCAACATCTGGGGCTGTGCCACTTTTTATTTGCCTAGTCAATCTCTTTAAAAAGTGGTACTGATGATGATGAACCAATCAGGTTATGAGAAATATACACCTAAAAATCATATTTGACTGCAAAGCTGCCCAGCATTGATTAAACCTTGTCATGGTTTTCTTTGTCATGCTCTCCTCACACAGCTAGTCACTTCTGCCTCCTTAGTTGTAATTTTTTAAGAAATTATATTATATTCATTACTAAAAATGATGCTTCTTCTATGGAATATGAGCTTATTTATTTGATGCATAATAGGTAATCCATAGCTGCAGTTTCTGAGCACCTCCAGGGGTAGAATATCTGGCCTTTGCTATTCTAGACCTATAAATGCACACACAGACTCTTTCACGTGCACACACACAAAAAAATCCCCTATGCACTGATTTACTGACTCGTTCTGAGGGACAGTGCATCCAATGGTTTTGGTTTCGTGGTTTTCATCTTCTGGTGTTGGCAGGAAATGCAGAGTGAAAGAACCAAAGACACAAGCACAGCATTTGGCTCATGTCCTCTCTATCTCCCAGGATGTGACCTCCAGAATGTGCTGCTGAACAATGCCAAAATGACAGAGAAGGGAACTGGCTCTGCCACTTTAGAACCAGCACAGATTTGTAAGGCAGGCTTTAGTATCTGTGGAAAAAATACCTAGCAGAGGTACTTGGGCACTGAGAGCTTGTTTCTAGTCAGCATCCCACAGCAAAGAATTATTGCATCTTACGATTATTTTTTATTTACATACACATCAACCTGACAAAATGAGGTTTATGCTTTCTCCACTTCTTAGTTTCCAGCTGACTATCATTTTCTTTTAAGATTAAATAAGTAATTTATTGAACTGTAGCATCAAGTATTTATTAGGAAATCGCTGGGTAATTTTAACCGTATCTTTTTTTAAAACATAAATCTGCATCCAAGGCCTCCAGTAACTTTGTGCGACTCTGCACCATTAATTTCTTCCAGAGTGACATTCTGATATGAGCTGAACAGATGGAATTGCAGGATTGTTCTAGCAAATTTATCATAAAAAATGCATCCGACACCTGTGTAATTTGCCTAATCATTTTCCTAATAAGCTCCCACCATTAATTATGCACGATTTCCACAATGCAATCAAGATAAAAGTAAATCTGATGACTTAATACCCTTCAAAATAATTGGTTCACCCAACACAAGGCCTCCTTTGCTTTCCATAGCCATTCCAGTTAATTAGAAAAAGGGTGCACCCTGTAGGAGTCAGCAGAATGGAGGCTGAGCTGCATGGTGGGAGGCAGGCCTGCTGGTTTTTTGGGCAAGAGTCAAGGATATTAACTCATGAAAGAGAGGAAGGGCCCCCCCTGCCTCTCAGTGCTGCCTCTCCCCCCCTGCCCACCCCACCCAGCAGCAAACAGATGCGATTAGTGTTCTTCAGCCATCAGAAAACTGACTGCAGGACTCCGAGGGTCTAATGAGAATCAACTTTTCGGCGGCTGCTGTCTTGTGGTGCAGCCCACCTGTCACATCATTAGGTGCAGCATGTGCCTGGAATTCACTTTGCTAAATGAGATTTACAGGCCCCAGTGAAACCCATCCTGCAGCATTCCTGCTTCAATTAGCTAAAGATTAATTGTCTGAGAAAGGGAATGAAAGTTTTACTTCAACTGACCTGAAAATGGTTGGGAGGGGGGGTGGAAGGAGGCGAGAAGGGGGATGGAGGGGGGAGCCGGGGAGGGGGGCAGAAAGTATGGCTCAGGTATTCCACATAGGCCTCAGGCAGCGTGGAAAAACGTGATAATTTAAAGGTGCTGCAAATTTCCTACACCTCGTCTGGATGAGTGAAATTAACTAGCACTAAAAGCTGTCAAATTAAAGGTTGACTTCCAGATATTAGCACCTTAAATGTCACCGAATATTCTCCGTCTTCTCCCCTCCCCACCCTCCCTCCTTTCTCTCCCTCGGCCTCTCTCTCCCCTGCCCTCCCTCCCCATTCCTCCCCCATATATTTTTTTTCCTCTTTTTTTTTTTGGCAAACAGGCATCTCGGCACACCTGCACGTGCACACAAACATTATCCCACTGCTGTTCCTGCTAACTGCCTGTGCGTGCTCAGGCCAGCGTCGCTTGGTAAAAATCTCAGATGTAACCATGGCTACAGAACAACTGGCAATTACAAAATTTCCTCCATTTTTAATGTTACACTAATTATGTTTGAATGTGTTTTAATGGAGAAAGGAATCAGAGGAGATGAAACAGTGTTCTCTGCATGAGGAGAAGTGGGGGTGAGAGCCTGTCTCTCCTGTCTTTGACAGCTTGGAATTCAAGCCCAGGAAAGGTGCAGAGCATCTTGAAATGAGGTGGTGTGCCTACAGGTACTGGTGCTTGCACCAGCACGTGAAATTCGTGGATTAAAGTTTACAATCCTGATGATTAAACCAAAACAAGACCAGACCTGCTCGTACCATTGGGGAAAACAAATTGCAGCTTAACTCGAGCTTTATTTGAAGACTAAAAGATGGCTGCTTGCACTGCAGTGCCATTGCTTGGGATATCCTGCTAGCCAAGCGTGAAGCTTCAAATCTCAAGCTGGTTTTGAAGAATCATGCAATCATAGAATGCTTTCAGCTGGAAAGGACTTTAAAAACCACCTAATTCCAACCCCCTTGTCCTGGGCAGGGACACCTTCCACTAGACCAGATTGCTCAAATCCATATCCAACCTCATCTTGACCACTTCCAGGTATGTGACATCCACAGCTTCTTTGGGCAACCTGTTCCAATGCCTCACCACTCTCACAGTGAAAATCTTCCTTAGCTTTTGTTCAGCTGCAATTTTGAGTGAGAACCTGTTTTCTTCTGTTCTGCATGTTATAAAATATATGGCATGTGAGGTGGTTCCCGTGCTGTGCGATGTGTAAAATATTTAAGAAAAAAAATTATTACTCGTGCTCTCAGCCCTTAGGTCTGGCATGTCTGCTTGTGTTCCATCTCTGTCTCTGTGTCATCCAAAATTCCAGGTCATGTCAACAAATTTGACTGATGCCAGTACGTTGTTCCAAGTGGGTGCCTCCTGAGCCAGCTGATGTGTGGGGGGCTCACTCCGAATGCTCTTTTTGGTTTTTAATGGCATGCTGGAGGGACACATCCTGCCACCCAAATAATTCTGGGGGTGGGCATCAGCCACAGAGGTTTCCATCAGCAGAACCTAGTGGATGACCTGCCAGGGTGTGGTTACAGCTGGGTCTTGTGTGTTGGTGTCCTCAAACAGACAAGATGAGACAAATACAAATCAGTAGGAGAGGAGCATTACTCCTGGCACTATGAGCTGGGGTCACAGGGCTGCTGTGCAACAGGTGGGAGTATTTGAACTGTGTGTGAGGCTATTTTATTAGACCTATTTGGTTGCATTTTACTTGAGGGGAATCAAGAAAAAAACCAAACCCAGCAACCAACATTTTGCATCCTACTGCTCCATCTTCTTTCCTAACCTGGTAATTTAACATGCACGCACACCCACTGCTGAAGGTGGGGTGGGGATACTGTTACAAATTTCCTCGCAGCGGGGAGCTCTGGATCCCAGCTGTGTCTTCAGCGGCATGAGCCAGCTTGATTATGCTAAAGCACCCCTGGATCCCTTCCTCTTTTGTTTCAGTCTACACAGGGTTTTAAAGCTTAAACATTTGACATGCTTGGGTAGTTTCTTCTCTAATTTTATCCCAGCTGACTGTGCAATGAGTTTAACTCAGAGCCCTTAGGTGCAAGCCACTTTCCACAATGTATATTAAACCTTATAAAACTAGCCTGTATGTCATTATCCAGAATATAATTACCTATATTGGAATTTGGCCAGGATACCGGGGCTAATATTGTTAGCCTTGCAGAAATTGGCGCGGGACTTTCTAATGACCACATGTGGTCAGTGCCATATGTTTGCAGCTCATCTAAGGGATGGTGTCTCTCACACAGCCATGCCCCCTTGAAATCACTTCAGGGTAGGGAAGCAAAAAGCTCAGAGGCCAGACAGGACAGACAGTTGCTAGTTCAGAGACTGATGACATCTTTGATGTGGAGCAGACACAGCTCTGTGGCAAACCCTAGTGCTGCATGGCCAGGAGCTCTCGCTGACCCAAATTTCCATCTTCCCTCCCTCTCTTTTGCCAGCCCTCAAGCCTTCACAACCCAGCCTGTTGAAAAGGGTCTCTGCCCTTTCTGGAGATGAGGTATTTTACATAAAGCTAAGTTTTTTATCGCTCATCACACAAGTGACTTTATCCACTCAAGGTATTGCTTTAGATGAGTGGCCTAAACCATACACTGTTGAAAGTGTTGTATAAAAACCTTTTGTTTTTAAAGTTCCATGTGTTGTATGTCAGACAGTCACAGCATGCCCTAACTGACTGTGCTTCAAAATAATTAAGCCAGCATTAATATTCTCATTAAGGGGAAATCTCATTTAAATATATGGTGAAATGTTTCTCTGTATGCCACCAAGAAATTTGGGATAGACTCAGACAAAACAGTTTACCACTGCTCTGGTCAGTCTGATGAGACTCATCTCCATCCCATTCTCCAAAATGTTCATGAAAACAGGAAAAAAATATTGGGGTTTGAGCACCTCTGGTAGAATGTCATTACAGGGTTCAAAATGAAACTTGTGCTGCTGTTTCCTTCTTACCCTGACAAAGAAGAAGCATTCAGTGTCCTTGTCCTTTCTCAGTTTTTCTTCGTGACCCTTCTGAATCTCCTCAGAGTGACTGAGTCCCCTCCTTCTGTGCTGCCTGGTGCATGGGGTTCTCTCCCCAGTTTTTTCCTTCCTTCTCTCCTTTGAACTGCTGAGCTGTATTCTTTTCAAATTGCACAATGAAACCCTCCATTTACTTTAGCCTGCGATAAAATAGATTTTCATTATAAAACATTTGATGTTACTGCACGACTTCTGGCCTGGGTGGCTTGTTAAGGCACGAGTGGTGGTAGAAAAGTGATGACCTAACACCTCTGTTTTAAACCTAATTCTCTCTTGATTGTCAAAAGTTGTGAAAAAGAAATCAAATCTATTATTGGACAAGGTTATCATTAAGGAGGTTGGTGAGCCTTCATCTTTACGGCCTTCAGCTTTTACAGCTCTCTTTTTCTTGAGAGATCATCGTTTGGCTTTAACGATCTGTCTTGCCACAGTAGTGTTTAATCTTCCCTTTTTGATTAAACTACTAGAGATGATTTGGCCAAGTCATCTCCAAGACTCTGTTTCCTTCACATGTCCTGGATTTTTGACTTTGTTACAGCCTTTTTACCTCAATATAACATGAGGCTGGTATTTGTGTCTTTGGCTGCTGATCTTTTTCTAATAATGGTCAATTCATATAATTGTGGCTCCATTTACATGCAGTGAAGATGTTTCAGAGGAGCATAAAGAAAGAAGTGGATCAAAAAGTTGTTATTTTATCTGGTAGCCACTTTATTCCCTCTTACTGAGATCTCTGGCCTAGCTCAGTTTGGGACTTACTATAACTCTCATCAGTTAGCACTCAACTTCTGCATCAAATTTCAGAGATGAATGCTTTCCTGTAAAAGACTAAAATACCTAAAGCAAATCTAACTTAAGGAGGAGGGCAGTTTTTAGGGCCATATCCTTGTGATGTTTCAACCAGGAGTATTTCAGTCAGTCTGGCACAGGAGGGCTCTCACAGAGGCAGGTTTTAAGAGCTTTGAAATTCACTGTGTTGGGATTGACAGTAAAATGCAGGCAGCAAGGGGTGGGAGAGATGAGACAATGTGATTTACTGGAAAAATTGGATCTTTTGGGGAAGAAAGGGCTGCCCGCATTCAATATAACTGGATGTATATTTAATTAATGGCAAGATGCCCGGTGCTTTTGGAAAACACTTGCAGACCCAAAGAAATAATTCATTGTACAATGGATCCCTACCAAAGGACCTTATTGTAGTCCATGCCAGGACCACTATCTAGCTTGGTTTCTCCCAGCTTTTTGATGTTGTGATGCATATTTTCAGCCTTTTTGAAGCCAAGATCAATGGATGTGAACCCTCTTTTGTAGGAAAAATCTATTCAGTTATATTTACTCCATCATAAGTTCATAAAATATATCTTTTTGCTATTTTATGACATTGTTTTGGGGTGTTTTAGGTCTATTTACTAGGACCTTATGCACACCCATATCTCTGGTATGCTGAGGTTGTGGAGTTGTACAGCAATTATACAATGTCCTCTCTATACATTCAAAATAAATTAACTCTGCAAAATAAGTTGGCTACTTCTAGAGCAAGGTGGTTTGAGAGACAGGAAAATCTATTAATTTGTTTTCCTATTTAAAAGAAAAAAAAGTGCAGAACCATAAGTAAGGAGGTGAAACATGACAATTTACCACACAAATACGTATGAAGCAGCACTTGATGGGAATATTTTGCAATTTGTTCCTGGGAGTATTGCTGACCTAATTTTAAGTGTGTAGTAAAACGAAGATCTTCTGGATGGATCTGGTGAAATCAACTCACAGGCTGCTGTGCAGAACATCTGGACAATTGCAAAGGAAACTCTAATTCTAATTCCAAATGTTGCTTTTCAGTCCTGTGTTCTGGAGGTTTGAGGTCCACAAAGAGGACATTTTGCTATGTGAGGAAAACAGTATTATATCAGAAGTTTGAATTCATATTTTGGGCTGTTTAGAGGCTTTTTGTTTTGTTTTGATTTTGGAGTTAGTCCATCCCCCCTCCTAAATTATGGCAGTATCTTCTCAAATCTCAAGGAATTTCTGTGTTCTGCTGAGGAAAAAAAATAGCTTCAGTGAATTTTACTAGTACAGGTATGTTATAATGCATACATAACTTTTTAAGTGTTCTTCCACTCTGCCATTGGCTGGTCTTCTAAGGAATTTCCATTCCACGATTTAAATCTCTTCTACATATTCCACTAAATCATACTGATTTCTAATGATGTTTAAGCGTCTGCTAAGAAAGAGGTGAAGGAGGCAACATCTTAAAAATCTTTAAAAGACAACTTTCCGGTGCTAGTACAAAGCCCCACCATTTTGTTTATTTGTTTCTACTCTGAATAAATTATTCAGTAATGCTGGGTTTATTACCACAGCTATTATTTGCCTGTTAGACTTGGAAGAGGCAACCTCAGGCCATTTCCCCCCCCCACCCCAAAAGTTGAAAAGCCCAGAGATTTTCTGACATCCTTGCTCCCAGCTGCAGTGAACAGTAGGAAATATTCTCTATTAATTTTTTTTTTAAGCTCCCAGTATTTCTGCTGATACCTAAATAGAGATTGCTGACTTTTTGGTATTTCTGAAGATGTCTGTCTTGTCTCAGCATCCTCAGCAAATGGAAGCACAGTTCTAGCAAAAATTTGGCTCCGGGTCTGTATACTTATGGCAACTTCCTCTGTGAATAGTGAGCTCTGTTGTTAATTAATGCAAGCTGTGTTATCATTTCATCTACTGTTGTTCCTTCTGTTAGGCAAATTTTCTGTTTATTATAAGTATCACAGTAGTGTTTGTAGGCCTTAGTCAAGAACTTGGGCCTCACAGTATACGGAAATAATAATTATTAACAGTTTCCTTTTTTAGCTTGCCTTCTTAAGGAAACACAAGTTCTGCTGTCATGCTGTTTGTCTGGCGGCCTGCTCCAAATAACTTTGGAGTCTTTTAATTAATTTCAACCAAAGTTTACTGCAGGAGTTCTACCAATTTGGTGGAAACTGGCTACCAGCGAGAGGAAAGAGGTGATGCAAATTAAAGCTCCTGCTGCAAGGAGGAGTGTGTGGCCAGCTCGTGTTATTTTCTTTCTGGGAGCAGACATGTGCTGGCTGGCCAGGCAGCATAAATATAGCTCTAGTGCTGCCTCTTCCCTGTTCAGTAATTAGGAAATCCAGGAGGGAGGTTCTGTGCCGTGTCCTCATTTTGAACAAGCATGAAGGAGTGGAGGGAGGTTGGAAGTAGCGTAGAGGAAGACTTGGATATATTGAGTGGGGATTTGGGAAACAGTCTTCATTAGCTCTGCTGCTCTCAGATTAACTAACTAGATTTATTTTTTAGTGTACTTGGGAGCGCAGATATTCACGAGGATTTTAATGGGAGCCTTCCTAAGGAGAACTGAGAAAATCCTTGGGAAATTCTGGAAGTGATGATGATGATGATTTTCACGACTACTGATGGTCATGAAAATCACATTTCATTTGCATGTAATGTACAAGTAGATCATTCAAACTGGTGCACATTTGTGCACATACAAATTAGCAGTTCTCTACTTTTATTCCAAGTTCATTTAATCATTTATAAAGCCACCTGAAATTTTGTCAAAGGTAGATAATTTTTCCAAATTGGTAATAAAATTCACAAGTGTTGTATGTTTAACTAGGAGATTAGCATGAATAAATGCACCTCAGAAAAGAGTTCATAATTTTCTATCCCTCCCTTTTTTCTAACTTGGGGTCTGAAAGAAAACTCATTTTGGGTATCACTGTTGCTCTGTATTGACTGGATAACATATAATTAAAAAATAAGAAGTTCTCCTCTGGTTTGGATATCATTAGGATTTGTTCCTCTCTTTTTTTTTTTTTTTCTTAATATTTTTTATTTTATTTAGCATTTTAATGTTGGAGCAGTGCTCTGGCTGAACTCCAGCTTCTGGACAAATTCCAGCTCAAGTAATTACATCTTATGTAATGAATTTCCCTATCTGGCATTAATTGGAAGAGCCATTCTTCACTTCCTGTCCTAACATGATCTATAATGTTGCCGTGTGATATAGGTTACTTTGGTCAGCCCTGGAAATTGCTGCATTTCAGTAGATAAATACATCTGCACTGGGCAGGTTTCAGAAGAAGGCAGCCAGAGATGTCCCACACCCATCTTCTAGGACATATCATCTACAAAGCCTGAATAATACACAAATAAAAATGTTGCTACTAGATGTTGTTGTTGGACAGGAAAGGAAGATGAAGGACTCTAAGAATACTTCAGAAGGCAAAGCATAAAAAGCTTTCTTGTCTAATTCTTACTACTTTTTTATAAGCTGTTACAATACAGACTTAACACGATTGGTGAATAGGAACGACACCTCTCTAATCCCGTTGGTTAAACTGGAGAAACAGCAAAACACACCTGGAGAAGGTTGTTTTGAGAAAGAATAATTGTTTTCCAAGATTGTTTCGAGAGGAAAACTCGTTGAGAAGTTTTCCCTTGGGAAAGAAGTTATCAACTGCTAGAAGGGTAAAAATTTCTCTCAGACTTAGAAATGTCAGGCCCACAGCTACTCAAGCATCAGTAACCACACTCTCCTCCAGCAGCTGGAAACCTTAAAAAAAAGAGGATGTAAACTTTAATTCTACACATAGGTGTTAGAATGGCTCTTTTCAGCTGGAAGGACAAAGGTCCAGGGTTAAAGGTTCTGAGTTTGCTGCAGGGTGCCCCAGGGATGTTTTCCAGGTAAGGTCTGTCCATGTGCAGATGGCGATTCCTTTGCTCGTGTGGCTGCAAGGAAGGAGGAAACCTTTGCACACCATAAATCAAGTGAAATTCTTTACTACTGTTTTTTTTGCAAAATTAAATTAAATTTCTTTAATCTCAAATGCTATTTACCATATAAATTATCTCTATATATTCAGTCTGTTAGCATCCAATATAATTAAAGCCAGAAAATCTGCATCTATTATTTCTTTGCTGTTTACAGACCCTCATAAATTCATGGGAATTTTTTGGCCTTTTTGGCTGGCTGTTCCAAGTCTGCTTTCCTCTAGCTCTATGCTGAATTTCAATATGCAGCCTTAACTATCGAGGACATTTTCTTCAAATTCTGTTTGTTTTGCAAGGCAGGTTGAGACCTGCATAGAAGACAAATTTAAGAAAATAGGTTTAATAAAGCTATGAACAATTAAAATGTGCAAGCTCTCTGGGATTACTTTCTTGGATACATAGAACATAAAGTAACGTTTTATTTTCGGGTTTTCAAGGTTTAACATTGCTGTGGGGCAGAAGGCTGGTTTATGGCAATGTGGTTATTTTGGATACCTATGTGGTAAGTTTCACCAACATTTTGGAACTCACAAGACATAATTGGTGAAATCTGATCTGTTTTTCATATCAGGAGCCACCAAGCCTTACTTGACATTTTGCCATCACAGCAGTGTCACTGTGAGCTGGAGATCTTTACTGCAAACCCTGATAAAAAGATTTTGGGTGATGGGGGAATTGACTCCAGTCCTACTGTCCCATACTTTATTTCTACCCACGTGCACTTTATTTCTGAGCCAGTTTGGTGTACCTTCATGTTTCAGCAACTGTGCCTTGTTACACCAAGGTCTTGGTGCCTGTCAAGAGCATCTAGAACCAGAAATGTCTTTTCAGATGCAAAATATGGCTATTTTCTTTTTTTACCCTTCATCCGTGCTGAAGCTGGGTATGGTGACACACATTTCTTGTTAAAGAACTAGAAGACAGGAGTGGAAATATTTCTGTGTGGTGTTACTGAAATGGAGTTTATTGAGAGCTGACTGGATACTAACAGCCTTCCTATGACTATCCATGTAAGTTAGCTGCTAAGAAAACCTAAATTAACATTTCATTATATGATAAACACCCCACCCTTATTTTTGCTTTGTTCAGAAATCTTTGGAAAGTTGCCACTGGGCCTTGAGTTCAGGTTGTTACAGGGTGTTAAATACACCATGAAAACAGTCTGAAAATTTTGTAAGTTAAACAATAACCCTCAAACAGAGGCCTAGCATGGCTTTTTTTGCAGGCAATATGTACCCTGATGTATGGGCTGGCTGGCTGTAGATCAAAACTGCAGGTTTTTATTGATTAAAGTCTTCCTACAGTGGGGATTAAAAAAGAATGCCTTATCTCGCTATCTATTTGAAAGATATAGATTCCTGTTATTTGCTGAAGTAAGGGAATACTGGCAGTATCAAGTTCTTTACATGAGGACTGACATGACGAGTTGCTCCTTTGAAGATTTAATTCACTATGTTGGAGGAGCAGTCCAGCCACCCTGGGAACAAAACTTCTCTCTGGACATCCTTTCCCTACCTGTGTGACTCCATTGGTCTGGCTCTGGACCCTCTGAACTCTGTGAGTAGGCTGGTTTTGGTTGGGGTTTTTTGTTCTTTTTTATGTGTGTTTTGGTTTGGTTTGGTTTTTTGTGTTGGGTTTTTTTTCTTTTTTTGGTTGGGTTGATTGTTGCAATTTGGCTTTGATTATTTGTTGGGTTTTTTTTTTGGTGGGGTTTTCTTGGTCATTCTCTCTTCTCTCTCTCTCTCTTTTTTTTTTTTTTTTTTTTTTTTTTTCTGAGCTACCACCTTGAGGGTTTTTTTTGTTGTTGTTCATTTGCAGGTGAAATTGAGTGCAAATTGGTTTTCAGTTATAGCTTTCACTTAAATCACTGCCATCATTGATAAGACATCCAGAGACACACCCAGCCCAGAGTCTGGCCCTGTATCAGTGAAGCAGCAGGAAAACCTGTGTGAAGTGTTAGTATGTCCCATATCAGAGAACTTAGGGGACGTCATGTGGAGCAGCTTCATTAATTTTTGGACCTTTTTCAACAAGGACCAACTCAGTTAGACCAAATTAACAAACAGCTACTTAGCAAAAGTAGCTCTTCATCCTTTCAAATCTGTTGTGGGGTTTTTTTAACGGAATTGTTGGCACTACACAAGTGTTGGACAAATAATGCATGCATATAAATTACTGCCAGTGATTTTGTGATCAGTAGCATTAATTTCTCCAGAGGATAAACTTTAAATATTCTGAGCAGGTACACTCAAGCTCCCTTTCAGGGTTAGAGCTTAGAAGGGTTTCCATGAAAAATTCAGTGAGCTCCACCCCACACAGGACAGAAGGCACAGAGACCACGTGCCTGTCCCCCTCAGTACCTTGATGAATTCATGCAGCTGGAAATCTCACATCAAATAGAACTGCTTTTAAGGCTCCCTAAATGTCATTGTTATTACCTTTAAAGCTGAGTGGAAAATAACAATTCTGTTTTTCTGAGAATTTACTCTTCAGATTTTTTTTTTTTACATTTACACAGTACAAAACAAAATAATTTTTTTGTTCAGTGCGGTTGGGATGGGGTTGGAAGCCTGGGACTTTTGAGGAGCTGGCTTGGTCTCTGAGGAGTCAGAGAAGATTTCTGGCAGTAAACCAGGGGTACCCAGTTAGAAACCAATTGATAGGAGGAAGATTTCAAAACATAAGTCCTATTATGATTCTACAGTTCTGACTGATTTTTAGCAGTAGCTTATTAAAGTTTGACTTTGTCACACAAGAATGTTTAGATGTCAATGACTAAAACTTTTTCAACATTTGCTTATCTTTATATTAATGTAATGGGTATCAGAATAAATAGTTAGCATCAAAACCTGTCATTCACAGTAATGGAGTTATGTGTATCTTACTGGATTTTTGAATCTTTCTAAACTATTGGATTTTATAAACTATTGATTTTTGTATTCCTGTTTCTCATTCACAATTCTTTTCTTTCTCATATGAAAATTCATATTTATCACAGAGTATTGTTTCTGCTTTCTTGATTATTTTTTTCTCGTTTACTTTAAAAATTATCCACTAATGCTTATAGTATGCTAATATGTGTTTATAGTAACAAACTATGAGGCCAGAATAGTGTTGCAATCATTGTGCTTTCATCCTTTAGTTTAGGGATTAGGGTCAAAGCCACAATGACATTCAGATTTGGAGTGACCATTCTCTGCCCACAAAGAGATTGAATTCTAGAAAATTTGCAGAGAGAAAGCACAGCCACACCAAAACAGTTTTGATTTCTTTGAGTCTTAAACTCTCCACAGAGATTATCTTGTTTTTTTCCTGGTCCATTTTACACGTGATGCATAAGGGGATGCTCTGAAAGACAAATAACCTCCTTGTGTGGGCTATAAACACTATAGATTATTGGCCATGGGTTTACCTCCACAAAGCATAACCATGGCACACTTTTTACTAATCTCCTTATTTCAGAAAAGATGGTGGTCTTATTCAGTGAATCTTATTCAGATGGATGTTAATTTAGCTCCCTAGAGGACTTGAATTAAAGACTCTGTAACTCCTTCTGATTAGTAAATTTGTGGTCTTAATTTAGCAGCAGTACCTGTGCTATGTTTTTCCCCATACTGAATTCTACTCAGTTAAGCAGTGTCCAAAAGAATTAAACCAGAAGGCAAATGCAGTGTAAACATTCATTTTGAGTTCTTATGATTAATGCGATTGATTTGTGAAAGGATGAAATTATATTGTAAAGTTAATCATTAGAGAAAATAAATGCCTGAAGGATCTAAGCTTAATATATTGGGCTTTTCTTTTCACTGAGTCAATATAGATTGACAAGCCATATTTCCCATTCAAAGAAATGTTAAACGTGTTTACAGATTTCATGAAAGACTCTGAAGACAACATCGCTTTAACAACGTTTTCTGTCAAAGGCTACAATAATAACCTGATTTCTACTCTCAGTCATGCTGGAGTAGCTGTCAGAAATGGTAGAGCACATTGCTTAAATAGAGTAGAATTTGGCCTAGCAATCTTGAAAAAAACAAAATATAATTGGAGGTTTTCTTTATTTTGTTAGGTTGGTTTTGGTGTTAATGCTACAGGTAGTGGTGAAGCTGATGTGTTGTGCAGACCTGCCAGGTTTCATGGCATGTCCAGTTGATGCCTTAAGTTTGAGCTTTCATATTTTCAGGTTCTGTGGTGCCCAGGGTGCAGCTCTGAGCTCACAGTCAGTGTCACTCAGCTCTCTGCACACAGCAGGGACACAAAACAAATCCTTGTCCTGCTGCACACCAAGGACAACTTTCAGGCCCAACAGCACAAACAAGGGTAGGCTAGAGGGAGGAACAAGAAGGATGGGACCTCACAGCCTGGAGCTGGAATTGGACAATTAAACCCCAATTGGAAATGGACCAAAACTTATAAAAGTGTGAGACCTTGTGACCAGGCAGCCATTTTGTGACCATTTTTAGTCCTCCTTGAGTGTATCTCTGCTCAGGCCCTGTCCTGCCCAAGGTGTATCCTTAAAAGCCTTTCAGTAAATCCCTACTTTATTCTCTGGCTTTGTCCGGTCTCTGTTCCAGGTCAGCCTGCCCAAGGCATCACAGTGCAGCACACTCTGACACAAAAACGTCCCTCCCTGAGTGGGAACATCGCAGGGAAAGTGCTGATGTTTGGCACAGCCCCATGTTGCAGGCAAACACATGGTGCCTCTGTGGTGATGAGTGTCCTTGTGGCACAGTTGAGTTTCCCCTTGTGCTGAGATGTTGTGGATCCCTGAGGAAGTGCACAGTGCCCCTGTGAACAGGACAGATAGATCCTGACACATCAACTTCATATCTTGAAGTATTCATTGTGTGCTTTTCACAGCTGCTGCTCTAGGCAAGTTGTCTTATCCCTCGTGTCCCTCAATAACAGAAGGCTATGGGACCCTTTTGTGTAACTGAAACATTCTTTTGTAGGTATGTGCCTTTAAACCAAACAATTATGTATTCAAGACCTTATTCACATATTAGGAGAGAATTAGAGTGAGAAGCCCAAATTTTGGAAGTCTAGAATTGTCATGGTTAATGTTTCATTTGGTGTCCATGAGAGACAAATGCTTGGGATGTTACATTTTGTTGACATATGTTAGCAAAATAAACTCGCTTGCTTGAGGCAACCCCAGGATCTGCTGGTAATCCACAAGTTATTTAAGACTGTCTATAACTTTGATGACATCCTTACTTCTCTTTGACTTTGTTGTGACTAAAGATCTGAAGCCTTCAGGAATCGTTAAGGAATCCTATACTATTTGTCACATACTGAGTGGTAATAATGTACAAGTTTTCTTAGCACTTCTGTGAGAAAGGCTGTGTTGTATGACAAGCTGTGTATTATAAATTCCTTTCATGCACTTCTGGATCGTGCCAGATGTGGCACATGCAATTCTAAGACTGTCACCATATTTTATATTGCATTAATTTGGTGTTACTTGTAGTTTGAGTTTCAGTAAGCAGAATTTGCAAAATAGAAACTAGCCCCAGTGTTAACTTTCTATAGGAACTGTGTTTCTTTCTTCCATGTAGAATGGGAAGACTGTTTCATTTCTATTTACAAGTATGATACAAAGATGAATTAGTTACTTGGAAAATCCTTTGAGATTATTTAGCATTGAAAAATGCAAATTATTAATATTCGTTTATTAAATTCTACTATTATAGTTGGTGATAATAATGGAGCATATCCTAGAGCAAACAAATGGGAGAGACTGATTAAAAATGCATGGACGATTTTAACTTTCAATTTTTCTGACCTTATAGTACACCTGTGCTCAATTAGATCATCTCAGGTCTTTGATGTTTTCTGGTGTGTTACCTGTTTTGAGTAATGGGAAAATATTTTTGTTTGTTATGCTCAGATTTTTATGCATGTTTTGCAATTTCTTGTTTTGAGCAGAAACAGAAATACCATGTTGAAGAGCAGAGTAATTTTCTAACATGCATTGCTTGGGTTTTGTTGTGGCATATGTAACCATTAAAAGAAAAAAAGCAAACCTCAATTAAGATATCTCTGAGCTTTGAGTAATTAGATGAAGTCTGTAATACTTTGGCACTAGGGATTATTGTTTGCTTGTGTGCTTCAAGCACAAGTTTGGATAAAGAAAATGAACTTTACTGGAGATACATTCTATTTGCTTAAAAGGCACAGTACAGATTCATAGAAACATTAAATAATTTAGGTTGGAAAAGTAAACCAACCAAACTTTTAAGATCATGGAGCATTTCTTGTCGCACTCTCCATTCACCACCAGGTAAATGCAGCTGTCTGCAGGGCTCCATCTGGTGAGTCACAGCACTTGGGAATGCCCAACTCTCCACTTACTCTTGATAGTTCTTTGACAAGTCATCACCTCACAGTTGTGTTACATGGAGATCTTGTTCTAAAAATGTCTATTACTTGGGAAGACTGCACTGAACTGATCTGTTAGCTTAAGTTCCTTTTTGTTTGGTTGGTTTTTGTTTATTCCTCTCCCTCCTCAATGAGATAAACAAACCCAACACAAAAACAAAGCAAAGCAGAGAGGTTATCCTTATTATATTGCAAGATTGGAACAAATCAGAAATGTCAATATCTTGAAATATATAATCTGATCTTTGAGACCCCAGGGCTTCTCAATAGGCAGAACTTCTAAGTGCTGATGCCACCCCAACCAATGAAGATGTTTATTGATTTAGATTTGTCAATGTTTAATTATGGACCATTACAGAAATATATGATGTCAATGAAAAAGAGGGATGTATGAATAAAAAATTCTTTTCAGCAGTACAAGTGCATGCAGAGCAAAGCTTTTAGTTCTGGCTTTTAAAATTGAATGGATTTTTTTTTTCCATATAAACAATTTCACCCACAAGAAAGATTCAAATTTTGGGGAGGGGAAAAAAATCACACATTTTAAAAGGACATCTTCTTGTTTTGTGTGTTCAGATGTCCACTTGCATAGAAAGAAATATGTACATGTCTCTGTAAATGCCATCAGGTCCATGTAAGTATGACAGACCTGAAAGATACTTTAGACAAAGGAAAATGTAGTTAGAAAGTTGATGCTGCAGTGACCTGGCTCCCTTTAAGGTGACACAGGATTTTTCTGGAAATGAATAAATCCTGAAAGTAGCCCAGGACTTACAGAAGGGCTGAAAACTTCCTTCACTGAGGATGTGGGCTGCAGACCTCCATTTCCCTGTGTTGCTCCTTTCTCTCTTGTTTTCTTTGTTTTGTTTTGTTCTTTCAGTGGGTAGAAGTCTCTTAACAGCAAGGAGAGGAGCCCAGGCTGCAGTATCCAGATCTGGATACAAGCATCCTTCATTTATTGAATAGATATTATTTTTGGTTTAAATAATGGGGGAACAAGAAGGAGGATAACAGTTGGAAAAACCCTGTGAGATCTCCAGTCAGTCACTTAACACCGTTGACTCGTTTCTTTTAAGTCATTACGAATTCAGTGTGTGAAATCTCTGAAAATTATCTAATTGGAGAAGTTGTCTTGCATTTGACCATTCTCTTTTTGCAAGCCATTGATCTGCTGATATATTACAGTCAACCAGCTCAATGCACCGTTGAGATATTTTATTGTAATACATTAACAGAACAATGGTCATTGATTGATACCAGGAGAGCAAAGGATGATTTCTTCTGTATGTTTTGCTTAAAATAAAATATACTGAAAAAAAAAGATATGCTGGGCAATATTCTGTTCTTACTCCATTACAAATCCAATACCATTTCATTGACATCTGTGGGGTTTCTCTAGAGTTAAGGTGGCATGGCTGAGAACAGAATTGTTCTTGCATGCACCAGCATGATGTCAATACACTCAGGTGCTTTGTTTGTGTTTAGAAGGAAATCAGATACGCAGTTATAATTTGGGTCAAAATTAGCTATGTTAGTTTTCAGTCAGTTTGTGTTTTAACATGTGCACATATATCTGTGTGTGTGTGTGTCTTTGGATAATGAATGGGATGAATAAAGAATCTGGCTTAGTCACTTCCATTTCTTAAGCCAGCTTTTGCTGCTCTTCCCTTTTTTTTAAGGCTATTTTTATAGGGAAGAGAGAATCATTGCCATGCTAAATGTATCTCAGCCCTGATCTAAAGGGAGAATTTCTACCAGAAAAAAAAAATAAAGGAAAAAAAAAAGTATTGTTTAGTCTTTAGGTCAATTGAATCTTTGGCCTCTCTGCCAAGCCTGTCAGCACTGGTGCCAGTTACTGAGCGTGGTGATTTTTATGATATCCGCGCTCGTCTTTCGGGGATTGCGCGGCGGCTCCGTGATCGTTTTATGCAATCCACCACAGGGCAGAGCCTCTCTAATCCCTGCACAAGGGGACTGCCTTACCACTCAGATTAGTGAAAGTTCATGCTGCTGCAGTGCTGGAGGTGTGCATGCTCGAGATGTGCAGTCCAGGCTTTTCTGCATGAAAATTAAATCTTTTGGCAAAAGGCAACTTAAAGGAACAGCGACATTAAAGCTCATGTAGCAAGAGCCTGGTGTGTGAGTGACAGATATAAATTTCCCTGGCTGATGTGTTTGGGACTGAGTGTTGGAGCCTGGCATTCTCTTGGACTGAATGCATTGGAAACCACATATTTTATTTATTCTTTTTTTAGTTATTTTGGAATCTAAATGAAAAATGTAAAAATGATGAGGTATGAAACATCTTAAGTGACACTGAAATTCTAGGTTGGAATATGTAAATGTTAGATGAGTTTCAAATTGCTTTAACTGATCCATTTAAAATAATGCTTTTGCTACAGTGTTTTGTTTAGGGTAATAACACAGAAATAATTTGCCTATCCATTTTAACTCTCATTTCTATTAAGGTTTTCCAATCTTTCATCTTCTGTTGTATGGGTGGTTTCACATTTTGGTTTTGTACTTTTTTTCTGCTTTTAGACATTATTATATATTAGAACCTCATGGTTGTGCTTGGGTTTGCAGGACTCAAGAAGAGTTAACTGCATTAAAAATTCTCCACTGCAGTTCAATAGAGGCTCAAAGGAAATATTTTTTTCCACCTTGCCATTCTTTCTGAACAATTTGTTACCTCTATTTATATTCAAAATTTACACCACACATTTTTGAAAGCAAGTATGGCCTTTAGTCAGTGTTTCTGCAAAAAGACATTTTTCATGTGACTTCACAGCCTGTATAAAATTTCTTATAAAGATCTGGAGTAGTGGTAGTCAAACTTGCTTTCACCTCTGACTTTGCAATGATCCTGTGTTTGATCTAAAAGAGATCCAAAAACACTTGACAAAGTTTTCTAGAATCAAAAATTCCCTATTCATTTGGGGGCAAAATTTGTGAATTTCAGCTGAAAAAGACTATAACCTAATTAGTTCCACACAGTCTCTAGAAGAATTGTAGCTCTGATTCATTAGACCTCAATTTTGAAGTGTTACCTTGTGCTATTCGTGTTCACAGGAGTGAATTTTATGTGGTGTATGACGGTGCCTCTTGTTGGAAGAGAATTACTACTGAAGAGCTTGGAAGGTACAACATATATGGAGAACAGCTTAGAGAGAAGCTCAAATGTTGTCCAATGAATAATGAGTTGAACCATATAAAATATAAATTTCTTTATTCTTTGTGTACGTATATGCAGAGCTTTTATTTTCTAATTTAAACCCAATTATTTTCTCATTAAAAGAAATTGCTTTCTGAATAGAGAAACTTGCTTAGCTTGGAATCATATTTCGCCCTTTTTATTCTCGAACAGTTGAAATCTGTGATTTAGACCTTTACTTTTGACATTACATTTCACATTGCTTTGGTGTTTTACAGAGAAGTTTGTGGGGTGGGGTAGTTTTAAAAAAACTTCATTCCTCTCTAGTTCATGCTAAATTGGTTTCCACTTCAGCAATATGGAATTGTCTTAGTTCTTGGAAATATCTTTCACCGAATTCTCATCACTCTCTTCAGTAGGATGTTGGTTTTATTTATACAGCTACTGAAATGCTGGCTGTGAAGTATTACACTATATTAAGGTCTCACGCTTTTTTACTCTACTTCAGACTCGTTCCAGTTTCCTGAAAAGTCATTCTGTGGTTCATAATCCTTTAAGTAAATGTGGTCTTGTTTTTGAGCTAAATTTTGGCTGGTTTGAGGAAGGCAGAAATATTTTTGTTATTAATATATTAATTCAATCTATTTAATTCATCTTTGTTCATAGCTTGGTGGAAATGACATCAATTTTAAGACTTTATTTCTTACTCAAAATTGCCCAGCAAATGTTATCTGTTGAGAAATTCTTGCCTGTGGACTGCCATTACACACCTAAAGATTATTTCTGAATGTATTTTTCAAGCTGATGGGGTTGTTTTCTTCTCATATATTTAATCCTCTGTGTGATGCATTTACTGCATGCATGACTGAATGAGGAAAATACTCAGACTTTTTTTTTTTCTTTTTTTTTTTAGGAAAGGTAAGTAGAAACTCAGGTAATTTAATTAGGAAACATTAACCTTTTTTTCCCCCTCAATTACCCAGCCACTCTCATATTCTGACAATGCTCACAAACACGAGATTTGAAAAAAAAAAAAAACTTATTTCCTTCTGGCTGAGGGATCATGACCTAAACTGCTGAATGCTAGACTTTTTTTTTGCTGCTTACAGCAAATGTTTACATTTAATTTCCTTCCACTACATTGATACCACAGAATAATGCATGGAATAGAATCTGAAGGATTCAGTGAGATCCCAGTACAGGTACTTTTCCTATGCTGAAGGAAGCTCTGGCTGCTTTAAGTAGTCAAAAAGTGCATTGATATAGCGGTACCCATTTGTCCATTTCAATTCATTAAATACATATTAGTGGCAGGCAGCTGTCCCAAGGCTCTAGGGCAGGGCTGGGTTCATACATACACTGTTGCATAGGAGCTGTTTGCCATGGTAAATACTTCAGGATGTGAATATGCATTATTTTCTGTCAATTTTAGCAAGTTCCCCCCATTTCTGCCACTACTGTTCACAGGGAAATGAATACTAAAAAGAATAGGAACAGAATCCAACTTCAAAGTTGGTGTAATCCCTTGCTATTTGCACAGCTGCAATCATGAGACATTCATATTTTTGTTGTGAATATTTGAATCTGAATATCAAAGTGAAACTTAGAGAATGCCACCCTGTTGACCAACATAATAGAAAATATTAGTACAAATCTCTCAAAGCCTAATTCTTGGGCAGACGTGAATAATGTCTTATTGAAAGCAAATCTTGTTCAAAGCTACAATGATTTCTGAAATGTATAGAGCAATCAAATCAAGGGAGTCAAGCCTGAATACACAGATAGAAATTTGACCCATAATGCAAAGAATTCTTTTCTTAGTAATTCTTAAAATGGAAAGTAATTTCCAAGCGTCTTCATTGTAGTAACATGCTCAGGTCCCAGGACTGGGTATATGTGTTCCTTCCTAATCAAACAGGAAATATCCAAGCTTTTATTACCATCCATTGTAAAAACAATGGTGTTGAAATAACTGCCTTGATGTAAAATCCCCATGGAGGAAAACTACAAGTAATTTTGCAAAGCACAAGGGTTCCAGCCAGCTTAATGCACTTTACCCAGAGTCTGCTTTCGCTGACTGCCTACACTGAGGTTAAAAAAGCAGTCATCAAAAAATGCCAGGAAAAAACTCCATTCCCTGATTTATTTTTGTATTTGCCAACAACAAATTGGTGCTGATTAGAGCATTATTTTCTGTTTGGGAAATAGAACCAGAAAAACAGCAAAACCAGAGAAGCCATCTTTGACTCAAAATGTCAGATAAATCCAACGTTTCACTCACCAAATATTTGTAGCTGTAGTGCTTCAGTGTTTCAAGTAGAGGTGAAATGGAAACAAGCCATTGATTGAGGGAAATTAAGAAGGATAACCAACTATGCAGGTTTTGGCACTGGCCAAATGCCAGGCACCCACGTCAGCTGCTCACTCACCCTCTCCTGCTACAGCTGGGCAGCGGAGAGAAAAAAAAAAGAAATAAAGATTCGTGACAGTTGAGATGGGGACCAGGAGAAAACACTCTGAGGGCAAAACAGGCTCAACTTAGAAGTACAAATAAGTTTATTATTAATAAAATCAGGAAGAGGATAATAAGTAAGCTCTTAAAACACAATTTTTTCCCCCAACTCCTCCTTCATTCCTGTTGGCAGTGCAGAGAGACAGCAGGGTGGGGGTTTTGGTCAGATCATCACCCAAGTTTTTTCTAGTGCCCAAAAAAAAGAGCATTCCCCTGCTGCACTGTGGAATCCTCCCACAGGAGATCTCCCTGAACTTCTCCAGCCTGGTTCCACTCTCAGAGCAGCAGTCCTCCCAAAACTGCTGCAACCTGAGTCCCTCCCATGGGCAAACAATCCTCCCCAAACTGCTGCAGTGTGGGTCACTGTTCCACGGGGTGCAGCCCTCCAAGGACAGGCTGCTCCAGCCTGGGAGCAGGGCCCCTCTCTGCACAGGGTGTCCCACTGGATCACAGCCTCCTCCAGGCATCACCTGCTCCAGCATGGGCACCTTCCCCAGGGCTGTGGGTGGATCTCTGCACCCCCATGGATCCCCAGGGGCTGTGGGTGGATCTCTGCATCCCCATGGATCCCCAGGGGCTGTGGGTGGATCTCTGCATCCCCCATGGATCCCCAGGGGCTGTGGGTGGATCTCTGCATCCCCCATGGATCCCCAGGGGCTGTGGGTGGATCTCTACATCCCCATGGATCCCCGGGGCTGTGGGTGGATCTCTGCATCCCTGTGGATCCCCAGGGGCTGCAGGGGCAGAGCTGCTTCCCCATGGTCTCTCCAGGGCCTGCAGAGGAATCTCTGCCCCAGTGCCTGGAGCAGCTCCTCTCCTCCTTCTGCACTGGGTGTCCCCATGTTGTTTCCCTCACATGTTCTCATCTCCTCCTCTTCTCTGGCTAGAAAAAACTGTTCCTCATTTTGTTTTGATTTTCTTCCTAAATCTGTTATCACAGAGGCGTTTCCATCATCTCCAACTGGCCCAGCCTTGGCCAGCAGCATGTCCACTTCAGAGCCATCAGGGATTGGCTCTGCTGGACGTGGTGGAAGCTTTCAGCAGCTTCTCACAGAAGCCACCTCTGTGGCCTCCCTGCTACCAAAAGCTACCAAAAACCAGGCTGTGCAAAACCAACACAATGGTATATAAAGAACGTGAAAATAAAAAGGTAAAATTAAGATAGAAAAATAATTTTCAAACCCCTAAAATTTAGGAATTACCCTAAAGATTTTGCTAAATCATTTACCAAAGGAAAAAAAAAAAACAAAACATGTTTCTTTGGAATCTTCATATGAAAACTTTATAAACAAAATGAAGATGTAGGAGATGAAAATGTTAAAAGGAGAATACAGGATTTTCTAATGAATGGCTGAATTCCAGAGGGCGAGAACTGTTGGTTCTCTGCCCCATTGGCACCATTCTTCATAGATGAGGTACTAAATTTGGAAGGATCAAAGAATTTCCAGTATCTCAAAGTGTTTTGCTAACACTATTCATCATATCTTGCAAATTTTACTTTCTTAACTGGAAACTATAGCAATTAAAAAGATTATCTGGAATAATTAGAGCGAATTATTCAAGAAAAAAAAACTAATGACAATGGTGTCAGACAAAGTGACTGTAACATATATCTGAAATAAATTAAAATCTACTAATTAATCACTGTCTGTGTCCCACCCAGTGCTAACAGAACCAAAAAACCCCATGTATTTAAACCTACAATTTATAAGCGCTCCCTGGCAAAAATCAATATAAAGCTTTAGTGGGCAGAATGTGTGTAATAGTAACAAGTAGAAAGGTTAGTGTAGAAGTTAATGGTTCTATCAAGAATAAAACAGAGCTAAAGTCTGAAGAAAAGCTCTCCCACAAGTGCTTCATTAACCTTGGAGAACTCCAGCATATCTTCAAAGTAAAGATTACAACAAACCTGACTCAGTCACCAGTAGCACTTGTTAGCTCTTGGCTTCAGAAATCAACAGCTTTTTTGTTTGCATTATGAAACTATCACAAAGCTTTCGTTGCACTAAGAGGTTTGACCCTGTAAACTAACTAGATTAGTTAATCCAAGATCACATGGGGCAGTGGGAATGATGGTGAGCACCTTACCTAAAGACAGCCCCAAGGAGCTGGAGTTCCATAGCAAAATGATCAATAGGAGACAACGTCCATAGTTAATGGACATCACAATTCCAGGGAGCTGGCTTTGCACTGACAGGGCTGGAGGTAATTTTGATTAACTCACCTAGCAGCAGTTGCACCCCTCCTAAGGCAGCTGAAACATGTCGGTGTTTTTCTCCCAGCTGAAACCAGGACAATGTCCATCTGCTTTTCCTTCAGCATTAACCATTACTGACAGCAGTGGGTCTTGGTCCTCTTCTTCCTCCATCTCCCACATCTCCTCTTAGACTTTCACTTCCCTCTGAGTCTTCCTGGCTCAAAATATTTGCCATAACTCCCATGATTACTGAAATGGTCTGGATAAACAGAAAACTTGTGCCTGCAGTTGTTCAAACCTGTAATTCATGCCTCTGATATTTCTGTTGTTATCCCATGGAAATGAATGGGAGGATGGGAACCCTGTAAGCCACTCCTGTGTCCAAACCAGGAAAAATTTTGGAGAGGTCAGTAATAAACTACCACACATAGCATTACCTAGCACTTCAATAAAGAATACATTGCTATATTGTACATTAGAGCTCAGAAAAGGCCAACACAAATTTTACCTTTTGAAAATGCAACCAATGGAGTCCTATTTGAACAGTAAGTACAGAAAATTTCTTTTGGGGTAAGTTTTTATTTTAGTTATTTATGTTTATCAATACTCAAGTTATTTATCTGTAATGCTTTGCAACTAATACCCATGAACAAATATCACAATATTATAGCAGTATGGTTCAATATTCTGCATAATTGCACATATTCCAATTTATCTTTCAATATGAGTTTGCTATGTTGGTACCCCATAGATTCCTGGTTACAGTGCCTCATATTCATTCTTCTTGCTAGATTTTAAGCTCTGTATCTGGCATTCATCATGAAATTAAATGACAAAATGAAATAAATTTAAAGAAAATATTTTGGAGGGAAAAGTACCATGTAAGTTAAAATAATAATTTCATGTGGGAAAATTCAGGCAGGAAATTTTTATAGAAAATGAATGAAAAATCCTGGACTAGAGTTTCCACATTACGTAGACTCTTGAAAATTGTGCTGATGCATTGGATTATACTTTTACAGCTGTCCTAAGCTGCTGCAGCAATTTATCTAAATTAAGGAACCCTCCAAAGCCAGTGCTCTTAGTTTCAAGTCTCACATGAAACTATAATGACACAGGTGTATGTAAAATAAAATTCACTTTTGTCATGGCAATTAAGACTCTCCTGACATACAAAGTCAGTTTTAGACTAGACTTTGGAAAGACCTTTCCTTGGTAAACCATTTCCAAGATGAGACAAAGGGGAGTTCACACTGTTAAATGTTATTTTTTTCCCACTTTCCTGTGTAATCGAAAATGAATTTGGTCAAAACATTGCCATAGATGCAAAACCAAAAATCAATTTGCTATGAAAGAGCAAAGGGAAACTTGGTAACTGTCAGATGTATTATGTTCTAATGACCCCAAGACAGAAATGATGGCAGCCAAAGGGACAGTTGGGACCAAGAACCATTAGCTGCACATTGACAATTCAAATGCATTTGTGCCGTAGCCAATTTGTTTCAGTCTCCAGTCCATCCACTATTTTTTCCTGTTTCATTCCTCCCATCTTCCCCTACAGTACCATACCATACCTAGCAGTACCGTAAGTTTTCTGCCAGCAAGTTTTAGGGTGGAAGTTTAAATGAGCATCTGCCACAGCACCAATGCCAAGGCAAGCTGGCCGCCAACCAGCGGGGCCACTCTTGCATGGGATGCCTGGCTCCCCTTCAGAGACTGCTCTTAACCTCTGTGACACACTCACATTCCACCAGCTTGGTGCCTCAAATCCCACCTTCCTGCTTCTCCAAATTTTCCAGTTGGTAACGTATCCTGGTGGGGAGACTCGCACCTTCGCCCTTCATTACCCTTTGTGTTTCTTTGTGAGTCAAAGCACAGAGGTTTTATTTTATTTCGCTTTGTTTTGTTATTAATTAAAAAAAAAAAAAAAGTTAAACAAAAAGGAAAAGAGAAATGGGAGGGGGATTCAGTTCATAATTAGGGGAGGAGTCGTTTTTGGACTCAATCCCCAACACGAAATCTGTCATAAATGGATTCTGCCAAATTGCTGAACAGAGTGCAAATTTGTAATGTGCCAGTTTTTTAATAGGTTTAGTTCTTTGGGCTCTTTCTGCAAGTCCAACGCTTGTGTCATTTCACTGACACTGTCCTTGAAAATCTTGCTCTGCAACCTCCTTTTTAAACTACGTGATGCACATGTCTAAACCTTCCCAGCTGTGACAGCCCAAGACAAAAAAGTCAGCCTAGGTTTTGGCACACCTAAGGTCCTCTTCAAGTAATCTCATTTGTGCTTGTCCTAGAACTGTTCTTATTAAGCAGCGTCCTTATCTCATAGCCACAGCTGAGGATGGCATTGTGGCTTCCCAAAGCACAGTTGCTACCCTGGCTGAAGGGACACCCAGATCTTAGTTACAGCAGGCACCATCTTTGGAATCGACTTCCATGAAAAAAAAATTGCCAAAGCCCTTCATCTGTTTTATTTCCCTTGCTTGAATGATGGGTTAAACAGGCCTACTTAAGAGTACAATGGCTCCAGCCATTTGAAATGCTAATTTTCATCTTGGCCACAATATGTTGTGCATATTAACCTCCCCTTATACCTTATTGACTGTAAAGATAATGAGATTCTCTTAAAAGAACAGCAGAAAACCCATGACATTCAGGATTCAGATTCCTCTCCAATCTAGCTCCTGCATGTGAGGACTGAGAGCAGCTTCACCCATAAGAAAGCATTGTTTTGATTTAGAGCATATTTGTAGTTAAACCTCTGAGAATCCCTTCTTCACACTGGGTAGAGACAACTGGTAAATGCTGAAATTTGTTCCTGTCTTACAAGGCTTGTTGAACCTGCTAAATGCTTTCCTTGGAGTTGGATCTGATGATCCAGCTCTGCAGTCTTGCTGTATTTCCAGTTTATTTGAACACACGAAGATATCGCACAAGCACCTTTGCACAAGGCCAGTCAAACAATGAAAACAAACATGTTGTTCATCCAGATTGTCTGCTGTTGACCCAATCTGTGCTTTGTACTTTCCAGGCTGTAGTGTAAATGTTTCCAGGGACAGATGTGACAGAGCTCCGAAAACATCTGATACTGCTTCCAATCATTTCCAGTGATACTTTTCAGAACAGAGTTTATTTCATATATTTGTTTTGGTTCGTATTATATTTACGTAATATACTGACCTATGCTTCAGAAATCTCCTTCTTTACAAATAAACAATTATAAGTTAGTACTAGAACCAGGGTGAAGAGGCACACAGCACAAAACGTAGTCCTAGATTTTCAAACTGCTGTCTGGGTCTGCAAATATGTTGGTGACTTTTAAAGTTTTAAAACCTTTGCAGTAGAAGTGAGGGAGAAGGAAGAAACATATCAGTGTCACCAAATGCAAACTTTTAAGGTTTATTTCCCCAATTTAGACTTCAACCAGATTGGAAGTAAAGGGCAGCTTCTGACTTAGACTTGAATTTCAGATCTGAATAGGTGGGTATTGTTCATTCCAATGGATGACTTAAAGTTTTGAGATTACAGGAAGACTTGAGAACTGTCCATGTGGATTTATCTTTATAAGAAATGGCATTAAAAATGAACAAAGGTTTCTGAAGCCTTCTTCATCTATAAAAAGTTTCAGGATTCTTTCTTTTGTCCAGAAGTAAAATATTTCTAAATGTAATAATTAAAAAAAAAAATTTAAAATCAAAAATATTAATGATTAGAGAAATGTTTTAAAGAGAATTGCATAACAGAGTTTTTAAATGTGTTTGTTACTAGATTGTGGCAGATCTCCCAAAGAAATGCAAATTGTAGTCGTAAATTTTTTTAAGGAAGACCATGTCTATGTTGGAGGTGAAATCAATGATAAAGAGAAGTATTTTAAAGTTCTTCCTCAAATGGCCTCTTCTTGGTTGCCTACAGTACAATACTCTAAAAATCTTCAATTTTTTATTTTCCATTAATAATATCACATAATATATTGCATTTGGAGCATCCAAGGAAATTAAAAGGAATTGACATATTCACAAAGGAAGTGATGGTTATGTCCCAGTACCAACAGTTAAAGATACGATTTGATGGCTTAAACTCATGTTTTAATGTTCCAGCTGTGTTTAGGCCCATGCTCCTGAATGAAGAGGAAGGAGTAAATCTAGAGAAGCATTTGAATCGTTCTCTTTGAAGGCTCCAACACCCTGAATCTGATGCTGGGGAGATGTTTAATGTGTCACCAAGCTGAGTTAGTGATTACAATCATTTTAGCAGAATCTCTGTGCTGTTGATAACCCTGCTGTGGATGGAGAGCTGTCACTGGAATTCTGCAGGAATTTCTGTTTATTTGAGCTGAGATAATGTGCATCGTGCCTTGTTAGCAGACAATGCCTGCTGCTGACTTCCATGCCTAAAGATGGAAACATGATGTTATGTAGACATGCATAATTTTTAATCTTTTTGGTGTTTTTCATACTTTTTTCCCCTAAACTGTGATTTTCCTTTTGTTTCCATGAAGGAGAAGGTCTGGCACTAGATGACCTGTAAGATCCATTCCAACCCTTTTAAATTTATGATTCCAATTATGTAGTATTCCAGAAGTATCAAATTTTAGTAGTGGGTACAAACTACCTCAGAGACTTTTGAATGAGGAAATTGTTATTTGTGTTTCAATAAGGAAGGAGGCTTTTTTTTTTAAGAAAACCTGCAGAATTTAGTAAGAACCTTGCCTCTCAGATATCAGGAGAAATTTCTGGAGATGATGGTGGAAGAAATGGGGATTAATGTTAAAAGTGTTTGTTTGTTTGTTTGTTTTTCTCTCCAATGCTGTGTCCTAGGAAACTGCTAACCCAACCCCTCACTCTCCCTGCACTTCTGGACTTCACAGGAGATGTTGTCATCACAATCCAATGATTTTTTTGTTGTTGTTTTTTGAAACATTGATTGTTCTCCATTTGTATAACTACAACAGAGTTCAGGGGTTTTTTGTTTGTTTGGTTGGTTTTTTGGTGTGTTTCTTTTTGTTTTGGGGTTTTTTTTGTTTTGTTTTGTTGTTGTTTTTTTTGTTTTTTGTTTCCCAGTTGATGATGCCTCCACAGGAAACCTTAAGAAAATTTTGCTCTGTGCTATCTCACAGTGAGTTGAAAAAGAAACTTCAAAGTTAGATTTTCTTCATCTTAACCATTTATGTATTTATGGCCGTATTTGAATGTGCACCTTAGTGATCTTGTGTCAGTCTGGAGCACTGTGAGGGAATGAACTGGCCTGTTAGGCTGGGTTTAAAGATGTTTTGTCCTGGCAGAGCAGTGTAAACAGCTGGAGAATGTGCCTTAATTTTCCTTTTACCTTCTGGCCCCCAGGTTCACGTTGTTGCTTGGCATCCCTTCCGTTTCTCTGCCTACATCCAACACAACTTCCCACTCCTTCCTTGCCCTGGTGTACTGATGCATTTGCCAGGGTTCTCTGTCTTGTTCTTCTCATGTCTTCTTCCTACTCTCTGGTTATTCCTTAAGAGATTTTATTTTAGGAATAGTGAGTTTGGCTCTTGAATTTTCAAGAGCCAAGAGAGGCTGTCCTCTCCTCCAAGTACATTTCACTCTCAGAAGGGCTGATTCCTTGCAGAGTTATGAGCAGGATTAAACCTGCAATTCTACCTTAAAATAATAATAATAATAATAATAATAATAATAATAATAATAATAATAATAATAATAATAATAATATCATCCCTGTATTAACCCTTTCTCAGCATTTTGTGAGAGCAGAGTCAACAGTCAGGGAAGGCAGAGGGTTTCTACACCGTAATTCAATGAGAAGCAGTAGAAGATTCTTCCCAGAATGTCTACCCAAATGTCAGTAAACCAGGAGCTAATACAATCATGAATGGTAGGAAATTAGTCATTGGTAGCAGACCTTCACATTTATCATTAAATCTCTCTGATTCTACCACTGACCTTTCAAAATCAATAAACCAGGCGGCCTGAAACAAGGAAGTTTCCTATAAAGGAAAGAAAACGGAGCTTGTTTGGACCTTCTGTCTACTAGTATTTTTTCTGAAACAGTAACTCATATTTGAAGCTCTCCTTTTTCAAGCCCCAAGTGTTCAAAATGCATTTACTGGCTAATGAAAGATGATTTTCTTCTGAATTCATCATCTGATTTCTGGAGTTTGAGTTGTATAGAAGGAAATGCTGAAGCACAATTTTAAGGAGACATTCTTTGTTCTTCCTGGCAACTGAGTTACAAAGTTGAGTCAAACTCAGTGTGAAATCAATTGTAGATCTAACTGGATTTTTTTTTGAAGGATTTGAATGCTAAAGTCTTAATGGAAGGTAAGTTATCTCTTATTTTGTTTTGGTGAATAAAACAGGATGTGTGTTCCCTGCTGGTATAATAAAATCAGGTGTTAAAAGTAGAAAAATTAACCAAAATTAACTTTAATGAATCAAAAAGGAGTATTCCCGATAAAGATACTGTTGAAACTATTTGTAATCTATTTCTGTGTTTATTATCTAAAGAATATTATTGACAAGCTTGAAGCATTTATTTCCTGAGCATTGCACTTTGGCAGTGCATCATCCCTATTTCTTCAATATGCAAAATGTAGATTAATAAATCTCTGTATACAAATGCTGAACATTATCTTTCATTTTATGTAGATACAAATTATTTTTATGTAGTTCATTTTATGTGTCAGTATGCATTGGCATGTTTTTTCTTTTTTTTTTTCCCCATAAAAAAGTATAATCAGAATCTATTTGGCTACCAAAAGCAAAAGAGGTGAACTCAATGAAAATAGTTTTGTTTTTCAGGTCTGTCTGTCTCTAACAGATGTCTTCAAAATTTTCTAAGCTAAAATTACTTAAATTTTAATTTGAGTGTTTTTAAGTTCCTCTAGAAAATTAACAACATATCCAAAGATCAGTTCTGGCTTTGATAGCCCCCAAATTCTTAGGACACACAGTGTGAAAATATCCACTCTGTGCACACATATCTGATATAAACTAGGGATCTGTGAGTGACAGTAACATAATGTGTGTAATACGTGGAATGGAATGGAAATATCACTTAGTAATGTACACACTGAATTCAGACTTCCACAAAAATAGCTTCGGGAAGCCTGGTGTTTGAAAGCACAATATATTTAACCAAGTGTCATTGAGTAATAAGGCAAAGGGACAAATTTCAAGATCTCTGCTAACACAAAGTCAATAAATGCATGTGCAGTCCAAAGATGTGACAGACACATATATTGTACAAAAAGGATTTCTCGGACAGATTCTGTCAATATAAATATATTCTGTCGACATACATGTGCCTTGTCATGCTGCCTTGTCATAATTGCAGTCTCAAGAGCTTTAATTATCTCTTTAAACCATCGGTATTTACATTTGGTTTGTCTCATGGTCCTTCATTGCTAATGTGTCACAATCTTTTTTTTTCTCCCATGTGGGGGTGACAACTGGTCACTCTTCATTAATAAAATGACAAGTCTCTTATCCATGTTGTAGTCACAATAGGCTTTAGAAAGTTAAACTTCAAGAGATTAAATTCCCTCTGTGGTTATCCTACAGAACACACACTTCAACAGGAAATGCTTACACATCCTTGTTTTTCTTCTGCCAAGATTAAATTTTGTTTTCCAAGACTAAGTAAACTTGGGATGAAAACAAGAACATGAATTCTGTAGTGAAATAGTGACATTTATTGTCAATTTTTCTAAACTCTGCTCTAAGAAGGAAAAATACATTCCTGTGAACATTATCAGTCACATAACTAACAGGATAAATATATGAAGTCTTGTAAGGTTGTATTTTAGATGCTCCTCATGAAATCCAGCATTAGCCCTAGATTTCACAGAATCACAGAATAATCAAGGTTGGAAAGGACTCTGGAGATCATCCTGTCTAATCCTCTTGCTGAACCTACAGGAGGTTGCCCCAGAGTGTGTCTAGATAGTTTTTTGAGTAGTGCCAAGGAGGAAAATACAATTTGATCAAGCTTGTGTTCATATGTGGAGATCACTGCCATGTTTTTCTCCATTAAAATTGGTGAGTGTTAAAGATATGTAGCACTTAGGCATGAGGAATTTTACTACAGCATGAGTGAAACAAATCTGAATATAATGTCGATTTAGGGTTCCCTGATTTCTTTCTCATTAATGTATTTCTTTTCCTTTCTTAGGTGGAACAACAGAATTTTCTGTATGATGAGCCACAGCTTGCTAGTGCCAGTTTACCTGGAGACTGTGATTCTGGAGACCTACCTCAGCATCTGATGAGAGTGACAGCAGAGATGGTGCCCCTATCTAAAAGCAAAAATCAGTGATGGCGTCTATCTAGCTAAAATTGCAAGCTGCCCTTGATGCCTTGGGAAGGCTGGCCTGAAACAGAGACTGGACAGAGCCAGAGAATAAAGTAGGGATTTATTGAAAGGCCTCCAGGATCCACCTTGGGCAGGACAGGGCCTGACCAGGGATACACTCAAGGTGGACTAAAAATGGTCACAAAATGGCTGACCGGTCACAAGGCCTCACATTTTTATAAGTTTTGGTGCATTTGCATCTTGGGGTTTAATTGTCCAATCCCAGCTCCAGGCTGTGAGCTCCCATCCTTCTTGTTCCTCCCTCCAGCCACCCTTGTTTGTGCTGTTGGGCTGAAAGTTGTCCTTGGTGTGCAGCAGGACAAGGATTTGTTTTGTGTCCCTGCTGTGTGCAGAGAGCTGAGTGACACTGACTGTGAGCTCAGAGCTGCACCCTTGGGCACCACAGAACCTGAAAATATGAAAGCTCAAACTTAAGGCATCACCCTTAACAATGAATATAACCAACAGAGTACTATCCAAAGCCTTTTTCTAACAGGCAGAAAGACTCTAAGTCTGTTAATTTTTAACAGGAATTGTAGAAACCGTCATTTGGGAAGGTGAGGTTTCCAAAATGTGGAAAAGCAGCCCACAGTTCATTGGTATTTCTGGAACATGAGAGCACTCAAGCTCAAGTGGCTTTGTCAAACAAGTGACAAAGCAGGAATTTTGAGGACCAAGGTGGTGAAAAGCAGTGCATGTGTTGCTGTGGCTCGTGCAGCCTTTCCCTTGGGAGCCAAAGAAGTTGTCACCAGCACAGGTTCTACACCTATTCTCAAATTCCTGCTTTGTGCCCTTGACAAGTTTAGCTTCATTTCAGCCAAAGAGAACAAAAATGGAGTGAAGGTGTGGCACTGGACACTCCAACCAGCCCTTGCTTACAGGGCTGGGTTGGGTTTGCCTACAGCAGATTGCAGTGACTGCAAAGTAAGCATTGCCCAAGGCAGTGAAGCACTCCTGCAAATTTTATAGTCCTTTAATGGCCTTTATGAGAAAGGGAGTGTTTAGGCCTAAAAAGAGGATAAGTATGGAAGAAAACCACCAGCTCTGTCCAATGGGACCACTTAGAATGAGGATTAGTCATAAAACTTAACAAATGCTGGAGACATTTACAACTCTCTTCTAATGTAATGGCACCTATACCAAATACTTATATTAAATTGCAAATTTTATGTTCCATAATGCTATGCACAATAAATTAGCAAAGCCTGTATCAATCTCAATGTGAATATGAAGACAAACCTGAAAAATCATGTTTATTGTTAAGGATAAATAAAGTAAAACACTTTATTGCTCAGTGACAAAAGATTGTAAAATACCTTGCAAAAATAAAGCACGTGCAATAGTCCATAAGAACAAAAGGATTGTCTGATTATAGAAAAGACCTAAAATTCAGGAGGGAAGGAAAAGATGAGGCTTAATGCTACTATTTGGTATAAATTTTAACTTATTATAGTGAGAATGAAATAAAAAACTTTAAGGAATTGGTTTCCTAGATTAAAAAAAGAAAGTGTCTTTTGAAGGTTAGTACTGTTATAGTGAAAATTGGTGTCTTATTTCATAGGAAAATGTAGCAGTTAGTTTTCTGTGTGCATTCAGGGTTGTTTTCACAAATTTTGACATAACAAATACTACTTTCCCTTCTCAGATTTAACTTAAGCCATGACTAGTAACCAGCCTTTATTATTGAAGGAAATTAAATACAATTATGTAAAGTTTGTCATCCTGATTGATCACAAGAGGTTGTACAAGATGTGGGAAAACAATAATTTAGATTTGCCTTCAGGCAGTGTGGTAAGAGAATTGTGAATTGATGATATATCTATATGTATGTATCTATATGTTGGTTTTTTTTAACTACAGAGGGAGAAAACCCAGATTCTAATTCCTTAAAACTGGTTTTTAAATTCCTACAACACAAATAGAAGACATCTGGATATTCCCTTTTTCCTCTGAGCAGTTTCTAATGCCACAGATGTGAGTAAATATTGGTATAATTAATTCTCATAACCTTTTAAATGTGTAGTAATTTTCTACTAAAAAAAAAATGAAACAGGGGAAATTGTGCTTTAGAAACTTACATAATTCAATATTGTAAAGATTAACCAACCCTGAAATAGTATAATAAATGGGAGACAAGAGATGTTCAGGATACAAATGCATGACCTTTGGAAATAAATATATAAATAAATAAATAAAGAATGGGATTGTCAGTTGTAGTTGACTGTGGTTAGGTTTTCATTGGAGGCAGCAGAACATTGATTCAATAAAACATCATTCAGCAAACTGTCCTTTTTCAGCAAGGCACATAAATATTTGCCTAACTTGTTTAAATCCCACGGAGCTTATTTCTGGGCTGAGTCAGGTAGTGGGGAAAACGATGCTGAAAAGCAAGGTACAAATTTCTGATCTCATTGGTGCCTTGCTTCCTCTTTCAACCTTTGCTACTCTCTTAAATCCCTCCCCAGTTTGTAGCTTCTGACAACTGAACGCCACTTCTTTTTTCTATATAAAAATACTTCAATCCTCTGAAACAACAGTGTTTGGTGAGGCAGGTACCTGCATACCTGGACCCCCTGCTCCAACTGGAATTCTTTGTGCCTGCCAAAGGGGAGGAGAGGGAAAACCCAACTCGAAATGGAGAAACCCATAATGCTTTATGCTGTTTACCCACTGTTGCTTTGTTATATTTACTTTTTTGCATTGAGTTTTGTTTCTTTTTGGATGATGTGAATGATCCTGGTATATTTTTGTACTCATAAAAGTGTATGGAAGCACAGTTAGAGTGAAAACTGGCCTTTGCTCCCCAAGAGTTGGTTTTAGTGTCAGACCAAAGTTGAAAGGGATGAGAACTCCTTTTGGATGACTGGAAATTTTGCTATAAGGAGCATAGTGGGGAAAACAATGCTGAAAAGCAAGGTACAAATTTCTGATCTCATTGGTGCCTTGCTTCCTCTTTCAGCCTTTGCTACTCTCTTAAATCCTTCCCCAGTTTGTAGCTTCTGGCAACTGAATGCCACTTCTTTTTTCTATATAAAAATACTTCAATCCTCTGAAACAACAGTGTTTGGTGAGGCAGGTACCTGCATACCTGGACCCCTGCTCCAACTGGAATTCTTTGTGCCTGCCAAAGGGGAGGAGAGGGAAAAGCCAACTCGAAATGGAGAAACCCATTCTGCTTTATGCTGATTACCCATTGGTTGCTTTGCTATATTTGCTTTGTCGTGTTAACTGAGTTTTGTTTCTTTTTGGATGATGTGAATGATCCTGGTATATTTTTGTACTCATAAAAGTGCATGGAAGCACAGTTAGAGTGAAAAATTGCCTTTGCTCCCCAAGAATTGGTTTTAGTGTCAGACCAAAGAGGATGACAACTCCTTTTGGATGACTGGAAATTTTGCTATAAGGAACATTCATTTGCTCTGGCTTTACATTTGGTAAGTGTTTGATCTCTGGGCATGGGGACTGGAACAAATGCCATTGCTTCAGGGGAGGCTTCACTGAAAAACCTGGCTGGGTTTGCTCCTTGAGCAGTAAAGCAAAACAGGGTTGGCCTTAACATCCAGCGGGGCGGCAAAAGCAAAGATATCCCAGGTCTGGTCATAAATAGATATTACTATTATTAATCTTCATTTCTGAGAAAATTTCAAAACATTCTTTTATTTCTGCCCTAACTTCCTATTGCTTTCACTGTTATCTGGAAACTACATTAAAATAAAAGCCCTAGACAAAATAAAACCTAAAATATGTATCTGTTTTGATAGGATAACCAGGTAATTAGATTATATTAAACTAGGATGTTGTCCTCAGATGTAATTCACTCTTTAGTGATGGATCATCTTCTGGAAACCACATTATTTGTATAAAACATCTGAGAAGGTTTCCAATAGCAGCCTAAATTTTCTAAAAAGGAAAATCACTAGAAATTAATATCTTCTCCTTACAGAGAAAAATAAAAATGCAAAGAGAGGAAAATGATGAAGATACAAAGTTTACACAGTTACAAAAATTTTTACTGTAAAGAATGGAAAAAAATTTTTGATAGAGAGAATATATAAATAAGGATAGCTACACTCTTTCAAATAGTCCTCCAGAAGACCACTGCTGACTGCTGCCTACCAGAGAAAAAAAAATAGAAGCTATTCCAGCATGTACAAAAAGGCTCCTCATGACAGTGTCCATTAGCAAAAGACTAAACACACGTTCATGAGTAAGGAAAGAAATACCTCTTGTACAATTGGCTAAAAAAATAAACAAAGAAAAGTATTAGTGAGTCTTTTGGGTCCTAACATCACAAAAGTGAAGTGAAAAAAAGGTTCTGAAGCTTCATCTGAAGTTACATTCTGTTACATCCCAGAAACTCCTGGATTGGCAGCAACCTCTCTATCCAGATCCATGGTAGAGCTTCTGGCATATTAATGAAATTTGTTGCAAGTACTCTTTAAGTAAAAGCAGAATTGCCACAGCACAGGATTTTATGGTAATGGAGGCTGAATAATGAGAAAATGGAGAGTTGTCATCTAATCACGAAGATCCCTCCCCTTTGAACATAAAATGCATAAAATAGCTGAAATATTAATATAATTGTACAAGGTCCTGAAAATCACAATGAAAATATTTTATGAGTATCCTTAGTGTGCCTGTGACCTATAGAGATCATTAATTTGAAGCCTAATAGCCTACCTGATACTGTACAGCTTCCACAACCTGATTTGGCAGAATTGTATTATATGTATAATATTGTTAATAATGTATAACATAATAGAATGCCACATGGTATTATAAAAAACAGGAGAAGAAGATAATTATCAGTATTACAATATGCCAGTAAGAGATCAAAGAATATGAATGTTATATGGACAAATGAAAGTCTGATGATGCACTAATTTCCTTTTCAAGGAAAGATTACAGCTCTGAAAAAAAAAATGGACACAATTCCTGTAGCTTTTGTCTTTAATAAGAAAAAAAAAAAGGTAAAAAAAGTAAGCGTGTAGAAAATTAGAGACTCAGTGCAGTAAATTTTTCTCACTTAAAAATATAATTTAAATGATTAGAAAGCGCTGCAATTTTTTTTCAGATCGAGGATACTTGATTGTCCTTATCATCTGTACTTTTCTGCATCCCTGCCTGAGATACCTCCTTATCACTTAACTAGCTAATCAATCACTAGACTTTCCCCTACATTTTAAACACTGCACAGGAGTCTCTTTCCATAGCAAGGAAGGTGGCAGTGTGTTGCCCTCACTCCGAATCACCCCTGCTCACTTTATCATCTACATCCCAAAGCTTAAAATAAAGCAATTACATGCTGGAACTCAACGGGGCCTCCAAGAATTGCACGAGTAATATTTATTAAATGTTCACTTTATTAGGATTAAGATTGCCTGTAGTTGTAGAAGTCTTCTGCAGAAAAAAAAAAAAAAAAAAAAGAGAAAAAAAAAGTAATTAAAAAGAATGAACTGTAAAATGATATATTACAGCAGTCTGCACAGGCAAGGCATTGCCTCTAGTGGAACTCTGCAGGAGTAGGACCAGAGAGGAGCACAGGAATCCTCACCTGACTTATCCTGCCAAACCCAGCCTGGCTCAGCCTGCCAGTGCTTCATTGTCCTGCTGGATGAGACACGGTGTTCTGACATCTCCTGTCTCAAAACCTGCAGATGATTTCTACTTTTTCAGCATCTTCACCTTTTTTTTCTTTGTTTCTGATCAGAAGCATTTTATTGGGTCAAATGGTGTGGAGCCCTCCAGCCTTCTGCTGCCCTCTCGTTATGAGGGAAAGGTGATACATAAGAACAAACAATATGGTGATGCCATCAGGGGCTTTTTGTTCTTTTCCTACCAAAATAACCTGTTTTAAAATGAAATGATGCATAATGGCAGGGTTCCATCGAGGAATATATCGCTGCTTTCTTTAGATTTCATGCAGGGAAACTGGTGACTCTGCTTTAGATTCAACCATATATATATATATAAAAGAAAATATGGAACTTACCATTTCTGGAATAGATTTTTTTGGCTGCATGGATGCCTCAGTGTTACCACAGTGATATTTGAATGTAGATTTGCTGGTGCTTAAGAGACCTGCTTAAAAAATTTGCATGAGAGAAAAATGAGGGGTCCCACTTTTAAACTCAGGGTGGACTAAACCATGTAAGGTCACCAAAGAATTTGGTCCAAAACCAGGATGTTATTCCAGAAAGGTAAGGAATATAAAGTATTTGGTATATTTATTAGGAACTTACATGTCTTTCCTTCCTCACTACATTCTTCATGAAATGATGAATACCTTATCAGATGTAAAAAAAATTCCTGCTTTATTCCACTTCTACCTTCTCCTTCACAGACCTTAGACCCTCCTCCTGAAGTTTGCATGACTGACTCTTGTAAAATGCTCTTTGAAATTACCTGAGTTAAATCTCTGTGAATGACCATATCCCTTAAATCTCACACCTCTCATTTTGCTGTTTACAAACAAGAGTATCTGAAAGAACAGAAAATTTTGCATTATTTTGTGATAATAGAAAGAATCTGTATTTTTATCAACTATTAAACACATTTGTGTTCACATTCACAGGCTTTTTCAAAGAGTATTTGATGCCACACAAAAAACAATCCTCAAAACAGTAGTATGAAATAATTTATTTGGTATCACATTTATTTGGAGAATAAAATTAATAAGAATAGACTTTCTTTTTCTTCAGTGTAGGCACAATGCCTTGTCCTAGCAGATTCGTTACCGCTCTTTCTATGACATCAATGTAAATAAAAAATTAAATTCTATTGATAGGATAGCAACATCTGTGAATGAAAGCCCAATGAAAAGTTATGAGTGTGATACAAATACCTGGTGAGAGATAGCCTGACTTGGAAGGGCTTAAAGTTTAAATAAAGAACAGGTGGAGAAAGAGGAGATGGACATGGAGGTGTAAAACATCCAGCCTAGTGTCACAAACAAAATCAGTGAAAATAGATCCCATGTCACTGAACAACGATACCTCCCCCAATGGTGCTTGTGTAAACGCTAACTGACTTTTCTTGCAGTGTCTGTACATGTATTAAAACAAACAAACAAATGAAAACAAACAAAACCCCCAAACCCTTTCTAATAATTTAAATTATATTTTTAAATGAGAAAAAATTACTGTACTGAGTCTCTAATTTTCCACTTTTTTTTTGTTTTGTTTTGGTGAGGTTTGTTTGTTTGGCAGGTTTGGGTTTTTGTTTGTTTGTTTGGGTTTGGGTTGTTTTTTTTTTTGTTATTAAACACAACAGCTGCAGAGCTGTGTCCAGATTTGATTCAACAAAAGTTAGTGGTGGCAACGTGTGCTCAGCCATCTCTCTAAAAGGTTGACCTGAGTTTCAGGCTTCAGGTAACTGCAGTGGTCACCAAAGCAAGCATCTCTTTAGCCATTAATAACAGAAATATCTATATGGGAAAAAAATAAAAGGTGTGTTTCTCTAGCCACAACTGTTTCGGAAAGTGATTTCTGTACCTGTTAATCTATGCCAACTGATAGGGGAAGCTTATTTGTGGTTCCACTTGATACGTATTTCATCATACACATAATTTGATAATTTGATATGTTTTACAATCTGATTTAATGTCTAATTTCTGATCAGAAAAAAATGGGTTTTTTTTTCCCTATATATTGCTGAGCAAACCTCACGTTTCTCATGCGTGCTCTACACTATGAGGATGAGGAGCTATGAAGTTTTTGGAGGACATCTGAGAAACGTTCTCTTTAAGGATTTATCTCCATGAGAGTTGCAGCTTCCCCACCACCAAATTGGGAGGGAGAACCTTGGCTGCTCTCTGAACACTGGTGAGTGCTATTGAGGAAGGACTCTGCTCCCTCGGATCAGTGCTGAGCTACTCCAGTGACATCGATTGTGCATTTCTAATCAAGACTCAAAGGTACCACAGGATTAGGTGCAAAATCAAAAAGTCTCATTGAAAAAGAAAATCTGCTGAATCTAACAACTTTGAAGGACTCTGATCTGCAACATGTAAATTTACACACAAAGACTTAAATGACAACAAAGTAAGAGAGAAATCAGGGAAACTTTCAGAGCTCCATGTTTCCATAAGCACATATGCTGGATATGTAAACCAATATGGTAAGTCACAATTTCTGATTTTGTGAATTTAATCTACCAGTAATCTACACATTTGAATAGCATTACCAATTATAAAATTTTACCTACACATTACTATTATATGGTCATAATTTGCCAGTTATTTTCCTTTGTGCTATTGGCAGCTAAATACAAAATACTGTATTTGATGGTCTGACATTTTCAATTTTCATTTCTCATTTCAGATTTAGCCTTTTGTTAATAGTGCTCTCTGTAAAAAAAATATGCACGTGCCCTCATGCTATTTTGAAACACCACTTGTCCTCCTTTATGTTTAATTATATTATATTTTAATTTTAAAATTAGCTAATGTTGAGGGAGAATGCAAAATGGAGACAGATTTAAATTTCTCATTTCTGCAAAACCTTGTCTTGGCAAACTAATTTATTTTAAGATCTGTCCAGCCAACAGCTTGTCTCTTTTTTTTTTTTTTTTTCTTTCTCTAATTGCTTGTATGCTCAAATTCAGCAAATGACTATATTTATAGTTAGGTTTAATCAGCAGGATTCTTTTCATTCTTAGCTTTAAACACATGTAAGGATTTCCTGGAAGAAAGATTTTAAATATTGTCTTTTAATTGCATTTTCAAGTGTTTTACCTCCTCTTTATGCTTCTCCTAAGAATTGTAAGTAAACATAATTTAGTGCTTTCTTCGTATTCTGAAATTTTTCACTTGAGATTTGTATAAAAAAGCATGTCTTCCACCCCTCCTCTAATATTGACTTGATATATCTTAGGTACTTCTATTTTCATTAAATTCAGGAAAAAGAATGGTTCCTAAAAAACTTTGTCATTTCACTGCTGTAAATATACAAGCAATCATTATTCTATAATAATGTTTGCTTTTACAGTCTCAAACTGGAAGCTTAAATGATTTAAGTGCAAATTCCATTGATAATATTACTGGCAATAATTTAATTCATATCTATCCTTTGGAATAGTATAAATCTGTCAGTCTAAAAGATGTGAGGCACGTATACAAGTTGACAAAAATTCTAACCCCAGAAGTGGGGTCACTGTCTGTGAATGAATTGAAAATGTCCTTTACGGGATAATTTGTGTGCTCACTAACATCAAACACCACATTTTGCATACTCGTGCATGATTTGGTGCCAGGGTAGAATTTTCCTCCAAATTTCCTTTCTCACAACACTTGCAGCGTTTGTGCCCACGGCCACCTCACACCAGCTACAGCCTGGACCTCTTGACTTGTAGAAGTTAGAGATGGAAGAGATCTATTATGTCCTTTACTCCATTCCTCTGCTCATGTGAAATTGTTCTGTGCAATCTTTTCGAGAAGATACTGCCGAGTATAATCCTGCCTCGGCAGGGGGATGGACAGATGACCTACCAGGCCCTTCCCATCTGAAATATCTCTCCTGTTATGACTAACTTCACTGTCCTTCTTATCTCCCACTTACAAAATGCAGGGACCAGGCTTCTTCATGGGAGCTGCTCATGCCACAGGCTCCTGCTGATGCAGTTGTCACTCTCTTTTTCAAGCCTCTCCCCACTGTAAGCTGCCATGCATGAATTTCTTTTTCCACAATGTGTTGGAGCTCCTGTCTGTTGTGGGTGCATGCTGAGGTGTGACTTGTATTGCTGGGCCAATCTATTTCTCTAAGTTTTTGCCATTTCTCTCTGGGAAAGGCTTTCTTTTTGCTTCTGCCATCATCTGCTGTAAGAGCTGAAGCGAAGCAATGATAACTTTCATTCTGAAACACACAGATAACATCAATGAAAGGATGTTAAGTCATCTACATAATTAAATAGCAATTGGCCTTAGCTATTACTCATTATAGTGTAGCTTTTTGTCATTCTGTTTGATGCTAAAGGATGTTCAGCTGCTTGTAATTGATAGAGAGGTTTAATCTGCAGTGGTTTCACTGTAATGAGCCAAGCATGAAGCTATTTTTTATGTTAAAAAGGCTAAAAGACCCTTGTTTGGGAGTAGGCATGGGGACAATGCTTGGGGTTCCTCAAATTCCCCAAGTGTAAAAATCTTTTCTTCTCTATTAGTTGATTTTCATAGAGTGTTAGTTGAGCAAAGATTGCTTTTGCTTCAGATGTAAAAATGCAGGCCTATTCACGGCAGTTGAATCACTCTGAAGCTATCAGAATAATAGGTTTCTAATCTAGGGGCTCAGAATAGCAGAGGGCTAGAGAGAAGCACTGAGAATTTTGCCAGAAATTAATCAGGAAAAGAGCTTTCCCTGGTCTCTAAATGAGGCTTCTGCAATTTGTGAAACAAAATGGATGCATTTGAAGAGCAATAAGTGGATTATGTCGTGCAATTGGGTTTTGTGAAATTTTAAGCAAAATCCATAAATATCAGGTTTGAGGGGAAGTCAACAAGAGAGCTTTGAAGATGGCTCCTTTTTTATTATTATTATTTTATAATAATATCTCTAACATATTAATGCCCATGGCTGGAAATAGCGTTATAATTCACATTATCTCAGTTAAGTCAGCAGCAGAAGGAATGTGCAGCAAACCACACTGTGGGTTCTGATCTGCTGCCTTTGAACAAACATTTGCAGTGCTTTAAAGAACCATCCAGCTGTTTGTCACACCTGTGTTACTGATAAATTTTACCTCCGTGGCAGGAGCAGCAGAAATAGATGATACTTATAACTCAGACACTCTATTTCACCAACTGGAATGTGAGTGTGAATCCACCTTTATCTGTGGAATAAACTAATAATTTAATTCTCTGAGTTGCTGCAGCTTAGGCAGAGGCAAAGCTTTTGTTTTGCCAGCTCCAGAAGGGTGGCAGAGCAGTAGATCTGACAGCTGGAGCATAACTAGCAGGAGATAGTCAGTGAGCCCTCAACCAGATGAAAGACAGAGGAACCTTTAGGCCAATGCTAATGATCATCAGCTATCCAGGAGGCAGAATATCAATAAAAACTTAAAAGCACTCCTTTTTCTCCTTTACAAATTAACCCTGCACCAATGGGGAGGAATTCCTCTGAGATAAATATGTCAAGATATTGGGAGGCTCGAAAAGTGCAGGAAATACCAGAAGGAGAGCAAAACTCGAGAGAAGAGCAAGAAATCAAACTACAAATCAAAGCAGAGACAAAACCACAAACAAAACCCCCAAACAGACAAATAAACAAAAAAACCCCAGGCTTCCTCATCTTGAGCAGTGAGGTTGGTGAGGAAACTTTCCTTAGGAGCTAATATTTAGCTAAATTCATGGTTATTTTAGTTTGAAGACAGTTTTGAAGACCCTCTAATCTATGTCACTGCTCAGAGCAGGTGTTGGCACATCAGGTGGCTGAGGGTTTGAATTCACTGGATCTGAGGACCTCCAAGAGCAGAGGTGACAGAAACTCTGACAATCTGTGGCTGCCCTTAATGCCATGCAGTCCTGAAGGCAACATTGAGAGGAGAAAGGAAAATGAGACTAGAAATGCTACAAGACCGTGCTTTGCTCCTTATGAGGTGGTGACATGGAGGAAATCGTGTTCTTGGTGCTTTTGAAAAAAAACTTTTAGCATCAGTGCATTTGAATGAAGAGTAGGGGATGCACTCCTAAGCATGGAGTTGTGGTTGATCACTGAGGAGTGAGTTGCCTCAAGCAAAAGGCTGGAGGGAAAGATATTTTTGTGATTAACATGGTTATTTTGTTTTCTGCATCGAATGAGTACAGATCTGTTTGTGATAGCTGAAAGTTTTGAACTTCCCTCCAAGAAATGAGGAGTTAGACTTTTCATGTTACTGGAAATTTGCTGTACAAAGAGATTTTAACAGTTCTAGGATGCACAAACACGTGGCTGTAAAAGTGAGGAAGGAATGTATGGATCCAGGGAAAAGTGCAGTGAGATTTATATTTTTCCCTTTGTTTGATTGTGGGTTTTGTCTTAGAGAAAACATTAAGATGGCAATAGTATTAAAAGGAAAGAACATTGCTTCTTCATCAACACCAAGGAGAAAACAATATTGTTGTTTTATACATAACCCAAAGGCATGCTTTAATGTGATTTTCGTGTAGGGCTTTGATCCTAAGATAATCACAATCACTAGAAAAAAAAATATAATCATTGTCAAATAAACCTTTATTCCTTTTGATTTACCAGTCTAATTAGAAGTGACTGAATTTCTATTACCTAAGAAATTTCTGATATTTGATTTGGTTTCAAATCAGTTTCATTTGATCTCATATCAGGATGAAAAATTAACATTTAAATTTAAACAATTAAACTTTTCTCCAAAACACATATTCTAACCTCTTCAAAATGTTAGTTTTTCACTTCTCTTACTATGCTATAAAGTGATAAAATTATATATTTGAAACAAAACATCTCAGTAATATCCTAGATAATTTTTAAGTTGAATTGATATGTTCTAAGGAAATATGTTGATATAATGAATTAATCATTAAACAATATACTCAATGAATTGTGAAATGAAATCGAATTCTTGCCATAATAAAAGTAATCCCTGATCCTAAAAATCTTGTAAATCTCATCTCCTAATCAGTAACAGCCTTCAGCATGTGATTCTGTCAAATCACAGGGAGCAGTAGCCAGCTTCTGGAATCATTCCTGCACAGCCTTGCTTTTGCCTTGCAAGATTTTTTTCTTTTTTTAATTAATATGCACTTCCTTTTCTATGAATCAATAATGTAAATCAATATAATCTGCTGGCATGTAAATGAGTTATATACCCCAGTTTTAGCAATTAATATGGTCCAGGTATGAGGGTATGTTCTGCAAACTGATTCATCACTGGTACTCCACTTCAGGCTAGGTGAACATGTATCATGATTTTTCAGGGCTTCTAATTTGTGACTTAAAAATCAAATTGAAAGAACTTGTAATATTTTGCCTCATTCCTTCAAAATCTCTCAGCCATTCTGTGATCATCTAATAAAAAGAACAAGAGTGGTGTCCCCTTTATCAGGTTGGTCAGCTCTTCCCTGTGAGAAAGCTTTTAATTCCTTTTCAAGGAAAAATGAAAGAGAATTTGGGGATCATAGTAGATAGATATGACATATTGCATGACCAAGTCCATGCTCCTGACAATTCAAGTTAGTCCTACTAATCAGGTATTAAACTGTTATTATAAATGACTTTAGGAGATAATTTAGCCTGTAAAACTCCTTTTTAGAAGGTCATTAAGAGCTTCTGGGGATTTAGTGGATCCAAGGACCTTGCAAATCTCCTGCATTTTACTGTTGTTTCCTCTCATTGCACAAAGGTTGCCTTGGGTTGGACCTCCAAGTAGCAATCCTGCTCTACAGGAATGCTCAGTCACCGTGGTCCTTAAGGACACAGAGCATGGACACCCATCCACGTGAATAAAACTAAGAAGTGATGCATTTTGGGGTTTACCTTTCTTCTTTTTATCTGTCCTCAGTATTCTTTACACTTGTATTTGTAGCCTATTTTATCAGTGGCTCGTTTTCCATATAATTTTCTGTGGTCTTTTCTTAGGCAAAGAAAGAAAGAAAGACAAAACAAATTCCTGGAAAGACAGAACAAATCCCAGACTCCAAGCCCCAAAGGGTGTGAGGCCCCTGTCCTATCTTGGTTCTTCTCCTGGCTACCAAGTTGGAACAACTCCTGGAGATACATTTCATAGACAAAGTACAGCTAATACTGAAGGGGAGAAAACTTAGAGGCTTGACCTGGACGAAAAATTCCACACCAATGTCCTCCTAATGGTGCTTTTTTTTTGTCAATTATGCTAATTTACTGAACTTGCAAAAATATGTTCACCCCTGTAAATGGGTTTTGTGAACATCTTTCCATAACTGCCCTGAAAGCCTTCAATGAAAATCTACTTTTTTATTACCTCCTCACTAAAATTATCTCAAATTCATTTCCAGGTGGGAAAAAGGCAAAGTGGAGAGAACTGCCTGGTTGCCCTGGCAATGGAGTGGAGGGAAGAAAGGAATAACATGAACGTGTCGATAACTGTCGATAAACTCCATGCCAATTCATGGAGTCTGAAAGGGAAAGTTTCTGGGGTCACCCATCATTGGAAGATGCATCTAAATAACCTGGTAAAGCATTGCAGCAGCAGGGAGCTCTTCCAGGTGACCACTCCAGCAGGAAGGAGGGAAAACCAAGGTAAGCACTTGACTTGATTTTGAATATGTTCTTTGGAAAAAAACAGACACCAAGGCTCTTTCTTTGGCTTTACCACATTTTGTACTGTGAAGGGAGTTGAGGCACAAGCCAGTCTGAACAAAGAATTTAAAGGAAAGACTGACTAAAGACCAAACTGCCTGCAATCTACGGAAGGAACAACTCTCCAGGTTTAAGCAAAATAGAGATGTAGTTCACCTTACAGTCCCAGAGTTCTTTTTTTTTTTTTTTCTTATTTCACATCTAATTCCTTTTTCCAGAAAGCACTAATGTGATTATTTCTTAAAATATTTTTACCTGTAAATCCCTCTTTTAATTTAACAAGAGGCACTGAAGATGTGAAAGTAAGATGTAGAGAAGTGTCAAAGAGAGATTGCTCTAATAAGACATTCAGGGGTGATTTGATTTCCCCTGCTGTTGCAGTAAGTCAGCAGATAAAATCATATTTTAGACTCTCCTAAAATTTTAAAACAGTTCGTGAGGAGTATTGATGACATGGCTGCTGAAGTTAGGTATGTCCTTTAATTTTTCAGTGAAGAAAAACTGTTGCTACTGTTTCCACTAGAATACTAAACCAGACATGTATGTTAATGGAAGGAATTGAATTGAAGTACCATCCAACAGAACTTAGTTTATTCAGTGATCTACAAATGCAAACGAGGGGTGATTTTTCCAAACTGAAGCTCCAGTTCTCAGTGTGTCTGCACACTAAGAACTGTATCTCCTTTTAGACCCAAATAATCCAAAAGGTTTTTTACCCTTTAAACTGTCATTATGTCAGGTATGCAACAACCTAATCCAAATACTGTATGTCACCTATACCCTTCACCAGTTATTTCAATTTTTTATCAAATAATTTATGTGATAAGTAGTATTTTGCTGCATTTGACTAGATTCTGCAGCGTTGTTAGATTAATTATTTAGCGAACAACAGAAACATTCATCAAAGAATGTAATCTGAAGTATTGGATTCTTTTGGTATTTGACTGGCTTAGATAAAAACATATCAGCCAAATGGAAGCTATGAAAATATAGTGATAAGACTAAAGCAGCCTCCCCAGAAGGTTTCATAAACCAGAATGGAAATAAAATAAACCAAACCCACTGCTCAATGTTGATGTTCTGTTTCTCTTTAATTTCTTATTTATTTTTGTACCATAGGCATTATTTGTTTAATTGGAACAGTGAAGAAATTTTGTTGTTTAGCACCTCAAAGCCATAACTCAGAAGGTGTACAGCTGGCTGCTGAAAAAATGAAAAAACAAAAAACAAGAAAAGATGGATTTAATGAGATGATTTTCAGCTGTTCGGTGAGTCAAACAGATATCTTAATAATTAACTTATACTTTTAGACGTGTTTATATATTTAGTGGGGCTAAGAACAGAGATGATATTGCTTTCATTGTGTGCTGTAAGGAAAAATTGGCTGACATTGCTGTACCTTTAGTGAGGTGGTCAAATCTGTGGATGTACATTGGTGCTGTTTCCCTACAGGTGGTGCAAGCTGCACCACGACCTGGGAAAAACCACAAGTGACCTCAGAGGGATCACTCTGAGTCCATGGCAGCAGCTGCAGAGGTGTGATGGGTTAGGGAGGGAGCTCAGGGATGTGAGAGAGACACTGCAGGGGAATTTGGCACTGGGCAGCCCAGCAGGGAACAGGCTAAATTATCTCCTAAACTCTACAGGCTAAATTATCTCCTAAACTCTTCCATGGGAGTCATGTGGCCCTGTAAAGGTTTGAGCTTCTTTTCTTTGCTGAGGTCAGGATGAACAATAATCAGATAATGCCAAACTTGAGTTCAGACTTGGTTGTTTATTATATCTTATCTATTTACAGTATTTACAGGCTCACAAGCTGTGAGCTTAACTAGCAAGCTAGAGAAACAAAATGGAGCACTTCTGACTCTTACCAAGGCTATTTAAGAGATAATCCCCCAATACCAAGGTGACACCTACATTATCGATACTTTTGACCCAGTAATGACCACCCAAACCCACAGTGTGGACCCTTTCCACCCAGTTACAGAAAACCACCCAAATCTGGGAAGAAGAGCCAAGAAGAACTCAGACAACACCCTGAAATTCTCTATCTTGGCCCACACACATTATATATACCAAAACCCCAAATCCAAGTTTTCACCCTGTGAGATCACACAACACCACTCAAACTCCACACCCACAACCCCAGCGCCATCACTCAAACTCAGGAGCCTGTTCCAAAGCCTCAAGTCAAATGTGGTGTTTATCTGAGGGTCAGCACCCCTCAGCTCAGAAAACCTGAAATTTTCAGCCTCCAGGGTTCCAATATGGCCTGAAAATGTCGTGCAGGCTCTCACCTGTGTAGAACTGGAGCCATGGACACAGCCCTTGTGCACCAGGGAACAACCTGGTTTCCATGGAAAGAAGATAACTGAACGAGCTCTAGGAAATTTTAGCTTTACAGTCTTGATCCAAACCCCATTTGAAATTTTTCTGCTAATTTCAAGCTGGCTTTGGTCTGGTTACAGGAGGAAAAGGGATTTAATTGTCAAGGCAGCTGGGGGTGATCTTGTTTTAAGTGCCTTTGTAAAAAGCTGGTGGCAGACAACAGCTGATGGCTTAAAGACATACTTCATCAAAGTACACGTCCACTCCTGGTATTAAAAACTAATGCATTTGTCACATGCAATTGGGCCTAAAGCAGGCAAAAGTACTTCACAGCATGTCCCCTGAGAGCTATCATAAATAGAAATCAGAAGAAATGCCAAAATCTTTAAGCTTGACAGCAAATGATGTTTTAATTTAGTGGACATACAAAACTCTCTTTGACATCTAAATGGATGCTTGCCATTAGAAATCTCTCCCCCTTCCCTCAATATTTGTGACAAAGGGAGACATGTATACAAATGTAATTGTTTTTATTTTAATTTTAAAAGCTAAATTTGCATAGTACACTAAAGGTTGCCTTTAGAAGGACTGAGCCCACGTTCCAAAGATGGAGATGTTAGTAACTTGAGAAAAAAAATTATCTCAGAGTGGAAATAGGAGCCTTTAAAACTGGATCCCTTTTCTACAGTAACCTCAGCACAGGGTGGAAGATACTGGCATTCATAACTCAAAGAATAAATTTAATTTACCACAGGATTAGCCTAGTGATTATATTACAGTGAAGCAAAAGTTCAAATTCTTGGAAAGGGAATCTTATTGCTTTTGCAGATGTTACTTGTGTTAAAATATTTCTGTCAAATCCCCTAAAAACCCAACTACCAAGTTATTTGCACTTCTAAGCCCAAAGTAAGAGGGACAGGACAAACCTTAAATGTTGTAAAGGATCCTTCAGATTTAGTAGTTGCATTTGTGATGCTTTCTGACCCCAAACTTTGTGTTCTTTGAGAGGAGCAGACACAGCTCACTGTTGAAAGGTTCTGACCTTTCAGCAAGGTTGCCTGTTCATTTATATGCCTCCTGAACCACTCATCACCTTCATTTATGATTAATAAACTCCAGTCATCCTGTTTACACTGGATCACAAGTTCTTTATTAACTTTTCTTTTTTGTATCTGTTGCTATAAATGTAGAGTGCAAGGTTTGGGGCATATATTGGACTTTGCTGTGAAAGATGTGTGGCTACATACGCAAAAAATTAATCAGGTTAAGGCTTTACAACCACAACCATAACATTCCAAAATTTGTGATGAACTCTGCATGAGCTGTCTAGATTACAGTAGTGCTGACTGGAGTCTTGGTATTTCAATAGCTGCGAATGATTATTCATGTGAATGATTTTTTTTTTTTTTTTAACATTTATTTGAATAGGATAACCTGGTAGCTGGCATTCAAACAAACCCAATTGCAAAAGAGAAGGATTCAGGATTCATGGTGCTGCCACTTCCGGTGGGACTGGAAATGAATGCAAAAAAATGTTTCTTCCTAAACTTGTTGCTCAGTGCTCTAACCTCTTTGGCAGAGTCTCCCTAAGAGGGGAGAGACCCAGTTCTTATCTGTCATCCTTTCTCCGGGAGGTCCTGTACAATTTGGAAGGACAGGACACCTTTGCACAAAAGAAAGTTGTGTTTTCCTTAGTCTCTTGTCAAAATCTGGCCTGAATTATTCCTGCAGAGTGGACAGAGGACTCCAAGTCTTCCTGCATCCTATTTATCTTCCAACAAAGGCACACTCTTATCTCTGCATGAATAATGTCTTGAAGAGCCACAAAAAAGGGTAAAGGAAATTTTGACTTTGCAGAAAAGGTAGAAAGGGCTGTATTTTAGATTAGCTGGCTTAGATATAGCTCTTAACTAGTAGTTAATAGAATTGCAGTTAAAAAATCCTTCAGCAAGTTCCTTCAAGAACTTGTGATGTCCTGATGTTATTTCTGTGGGATGGGAAAACACCTCTGGTGCATTTCAGGCTTAGTTCCCTTCCACGACACTTGCCAATTCATCCATTCTATTTCATAAACAAATATATCTTTAAGGAAAAATTGTTGTTTGTACTACATGTCCTCACAGGGTCTGCAACATTCTAGAAACTTCTTAAAAGTCCTCCTGATTACATCAAATGTAGTAATTCATTCACTCCAGCAAAATTTTTCTGGTGTTTATCTGCTAATATTGTTACAGTTCATGGATGTCTCTCTCTGTGGCTTTTTAAAGGAGAGGATTTTGCTTTATATAAAGCCCCTACAGTCACTTCTTTCAATTAACTGTATAAGTGAAAAAGTAAACATTATTCTGGTTAGTTTGGTTTCTAATAACAAAAAACACTTTAGCTTGTATAAATGTCTTTGCATATCAGAGGAAGAGAGGGATGAGAGTCTTGGGGGTGAATTTCTTGTTTCAAATCACAGATGGACAGTTAATTTCCTAAGTTTTGGCAGAGCGTTTTCAAACAAGCACAAAACATTGGAGGCAGAACTGAGTTAGTTTAATTTTAGCTAAAGTTTAGCTAAAATTTTGGTGCTTAATCTGAAGAAATTATCTGGATTTCTTGAGTCAGTGGACAGAGATGGGCTGTAGAAACCTTTTTTTAGTTTGGAAAGTCATTCTGTGGTCGTTTCTCTCTGTCTCACTTTCTCTGTGTCTCTTTGGTGGTGGAGGAAATCTGGAATAGCATCACAGACTATAAGATTTCAGATATTAAATCAAATATATCACAACTTCCTCTGGGCCTGTTCTCCAAAAATGCCAAGGCATGTAGCCAGTCTAGCAGATAATTTTAACTCATTTAGAGTTTAAATCATATATTATTGCAAGTCTTTTTTCCTAAACACAAGGAAAAGTATTTTCTGGATGCAGCCACAGAATTTATCACTTTTTAGGACTCAGGTCTATCTTCATACCTATTTCCCAAACTCTTCAATAATTCCTTCTCCCTTTCTTGATTGAATCATCTGAGATTATGTGTGCTCATTATGTATTTGAATAATAAAATACTTCATAATGCAACCTCAGTTTCAGTGGCAGCCCTGACATAATGCTGAAATACAAATAATAGAACAAATATGATAAAAATTCTTATCCTGCATCTATAGATTAAAAAAAAAGGAACAAAAAACCTGAGCAGCAAGCCCAAAGCCTGTATTCTTCTGGGCTCAAATGGGACTCTCGCTTCAAAGCTGAGAATAGTTGTCTCAGTCCAGAATTCAAATTTACAAGTGAAGTTTAACTATGTCGGAGCTCGTTCTCTTACCCTACATGCTGTAAATACCTTTGAACTCACTCCTGTGAAACAGAAATGCTTTCTGAAGAAAGAAGTTGAAAAGATAAGTGGCTTACGAGCTACTGTAATTAAAATCTAAAAGATGCTTTCCCAGCTGTTGCTTTTGAAGTTATGCTTAGTTGGTGGCTAGGTGCCAGCATTCAATTAGAAGTATGCATTTTTATTAACAGACTATCATGTGTTATATTATGTCAATAATTCCCTTTAAATTAGCTCTTTTTATTTTTAGCAATAGTCACAGGTGTCCAGGTCATTAAATATTAAAATGGGCCCCACTGACAATTGTGCAACATCCCAAGTTTGTTTGGTGTTTTATTTGCACTCCATTTGAAGTTCAAAATTAAAATATCTCTGAACTTGTGGAGAGGAGGGTTTGGCCAAGATAAGTTAGTGCCTGAGGGGAAAAAATAAAAAGAGAGAGATGCACAGCCTATGTGCAACTTTTTGCCTGCTTTTGGGTTTCCTAATTATCATGGTTTCATTTACTTACTCATCACATGCCTGTTGCAAATGGGGGCCTCATTATTTTCATTCACTTCCTTAGATGTCAAAGCCTCAGCCTGGAATTAGTATGGTGAGGGAGGAGTTGATATTCACAGGCTTTTAGAGGTGCTCAGCTCAGTGTCAAAACAACACAGGAATCATCTCCCTGAAAACGGCCTTTTTCCCAATTTCCCAGCTTTTTATTGCAGGATTCATTTCAGCTGACTTCAGTCGGCGTCAGGGTGGGTACCTTCATCTGGGCTTGATGAGTAATCTGCCTAATTGAGGCAGTTATTTTGGGTTAAGAAGAATGAAGTCTGGAAGAGTCTTTTAGTCTTCCTCATGTGTTTCCAGGAGTTTTTCACAGCAGTCAGGCAGAGGTTTTCTATCTATGGCCTGAAGATGCCTGAAGTTATTAGAGGTGCTCTGACCACATTGTCTTTATTCATGGTAAGACCCTACTCAGAGCAAAAAAATTTTGAGGTATGTTCAGCTCTTGTCAGGGTGCAGTGGATGTTCAGGATGCTGTGATATCATTTGAACCATAATATAAAGTACTGTGTTTTCTCTTTCTGAGCAGCTTAATGTCATGGAGTTGAAGATCCTTTGAAATATTTTGTTAATTACTAGATATTGATAATGATTGCAATACTGTACATAACCCATTGGTAAAATATATACGTATCTAGTCAGTAGTGTCCTTCAATAATTTGGGGCTTAAAAATAGTTTTGCCAATAAAAATCAATTTATTCTTGCACAGCATTTGATTAGCTGCCTCTTCATGTTGCACATGGAAAAAAGTCATGTCTCCACAGTCAGATTGGAAACACACTAAAAGCTAGTTGGAAACCTAGAAATCCTCATTGCTTTTCCTGCTTTGGAGGATCTTGTAGGTGTTTTGACAAATTCTATTTTTGTTCTATTCTGGAGTTAAGACCATAGGAAAGCAAGTGGTATACAAGCTCTTCTGCCACCCCATTCCAGCTCCTCATTTTAACCTCAGCTGAAGAGAACAAACTCCTCATGACCCCAAGTTAATTGTTAAAAAAATAAGAGAATAAGAGATGTAAGCCTATTTCTTGGTGAAAACTTTTTAAAATTATTTAACTAATTTAAAAAATGCAGACGTTGATTTGAACTATGACTCATTTTTCACCGGACTTTTAAGTTTTGGATCATAATGTATTTTTAACCATCTGCAAATAGCTTAAGAAAACTTTACATGCCAAAACATTCTTTTTTTATAACTGAACAGCTCTTTCAGTAAAAAATCTGAATTTTCACATAGATTCTGTGCAATTCTGGTGTTCCTTTCTTTCTCTGACCTATCCCTGACACCTCCAAGGGCTACCTGCAGGAAATACATCACTTCCCTCCATTTATAGCCTGTGCTCTCATGAATAGCAGTTGGTTACAACAAATTCTGAGTTTTGCTGCATTGTCCAGCTGTCTCGTAGGAAAGAAAGTCAATGTTTTGTCTATTCCTCACTTTTTTTCCTTGTGCTATACCTGTCCTTTCATTCCAGAGAGGCCCAGCACTCTTAGTTTGGGGGGAAAAAATAACTCCAATAATCTTGCCCTGTCCATAGCCCAGGGGAAGTTGGTCACTTGCCATCCAACTCAATACCCCACACGTGAACACGTCCCTACATGTGTAGGCTAAGTGATGGATTGCAGGATACAGCAAAATCTGCCAGGGACTTGGAAGGATTTCAATTTCTTTGGCTGGTCTGTGACCTATTTATGCGTGCTGTATTGATAAATGAAGTGAAAAATCTTTTACACCTTTCAATGAAGGGGCCGTTCGGTCTGGCAACAGCACTGACACTTTTAGTGATGTCCTATAGGAAACAGCTGGGATTATTAATTCATTTTTACACAGGTCACTAAGCATCCAGAAGTCAATATTTCTTTTAAATTGCTCTCAATCTGGACCAAATCCATTCTGAAGGTGAAAGGTTCCAGATATATACTGCTACTGGCCATTATTAGAGTCCTTTTAAGTCGTGCCAATTGTTTTTCCTTGGTTCAGCCTGAGAATGACTGTGTTAGAAAGAACAGAAAAAGATTACCTGCTCTTTAACTTTTGCTTTTAGCTCATGGTGTATTTCATATTTTAGTTCTTGGAAATATATCTTATTTTTATTACAGATGACACCAGAGTGAAGAAAAGATGAGAAATGCTTTAGATTCTGTGTCTGAAACACTTGCTCAGTGACTCAAGACTCAAATGTAATGAGGAAGGAAGAATTGCAAGAAGGAAAGATTTATACAGTTAGGGCTAAAGCTGAGCACAACTGCATGGTTTCGATTCCCAGGAATTTCTTCAAGATTGTAATTTGACTTTGTGAGAGACATACCTGCTGACTCTAACATTTGATGGAAATCAAAGCAAAAGTACTAAACTTCAAGGTGCATGATGGCAAAACTCAGGGTCTGAAACGTGACCTGAACATCCTCTGTCTTTGGAGGAGAAAGGAGGCAAAATGAAACTTTTTTTTTTTTGCTGATCTCTGGAGTACTACGCCCAGCTCTTCAGCTCTTGGCACTTACACTGCTACCTGGCTGGCTTAACACATTACTGATTCTCTTTTATAGTCCTTTTCCAGGGTTGTGAATGACTAAACAAGTCCCAGAGAATCAGGTCCTATATCTTACTTGGATATTAAACAGCTGGAAAGGGTATGGAGAGGAGCTGAGGTACCTGTGCAAGGACTGGAAATATTGCCTTGCAGCAGCATGTTAAAAAATGAAATACTAGCTCTTTAAACAGATTAAAGATTATTTGATTTCAGGGTCTAAATTCCTTCTTGGAGAGATACTGATATAAGTGATACCTGGAATAAGAGAAACAAGCAGTACAACACCAGGGGCAGGTAGATAAATCCACAGGTATTCATATTAGATTATAAACACATCCTTCAGCTTGGAGTTAAAATAGCAAGGAAAAAAAATGGACCAGAGTGTTGGAGTCAAGCCTGCACGTGGTTGTGCATTACAGCCTTCAGCCAAGCAGAAATTAGCCCCACTTTAGGGGTGTCTGGGTCAATCAGTACAAAAAGTCACACCAGGTGGTTCTCTGTTGGTTTTGGGTGACAACTCTGGCTTTTTCCTGCCTCCAGCCTTGATGTGAAGCTTTGGAGTGCTCCTTACCTCAGGAAATACCTGCAGGAACTTTGAAGAAGACCAGTGATAGAAGAGGTTGGAAACTTTCATAAAAAGATCTCTCTTCGAAAAAGAGGTTTTTTGTAGAAAAAATCCTCTTACGTCTGCAGATAGTCTTTTTGAGTTTACATCAGGAAATCCAAGCCCAAATTTTTTATTTTTGGACTTGTTGGACCAGAAAAAAAAAAAAAAATTCTCGGTTTGTTCAACTGGCCAGAAACAGTAACGAGCCAGTTCAATATTATTGTGGTGGTGTCCTTAGGGATTCTCTGTTGTCCTGATTCATTCCCATCCCAACTTGGGGGGCTGATGGATTATTTGAATATAAACCAGCCAGATTTCCTCTGGAAGCAAGAACAGTGGTGCAGTGTTGGGGTTCTGCAGTGATGTCTTATGGAAGTGCCATCCCTGCAGAGAGCACAGGAAAAAAGAACAAGCACGCCAAGGAATAATTTCTCAGGAGCCTCTGTGTAGTGGTGTTTATGATCAGCTGAGATATTATTGAGAGGGAATAAAAAGCAAACCAATTTTCCTTTTTTCCGCTGTTATCACCTTTACCTTTATCTCCTCTAAGCTCTGTTTTACTTTTTTATCAGTCATGTTGAACACGGGTAAGATTCTTCTTCATCCAACCTCAGGCACTCATTTTCAGGAAATTAACTTGGCATTGTAACAGCTCTTAACATCTGTGACTCTTGACTTGCAGAGAGTTGAATAAAGGAGCTAGGCAGAGCTTTAATTTATTGCCAATAAATTTCTGATTTTTTTTTTTAAATAAGGATTTAACAGTTTGATTTTTGCCTGCATTATATTAAACCTATTTTGGGTATGAGAATAACAGGAGGGATATAACGTGTTTTGTACTAGAACATCTTTCAAAGAGGCCTAAAAAGAATATCCTCATATTTCCAGAAAAAAATCATCCCTGCTGGTATGAAGATATTTTGTTTCCTTTTTAGACTGATGCTGGTAAAGCTCTTGCTGTGAAATTTGAAGTGGATGTAAGGTTCTAGGAATATTTGCTGCAGAACAGCTGTGCTCTTCTTTACCCTCCTCGTGCCAGTTCAGCGTGAAATTCACCTGTGTTTACATCAGAGTGAAACAAAGTACCCCTGGGAGAAAAGCTACCAACCAAGCATGTTTTTACAGCATAGTGATACTGTGATGAAAACACTTTTGTTGCCAAGGAAGAGGTAAGGAAAACAATAAAGAGCATAAAGTAACCCTGTGCTCTACAGGTGAGAAATGGCAGGCACTCTGAATCCCTGCATTCGTCTGGATCTGCACTTAATTTTCCATTCCTAATGTAATGTTATGTTGGTATTTAATTTACTTTCCATATATTATTCCTATATATTTCCATATATTATTCCATCTTTTCTTCTTCCTGGTCTTCCTTCAGGTCTTTCTTGATTTTACTTGTAATAATTAATACTAGAAACTATGTCAAAGCCTTTTAACATAGAAGAACTCTTCTGCAATATAAACTCCCCCTGGTTGTTTGTTTGTTTGTTTTTCATAATTTTAATTTTATTTCCACTCACTCTTTTCATTCAATCTTCCTCCTATCATCACAGTTTTACAACTTAATTCGAAAAGCCAGTACTGCAATTAATTTATAAGAGTTGAGAATTTTTTGCACTGAGCTGCATCTACCATGGTTAGCAGTCACTCAGACACAAACTAAATTTGGTTTTAGATTCTAAATTTCAGATGTTCTCCTTTTTTGCAAATGAACTGAAAAAACCCCACCTTTAGACCTGTCAATTTTGAATTTTTTTCTGGATCAACATGTGGAAAATTAATTCCATTCCAGCTTTTCCACTCTAATCCCTACCTCTTACCTGGTAGAACCATATTTTCTTCCCCTTTTTAACTTTTTTTTGTATCATAATTGAGCAAAGTGGTAGCCACACTTCTACTTGGAATATCAATTTAGCAGAACTCAAACCAAAATGGATACTTGGGAGGTGATAATGTATATGAGTTTTAAAATTACCATATACTAAAATTGTTAAGCAACTCTCTCAAGAGTGACTGTTCAGGAACTGAAGAGTTAAATTGCAGCCTGTTTTTTCAAAACTAAAAGCAATGGCAGTTCCCAGTAGATTTAAGTAAATATTTTAGTAGATTCAAGAACATATTTTAGGTTTATATATATTTCAAATTTTCAGCCCAAATCTGCAAAGTCTAAAAAGAAAGATCCTGTGCATTGATAAGTATTTAACAGTTCAATGCCAAAGCAGCATTAAACTGGCACAATTTGGTTTTCCTAAGATTTAAGAGATCAATATTAGGTATTTTACATGTAAATCCTCTACATCTGTCTCTCTAATTAGGTCAACAGAACCCATTTTAAAACTTCCCACTTGTGAGTTTATGGAAATGGATAAATGGCCAGTGCTAGGAAAATTTCAGACATAAAACTTCTTTCACCCTTTTTTCAAATAATTTATATTCTAGGTTTTCTGCACACGACAAGTGTGATGGGATGGGACCTCCAGGGATTCTTCAGTCCTTGGTTTGCTCTGTTTTGATTCTGTGGGGGAAGAATTTTGAGCTTTGGTTTAGGCTTTGGTGTGGATTGTCCAGTTCAATAACCAGAAACAGAGAGGTACTGGCATTTTGGCATTTTCACCTTTTTGCTTCATTTACTGGTAAAGTTTGAAATGTATTTAATTCATCACCTAAAAAAACCCAAAAAACAAACAAACAAAAACCTCCAAAAAAAACCCCAAAAACCCCCCCCCAAAACCAAAACCCCATTGTTTTCTCTTCTTTACCATATTATCTGGTAATAAATATTTTATTCTCTGCAATCATTACCAGTCCTGTGGTGATCAACTGATATAAAACCAAGATAGAAAAGAGTGTGTTTATGAGGTAGCTGACTAGGGATTTAGAATTTTCCCTTTTCAGCTTACAGAAAATCATGTAACCTGTGTGGGCCATCCTTTTAGGTCAATCTCATGCAGACTATTTTCTCTTTTTCTATATCAATCCTAAATTAATACAGTAGGTGCTCTGCAGCCAGCATGGTTTTGCATTGATCTTGGCCAGCTTGTTTACAGTGTTTTGGCAAGTTGCTGATGTACTTCTCCCTGGGGATAGAGCAGGGGTTAATTGCTGTTAAACTCTCAGTGCCAAGTAATGGTTCAGACTCTGTGCTACATTAAAGATGACACTAATAAGGAAAGAGTGCACTGGATTGCTCTGTGTTGAAAATTGGACTTGTGGTGACAGAAACTTGGAGCAGAGCTGATGTAATAGGGAGGCCATAATGTAATTATAACTGCTGAACATGTGTCATACCAAGTTAAATGATACATTAATGAATCAAAACAGGTGATGGAGTGTTGCTCTTTCAGCAGATAGAGGTGTTTTCAAGGTCAAATTGTCATTAATCTAATAATCTGTAAACTGTATATGCTTCAAATTATAAGCAAAATCATCTTTAATGTGGTTTTTTTTAGTGTATTTCTTGTCCTGTACCAAAGGGGTGACAAAACCAGAAGATGCTGTTCTCAGTGTAATTTTGTTTATCCCTCTGTTATTATATTTCTGGTGTATCTAACACAATATATGTGCACCTAACGTTTTTCAGTCAGGTGTGGGCGAGCTGTGGATCTCTGTGCTCTGAGGTGGCTGCACACAAGCCAAGAGATGTGCAGACAAATGAGTGCAGCATGGAGCCAAACTAATCAGCTTTGCTGGGAGACTGAATGCAGGCAGCAAATGGCTTCAAGTCAGCTTGAGCCATGCACAGAACAAGCTCACTCCTGCTCAGAGCAGAACCGAGTGTGTGGTGATATCAGGAGTTATATTTCCTGTAAATTTCTCTGCCTGTTATGATTCTGCAGCAAATGAAAACCATCTCTTACCTCAGCTGGTTCCTGGTTTAAATCCAGTTCATGGATGAAGTTCCTGCTTTTTGATTCTGGTAGGACCACAGTGCTCAAAAGGAAAATTAAGATTTCTGTTCCAGATCATGTGATAGTCCAGAACAGAACCACACAAATGTCACTTGGCTGCTTGACCATGACAGAATACCTCTCCATAGCAAGTCCTGAGTGCTTAAAGAAAAAAAACAAACCTTTCATCTTTTTATTTTGTTGTTTTATTAATGAAATCTACAGCATCTTTACAAGTAGATTTGGTTGAGAAGTTAAAATGGAACCCTATGGAACAAGGAATATACCCATTTTGAGCAAGGAAATCCTTTTTCTGAATTTTGCAGTCCTCTGATTCCTGCCGTGACTAAAAAAAATCTGTTTATTTCACATTAGTCTTGCTTCTCATAAGCCCCTCATTTATCCTCATGCTGTTAAAAAATGAAGCAAAGATTTCTTTGAAAGGGTCTAGCCGAGTCCATTTCTGAGTTTCTCTTAAAAAATGGGATTTTAATGCCTAAATCAAATTGGGTCTTTTGACAATGTCATAATATGTCATACTTTGACTTTTTTTTTTAATTCTTAATTTTTTTTCTTAATATGGCCAATAAATATTAAAAAATGGAACTTTGCAACAGGTTCCTTGCTAAATGGCTCTTCTGCATTGTTTTTCTCATTTATTTTTCCATAGAAGGTTTTGGAGTTGAACTCTTTATTTGAGAAGACCTTGGATTTGACCTCATTTTCCTTCTGTCCTGTTACTTAAAGGAGGCAGGTTTTCCTTGTGGGAAAGTCAAATACAGGAGAACTGCAAGCCCTCAGGAGAGCTGCTAGGAACCAGATCCATGCCAGCTCTATTCCGCCATATTCCGCCATATTCCGCCATATTCCGCCATATTCCGCCATATTCCGCCATATTCCGCCATATTCCGCCATATTCCGCCATATTCCGCCATATTCCGCCATATTCCGCCATATTCCTCCATATTCCTCCATATTCCTCCATATTCCTCCATATTCCTCCATATTCCTCCATATTCCTCCATATTCCTCCATATTCCTCCATATTCCTCCATATTCCTCCATATTCCTCCATATTCCTCCATATTTTTTTTTTTTTTTTTTTTTTTTTTTTTTTTTTTTTTTTTTTTTTTTTTTTTTTTTTTTCTATTCCTCCATATTCCTCCATATTCCTCCATATTCCTCCATATTCCTCCATATTCCTGTCTTCCATCACTACTTTTTGGCAGAGGATCTCCAGGAGGATGAGCACGTCCCAGACACGACTTTGTGAGGAGCACCTGAGGTAGGAGGAACTGTTCAAGTTCTCTTTCTAAACCTTCTTTGTTCACCACCCTTTTTTTTCCTGCTTTTCTTCCTGTCTCTGTGTTTTGGTGACAAGTTGTGCAGCTCAGTGATTTCCTTTTGTGGCCACTCCGAATGGGTGAACAGAAGGTTGTGGCCTTGTCTTCAGCAGGTTGACTCTGATTTGTTGGGTTGCTTCCAAGTGCATTTCATAGAATCATGGAATGGTTTGGGTTGGAAGAGACCTTAAATGTCACCCAGTTCCAACCCTGCTTCCAACAGCTTGGGTTGCTCAGAGTTCCATTCAACCTGGTTTTGGACACTTACAGGAATGGGGCAGCCACAATTTCTCCAGGCAACCTTTTCCACACTCACGACCCTCACAGTGAAGAATTTATTTCCAATATCTGATCTAAACCTGCCTGTTTCATTTTGAAGCCATCCCACCCCAGTCCCATTATTTCACTCCCTTGTATGTAATCTCTCTCCTTCTTTCTTGGAGGCAGGGCAATTTGAAGACAATTTTATTTTAGGTTTTGTTGTTTTGGCTTTTTTTTCCACAAAGTTCAAATTTGTCGAGAGTCATTTATATTTTGGCATTACTAAAACAAAATATTTGCAGTTCAGAATCATAGAATGTGTCAAGGAAGTCAAACTTTCCTGAAAGGAAATGTTCCCAGTGGGGACATAACCACTGGGATCAAGAACACAAAATCTTTTTCATCATTTGGCATCCTTGGTTCTTGAAATGTCTGGTAGGGAGAGAGAGAAAAATAAATATTGCTTCTATGGCATATACTATAAACCATTTGCCATCACTGTCAGGTCAGATTTTTTTTCAGGTGGAATCCTTGATCTACTTTGGGTTTTTTTTTGTTGTTGTTGTTTCTTTGGGTTTTTTTGTGGGTTTTGTTTGTTTGTGGGGGTTTTTTGTGGGTTTTTGGGGTTTTTTTTTGGTTTTGGTTTGGCTTGGGGTTTTTTTGGTTTTTGGTGGTATTTTTGGGTGGGTGTTTTTTTTTTTCCCCTGGAGATTTTGTTTAAAGCCATGTCTATCTTAGTGAAAAGTGAGCATTTCTTCTTGTGCTGGAAACACGCATTAAATATCTCTAGTGTATGGTCTCCCTGCACTACAACTGCTCAAGTCATCCTTACTCTGAAGGCTTGACACTCCTGCATTTCTTGTTTGGCTGGTCAGTTAACCAGATCTAAGAATCATGGATATTTATTATGGTTGCCAATCTAAGGCTGAATTTCACCTTTGAGAGCCATAGGAGGTTTCATTGCCCGTTTTATTTATCGCAGTGTGATATTGGAAGAGAATGGCTAAGCACTGTAATGCTCAAGATGACATTCTAAAGGAATATTTGCTACCTTACTGGGGATAAATTATCTAGAACATTTCATTAAGAAGGCTTTTTGCAACACTGAGAAGTTGGACATGTTCAGGGCAAGTTATTGTCTCTCCAAGGTTTAAACTTCCATTTCCTAGTGGGGGGGATATAAAATAATCCTTTATCACAGAGCTGGTCTGATCAAAAATTTTATCCTGTCAACATTGAAATGTTCAGTGGGAATATAAAAAATTTGTAGAGATATTGTGGGGGGAAAAAAAGGCATTTTAGTTTCAGAATGGACCATTGAAACTTTTGGATATGAAGCAATGTCTTGTGTCAAGATGTATTAGACTTTGGATTGTTAACCATCATCTATGACTTAAAAAGTCAAGATTAGACAAAAGGATTTTAGTTTTATAGAAGCAGAACATAACCCTAACAGAAAATTAATTTCCCTCATAAATTTTTACTTAAGTGGAATAAAATAAATGAGAGCTCTTGTTCTGACTGCATAGAAGATGTAATATGAAGAGGAATGTTGGAACATACAGGATCTCTCCCAGTCAGCAGATGTTGGAAGTTTGCCTTCAGAAATCTCTCATTTTTGGTACTTCCGGAAAGAAAAGTACCTTGACACACTTGCAAAAATTTAGTGATAAATCTTAAAAAAAAAAATAAGGTTAGTATCAGAATCATCAATATCTGGCTCACCAGTATGTTGTTATTGATTCAGAATCAAACAGATCTAAAAACCCCTGATATGTGCTCCAAAATGAAAATTCCAAGCTTCACACCAAACTTTAAAGAATCTCCTGATTCTGCTTTTCTCCAGATTTCTCTTCTTGTATTCAGCCACCCATCCAAGGAATATCCCACTCCTTGGTACGTGTCATAGTAAAATTTGTTTCTGTGTCTTTGTCATCATGAGGAATTCCCAGCGTCCATGGAGGTGCTCCCATGGTACAATTGCTGTGTTCCTTGTATGACATCATAGAAATAAGAATTATGTGTGGAATTAAAATTAAAAGTGCAGCAGAGTTTCTTTCACTGACAGCTGTGGCAAGTTTTCTGTAGAGTACTTATATAATAACAGGGTTTCTTGCATTATTCCCATTATTCCCATCTTTTCCCATATAGATCCTATACTGGTTGTTAAACATAGCTGACATGTCACAGGCCTGCTGTACTTATCCCTTATCTACCCTTAATCAATCCCTGTAAAATCTATCTAGTTCCTAAAAATAAACAAAAAACCAGAAAAAATTGGATGTCTTGTCCTCAGCTACCTTTTTACCCCATATTTAGATGTTGAATTATAATTTTGATGGAAGGATTCCTTCAAATATGTTGAGCTGTGTAATGTAATTCACAAGAAATTGCAATTGAGTTATCACCTGTTACTGATGACCAAAAAAAAAAAAAAAATTGCTCAGATCAGCTATTTGAGGTTAATGTGCCTGAAACACTATTCAAATTTCTCTGGTTGGGTTGTAGAGTGATTAGGTTCTCATGATTTGGTCACACGGATTTTTAAATTCCTCTCCCCAGTAATCTATTTACTATGGTCTGAATCCTGTACATTTTGCTCCGTGGCACTGAGGCAGAATAATTCACTTTCACATGTCTGAGGATAGAAGAGAATTAAGTCTTTGGGGCCACATGAAGGTGGGCTTGGGTGATATGTCCACATAGATAATCTACTCCTTGGAGGAGGAACTCAGTTCTTAATATTTTAGTATTGCCTTTATTCTACAATGACCCTTTCTACCAAGAGTCAGATCTTGAAGGCACATGTGCATTTTTAAGGAAAAGCACAAATTTTTAAATTTAAATGTGCACTTAAAGTGCACATTTTTAAGACACTGGCACATTCCCAAAGTTGAGGCTGTTTGCTCTTCCAGTTCCATACATCTTTTCTCAGGCAGCACAAATTCTTTGTGGTAGAGGTGCTTGAGTTGTGCTATCAACATTTTCTGGCACTATGATGGAGTAGTATATACTCCCCATATGATGGAGTCAGAATCTGCTATTTCACTTTGCTTATCTCTGTACAAAACAAAAAGTGGCTCCTGCCCTAGGGATTTTACAGCAAAAGCATTAAAAATTAAATAAATATATACGTGTAATGGTTGAATTCAGGGACAGGAGACAAAGAGAGATACCAGCAGTTTCAGGACAGCTGGGACCTAGCACTTACCAGGTTCTGTGGGCATCACACAAGTGAATTTTAAGCCCAGGAAGATGAATGAGGAGGTGGCTTTACAGATGGTAATGAGGTACTCCTTTGAGGCCCATCTTCTTCCTTTCTGCGTTTTGAAATGCACATCTTCCTCCTTTCTTGTGTACCCTTTACAGCCTGAGCAGAGAAGAAAGGGAGAGGTGCAGTTTGCAGCCCACACGAAGATGGAGACTTGTCTCAGGTATTGATTAGAGGTCAGCCTTGCATTTCTCTGAGCTTTTGTTTGCATATGAGATTACCCAGAGATGAAAAGTGGGCAGAAGAAAAAGGCCCCCCAGTAGGACACTGGGAGAGGATAAGGAGGCTTTGCCAAGGAGTACGCTGCAGGAATGATTAGAAAACTAGAAAGAGAAGTGCAAAAGAAGAGGGTCACTGAGGCCAAAAAAAAAATAGTTTCAAAAAGTGTGGCACACTGCTTCAAAAGCAGGTAAGAGGGCAGGGAGGATGAGAAGGAGACATTGTCCTAGCTGTCCTTCTGTGAGAGGGAAGTCATTTCAAACCGCAAAAAATGATTTCATTGCAATGTAAGAAGCAGGATGGTATTTTTGATGGGGTAGTAAAAAGTACAATCATCAAGTTTACAGATAAAAGGAGGCTGCAGACAGAAACCAGAGCCTTAACACTGCCAGTGGTGCAACAGTGAGAATATTTAGTGAAACGAAATGGTTTATGTTGATTTATGAGTTATATGAAGTTTTCTTTCACCCATTATGTTTTATTTATTGTATTTCCCCAAATTTTCCCTGAGTTCAAAGTGCATTTTCTTTATATTTCTTAATGTGGCTTTACGTCTTGTTTGTTCCTTTACCTTGACAATTTAGAAAATGCAAATTAACTATAAGCTAGTGCAGCGTTTAAATGAGACACATGTTTACCTGAACCTTAATTTGATAGAAAGTGGGGTTTTTTTCAGTTGTTTGAAGAACCAATGCCAAAATTACTCTTGCAAATTGTCACCTGAACTTCCACTCTGATGCAATTCTGTCTGGTATCTTCTCTCCATGGTATGGATTATGATACTCCTCCAAGTCTTATTAAAAATTGTCTTATCAGCCCTTCTCTAGATTTTCCTGAAACTGCCATTGTTCAAAGTATGTTCATTCCATTCCCTTTTCCTTTCTTTATTATTATTATTTTTCCACTGTTCTGCTAGACATACACATTTCCCTCTCAGGACATGTGCACTGGGATATTTTAACTGGATTTTTACTGTGATGTCTTGTGCTGCATGTCTTATTTTAATATGTCTTCATTTTAAAATTTGCCTGTATCACATGCCTTTGAGTAGGGAACGTAGACCTAAATATTCTAAAGAGTTCTAAAGTGTTTCCATTGCTGCAGGTTCTCATTCGTACCCTGGGGACTGCACAGCCCAGGAAATGAAGCCCTGGGTTTATTTATGTGTTTCACTTTTTCTAGAGCTTCCTCTTGGCTCAAGGTGATCATTAAGGGATCCAGTTTCCCACGAACCTGTGGGAAACGCTCCTTAAAGAGGGAAACAAACCAGCCCCCCATAACCTCACCATTGCACGTGGTAAATCTCTGACCCCCCCAATCCATCAGCATTAACATTCCCCTTGGAATCCCCAGCTGTCACCTCCTCAGGATGTTCTAGGCTGCAGAACTGCACCTTAAAGTGTCTTATACCTATAATATTTAGAGTTTATATATTTTAAACTGGACAAGTGTCTGATTCTGGGGAGAACACATGAAGAGCATTCCCCTCCTGTGTGCCTACTGTTTCACTGCAGCAGGGACCTGCCTAATAAAGTTTTTTCTATTAAGGGAGTTATAATTTGCTGGCAGGATCTCGACAGTTGTCTTTAGAATAAGACAATATGCCTTTCCCCTCCCTACCGGGCCTAATTCCCTGGTAACCTTATTGAAAATGTGCATGGGCTACAAAACTAAAGATTAACTGTCCAGGGACCTGCTTCCTGGAGCTTATTTGAAGATTAAATCAAATGGCAGGCAATATATATTTGGTAATTCAGCTTTGTTTCAGACTTTTCCAATCTTGTGGCAAGTATAATAGAGGAATCTGACACTCAAAAGCACTAAATGGGTTTTTCTTTTTTTCCTTTTTTTTTTTTTTTTAATTTGAAAAAGCCTGGTATTTCTATCCCTAGAAAAAAATTAGAATTAATGATTTATTTCCTCATGTCTGAAGATTCTGCCCTTTTATTTTTGAACATGAAGCAAAGAAATTTTAATTACAGGATGATGTGAATAATTTTTCTCTTTTTGTGACATACTGCTCTTTCTTTTTTCTATCTACGTAACAAATACCAGCAGAAGAGTTTTAAAGAGAAGCAATAAAATATCTACTGTAGCATTAGAAAAGGAAAACACACATATTGTTTTTTAATTCAGCGTTTAGACTATGTATTAGTTAAACAAATTTCTATTCAGCAAATTGGATTGAGATGGATGGATATGTTATGCTGTTTTAAAAAACTGTATTTAGAAGGCACATTCAAAGACACTGAAGTGCGATTTGTCCTAGCAGCAGACATCTGAAGAACAAGTGACATTCTTACACAAAATCTATATTGGTGATGTATTTAATTACAGAGCTGATTGAAATTGACAGCTTCAGTGACCTATGAGTGCACTGTTACTGACTGATGGATGCTTCAAATCTGGTTACTTTTAAACCAATTCACATACAGTTCAATAATATCCTGTCAAACTGCAAACTGCAGTTTTGCATGTATATGGACTAGGCAGAGAACATTTTAATTAACGGAAGGTAGAGATGAATGATGCTTAAAAATTGATGTAATTTTCAAAAATACGATCCTCATGATTTGAATAGGAGATAAAGAACTCTCAGTGTTATTCAGAGTGGCTGCATTCCTTAAGAAACCTATATTTTACTTTCATGCTCACTCTTATCAGCCCCAAACCTCTCAACACAGATTAGCTCTTCAGGCTCTTCTGCACACATGCAGGCAGTTCTTCATCAGGAGCTAGAGAGAGTCATTGAGAAAATGGTAGCTCACCTTTCTGCTCACAGGAGACCTGCTAAAGGAGCCTCTGGAGCTTTTGCAGTCAGCTTCAGGGCAGAGACAAGTCCTGCAGCACCAAGAGATGGCTCCACTTTGCTCAGCCTTCCTGCATTAGCCACAGTCTCAACCACAGCATCTTCTTTGCCCCTCTGTCTCATTTGCCTCCCCTTCTCTGCAGTTCTGGGAGGGTGGGTCATGCTTTTTTAAGCTGCTGAATAATCTTTTGAGTCTCAGTGGACAGCCAGCTATTTCTTAGGAATTTATAGAAACAGAGGTTATCTTCTGGAGGAATAACCAACAGAGTGTGAAGTTCTGGCTGAAGAGTTCATGCTCTGATCTGAAGAAAACGGCACAAAGGATGAGCAGGTACCCAAGATGCTAAAAAATCAAGATGCCTCCAAAACTCATTTTAGTTAATTTCTACTTATATAATAGAATCATATCCTGGCAGTAATGGTAACAATAAAAAAAAAAAAAAAAAAGAAAAGAAAAGCAAGCTTTCCCTCTTCCAGGGTTTGTCAAAGTGATCTATGTCTCCTTACTGCCAAATTATACTGTGGTAACTATATCCCTTTTTAAAGGGATATATCCCTTTAAAAAAACTATAAAAACTATATAAAAACAATATAAAACTATATGCCTTTTTAATCCCTTTTTAAAAGGGATTAAAATGTGCATGACTTAAAACAGCAGCAACATGAAGGCTCCAGGATATGGTCTGGTTGACCTGGTGGTGTTGGGTCATGGGTTGGGCTCAGAGGTGATCCCAGAGTCTTTGCCAGCCCCACTGATCCTGTGTGAAATACCTCAGCTCACCTGTCCAGTGGCATCACTTCTTTGTGGAGCAAATCCAGAACTACTTGAAGAATCAAATTTCCATTGATCATAGATGCATTTTCTGAAAGAGCAGTAAATGTTAGAAAGCCGATGTGAAACAAATATCATCCGGGTGCAAAGCATCAGGCTGAGAAAAGAATTTTCATTCACAATTTAGCTCCTAAAAAACCCTTTAGCTTTCTTCCTTTGAAGATGCTTTCTTCGTGTAGCTAAAGTTATTAACTTGGTACATAAGTGATGAAAAAATCAGAATTCTCATAGCCAAAATCTATATTTAAAGGAAGAGTGAAATGCTTCAATTTACAAAAAAAAAAAAAAAAAAAAAAAAAAAAAAAAAAAAAAAAACAAAAAAACCCACCAAAACAAAACCACAAAAAACTCCAAAAAAACCCCACCAAAATGAAACAAACAAACAAGAAAATCTACTCTACTGGAATTTTTGTAAAGCTTTTTGCATGTAATACCTTTTTTTTTGATGTAGTAACAAGAAGCTTAAAATGTTATTTTTTTCTTTTTCCACATTTGTATCTGTTTCCAACGCAGTTTTACATTTTAATCATATAAGTAGAAGTAATAGATTTCACTAGACCCTGGAAAACATCTTTACACTCCGTGAGATGGGGTAAGTAAACAGTATATAGAAATATTAAAATTCTTACAATTATCCAGCATTTTACAAGTGCAAGCAAGCTTACTTTGTTGTCAACAAAGGTTGTGAAGATATCCTTTGAGAGGAAAAAAAAATAAGAGCAAATAAGAGTATTTAGCATTAGAGTGGGTTCAGGAGGTGCTGATGCTGCTGTACTTTCACGTCTTGTATCAGTTATAGCTGATGTAATTCTTGATAGAATGGAGCTTGTTATAGCCTAACCAAAATATTCATCACCTTTCTCTGTGGCCTGCACTGAGTTCTAAATTGTCACTGGGGGTATTTTAAATTAGAAGTTAATCTTTACATGCCTTGGTTCATGCACACCTAAAAGCTGTAGGGTAACTTGAGTCTAAGCATGTTTTCTCTGTTTCTTCATCGTGTTAAGTGCTAGTATCCAAGACTAATTTTGGCTTGACCTCGTTGGTTCAGTTTTATGCAGCTCCCTTGCAATGAAGGCTGCAAAACGTTTATATTTTTGTCCATGCATGAATGACCTAAGTGGAACATCTTAGATGGAACATCCATGCCTCTAATTGCTTAACAATTGCTTTGTGGTGTAAGAGACCTGTTCTGCTGTTTGCAACTTTTTCAGACTTCATAAACATTTGGCTGAATTTTCTGGGTGGAATAGCTGCCTCAGGCCAAACGGGATAAAAGAGTTCAACTGTTTCTAAGAACAAGATTAAGAAAATAAGCCTTGTTTTCTCATGTTAAAAACCATTGTTTTAAGACAAAGAACGGTTTAAGACAAAACTTTGCTAATGTCTGTGTTTTAATGGCAGCAGGAGCTGGGCAGTGAGATCTCTGAGTCAACAAGGAAAGTTAGAAATTTAAAGCAGAGATGTTGCTCCCTTCTCTCCATGCTTTGCTTCTTTCAGTCTGAATTCACTCTGTCAAGCTTTCAGACCTCCTGTCCTTTCCAATGTTCCCATATTTAGGTATTTCAAACTCCCAGGCAAAAGCTTTACCTGAAATAATTTTTTGCATTTATCTTTTCCCACCAATCTAGCAAAGATGAGTTAAGGCAATTCTAGCTGCAATAGTTCAAATATTAAACCAACTCTCGATTTTTTTCTCATCAGCTTGTTCACTTGGCTGTAAGTGCAGCATTAGAATAATCTCTCCACATCAGGAAAAGAAATATAATGACGTGAGTATTACACAAAATTTGAACTGAATAGCAGACTCAACGCAATTTTAGTAGTTTTTCTCTTCATTCTCAACTTTTCTATTTTCCTCTCCAGCATTTCTGGATAGACATTCCGAGACTATCAATATGAATAGGATGTAACAACAGCCATCTGCAGGTCAGATAAACCCATCCATCAGCACATCAGCAAGTGGACCTAAAATATTTATAGAATTTTTATTCATGAGAGAAAGAAAACGTTAATTGGTGATTAACATAAGAAGGTAATAATGAACTCAAATCTGTGTAGTGCAGTTTTGTTATTACTCATTTTCTGCAGGCAAGATAAGAAAACAAAATGAAGAAATTAGTTTTCATTTGCCAGAAGAGCTATTTTGCGTAGATTACTGATGAAATGTATTTTCAAATCTGATGCATCTGTACATATCAAGATTCATTTCTCTGATCTAGTGAAATATCACAGATACTTCCCAAAAAGGGAGCTTTATAACAAACAGTAAAATCTCTATCAATCACTGTGTATTCATAATAACTCATAGCCCTGATACTTAATTACAGCTAAATATAATTTCTGACTTGAAACATTTTCAGCATTGCACTCAGCATATTCCTAACTTAAAATGCATTTTTTTTGTATTAAAAGTTCAAATGCTTTAATGGATTTGAGTCTGTCATGAAGTTGTCTACACAGTCAGCAATTACTGTATGTAAAAGTATGAAAATAAGTTCCATTTCTGCAAAACAAGCAACTCTCTTGGAAAAAAGGTAGTGTTCCTTTAAGTAGTCTTCTTCAGAGAAAGAAAAGCTGAAGTGCCATAAAAAATTATATCCATTGCTTGTCTTCTCCTAGTTTAATTCCATTTTAACTTAAATAAACATTTCTTTACATTTAGCAACATTGGAAAAGGCTGTTCTTACTCATTTTGTATGATTAAAACTACATTAGCAATATAGATGTATTAATTTACAGATACAGATACTAATTGCTTAAATATTGAGTTCAAAACTAGACACTAGTACTGGGAAGGGATAATTGGTTCTTGCCGTAGAAAAAAAACTATAATAAAGAACTTGAAAGTGCTGTCACATTTCACATAACAAGCAAAATCTCAGAATATTTGAAAAATATTCTGAAAGAAAATGTCTTGGGGCTTTCTTAATGAGAATGAATGTGGTTTGAAAAGATCAAATAATATTCACATATGTCAAATACAGGTTCTAATAACAGTTAGAGATAATGAATAAAATTAAAGTAGGTCATTTTTAGTCACTTAGGATCCAATAGGAGGCATACCTCTTCCTAACTGCTTGTTAAAATATAATTAGAAGCATTTGCTGTATTTACAAAAAAAAAACTATATCAAAGATTTAAAAAAATTAGGATGGGATATTTTACCATTCTTTAATTTTCTGTTTCTGTTTTATTAGCATTTGAGTAGCAAATGGCTTATAAATATGTTAATGTTGTAATAACTGGCATAACGCAGTCATAACCGTAAGTAATATGGCAGCTATAAATGTTTTGATAGGAGGGGTGGGGTTTTTCCTCTCATCCTGAATATGATGGCTTTAGCAATCAACAATTACCTACAAATACATGGATTGGAACATACAGAATTGTGGAAAGAAAGAAAAGTCCAAATTACGGCATTATTTGGACACCAAATATTGAATTTCGTGCTGAAAACATATGAAAATTCTTAAGAGGAAAAGAATAATGAGGGTGAGGAATGTGATATTGTCTCCTTTGAGTCTCAGTTGTCTCAGTTCAGGTGAATTCAAGATGTTCAGCACATTTCAGCACTGGTCATTTGTCCACAGTAGTGACAGGGGGAAACCCAAAGGCTTTTCAGACTGCTTGTTTTAGGTGTGAGATCGGATTCAACTGGCTCAAACTGGATCAAACCAATTCAAACCAGATCAAACCAGATCCAGCTCGATGCTCTGTGGTCAAAGATGCCCCAGCTCTTCCAACAAAAGGCCTTCTCTGCAGCTTAGGCTTCTCCTGAGGGAGTTATGTACAAAATGGACACTAAATTAATAATGTTTTTCCATCTTATCATCTATAGACAAACTGCTGAGGAGATATTTTTCACCAATGCACAAATCTTTGCATTTTGTACTAACCACCTCTGGTCTCTGTAGCAGAACACAAAATTTAAAATCAGCACTTTTATTTGTTTGCTCTCTCACAAGCAGCACAAGCTGCTCCTAAAGCCAAGTCCTCTTAATGCCACAGAACCTTTTACACCCTTCTCTTGCTAATGTATTCTTCAAGGGAAGGACTCGCATGTTTGAAGATTACTCTCAGACATAATGAAGAAACATCAGAAAGCCTGTTGGCCTAGAAAAGAGCCATTCACATCCCTTCATTTATGCATATCCCACTCACACGCTGGTAGTGTTTTGTGACACGTATTTCTATCCCCTTATCCCCGAAGTTATCAGGCACCATGTGGAAGGCAGGCATTAAAGCAAGAACATCACCCGTGACACCTAGTTAGTTGGTTAGAGACAAAGTCTTTTCCTCTTATCTCAGCAGGAAGCCACGCTACTTTGAGCCCAAAGCTTCTTGGTTCAATTTCTTGCTGGAATTGATTCCTTATAAATATGAATTACTCCTCATTTGATCTTGCCTCGTTTGTGGGCAGGGCAGCAGTGCCCCACGGATCCGTGTGTGGAGGGTCCACATAGGTTTTCAGTGTTTTCTCTCTGTGGAAAGCAAGAAATAAAGATTGGGTGCCTCTCTATGTGAGACTTTGGAGGGTGCACTGTGTTTGACAAACCTTATTGGAATGGGGCTTAAAAGCTTAGGGCAGAAAAGAGGGGAATGTGTCAGATATGCATTAAGCCCCTTCTCATCCTGTAGAAATTCATCACAGACCCCAGGGAAAATTTTTAAAGGTAGATCTATGGCTTGAGCTGGGGTCCTCTTCTGTGAATTGTCATTGCACTGTCATTCCCCAGGTCTGCAGGATTAGACAGGAGGTAAATGGAGCTGTAAAAGTGATGAAATTTGTGAAATGTAATGTAGATCCTACATTCTCGGGAAGAAATGAAACAATTATCTGCTCATGACAGAGAGGAACCAAGACCTTATCTTAGTCACCTTCCATGAGTTAAAGAGTAACAACCTACCCCTTGGCCACTATTTTGTGCTGCAGGAAATTAATGTTTATCTTTGGGCATTATCTTTGTTTTGGACATAATGTATGTGTGGACATACCTGTTAAACCTCTCTGTGTGTCTCACTGTCACTGAAGTGTTTGTAGGTATCATCTCATAGATGTGATCCCTTTCAGCTTTCAATGAGCTACAATTTCACAGAGTGGCAGAGCTTGGAAGGCAATTCTGGAGACCTTGTTCGACTCCCCTGATCAAAGCACAGCTGGAGTTCACTCTGGGCTGTGTTCAGCTGAGTTTTGAACATCTCCAGAGATGAAGGATCTCCAGCCTCTCTTGACTACCTCTTCCCAGTCACCCCACTTATCTTTTTCTGATGTTTAAGACGAATTTACTCTAGTTCAGCTTGTGCCCATTGACTCTTGGCCAGCCACTAGGTCCTACAAAAAGGATTCTGTCCCCATCCAGGATTTATCTGCTTGTTTTCCTGCACACTAGGATGCACTGCTCCTGAACTTGCAGTAGTTGATAATCCATAATTAACCAGTTCTCCTGGAACTCTGTTTGCTTCATGACCGTATCCAAAGGGATTCTTCCAATCAGGTCCCTGAACAGAGCAATTTGCCCTCCTGAATTGCTGGATTATGTTCCTGTTTGACCTCGTCCCTCTTCTCTCACGAGCCTCAAATGGCTCATCATCCCAGACATTTGTGTGCTCCCAGTGGCACCAGGGCTCTGCCTGTGCAGGGACATCTCTAATCCCTGCTGTTTGCATCCTGTGACTCACATGTTATTTACAGTTACCCTGGAGATGCTGCCAGTCCTGCTGGCTTCACAGTAAAGTCCCCATAATGCTGCCCTGTCAGCCTTGCTTTATGCACCTCTTCCAGTGCTGCTTAAAAGGTCTCCAATGGTGCAGTTGCATTTTATATGAAGTCTGGAAAACAATTGCCTTATTTGATTAGGTGTGATTGTGCAAACAGATTTCTCAGACATGCAACTTTTTTAAAAAAGGATGATATGTGACATTAAACAGCACAGCTCCATTATAGAAGCAATTAGATCACTTTGAGCAATCAAATGATGATCTATGTTGCCCTCCTTTGGGTAAGAAGTAGGTATCTTTTTTGACTCCTTTGTGGTTCTGGTTTTTTTTTAGGTTGTGCCCCATATTTTGGCCAACATTTCTGCCCCTTCTCACCGTTGGGATATCTCGACTGTGTGTGATCTATTGCTGAGGGTATAATGAGAGTCAAGTTTGCCAACACAGTCACTCCATTATCTAAGTCATTGCTCCATAAAGTTCTTTGAGGTACCTTGAATATGAAAGGCCGTATATCTCCATAAATTCTATTTTTATTCTGTAGGGTGCCCGAGCTGTGCCAATACATATTCAGTGTTCTGGGTGATGGGAAGGAAATGGGAGGGGGAAGAGGAAAAAGACCATTCTCAGCTGTGTTACACTGGCCTTTCCTTCCTCACTACACAACTATTTTTGGGTGTTTGACATTCAACTCTTGAAGTTGTTTCAGTAGAGTTATAACTCTGTAATGAAACATGGCAAAGAACTCCTTATGAGTAACAAGTCTTAAAGGACTGCCATCAAAACAGCAGTTTCTTGCTTCTAGAGCTAAGGCTAAAAGCCATATTTTAAATGTTGGTTTTGAGCATGTCATATTTACTGTGCTACCAGAACTTTTCAAAGGTGATACTGAGCAGCTCCTTTTACTCTTCCAGAACACTGCTAAGGTCTGGAAGCTGCCACACTATTCTCTCAGTGCTCTTGATTTCTGCAATCACCTTTTTGGGGCATATTAAACTGTAATTATGTTCATTTTCTATGAGGCTTAAGCATGTTATAGGCTCTTTAAAGGTGTTTTGTGGGTGTTGGATTGTAGACATGGGACAGATGTTCTACAAGCCTTTCTGATTAACATCTCTCTGTTGCATACAAGACCAGAAGAACAAGAGATGCCTCACACTCCATAAAAGAATATATGACCATAAAGGAGATAAAAATTTTTGCATGAAATTTGATTTCTGAGCAATTTATATATATATACACCTTATAAAATGAAATTAAGAGGGATTAAAGTCAACTATAGGGCTGCTTCAGCATTTCAAAATATGGATAATTAAGTGAATTTCAGTAAATAACATAATCATCCTGAGGATGCAGCTTGGCTGGAAAACTCTCAAGATTTGGCATAACATTTTGGCAGTTGTGTTTCTGGCAAGGACAGAATCAGGATGTTATAATGCAGGAAAATTTTTTAAAAAATTAGAAGAAAAGTAACTTTTTCAAGTAAGATAATTTGTGTGGAGTTGATTACAGGTAACGTTAAGTTGCAAAGTCAGAAGATTATCTGGTTCAAGAAACTTCAGTGTCTGAATCCCAAGTTTTTGTTACTTCATTGTGGAGAGAAGAGCCGTGCACCTGATTTTGACTTTGTGTTATGTGCTCTGACTGCATTGTATCGAGAGCTGCATTATAATGTCACTCCACATTAGGCTTCATATAAAAATATTTAATATATTTCTGATTTTCCTCTGTCTAGTTCTTCCATCCCTGGTCTCTGTTATTTGTGCCCTATGACTCTTACAATCCTTGTGCTCTTCTTATGGATTATCTGATGGATTTAGCGTTGGAAAAACGCAGACATCTATCTTGAGGTGCATTAATTGTAAGTTGAATGGATGGCTGCACACCTTCAGCATTCTGTTTTTAATGTTGTCATGGGTGTCATCTCTGTTTCCAGCTTTTTGGGTTTATTGCACTTCTATTTTCTGTAATTTTCTTGAAAAGCAGAAGGTAGAGTTATGCTGTGATGAATGAGTTGGGGAGCCTATAGCTCAGGCAGTAGTTTGTTCAAAGATTGACCATTGAATGTAAAGTATGCAAGGCTAAGAACAGTTTTGATATGATCCATTGTCGAATGTGCAGTGATTCATTCTCCTTTTCTAAATATGCTCTCTTGGCTGTAGTTCTACCATTTGTCACATTTTTCTATTAATAAGTACCCAGAAGGACAAAAGCATGAGCAGGCTTTCCAAAGTTCAGTATGAAATAAATTAATCTGTGAGAAATATCTTCTTGACATAACAGAACACACACCTGACAGCGTACCACGTAAATTAGCAGCCTCTGAGATGGTAGCTGCAAAATGATAGCACAGGGAAAGCTTTCCCAAAAGGTGATATTGAGAGCTGAATGGGAATTTCATGCGCATTTGGGAATATTTGGCTCTCATTTCAGGTTATTTTATTCATAGTTCTGTCTGTGATGAGGCGTGTGGCTATATTTATAGGGACATCATCTTTAAACCCGAGCAGGAACTGTTGCCAGTCTCAGATGAAAAAAGCAGGTAAACATTTACTTTATATCGCCTCTCTTTGGCAAAGTTATAAACATATGATAAAAGTTAATCACAGGTTTATATTCTTCACTGAGTGGGGGGCATGGTAATCTGGGCTCCCAAGCAGATGCATGGCTGCATTGTTATATGGCCGTAGGCTGTGAGGTTCATGGCCAAGTTGCTCAAGGAATTCACGATCTTGAAATACTGCAACACACTGGAATCTGCAGGATTTGAAATAAATTAAAGGCAGAGAAGAATTTGTGTGTTTTATCCTCGCAGAGCAAAGCCTCCTTACTGCTGATTCTACTGTGAAGATCGGGAGGGTGTTGGTTACTCAGGCAATGATAGCGCTGGATTAAAAACAAGCCAGGCTGGTACAGATCCAGGGTAAAGAGTGCTAGCTGAGAAAAAATGAAAAGGTAAGCACATATGGCTGAACAGCTGCTTCAAATTTATAAAATATCTTCTTTAATCCCTGCAGCTTTCTTGGCTTTTTCCTCCTAATGCCGTTCCTTTACAGCAAACGCTGTGAAAATCATTCTGGTTTTTTTTTTTATTGTAATTTTCCCCAAATATTAAATCACTTCCATTTCAAGTTTATAGTTTTGGCTTTAACCTAGAATACCCCAAATGCAGAAGTAAATAATTCTAGAGGAGCTAAACAGAGTTTCAAGTCATAAAATGGAGAGAGAGTGAAGGAGAAGAAAAATTGTTCTACAGTAAGTCAAATTATTTATTCTTGTATTGTTGGTATGATTTTTTTTTTCCTTACTGCTTTTGCTGCAGCAACTTCAAATATATGCATGATCTTAGACCAAATAAGGGAATTTTTCTTGCCTCAGTTTTAGGATAATAGTTTTTGACAACGGTAACTTTCTCTACTTTGCCTTGAAATTCTCAAAGCCCATTTAAGACATTAATTTATGAAATTTAAGAATATACCTAAAGGGAGAGAAAATATTCCAATTTTCAGCCATGAAATACAGTGATTGCTGCAGTGTTCATCAGTAGAACACAGGGAGTGTAGGACAGAATAGAGATTGAATATAGAGGAGTGGCTCCTGTCCATGATAGTCTTAATCCATTAAAACTTTAATATGGTCCAGTTTTTATAGGAAATATTTACAACTAAATTGTCTATCTCTACAAAAGAGCCCAATTTTTCTCCTAATATACTCACTTTTATTTTGATTCTTATTAGTTGTGGGAAGTGTAAGTCAAACAAAAATTCTAATCTTTTTTCTGAGAAAAAGGTCATGTTTCAGAAATTGATTTTCTTTTCAGGTTTTCAATAAATGAATTTCTTTCCGATGGCATTTTAAAGAACTATAAGTTTTTCAGGATTTTTCTCTACAGCTGAGCATTTTTTAATCATTCAACCAAATTGATGAGAGAAATGCCAAACTTCTGCTTTTATTTTCAAATTTAGATGGGCATGTTCTTGACTGAGTTGGGTTTTAATATTATTTTTGTTTTACTGCCTTTTGAAAGGAAGCAAAACTAAAAATGTTGCCCCAAACTCAACTTCTTTGTGCCAGAAGTGCTCTGGAGTCCAGACCCAGGTGTTAATTTGGGTAAGGGAAGCAGTACATTTGCATCCTGATGAGATTTCTCTTGGCCTTTGGCTGCTTTTTTATGGAGTCGTTGATTTGAGCTCACTGTAAGGGCTTTGTCCAGCACTTGGACATGGACGTAGACTCCTGGATCCCATTTTTTTTTAATATTGTTTAAAAGTCTGTGACCAGACTTTTTTCAACTTCCCCAACAATACCTGGTGAAACAGGAACCCACAAAGACTCCAACTGACTTCGTGTTTAAAGAAAAATACATTTAAAGAAATCTTTCATGTATTGTAACAGATGTCAAAGAGAAAAATCTCCAGTTAAGTGGGTTTTTTTCCCCTAAATACCTCTAATACCTTCACTTTTGGATTTAGAACACCTAAAGTACTCCAGGAGGAGAAGTGTTTTCACTGTTTAATGCTTCTCAGTGTTTGGACATGCCTTAGCTTTTGGTCAGCCCTAAAGTGATCAGGCAGTTGGCCTAGATGACCATTGCAGGTCCCCGTGAAGAGAATTTTATTCTTTTATTATTGTTATTATTACTAGACTGTAAATATATTAATGTGCTATGAGAAATGATTGTAAAGGTCATTCTTTCACAAACAGAGAACTGCAAATTACTTCAAGCTTTGTTTCCCTTTGTGTAGTAATCTTTTATGTGTGTTTTTCTATAGCAAGAGTGAATAATCTTAGTTTGACAGTACAAGTATATTTTGCAGAGGGGAAAAAATCTCCAGAGTTATGATCACGTCAGCGCTTGGCAGCTCAGTAGATCTGTATTTTCCTATTTTCTCTCAGCACATGGGAGTTTAATAGCTTACCTGTAGAACAGGAAGTTTAGACCTGGTCTTTAAAGACCTATGTCTCATTCCAGAGGAGACCTCTATCATTATTCCAGCTAGGCTGACAACATGGAACACACTGTCAAAGTCCTCTAGGTAATACCCTTATTACATGTGTCATTAGAGGATGTTTGCCATATCTGCTTTAACACCGCAGACATTTTAAGTAGGTTATTCCATCACTTTGCCATTTTGATTATGACAACAAAATGACACCATATTGAAATGGATTTTGGAAAGAAAGGCTAACTGTCCAAAGAGGTCCATGCTCGCTCTAATTAAAATTGGCTTAGGTGGCACAACCTTCATAATTCAGACTATGGCTATGAAGGATATGCATGTTGAAAGCGCTCTTTGCTCATTAGTGCTATTTCTGTCAGACACTGCTACCTGCTCTTTTCTTAATGAATGCTAAGCCATCTCTTTAGAAGATTGTGCTGCTTCCCTGAACTGAGGGAACTGTCTTATTTCCTCCCAAGTTCGTTGAGAGTAAAATCGGGGAGTCACCTCTTTGACATTTCCCAACCTCTGTACTTATTTATCTCTTTGAGACCCTGCGCTCCAGAGATATCACTGTCTTAATTAAGAAGAAGGATGTGACCATGGTAAATTGACTGATTCCATTGATTAAGGACTAGCTGTACAAGTAACATTGATTTTAACAGTGGGTCTACATAAATGTAATTGTTCGAACATGGGGCTGCATAATTATGGTGATGTACGAGAATAGTTGGTTTGTCCTTTTCAACCTTCACTAACATTCTTTTGCATGGTAATGTACCTCGTTCAATTAGCAGAAATCTTAAATGTTACAAAATGTCTTTTGTGAAGGCACACAGTAATCATTATAGTCTAATTTAATCTAACAGCATCAGACAGATACATCTCTTTCTTTCCCTTTCTTTGTTTCTAGATTTTTCTCCCCTACCCTTTTTTTTTTTCTTTTTTACAGTTCTTAGGAGCACTCATACACCCATAAATGAAAAAAGAAAAAAATGAGAGAGTCTTCCTTGTTCCATATTGTAAAATGTATGATTTTGAGCAAGAACCCACAGAGTTAATTTATGATTAGGGACTATTTGCTTTCTTCTTTCCCTAGTTCAGATTCTTATGGGGCATACTGGACATATTCTTAATCTACCCAGCAACTTCATCAGCCCTACCTCTGGTAGAAAAATTTCATTTTTCCCCAAATGTGGACAAATGTCATGTCTTTTTTCGAATTAACCATCCACCTGTCTGTCTCTCATTCCATGCTCCCTTAAACCAGTGTATCCTTGATTGTACATCTCTGAAATCCCTTTTTGTGAGGAATTCATAAGGCTTCAGTGCAGGCCTTACTTTTAATGCAAGTCAGTAAGCAGAATCTGGAGAGCCAGAAATTTAAGGAAGGAAGTGGAAGAAAGCAACACAAAAGCTGAAGTTTTAATTGCTGCAATAAATATGTGGACCACTTTCAGAATACAGAACTTGTGCTACCAGTTCATAATTATTTTTTATACTGTATTCTCCAGACAGAGCAGAACTCCATGGGGCATTAGGTTGTTAAGTCTTTTGGGCAAGAACTCTCTGTTGGCAAAGTGTTTATACGGCTGGTGAGTAATTCTTGGTAAGAAGTAATAACTTAGTTTTGTAGGGTTGTTTATTAGCTCAAAAAACTGATTTTGTAGCACCGTAACTTACTTGGAAGTCTGAGTCAAAGAGCTCAACCACCAGTTTCCCTTCTCCTTCCATGCTTTCACGTCTATTTTCAGTAAGCACAAAACTGGGAATTTTCACATTCCCAAACTGCTTTGAGTTTACCTTTTTAATACTACTTATAACTGGAAGATACAGATATACTTGAAACCTCAGTTCAGTGAATAATATTAGCTTGACAGAGGGAATCCATGTGGATTGAGGGACTCACTATGGCCAGTTTTGGATAAAGGTCTTGGTCATTGATATCCCAACCCCTGGACGAGCTCTTAGGCTGGAAATTCCACCAGGTAGGCTCAACAAAGGATCAGTGGAGGGTTGGGGCTGTCAGGCCCAATATTTCAGCTTACTTGCAGAAGCTTTCTCCCCTTCATCAGCCCAGAGCCCAAGTCCAGCAGCACTCCAAAGGATGGATATAAAAACAGTTAAAAATGTGTCCTGCTTGTCCTGAAAATGTTTTTGTTGACATGTGCTTTGCAGTTGATCATTGCCTAAGTTGTCACATGTTCCTGTACCAAAACCTGCTGCCAGGCTGGACACTCCAGATAATGCTGCGGTCATGGTATGGCAGGTGCCCTTGAAAAGTTTCCCTTACCTTTATTTCCCTGCTACAAAATGCATCAATATTTATTTCCCATATCTGCAGCAGGAAACACTTGGGATAATCAGTCTCTTCCATACTATCAAAACCAGGCAAAAGCTGTCCTTGCAGTGCGTGTGCATGAGTACATGATATATCTAAATGAGAATGAAAGCCCTCCAGCAATCAAGTATGCACACAAGTTAAGAGAAGTGACACCAATACACACACTTCAGCACATATACATGCATACGCACAAAAAAATCATATCCTGGATTTAAAAGGCTTCAAGATTAAAGGCCCAAGGGGCTTAAAACTTAAAGAAATATTTCTTCCACCTCATTGCATATTCATGAGTGAGTATTTTGGCAAGCAGGCTGAGCAAAATAGCTTACAGAATTATGGAAGGGAGATTATTGTTGATTCCTGTGTGCCACAACAGTGCTTTCACAGAGAGAAAAGAAAATGTAAATAATCATCCAAATGACTGCATTGACACAGGTGAGTCCGAGGGCCCCGTGCAGCTCAGGTCTTGTTACAAATTTTTGATCCACGTAAGCTGCAAAATTTAGAAAAAGGGTTCTCCAGGAGCCAGCCCTTCCTGGAGACAGGTTAAAAGGTAAGAGAGGAAACCCGCCCTGCACAGCATGAGGCTGCAAAGGCAGCTTTTCTCTGCTGCTTTTTGTTTGGCCCAGACCTAAAGCTCCCACCAGACACCAGGGGTTTGTGTGAGGTTCTCGTGCATTCCACCAAATTTACTCTCAATTACTGTGTGAGATGAAGAGTTGGCAGAGGCTGGTTTTAATTTCCAGGGTTTTCATTTTTTTATGACCAACCCCTTCTGCTGTGCTGGTTACTTACCTGGATTTTTCTGTCTTTCAGTGGTTTTTGTTTGTTTGTTTCTTTGTTTGTTTTCTTTTTTCCCCTCATATTTCTTGCCAAGACTATAATTTCTGAACATCTTTTGAGGTAGAAAAATATTTTTCTCTGTATCACTTTGGTAGATGTCCTGAATAGACATTATGCTAGTGCTTTATATATACCTGATTAACAAGCAAAGTTCAAGAAACTCCAGGGATAAAACTGAGTAATATTAATGAGACAAAAGTAGATTCTAAGAATAATAGGTAAATAATATGATTAAGATAGCAAGAAACCAACTCAGTGAAGAAGTAAAAAAAAAACCAAAAGGCAGTTTGCCACTTGTGCACATTTACTCAAATTGACTTAATTTACATAAAAGCAGAGTGAACAAAGGATAGATTCTTCAAAAAAGCACATTTTGCCTCTATGCTCTGGTAGCAAGCAGACAACACTGAAGACAAAATTACTGATCCCTTTGAAAGCAGAAAAGGTGCTTAGCAATATGAAAAAAGTAACAATACAAAGAACAAATGCACTGCTACATCCAGCACACAGGACACACCAGGATTCAGTATCTCACTCTAACAGCAGAGCCTTGATTTCTGACATGAGAGATCACAAACTTTCCAGTAAAAATATATAATTTTTCTTTTCCATAAGCAAAGGAGTAGCTCTCATGGAAGTATGGAAGCGGAATTCCAGCGTTGCTCCAGTTGCTGTAGGGATATATAGAAACCTGTAGCCAGGAAAAAGTGTTGTTAGCTTCATCCAGAAACCCTCCTTCCAGGGTAAAATAACACAGATTTCACAAAATAACTTCCTTCAAAGTTAACATTTATTTTCACCATGAGACTTCAAAATATTTATATTCTACAGAAATATTTCCAGTTTGTGCACAGCCAGAGTTCCTTTACCCCTCCTGATGAGCTGTTTCTCCTACAATACAGCCTAGTTGTAGTAGGCTAGAAAGAAAAGCCATACTTTTCTTTCTTTTTCTTTGTTTTTTGGGTTTTTTTTTTTTTTTTTTTTTTTTCTACCTCCCTAGTATCATGCTTTGTAGGTTTTATCCGATTCCCCTGGGAACTTGACACCATCTCTCCCTGGGTCAGTTAAGCTTGACCTAATTCTTGTCAGGGGAGACAGGGTGAGCTGGTGGGTTCATTTTCAGAACACCAAACCTGTGGTCCTTGGCTGTCATTTAAGGCACAAATTCAGGTGCTGCCTGATCTCCTCAGGGATTTGGGACCCTGAGGCATGACAGGGTGACAGGGCATTGCAGTGGACAGGGACATGGGGGCAGGCTCATCTTTGGCATGTGCAAGGTGGAAGAATAAGTTAGGATGTCAATTTTAATAGTCCTCAGTAGTCCTGAGGCCCAGCTTCCTGCCCTGTGGCATTGTCAGTGGAGACAGAATACCTGAGGAGAATGGGGAGCAGACACACAGCCAGAGCACAGCCTGGATCTAAAATGGTGCCTGGCCTAAGTAATTTTTTAATGTGAAATAACAGAAGTTCTCCCTCTCATTTATACATCTGGTTAAACACACCAGAGCAATGCATTTCCCTGTGCTTCCTCTGCACTGGAAGCAACAGCTCCAATTGAATTCCTACTGACAGTCTACAATTACTTCAGCAGAGAGCAAAGCACAGCCCAAAACTTTGGGGAAGTGTTTGTACCTTAGACAAGGCCATAGGATTAGTGTGTGAACGAGTGGAAATGTGGCTGGGGGCTATATGTGGTGACAATTCACAGCACATCCATCCCAGTGGAGATTTATGGATCTGCAGCCTAAAATATCCCACCTTCAAATTATTTTACTGACCCCACCTTGAAATAAAGTAGTATTGTGAATATAGAATTCATACTATTAAAAATATTCCTAATATTATGGGTCTAAAGACAGATTTTGTTTTAAAAGTAGATTTTTTTGGTGAGGTTATCCCACTGTCTTGAGCTTTTGCAAGGATGGGTGTAGCACACATCAGCAATGTCTCTCATCTGTGTCTCAGTGACATAAAAAAGGACTCTGATGGTCCTGTGTGGACCTGTAATGCTGAGCCCACAATTAACATTTCTTACATTTACAATTAGATGCTTCAACTTGACCCTTCTGCCACAGATTTTATTACCAATCTTCTCCTTTGCCTTCCTTGAAAACATTCCTGATTGTTCTTAAATCAAACAAGAGTATTGTAAGGACAGCTCATTGGTACCACTGTTCGGAGTGCTGGGATCTTGAAAAGTTGTTTCCATTTCCTGACAGCCTTCCATTTTCTCTTGTAAAAGCTTGAAATCAGACTCAGCTTTTCCAAAAGAAATACTGCAAGGTTGGTTGTAGTTTTGAATGTGTTAGATACGAACTCAATTTCTAGGATTTAATTGTAGGTTTGTGACCATTAAAAACTTTAGGAGGTACTTCACTATTAACACAGAGAAATGTGCAGTTTTCAGAAAGTGAAATGAGATGGTGAATTCTTCCTAAACTACATTTTTAAAATTTATATCTAGCTGGTTGATGTAAAATCTTGTCATTCACAAGTATTTAATATGCATCCTGACACAAGCGACAAAGTTTCATGTTAGTTGCTCAACTATTTTAAATAAGGAGAGAAAATATTTCATTCTTTGAAATGTTTCAAATACAGATCTGGTTGTACTCCTCTAGCACTTTGAGAATTCTTTACACAAAGTGCCTTTGTTAGAACTCTGCTTTTTGTGGATTGGTGTTTTTTGTTTTTATTTTTTTTTTTTTTTTTATTCAAAGACTCTAGGCTAGTATTTCCAAAGGCCTGTAGACCAAATCTCTCCCACTGCGCCTCAAAAATGTCAAGGTTCAAGGGAATTTTTTGCTCTTCAGTCTAACCAATGAAACAGTAAATTTTAGGGATGAGTATCCAGAAGCATCTTGTATCCTGGGTATTTTCCCAGTTCTGTTTGCCTTTCACCAAGCTCATGTGTGCATGAATAAATGATGAAGACAAATTTCTGGTAGCCAAAATGGCAATTGTTCTTCTAACCCATTTCAGAATTTTTTTCTCAAATGCCATAAACTTTTTGAAGATGATGAATTTGTCAATGCAAATAACCTTGGATCCTAAAGAAATTCTATTTTTTTTTCATTTTGGTTGGTTTTTTAAAATTTCTTGTTTGAGGAAATTAGCTAAGCCAAGCTTGTCTTCACACAAAAGTCAAACCAAAGTAATTTGAATCGCTTTATAAATCGATTTTGCTAAACCAATGTGAACACTTGTTTGGACACTCCCAAATTGATTTTGTCCAGGCTTATATTGATCCAGCTTAAGTCAGGAAGGAATTCACTTAAGGTAAATTAATGCAAGTCTGAAATAAAAAGTGCCCACATTGGGTTTGCATGGGCTTGCTCAATTGGTTTAAAAATGCACTTTTAATTAAAGTGATGTAACTTTGTGTAGGCTGGGCCTAACACCATAGAGAGAAATCTTTGGCTTGCAGAAATGGTGAGCTCTGTCATGTCCTGAAAGGGCTTGAGGTGTAGTTCAGGGTATTGCAAGGTTTCTGCATTGATACTTGAAACAGTTTAAAATAACTTTGAAAGTGTGTAGATCTCCCCACTCAGAGAAAATACACCTCTACTCACTCCAACAATTTTCTGTTTTTTCCAATCATCAGTATTATTTCCATTAAGATAAAACACGAGAGTGAAACAAAATCTGATTTCTGAGCTTATGAACTTTTCAAAATCTTCACACATATTTTAACTTTTCAGCTCTCTGCTGCCTTTAAGCAAAACCATCTTCAGGACAATTTCCTTGACATCACACAGGCATTGATTTTGAAATAGGCAAGCACCTCTTCCATATTGGGGACTAATTTCATTGTTGAGGAACAATTGGGCATTTGCTGGCTTCATAACTAACACTGTCTTGCTAATGTAAAGCAATCAGTTTTCATTGTACTGCTAATTGTTGAATTTCCATGTGCACTTCAATACACAATTACCAATTTTTCCTCAAATCTATCTGTCCAGCAAAGAGGGTCTAGACACCTGTAAAGTAACCCTGAGTAATGATTTGAAAAAAAGACTTTAACCTTCACAGTGCTGACTGGAGTTGGCAATCAAAATCTGAGATTATGCAGAAACCTCTGTCTCAGTATGTGCTTTGTTTGCTGAACTCTTGCCTGATGCAAAGTACAGTTTGAGGGAATTGCATTACACACTGGCAAGTAGGAATCACACCCATACCCAACTCCCTGATCTCCCCAGGAGCAGAAAATAACAAATTGCATCACAGAATACTAGGTTAGAAGAGATCTTCAAGATCATCCAGTCCAACCCAGCCCTAACACCTCAACTAGATCATGGCACCGAGTGCCACTCCAGTCTTTCTTTAAACACATCCAGGGATGGTGACTCCACCACCTCCCTGGGCAGGCCATTCCAGTACTTTATCACTCTTTCTGTAAAAATTTTTTTCATAATATCCAACCTATATTTCCTTTGGTGCAGCCTGAGGCTGTGTCCTCTCATTCTGTCAGTGCTGCCTGGAGAAGGACACCAACCCTAGCTGAGCACAGCCACCTTTCAGGGAGTTGTAGAGAGTGATGAGGTCACCTCTGAGTCTCCTTTTCTCCAGGCTGAACAACCCCAACATGTTTTCAGAGACAAAGCCATTCATGGACAGTAATCCTGGCTGCTGTTGGATGGGGCACCCCTGCTGGAGGGCTGCTCTACTTCACTTTCAGAGATTGCCCTTTGCAGCTGCTTCGTTTCTGTGGTATTCCCACTTCTTCCCTTTGCTCTGCAGGGAATATCATGCCCTGGATTCCCGAAATTCAGTTCACTTATAAACCAGGAGACCTTTGCTTCATTGTAGATCTGGCAAAGTGGCTTTGGCATTGCTGAATCAACCAGCTGTATTTTCCATGGAAGAGTTGTCATCTCTCTGCTGTCGTCTAAATAAGTAGCTGAGCTTGGCCAGTGCCCATTTCTTTCTGTGTCTCCCACAAGCAGGAAAAATAGCCAGTGGATAAGATTCATCTGCGCAGTCACTGTGATGTCCTGTCTTAACCTTTGCTGTTCTACGCACACACAAAAAAAGGAGTTTCTTAAACCTTTGCACTATTCGTTATTTGTATCATTCTTGGAAATAAATTTGGAAATTTCCACTTTGGAAAGGGCGAATCCTATCTTTTACGTAAAGTATTCCTACTAAAACCTTTTAGAACAAGATTTACTCTTCTGTAGTTGACAGGTTTCTATTTGTAAGGCATTTCTATATCAATGCTTTAGGAGTCGTCCCTCGTTTTGTAGCTGTGCATTTGCTTTCTCTTTCCCCAGACTCAAGTTTGTACTTCTCTGTATTTAATTTCATCTTGGTCATGTGAATGTTAGAGAGATCCATAGAAAGGTCAAGTGGGATGGGTCACTGAGGTTAAACTGCTTCGTTGCCAAATTTGGTTTGAGGCACATTTGTGCAATGGACTAGAATATTTGCAAAATATTTATCCCTGTCACACCTGTGTTTTTTCAAGCCTTGTGTTTCTAACACTGGACTCTATCTTAGCAGTGAAAAAACCTCTGCTGAAGTCTTAAGCTTACTGAAGTGTAAGAAAATGACTTGAAAAGAAAGGTACACCTACTGGAGGAGCCATTGGCTCAGTTTCCACTGCCTGAAGAGTGCCTACATGGCTTCAGTGACCTCTTGGGTTTCATTAGCCAACTGTGCTGTCTTGTTCACACTTTTGTTTATTTTTTTGTTATTGTCTACAGGCATTTGTGTCTTTGGGGTTGCTACACCGCACCTAACCAAGTCTTGTGGTAAGCCTGAGGATTTTAATTTTCTTATTCTTGACTTCAGGGTCTCTTGGAATAGGTTCATCTCTTTTTTAAAAGTTATTTTTCCAAGTTTTATTTTCACCTAGAATACTGTGATGCGATTCTTCCTGAACTGTGTCACTTTTTTTTTACAGACACCCATAGACTCCACAGTTAGACTTTTCTTTGTTACTATTCTTGATAATTCTTAAATTTCGAATTGCAGTAACAACCAAAGGCGCCACTTTTGAGAGTGATGGTTAGCTGTTAGCATTGAAGATCTGCAAATTCAGCTACCACCAAGGAAAAAAAAGAGTAAAAAATGAAAACCATGAGTTGTGACAATTAGCAACAAATAAAACACAATTAAAAAAAAGGAAAGACATCATAGATGGTTCCTTAATATAGCCATAATGGTTACAATAACATTGAGGTTTGGCTTATTGAGGAATGTGAGTTAGTAGAGAGTTTATGTCCTGTACATAGAGGCATGAAAGGCAGCACAAAAATCAGTCTCAGCAATGAAATAGAATCCTTGAGAAAGAGATATCATTGAAATGAGTGATATCAGGACTCAAAGTGCACAGGTAAGAGAGGAAGGAAAGAATTTCAGAAAGGTGGCTACATGTGCACTGTGTGGACAGATTTCTCATCGGATCTGTGCAGCACCTGTGATGCAAAAAAAAAATGAAAACAAAAGATTCAGGTCACAGACAGGATGAAAATAAAATTATGTGTAAATCTATAGATAATGATGGAAAAATAAATTAAATAAAAGTTTTAAAAACACAAAATACATGCTAACACTTGGATCTATCTCTTGATATTGGCAATTCTTACAAGAAATATTTTTTTTTAAATTTTCATATAAACTTGAAGTTCAGAAATGCACAGATTTTATTCTTTCAATACCGAATTGGAGAATGAGACAGTTGCTGCCTGAAAGTAGAGGAAGAAAGGACAAACTCGTGCTTTTTATTATAAACCTTCAGAGTCTATAATGTTAAACTTGATCTGATCTATTTCCACTCATTCTTTTCTTTCTCTGGTCACTGCTTGCTCTGTGTGGCAAAGGGTAACAAAAATTAGGGAATCAAGGTAAAATGCATTATTATTCAGGGTTTTCCTTATTTTGCTGTTAGAATATAATTCTGTGCAGAGCAAGCTCAAGAGCAGCAGATACCTAAGAATCTGTCAAATAGCACTGTTAACTATAATAATTTATCCTATAATTTAATGTAGCCCTGACCCCTGTCATGAGTTAATACACCATGAAGAACAGTGTGCAAAATACATGCTTATTAATGAATTGGAGAAATAATGTGACATTGTTTTTTGCCATTTCCCAGGAAATATCTTAATATGGGAGTTAGCAGAGCCTAGACAATTTTTGCTATGTAATTATGTCTGTCCATATCTTACTAACTGGCGCTGTGATTAAAAGGTTTGTAATATTAATTATTCTATCTGCCTCCAATTGTTTGATTCAAGCCAAAAGCAACAGTATGGAGGAACCTCTTATTTTCTCTATTTTTTGCCAATGGAGTGTTTTAACTACAAATTCTTTGTATATAAATGCTAGCAACAGATGTATACATTTACTAGTGCTGTATAAAATTCATAATTCCTCAGAGATCACGCAGTGCCCCAATTATTCTTTTACTAATGATCATCTCTTCTGCTTGTTGAGTGGCACAAGGCCCTAAATACATCGGAGCTGTTCTAGAATTTCTCTGCTTGTAGGCAGGGATTCATTTGAGGATTAACATGGAAGGGGAAAGGCTTGTGGTGCTGTGATTTTGCTCCTGATATTTCTGTATCCTGTTTATTTTCTGTATATTCTTGCATCTGATGTCCTGTCAATGCTGCTTGGCCCAGGTGATGTGCTAGGGTTTAATTACCTACAGGGGAGAGTGCTCCTGCACCTCAGAGAAGATTTTTGAGAACACCTCTCTGTGCTCACATACTTCGGAACTAATTCTGAAAACCACAAATTGAGACTTGGGATATTAAATAATTTTCCTTCTGCACAATATCTGGTTGCATGTTGGCATTGGGAGTATGGAACTCTGCCTAAAAACTCCTGATGCTGAAGAATTTATCAAAATTGAGGAAAAACTCCTTTCATAGCTGGACTAGAGATGTACTCTGAGTTTTCCTTGAGACTCCCAAATGTGTCTTAAGCTGAGAAGTTTCAGTCAAAAAAGGAACTTGTGCTAAGAATACTGACAGCTGTGGAAAGGTGCAGCTTTAGGGCAGTGAATGCCTCCAGAAAAAGGAGACCCACCCAGCAGACAACTTCCATAGGGGCTCCTATTGCTGTAGCCACAGTGCTGGCAAAGAATGAGTTTCATCCTCTAAGATAAAAATATAACAAGTGTTTCTAGACTAGGAATCTAACAACAGTGTTATGCTATAAAATGGAGACAATTCTCCATACAGCTTCATTTTTCAAAAATTGAGACCTTAAATTTTGTGTTTTAATTATCTGATTAGAAAACCCCACTCATAGATTCAACAAAATATTTTTTTACGATGCATAGCTTCAGTTTTCAATCAAATGTTTGAACATCAAGCAAGTGGGATTCTTGGACAAATCAAAGAGGCAAAGAGTTTTTTTGGGTTTTGTTTTGGTTTGGTTTTCTGTAATTCCCATAGAAATGGACAGCCCTAAGTGGTTTGATTTTTCCAGATCAATGAAAACGAACAAGTTCACACTGATATTGTATCTGACCACTTGCTTAACAATGGACTTGATGGGGTAAATTCTGAGCAGTTTTAAAAGGCATTGATTTGTTTGCTTGAGCGTTTATTAGGATTTTTTTTGACAACTAGTAATTTTCCTGTAGAAATTCTGGGTCATTTTACACTCACTTGATTCCTCTGAGGTTTTCTAACCTGACTTGTATACCTCGTTCAATAGCAGTGAAAGGGTTAACTGTCTGGGTGTTTTTAGGTTTGCACTGTACACAGGGACTTGACATTTTCACACTAATTAAACCAGGCTGCCTCAGTCACTCTGTACATGTAACTCATATTTAATTCAATGGAATCGTTGAGTGTGCATTGGTGGAAGAGTTGGGTCCATACTTGTCCTATTGTGACAATCAGGAAATGTCTTATCTGGTGATATATTTAATTTACTCATAGCCTTAATATGGAAATACTCAAGTCTTTGAAATATTTCACCCAAATTAAATATTTGTATCAAAGAGAGAAGTCTTAAAATCTTCCTTTAATCCAAACTTTCCATAATTTGGGACTTGGACGTATACAAGAGCACCACCTCCAGTACAGTAATGGTGTTGTTGCAGTTTTTGTTTCTGGCATGTAATATGAGTGATACTCATCTTCATATGGGGGTGTGGGACTTTATGGTTCATAATATTTCATGGATTTAATTTCATAATCAAATGTGTATTTACTGGAATCCCATGTAGAAGTGCCTCCTTTTCCCATTAATTACAGGAAATATGAAGATTTCTGGTGTCTCTGAGGTAGTTTTTATAGGTTTGCAAAACAAAAACCCAGGTGCTCTGGCTACCTCTAGATGTAAGGTCAGACTCACAACACAGTAATTAAAGAATCATGGAATGGTTGGAGTTGGAAGTGATCTTAAAGGTCTTCTTGTTCCAACCCCACTGCCATGGACAGGGATATCTTCCACTAGACCAGGTTACCCAAAGCCCCATCCAGCTTGGCCTTGAACACTTCCAGGGATGGAGCATCCACAAATTCTCTGGCCAACCTTTTCCAGAGCCTCTCCATCCTCACAGTAAAGAATTTTTTCTTGGTGTCTAAATCCACCCTCTTTCAGTTTAAAGCCGATCCCTCTTGCTCTTGTAAAAAGTCCCTCTCCAGCTCTCTTGTAAGCCCCCTTTAGGTACTGGAAAGTGCTATAAGGTCTCCTCAGAGTCTTCTCTTCTCTTCTCTTCTCTTCTCTTCTCTTCTCTTCTCTTCTCTTCTCTTCTCTTCTCTTCTCTTCTCTTCTCTTCTCTTCTCTTCTCTTCTCTTCTCTTCTCTTCTCTTCTCTTCTCTTCTCTTCTCTTCTCTTCTCTTCTCTTCTCTTCTCTTCTCTTCTCTTCTCTTCTCTTCTCTTCTCTTCTCTTCTCTTCTCTTCTCTTCTCTTCTCTTCTCTTCTCTTCTCTTCTCTTCTCTTCTCTTCTCTTCTCTTCTCTTCTCTTCTCTTCTCTTCTCTTCTCTTCTCTTCTCTTCTCTTCTCTTCTCTTCTCTTCTCTTCTCTTCTCTTCTCTTCTCTTCTCTTCTCTTCTCTTCCTCTTCTCTTCTCTTCCTCTCCTCTCCTCTTCTCCTCTCCTCTCCTTCCTCTCCTCTCCTCTCCTCTCCTCTCCTCTCCTCTTCCTCTCCTCTCCTCTCCTCTCCTCTCCTCTCCTCTCCTCTCCTCTCCTCTCCTCTCCTCTCCTCTCCTCTCCTCTCCTCTCCTCTCCTCTCCTCTCCTCTCCTCTCCTCTCCTCTCCTCTCCTCTCCTCTCCTCTCCTCTCCTCTCCTCTCCTCTCCTCTCCTCTCCTCTCCTCTCCTCTCCTCTCCTCTCCTCTCCTCTCCTCTCCTCTCCTCTCCTCTCCTCTCCTCTCCCTCTCCCTCTCCTCTCCTCTCCTCTCCTCTCCTCTCCTCTCCTCTCCTCTCCTCTCCTCTCCTCTCCTCTCCTCTCCTCTCCTCAGTTGGGACCTCAACTCTTTAACAGAAACCTGTTCTCATAGGAAAGTTGTTCCTCCCCTCTGATCATCCTCTGGACCCATTCCAGGGACAGATCCGTGTCCTTATGTTGAGAGTTCCAGGGCAGTACTCCGGATGGGATTTCATGAGAGCACATTCTCCTTTTAATCCTGACCCAGCAGCTCTCTGCTGGCCCCTCATCAGGAATACCCAGCACTCCAGAGGGTCATTGGCTCAGAGGGTGACAACCTCTCCTTTTCTTTCCAGAGAACTCTGTGTCTTTCCATTCTAACACTTTAATCACAGGAGCCATCCCACCCCACCTCTGGAATGCCAGTGAGATCCCAGCCCTGCAGGCATGTGCGCTCCTGTCTCAGGCCTCTCATTGCCCATCCTGTGTGTGTTTGCACTGAGGCATTTCAGCTGCCCAGGCTACCTCTGCCTACCAGAACACTACTTCAATCCAAGCTCACTCCGAGCTCTTTAAGTACAAGTTTTTGCCTTGATCAGTAGAAGAAAATAAAAACTGGAGAGGAACAAAAGGACCCTCTGCTGATTTCCATTTCAATATAAAAACATTCAGCAGCTAAATAATCATAGGGTGTAACATCTATTCCATCTCGAGACTGCTGTGAGCACTCGCTGGTGTATACAATTCCTTCCTTAAAGTCTGTGGAAATGTTGAACTATGTGTCTTAATATAGTTTCTTATATTTTAGTGAAAAGGCAGCTGTAGATGTCATCATGACTATGGACTTTTATAGTGCTGTAAAAATTCAGTGTCATCATAAATTCATGCTGCTGAAAATGTCGACGTTTATGGCAACTTCTACAAGGGCATATTTTAGAATTATATTAAAACTTTATGCAGCAACTTTTATTTAGTTAAGAAAGTAAGATTATAAAGCAAAACATTTACTCTCATTTTAGAACAAAGAGGCGTGACAAATAGTTTATTAAAAAGGGAGGAATGTGGAAAGGTTTTGTAAAGCAGATCAGTCGGACTCTGAAAACACAAGACTCTTGTATCCTGTTTATCTGAAAGCACCTAACTGAAGCAAAAAAACTATATTCACATATATTGTCCTTAACATAGATTGCTTATCATTTGGTCATGTATCAAATGCAGACAAAAGATGTGGTAGAGCACTACTGTGAGGGCTCAGCATCTCTTATGTGATCAGCACTGAAAAATCCTTATTTTTACCTGTGTTTTAGGACTTCTGATGTAAGTGAGCATTATTATTTCTGATAAGATTAAGAAATAATGGAAACCTGGGTTTTTAAATCTGCTAAAATTTGAGCTGTGATGCTGCAGTCCTTTGGGAATCTCGCTGAAAGGAACTCCATGGACCCCAGATTAGCATAACCCTGCACACTGGAACTTCCCATCCAGGGGCAGCTGCTTAAGAAGCTCCTGATCCAGATCTCCTACACTCAGTTAAACCAATGATTTCAGACAGATTATTTCAGAGGAACTAGCCAAAAAGAAAATGTGACAGAAGTGGGGGAAGGTAAGTTGCCTTCTGTGTTTTTTGGATTTTTTTCTCATTGAAGATACTCAGGAAGTATCAGCTAACTTTTCCTGACTTTCATCAACTTTCACTGAAGTATCTGCAGAGGCTGATGCACCTCAGAGAACAAAATATATTGAGTATTCCCTCAAAACAGTGACATTTATGTTTCAGCAGAGCTTTAGGGACAGAGTTTAGGGACTGAGCACACCCCTACTGAAGTCAGCGAGATAGCCCTATTAATTTCCTTGCAGCAATAGCTGCCACTAATGCTGAAAAGAATTGAATCAAAGATTTGAACTTTTATACTAATGCATAAAGAAGACATGGAATGAATTTTATGACCCCCCCTTCTGCTCAGATTTGCCTAAATTTTATATATAGGGACAGTTACCTCTAAGTTTGAGGGCAGTTTTATTTATGCATCTCTACAGTGTTCCATGCAAACTTCTGCAGCATGTTTGATTCTCTTCTCAGGCTAATGACAAAAAAGCCCCAAAATTAGAACTTCTCTGAAAGAAACAGCTAAATAGTTGCAGAAAAGGAATATAAAAGAGATGACAAATATACATCAAATAATCTTCTTTCTCAAGGGGTCATCCACAAAGTTGCCTTGCCAATAATTTCAATGGCTGGGAATGTGGAACAATACTTAGTTGACTTAATATCTCAGATATTTTTTTTAATGTGATGTGGAGTAGTAAAGTGCAATGAAGAGGACTTTTTTCTCTTGCAGTTGTCAAAATTTTGAGATAATTTTCAAGTAAAGGAACAAAAAGACACATATGCTTGATACAGAAAAAATGTCTGTTTGCATCTAATAAATTATAGAAAAGTTCAAAGACAGCTTAACCTTGTAAAAATGTTACCTCTGTAATGCTGCCAAGATCAGTAGCTGTATGAATTATTACTTTGACTAGCACACACGATTTTTTTCAGATTTTTTCTAACTTATGCATTCATTAATTGGTGATTTTCATATGCTGGTGATTTCATAAATTGATGATTCATTTCCTCTTTCAGTCCAAATTCCAGCTTTTAAAAACCTCGTGCATTTTTCTGCCCTCAGAATCATAACATTCAGCTAAGAAATTATTTGTTGAATATTCCAGATCCAATGCATCCCAAATCAAAATTTACTGGAAAGCAGTAACAATTATTTTATGTTCAATGTCTACAATCAAATATGGGACTATAGTAATGGCTCTCTGTTAAGGTTGTTGTTCCCATTGTAGGAAACAGAATGGGAAATTATTTTCAGAAACAGATCTGGGGCCCACATAGATAAAAAAAAATCTTTGCAAGAGTGGACAATATGCTTTGAAGTTAAACTGATAGAGTAGGTAATTATGATAAAAGCCATTTTTCTCATTCTTGGTAGAAAAAAAAATTAGGCCACATTTAAACTTTCACCTGGTGTTCTATTTATTAGTATGATCTATTGATTCTAGATCCCTTGCTTACCTTGCCCATTGGATATTTGGCCTCATATGACAATGGATTTTAAAAGAAACCTTTGCCATTCATTAAATATCCCACCTGCCCGGATTGAAAATTCACCTCTTCTGCATTTTGAAGATGTGCTTCAATTGGACAAATGTGTGTCTTCTGCTGAAAGAGAAAAGCTGCTCAGCTTCATGGCCAGGCACACAAGGCATCACTCCTCTTTTTTGAAAAGCTTCTCCCTTTATTAGCTATATGAAATGCTAAGATATAGGAGCATGTAAACCAATAATAGCTATTCAGTCTAAACTCTAAGGATAACTTACTATGGGCACTGGAGGCTGAGATGGGCTGTTGTATTTGCATACATACAGTATATGGAGAACTGTTCTGTTTTATGGAGCAGCAATCATATTTAGTTTAATGTCTTATAAGTCCCATAAAATGACATTAAGGAATTTTGCTATTTGGCTGGTGAACAATCTAAGCAGTGGTGTTAACTCATCATAACACCCTTACTCTGAAAGCTCAAGCCTCATAAAATTTGGGATATAAATATGCCAGCTCAACTAAACGAGATCAGAGATCTTGCATATATTCTTTCATAGGGTGTCATCCAAAAATCTACTGTTCACCTAAATCTTTGAAGAATTTCCACCATTTTTAGGCTGCTGGGGAGTCTTAATCTCAGAAAAATCACACTTTTCCCCTTTTGTTTCAAGACATATCCAGTCACTTGGCAGACAACCTGGCAGGTTTTGGACATCACCTCAGTGCTGGTAGATGTGACATGACCTCTGCGAGTCCTGTGCTCTTGAAATGGCAGATAAGTAATAGGAAGCATTCCTAGGTAATCTAAAATGATATTAGATGATTTCTGGAGTGGAGGAGCTAAAGCACAAGGTAATGACAATAATACAACTGCAACAGCACACTAATCACTTTTCTTTTCTTTTTTTAAAGGAAGATGATTAATGTTTGAGATTCCCTTTAATTTTTACTTGAAGATTTAAGGCTGACCTGACATAAACCTGAATAGTGTCTGATGATGCTAATCACGAGCTCTGCCTACCCAAAATAACAGCAACTTGAGTTTAGGATTCTTTTGTAGGCTCACTGCTCATCTCTGTTTTGATTTGTGTCCTTCTCCTGATGCATTAGGATCTTCCAGGTGGTGGCAGGCGGAGTTACAAATGTTACAGAGCAAGGACACAGATTTTGCTCTTGGCTAGGCTGATAACCTATATTTGTAATGTGAATTCAGGCTCTCTAAGCCTGAATGCACTGGCCTTTCACTCCTGCACCAAAACTCCATCTGGGCTGTGCTTTCCTGTCAAACTCCTCCCTGCCATCCCCTTTAGGGTGGATGTTGACTCCATATGGGTCTTCCCCGTGTTTTTCTGCAGCTTCACAGAAGATAAGTGGAGCTGCTATCCAAGAAATCATTCGCCCGTGGTGACAACTTGCCAGAAGCTGATAGCAACCTGCTGGCAAATCTGATTTTATGCAAGGAGGGCTCCTCACTTGGTTCTCACACACTTAGTTCACCCAAAATATCTTCTTTATGTTCAGTGGAAGGTAAAGGTGTGAGAGGGAAGTCAGCTGGGTCTGCAGTGCAGCACTTTGTGGTCTGTAGATTGAATTCCTTAATGACATTCTCATTAAAAGTTCCTGCTGCCAAATACTGTTTGCTTTTGCCTTTGGAACTCTGCATTAACAATGAGGGACTCATCTTGGAAGTTATTTATCTACATTTATACAGGTTGTACCTTTGTGTCTGACTGGCCTTGAAGTTCCATCTAGTTTTTATTCCCTAAAATTGTTTCTAAGATCACAAAAAACCATTTTGGTTTAAAATTTTCAGTCTGCATAGCAAGTTTTCTTTTGGTGCTGCTTAGAAAAAAAAAAGCATCTGGTTTAAAGAAGCTTCATTAATTTATCAAGAATTCATATTACTTTTAAAATTAGACACACACAAACTAATTCAGATTAATGTTTTAATATCTAAAAGCTATATAGATATATTAATGGCTAATTAATAGCTATTAATAGCTAAAAGTTTGTGGCTTTTCTGGAGATTATAAGAGGCTGAGCAATTTTTGTTCACGTGTCTTCTCTAGTGTTTTCTATCAGGAGAAAGAGGAAAGAAATGTGTTTTCACAGTATTTCCGGTCCTCATGGGAATACCAAAAGTCTCATTTCCAAACTGTGGCCTTTTGTGTCAACATCTTTTTCTTTTCCTAGAGACCTGAAGTGAGTAACTCCCAACTCCACAGTATTTAGACATTCAGATAAATTTTAAATAAGCATCTACACTTCTGGTGATCATTCAAACAGTCTCTCAACCTTTTGTGCTTCACCCATCACCAGTTAATATCACATTAAAAACTGACAAATAATGTTGCATTTCATTGTGACTTGTACAAGCTAGGTAAGCTGCCCATTAATTATCTGCTGCTTCTCACTTCGCATCATTCTCTTCCCATAATAATAAAAGGACTAAAGATTGGATGCAGCTAAAATTAGTTTTTTATTAGTAGACAACTGAGACTTCTTCATACTCTGTAACCTGGAGGAATAGAAAAGCATTTTGATTGTGCCCTATGAAAAATTTATTTAATTCATGAAAATAAAATACCTTTATAAGGCAGTAAATTCATCTAAAGTGAGTCTATTTTGTTTCCTCAAAAAAATACCCTTTCCTGCAATAAATACACTCTACAGGATTTTCTTTTTCACTTCAGTAGAAATTATTTGATATAAGGAAGGAAGTAAAGTAATTTCTTTTGCTTCTCTTTTCCAAAAGCATAAACTTTTTTGGCTTTCAACAGCCAAAAACATTGGATATTTTTTCCCCTGGGAATGGAAAATACTTTCATTGGATTACCAAAAACGTTTCCAGTGCTAACCAGTTCTGTCTTCACTGGGAAGATGGTGAGATTTTGGCTTCTGTAATGGTGCTGCACGAGGAGGATGGAATCACAAGCTATCCACTGTGAAACACTCCTTCTTCAAAGTAAGTGTTTCTCATATTTTTATCAAAGACAAAGGCACTTGAGATGAAAGATCTTATTCTCTGTTACTCCGTAGACTCACTGGCACAAGCACAAAGCAGTTGCAACATGATACTAAATGTGAATTGTATAATTTGCACTCATTTTGCATTTCTGATGAGGGGCAATCTGAAGAAAATTAACCTGAGCTTTATTAAAAGCGCACATACAATTCTTATCTTTGTAGGTGGGAGATAATTGTGTCTTCATGGGTAGTTTTGATACACACACAGAGCCACGCAAAGCAAATTAATGGGGTTTGAGATGCATCTCTAAATGAACTGAACAAAAGCCTTTAAACAGCTTTGATCCCTCATGTCCTCATTACATCAATCGGAGGCTGATGTAACTGGAGGGGAGGGTTGCTCATCACCAGGCTGAGGCTCAAGGGTCTGGCCATCAGTGGGGCTGTGCACAACGTGGAACCACAGGGTAAGGGGAGGCAGCTTTCCATCACCCCCAGCATCCCTGTGGGTCACGGGAACACACCCCAGCTCCCCAGCAGGCAGTGCTGATGGGTTTGCTGCACTCTGGTGCTGGGGAGGGGCTGTGTGCTGTCCAGCAGCTCCCCATGGGTCATCCTCACTCCAGATCTGGTGCCAAAAGCACCATGAATTCCAAACTATCAACCATGATGGAGCTGGGGCTTCCAGGCTCACTTCCTCACCCTCACAGCTGCTGTGGGCTTCAGCTCTGTGCCTCTTATTTATCTTCTTTGTCCTGGTGGTTGGAGGCTGGGCTCCTTCCATCTTGTCTGAGGGAAGGTAGCGCCCAAGTCTCCACTTTGCTTCAAGAGATCTAGTTATAACATTTTCTCAACAAGACCAAACATCCCAAGACTCTCTCTGGGAACAATTTCCTGTTATTTGCTGGCATTTCTTGCCTGGTAGTTTCAGCCTTTTACCATCTTGCTGTTTACAAATGGATCAAAAGGCGGCGCGAATCATTAGAACTAGCAGCGCAAAGTTGCTCGTTTTGGCAAAATCCCGCCTGCTGTCATTTCCTACAGTTAAGACTTTTGCCTGAAGCCTTGAATGTCTCACCCTGACACCAGCCTGCAGTAATTAATCATTAAACAGTGATTGAGGCAGTGGACCCCAGAAAATATCTTCATATTCTACCATATGCTGAAGCCAGCTGCAGCAAGCACTTGGAGAGAAGCCGCACAGAGGAAAACGCTGCCTGACAGTCCCCTGCTGTGAAGTCCGAGCACAGAAAGCCTCTAACGAAGGGCCATAGACAGACTGTTTGCTTGTATTGACCTTCATTACCTGAGACTGTTTAGAAGGCAAAATGTCAGTGTTAATGCGCTAGAATTCTAAGCATTATCGCATTTTAATGACCATTTCCAGCCTCTCGCATACCCCGCAACGTGGAACAGAAATGTGGATTAGTGTAAGGAAAGGTTATAGCAACAATAACAACAACAATAATGAGGAACGGGCAGATGTGCTTTGCTTAATTTCAAACTGCCCCCGAGCATGTCGGATTTGGAATTAAGAGCGCTTTTTCACCCACCCGAGGTTCATGTTTTATTTGGGGGCTGGCCCAGTGCCACGCCTGGGCAGTGCCAGGCCACAGCAGACCTGCAGAGCTGGGAGGGAGCTTGCCTCCAGCTTTGGCTGGGCTGGCACATCCCTGCAGGAACGCTGGGGTCAACAGCAGGGTGGGGGAAAGGCAGTGAGCAACCTCTGGGCTGTGGAGTTGCCAGAGCCAGGGCAGCTTGCAGGCTGCACACCAATATCGTGGTTTCAGGAGTCCCACAGATCAGAGAGGCACAGAGTGGTTTGGGTTGGGAGGGAAATCCAAAATCTCATTTCAAGCACCCTGCTCTAGACCAGGATGCTCATTAAGACACAGATGTTTTCCTAATTTACCTCAAACACCTTCCACACCTCATCTCCATCCTGTGCTCTGCCCTCCACCTGTTCCACGCAAGAAAACAGCTGTGAGAGACCCCATTGAAGGGATGTTCCCTTTCAAAATTACAGGCTTTGATATTCTGCCCTTTGTTGGAAGACACAGAATGCTTGCCATTTGGGCTACTGACATTTCTGCAGGCACGCTAGGGATGTTTTAAAGGCTGAGAGCTGTAACATTTCCTTTTTTCTTTTTTTCAGACTTGCCTCCTAGGCTGCACGTGGCACCTTCCTTGGTCAGAGTGTGGGAAGTGTCTTTCTCTGACTGCTCTGAATGCTTGTGTTTGCTTATGTAAACATAATTCTCTATCCACAGCCTTCCTTAAGAACAGAAAAAGAACTTTTAGGCAAATGTGTTGTGAGGATCCCACAGATCTCACTTTTCCATTAGAAATCCAGCAAGCATTTTTTCCCTTCTCTATTCATGCTTTGCAAAAGAAGTTAATCACACCTACGTGGCATAAAAAAGATCTTTTGTTTGCAGTGGACCTTTATGTCAACAACAAGAGATATAACGCTGAAGGAAGTAATTTTCCATGCAAATTATAGCTATACCGTGATTAATTTTTGCCCTATGACATGGTAGCATTCAAAAATATAAATGGCTTTGAAATAAATTCTGGGAAACTGATGAAGGAAAGTTCAGCTGAAACTATGACAGAGTCAGAAGAACTTTCTCTGGCTTAGAACTGTATTTGCACTGCATTTTTGGCTAATCTGGAAGGAAAACCACCATCCTGGACTCACCCTGCTCCTTCACTGTTTCTCTGAGTATTATCTACAGGTGCCTTTCACCCACAGGGACTTGAGATAAGCTCATCTTTCCTCTGCCTCAATCTTATGTGCTGTAATGCAGACCATGGCTAAATACAGAGTATGGAGGCTGTATCAGAGGACCAGTCAATCCTATACCCATCAGTCCCATTTGTGTGGGGTTAAACCTCAGTCCCCCAATACCTCCAGCCAGGAAAAATCTCCTGGACTATGGACATCTGGCATAACAAGGGCAAGAGTGCTTCTGTTTGGCTGATAGATAAATGGGTTTATTTTAAATTGTTCAATAAATTATTAAATAGCATATTTTTTCTGTGAGTGCTCATGGGAATAAGGATTCAGCTGGCTTCCAGTTTTTTCCAAAGGCCAGGTTCTTGGAGGATTTTCCATACTGCAATGTGAACTTCTCTCAGACCATTCTTTGCCCAGGGTGTGGAGGGAATTATGACTCTGGAGAAGGATGAGGGCTAGCTGCATCCAGGGTGTCAAGGGAACTGAGAGCCCAAATTCTTCTGCCTTTTGTTGGTTTGTTGTTGTTTTTTTTTTTTTTTTTTTTTTTTTTTTTTTTTTTTTTTGATGGTGGTGATGTTTTGTTTGTTTGCCTTTTTTTTTTTAATAACTTTAGTCAAGGTGCTTTGAGATGTCTCATTTGTCAAACAAGGAAACTTTTATAAATAGTTATGTTCTGCTGCCAGAAATGTGTCAATCAGAGATTAAGAGCAGCTTTAATGGACAGATACTGGCACTCTGGTACTTTGTTACCTGTCCATATGTATGATCTCAAATTAGACAGAAAAGTTTAACAGAATTTTTTTTTGTCACTTGAGTCACTTACACCAACACAGGTGCTCCCCATACACCTTTTTTTCCTGCACTTTTCAAATTACTGACACGAAGGGTATGATTCATTTTTGTGCTTTTTTAGACAGAGGAAAAAAAAATTTAGTTCTCACCCTGTTTAGCTAGGAACATTTCAAGATGACAAAAAATAAGTGAAAAGATACATGTGTACTTAAGCACACAAGTCTGACCCCATGCTTCAAATAATTACAGAAAATAATCAGTGACATACCAACTCTATTTTTCAGTTGAATAAAATAAGCTACATAGGATGGTAGTACAGTAAAAGGAAAAGATTAATAGAGATAAAATCTCATTGTTTCATGTCCAGATTTGACACATTATTTGCATTGTCAGAGGTCTATTAATGGCATGACCTTGTTTTTAAGTTTATTAGATTTGAAATGAGTTTGATAGGAACTGGTTATTTGGGCTATTTTTGCAGTATTTCAATGTTTATAATTATTGAATTTATGTATATTTTAATATAAAACGAGTACATCTATATTTAAATTTACACATATGATGTTTTATGGAAATATATTATATATTTTTATATTATGTATACCTACAGATTTAAATAAGAGGATTGGGGACTTCTTTCAATTACTGTTATTACTACTATAACAACACTATGCACTGCAATCATGACAAACCCAATGCCATATTAAATGCAAAAATGTCTTTGTCTCTAAGTTTTTATAGTATGGGAAATAATAGAAGTGAACTGCTTAATGGAAAAATCAGATTACAATGGGCACTCTACTGGCTATGGCTGGGTGTCATCCTTGGGATATCAGCAGTGTGTTATGAAACCTTTCATAAGGATTCTGGCAATTCAGAATTTTTTCAGATATTATCGAGATATCTGAAAAAAAAAACCCAAACAAAAAAAACCAAAAAAAACCCCAAACCACTGAGGTAACTGCAAATGTTTTCAGGTTTCTTCTCCTGAGGACAAGGAGCAGCTTGGAGAGGAAATCCAGAGGATCTTCTGTAGAACCTGCTTGTTGAGAAGACCTGGGAGCTGCTGTTGGTGCATTCAGTGAAAAGCTACAGGTAAGACAAGGCTGTGGAACATCTGGCAGTGGAGATGCAGATGTGCACCTCGTGGCCAGAGCAGGGAGCTCTCTGCTGCACTCTGCACGGGTGTGAACAGCTTTGCCAAGGCAACAAAGACACAGGGATCCTAACAAGGGATAATGAGTAATCAAGGAAGAGATTAAACTGATATGAAATGAGATATTAGATATTATATGATATATAATATTAGATATTAACGATATGTAAGATATTAAATGTCTGTTTGGGGAAGGCGGGTTGTATCTTAAAGATATAATAAATATCTAGCTGAGTTAGATTTATCCTGTACCTGAGGAGATTAACGTGAGGCCAACCATACTGAAATAACTATATTGAAATTGGGTTGAAATAACCCAAATTTTTTTCTTTTTCTTTTGTTGTTGTTGTTGGTTTTGGTGGTTTTTTGGTTTGGTTTTTTTTTTTTTTTTTTTGGTGGTTTTTGTTTTCTTTTGGTTGGGTTTGTTGAGGTTTTTTGGGGATTTTTTTGGTTTGGTTTTGGGGTTTTTTTTTGTTTGGTTTTGGGGTGGGTTTTTTTGGTTTTTTGTGGGTTTTTTGTTGTTTTTTTTGGTTTGGGTTCCGTTTGGTTGGGTTTTTTTTTTTTTTGTACCAGTGAAAAACTAGCTTTGGCCCAAGCCCCTTGTTCTAATGTGTAAGAATTGATAGTCCTGACAGTAGAATTTAATATTTATATTAGACTGAATGCAGAAGGGAGAAAATAATATTGTCAGCCATGTTTTTCAGGTAGGTTACAAATGAAGAAAGACTTGTACAAGGAAGTATTTCAGTGTATAGGCAATTACACCTTTTTTTCTCATTCTCACACTTCCTCACACACAAGGCAAAATAGCAATGCACTTTAAACACTTAAATTTATCATAAGTATGATATGCTGGTTTTCAGTTGTTTTCAAGGAAAAAAAAAATCAAATACCAGACAGAAGTGAGTGAAAGGGTTGATTAAAATTTTGTAGTCCTTCACTTATTTTTTTACACAGGAACTGACTAATTCAGACTTTGTTGAGTTTGGTAATTCAATAGAGAAAAATTGCTAACAAGCTTCAGAGCTCCAATGAAGTTGGCTTGTGTCACTAGGCATAAAATCATGGAAGTATGATGAGGCCACAGGAGTTGAAAAGTTCTTCAGCTCTTCTCACCAGTATGTGACAAGACAAATGAAGGAGACCACGATGGAAACGCAATAAAATGATTTATTATCTGATCTGTGAAGCAAAACCATCAGAACATTACAGAAGGGATGAGTTACTTTGTGGTGTGATTGTCACTGTTAGAGACCATCAAGCACCCAAAGCCAGAGCTGAAGGGGAGAGAGAAACCGCCAGGTTTTGTTTGTAGGTCCCCATCTCTTCTTTTAGTCTTGATCTTTTACATCTGAGGGCAGGACATACCTGGGCAACGTGACTTTGCTGTCTTCAGCAAGGGACAACTCTGTGAGGAACATCAGAGAAGGGAATAAATGTACCAGGTTCTCCTTTGCTAAATAGTTCCACCAGCCAAAGTTCCTGTCTCATTCAAAAGGTTTCCTTTTGTCTAGAAACTGGGTGATTTCAAACTAGCCAGAAATACCATTACCAAGAAAACAATAACACAGTTTTGGTGCCTCACTCCTACGATACCCTCATGAGTACAGAGATGGCCACCACTAAATTCCACTAAACTGCTGATTCTCCCCCAAATTAGATTCAGAGTCTGGATGTACTCACCTGTACAGCATGCTTTGGAAAAGGAGAATGGTACACCCTGAAAAGACTGTATGCAACACAATACAAGGCAGGATATAAAATATCTTGTCCTGAAAAAAGGAGAAATGCGTTATTTTACGTCATTTCCAAAAATGGGCTTGATAGGGCTCAACAGGAGAGCAGCTCAGTTGTGCTGTTGCCTGATTTGTGAGAGGCACACTGACACAGAGCTCTTTTTTCAGGGGAGCCGAGAGTGAGAAATGTACTGTAATCAACAAGCTATAGGCGTATCAAAATACATTTGATTGTGAAGGAGCCATATCAACTAAACTTATTGAAACACCCAAGAGGTGAGTAGGGCTTAGCCAAACATTTAAGCAATTTTTTTTTTTTTTTTTTTTTTTTTTTTTTTTTTTTTTTTTTTTTTTTTTTTTTTTTAGTGTAGGGAAAGGTGAAAGTATGAAAATATGAAAAAGATATGAAGGTGCCCCTGAAATTCTGTTTTACTGGCTCCCACCTGCATGCTTTAAAAAAAGTAGACTGCTTCCTACACTTTTTCATTATTTTTAACAAATCTAAACATAGAATTTATGCTTACAGGAAGTGGGGGTGTTTTGGGAAGAATGCAGTATGGAAACTGTGGGTGGTGCATTTCGCCCTTTGTACTGGGAAGTTATTAATGTTTTCTGGTAAACCATCTAAATTTATGGTGCCTGAAGATATTTATATATGCTTCCCCAAAGTACAAATTGCAGCCGTCTTGAGCTTTTTTTCCTGCGGTCTTTTTCATAGCTCTATATGCAGATGATATCTAATAAATTGATTTATATTTCTCTGTTTCATTACAGAATTGCTTATTGTAAAAAATACCTCTTGTCTTTGGAACACCTGATTTTATAAACAATGAGTCAGTAAATGTGAATACTTAACGAGGCAGGCTCTGCACTTCCAAGGAGCAGTCATGACAAACTATCTTTTCAAGGCACCTAGTTAACAAATTTCTTTAATAAAAAAATATAATGAGTTCTCTTGCCTGTTAATAACTATTTTGCTGTTCCCTTTTTCTTGATTTTGGAAAAGTTTTGAGCTTCCGAGGGGTTCTTTATGTAGCTGCAGTTTCCAGAGCAAATAAGACTTTGAAGGACCTAATCAAAACAAACAAACAAAGAAAAATGAATTAAAAACCAAACCAAAACAAGCAAACAACCGAAATCCCAAGAATTTCTCTGTTTGTGCTTGGCAGTACATATTTTGTCTGAAGGAAAAAATGGGGTGAACTTAGTCCTTACCACAATCCCCATAATTCTTCATTTTAAAGATAAATTTAGCTGCTCTGAGTGGACCCTCATTTTAAATCATGCTCTTCACTGTCATTTCAAAGTTACCCATATACCACATGTATTTTTTTTTGCCTATTTATTTGTAAATTGTCTGCATTAGAGGGAAAAAACCCAAAAAAGCAAGCACACCCTAAACTGCTTACCCAAATTTGATGAACCACATATTACAGGGACAGCCAACAACCTTGACACTGTGAACCCCACGTGAGTATTCTCACATGAATATATATTGAATATATATTGGATTTCTGACGTGTTTAAGCCTTGGAGGGACACAAGCCTGTAGTATCTGCCTACCTGCAAAACGAAACTGCTATTTTTTAGCAATATTTACTGCGGGACCCAATGCAGTGAGGTACCCAAACCTTCCTCAGAAATCAACTGGCTATTCATGAACATCAGAGCTTTAGCACATGGAGGTCTAGGCTGGCTCTGAAAAACTTCCCAGCTGCAGGAAGCAGATGTTGGGAGCTGTCCCTCTGGGTGATTATGGGAATCTGTGCTTTAGCAATCCAGATGAAACAAGTTTTTTAGAGGTTGGGGTCTGGAGAGAAGGCAAAAAGTGCAGCAGCTCGCAGAAACCGACCCAAAGTGTTGGGGAAAAGGGACTGAGCGTGCAGAGCTGTGCTCCACACAACAGCAGAAAGGGCGTCTTGGCTGCCTTTGGGTTGAGATTGATTCATTTCTGCAGTTATACATCCAAAATATTGAGTCTTACCTCCTCTCCTCCCTCACATACACTTGTGGAGAAAAACGGTGCAGAGCTTCCAACCAGGCATCACTGGTTTGCTCCGTCTCAAATCTGAAAAGGAAAAAGTGGTGAAAGGAAAGCTTCAAAGTACCCTAAAATTTTTACCGTGGGAATACTTAACACTGTCCTCAATATTAACAAGCAATTAGAGAGCAGTCCACTTGTCTTGAGCTCAAAGAGACGAAAGTCCTGAGACATCCCTGAGGGAGAGCCAGGTCTGTGTCCCAGGAATGTTGTGTCAGAGAGAAAGTCTCACCCCTTCTCAGACTTCCTGTGTCCTTATGGTGCAGATCTTAGAGGGATCCAAAGTGAATTTTTCCCATTGTTGCTACCTTGCAGAGTAGAAAAATAAATAATAAATATTAATATTAATAATAATATTAATAATATTTTCTTTTAAAAATCTGAACCCCTGGAAAAAAAAAAAAAAAACACAAAACAAAAAAAACCCAACAAAAATGTAAATTTGTACACGTATCACATCCAAAACATAAATTTATTACAATTTACTTTCCAAATTGGAAATTTGGAAACTCCATTTGGAATTCCAAATAGGGTTTAGTCTGTAAGGTTACCTCTATCCACAGAAGAAATAATCTAATATTGGTAAGTGACCTATACTCTTAAGTGAACTGTTTCATTAAGTGCCTTAATTATCTTGTGATCTCATAAGGAACAATAAATTTTCTTTTGAAAATGTAGTTTGGTGGTTTTTGTTTTGTTTTGTTAAGAATTGAGACCAAAAAAAGAGTTGCAGTTTAAAATTTTGTACCAGAGGGGAAAGCAAGAAAAAAGATTTGAGATGTAAAAATAGTCTTTAAATGTATCATTTCAATTTGTCTGAAGTTCATTGTTGAATTTCATTAAAACATTAAATAATACTATAAGTAGATATTTTTAAAAATCTTAATCATCTGTCTTTTGACAAGAACAGTTCAGTCAAAATACGTTATCAATTCTATCATTTGGATTGACATTCCTTTAATACCTGCAGATGGATGATTACTTTCCTATCTAATTAATCAAAAGTTTACATATCCAGTGAAGAAAAAAAAACATATTTAATACCATTATGATTTCAGATTCCAGGCTAGAAAATACACAGCTGAGGCCTACTCTATTCTGATATTGCCTGTAGAATTCTAGTTATTTTGGGAAAATGACTGGAAAGAACAGGTAAACATGCAATTTTTTTTTTTAAATCAATTATCCTTGTTTGGAAGAAAAGAGAAGAAAAGTTTTCTCACAGCAGAGCTGGCAAAATAGGTGTGAGGTGCTATGGCAGAAATCTTTATTTTAAAGAGATGGAAGTTCACCATTAGATGCTACGACAATAATGCCTACTATTATATAGAAAAAGAAAATTCCTAAAACCAGCCAATCAACTCAAACTTCAAGATCTGTCCCAGGTAAGAAGAAATATATTTATTCATGTTATTTATTTATAGGATGGCTGTCTACAGGGAACCTGAGAATTGCTTCACTTCTTCCTGGTAGTCCCAAGAGAAATGTTGAGGGGTCTCTCCTTCACTCTGTTGCATGAAACATCCTGAGGCTGCCAAATTTACACATTACAGTTTTGAATCCTGTGCAATATCCATTTACAGGGGTTTTAACAGTAAATTTGACCAGAGGATGCTGAGTTTTTAAGTTAGAATTTTAGCTAAAACAAAGACAGCTGAATGAATTGGGTTTGTTTCCATGTTCTCAGCCGTTCTAAAATTTCCTTACATTTCCACTATCTTTCTTAAAATGGCCTTTCCTTTGTTTTTCCTCTTTTTGCCTTCTATCTTATTCAAAGCAAAAAGAAGAGAGAAAGACAAAGGTACATGGAGTCCTTAAAACATATCATTTTCCAAAACAAGGCCTACTGGTTAAAGGGCAGAAGAAATCCATTTCCAAGAGCTGAAATATTTCATTTTTGTGTTCCTTGCAGACTTTACATGGGAGAACAGATCCATGATTTACCCAGTTTTGCCAGGCAGTATGAAAGAACAGACATCTTGTTGCTATGGCTGCACCATTTCAGGCAACTTTGGTCAAATCTTGAACACAGGCACCAGGCTTAAAAAGAAGGAAATTGTAGCAAATTTACCAACAATGCAGATCATAGAAGATGGCAAAAATCTGTTTCCTTGACAACATGACTGCCCCAGAGGATGCTGATTTTTTTCTCTTTTTAATTTTTTTTTTTCTTTGGCAAATGGGGCTGGGAAATGGAAGATTTTAACAAAGGAGCCTTGGAAAGTATCATGCTGAAATCACCACAAAATATAAATTTTTATACATGGTATCTTATTTTTTTGCTGCCTGACACCAGAATCTGAAATGGAGCGCTTCCAACAGTTGAGTTTGTTGTGTTCAGATCTGGAAATGGAAGTAAATGTTGATGTGTGAGTTACATTTCCTCCTTGCCAACAGCAGCCAGCTCCTGAGCCCAGGCTGCCTGCTGTTAATTAAAGCATGTTCCACTAAAAACCTGCAGCACAAACACACCGTGGCAGAGCATGTTCTGTGCGCTGTTCCTCCCCGTGTGATAAGCAGTGCATTTCCTCAATGGATGCACATTGCTTACATTTTTAGAGCTATTAAGCCAGGATAATTATGGAACAATCTAGGCAATGTTCAATAGCCCATGCAGATGCCTGACAGGGCATGTTGTCTCTTAATTAGGAATTTGAATGCCTAATGCTTGTATATTAACTGAAATAATTGGATAGATGTTTTACATTTTCTTCACTTTTACTGACAACCAAGCTAGGGACCACAGGAATCAACATATCTTCCTAAAACAGCTCATTTCATTTGCACTTTCTGCGTGATCTAATCTGCGGTTTAAGTGGGATTTTTAAGAGAATGGATACTGGCTACTGTGTAAATATATTGTAAGATGCTCCTCAGTGAGTCCTGCAGTTTTCAACTGGTATCCTGTTGCTTCCAGTGCCATGAAAACCTGCACAGTGTAATTGCTTGGCTGTCTCTTTGTTCCTCAGAAGTCAAGTAAAATTACAATAGCTATTATCATTTTTTTATTTTTTTTCCCAATGCTGATATGGGATGTGTATCACTTCAAGCAGAATTCTGATGTCACACGAGCACAGTTGATGTGGAAATCTGCTTTTTTCCATAGATTGATGCTTTTTGGGCTGGGCTTGTTGATCTGCAGCTCTGGCTGCAAAGGGCATGTTTTTCTTGGACATCCCAACCTTTGCTCCTCTTCCACTAAACACAAGGAGAGCCTTAATGGGTCTGGCCAAGCAGGTAGGACTGGAATTATTGGATCCTGTGGTACTTCCATCAGCCCATTTCCACATCTGAGACTCCATTCATCTGACACAAAACTGCCAAAAATTCCCCCAGCTCCATGGCAGCAGAACTGGGCCCCCAGTGAGCAACTCCTCTAATCCATGTGTGTGTGAGGAGCACTGTGCTTTGCCAGGGTATACATTGTTTATATTTAGGGTGTCTGATAAATGTGTTTATTCACAACTATTAGTATAAAAGCTCCTTTAAAAGCAACAAATTGCTCTCTATTAGTAATGTGCATAATGACCTATTTCCATAAACATTTTTAGTAAGAGAAATTTTAATGTGCAAAACCCTGCAGACATTTTATGGAAATTTGACTGTATTCTGCAGAAGTGCATCACAGTCATATTTTGTTCTTTAATATTTTGTTTTGAGAGGTGAATTACTTTCATTCTGATATATAGCACAAAAGAAACAACCTGGCAGAGAAAAAAGGAAAATGAGTCTTAATGTGTTTCCTTCTTGCTAATGTATATTTGCTTGATTGATGTAAGAACGTTTTTTACAAAATATGTACAGCCCTTGTTGGTTGGGGGTTTTAGTTGGTTTTTTTCTGACATATTTAAAAAAGGGTAATGGAATCTTAAAAAAAAGCTCTTTAAATCCACTCATAAGGAAAAATAAAAAAAGAGGAATGTCTTTATGGTCAAAAAGGATAAATACAGCTTCAGAGTCTCTGTTGTGCTGCATCTGATTTCTGTACCTAAATAGAGGTCAAGTGTGAAGAACGGTATTCACAAAATATTTTGATGCAGTTTCAGAGACATGCCTTAAAAATTAGCCTGAGAGGGTTAAGAATGTACCATCTTTATTTTTTGTTGTTGTTTGAAAATCATGCAGACAAATCTTCAGTGTTCTGTGGAGTTTTAACAGCATTTCTGTATGTTATGTACTTAATGAAACCTGAACATCAACAGGGTTGTTCATATTAATTTTCTGTAACTTTAGAGTAAATAATGTGTTTCTTTTCTTCCATGCAGAGCTTCAAGCTCCTGAACTACCAGCAATTCCAACAAAGTCTATAAAAATAACCTAACTCATGTCAGGTGAGAGCTGTCTCATTTCTAGTACCACCAAATCATATTATTATAAGCAAAGCAAGGTTTTATTTTAAATCGAGCTAATCACACAGCCATGCAGAGGAGGTAGAAATGGTGAACAACAAAAAAATCCATGGATCTAAGAGTAAAAAAGCTGTGCAGTATTTTAGCTCTGCTTTGAAGGCTCTCTGGGCAGCCATTTTTTAAGGAAACCTTGCTCCATGATCAGGCACAGGCAGAGCTCAGCTTTGAACCCAGTTTTGCCTTTGACACTGTTGATTTGGACAAACCCCTCAGATGACATTTTTAAGCTGGAAGGTATCACCCTTTAGCATGGTTATCCCTACTGCACACAGAGGGCTTGGTTAGCTGATAAAGTTCTCTGCAGATGAACAGAAAAACAAAAAGGGCATTGATGAATGGTGTCAAGGGTGTGAAAAAGACTAAAACACAAAGCCTTTTGAGATCTCTATGAGAAAAGCAGGTCCCTACATTTCTGATTTTGTCTTACAAAATTTGACATACTTTGCAACGTCCATATGTTCTATATGAAAAATTAAGGGTATATCTCAGCTGGAAAGAAATTCTAAATTGTGGAGAGGTACACAAAGTAGAAAGATAGCTTGATCATCGTATTGGTGGCTTAGCTCTGAGCATGTGCCATTGGCTCCTGTGGAAAAGAAGTGGTTAGAAATGTGATTGAGCTTGACTATTCTGGGGTGCATTGGGGAGAGTGTGGCCAACAGGTCAAGGAAGTGATCCTCACCTCTCCACTCAGCTCTTTCAGGCCATATGAAGTGCTGTGTTCTATTCTGGTCTCCACAGCTTAAAAAAAAAAAGACAAGAAACTGCTGGAGAGGGTCCAGAAGAATCCACAAAGATGATGAGGTGTCTGGAGCATCTCTCCTGTGAGGTGAGACCCAGGAGTTGGGCCTGAGAACAGCAGATTGAGAGGGGATCTCATTCAAGAATATAACATCTCAAGATGGCGCCAGAAGGGTTCCCAGTGACAGGACAAGGAGCAATGGCCATAAGCTAAAAGACAGAACTTCCACCTCAAGATGAAGAAAATCTTTTTTGGAACAGCAGCCCAGGGAGGGCAGCTCTGGAGACATCCCAAACCCAGCTGGAGGCATTCCTGTGTCACCTGCTCTGGGTGCCAAGGGGCAAGGGAGTTGGCTGGGTGATCTCTCCCAACTACTCTGTGAATATCCTACTGAATGTGGGGCTGAAACTTCTGAGGGGGGCAGCTGCAGCAGGCCAGTGTTGCAGCTGTAGTAAGATGTTTTTTGGTTTTTCCAAAGTGTTAAGCAGCTCCTGGTAGCTCCCACATATGAAATGAGGTCTGAGCACACAGACTGTGCTCAGCCCTTGGCTTCTCTCACTGAAGGAAAAGGCCAGCTGTAATTAATATCGGTGGGATCAGGATTGTGCTACATAAAGCTTCCAGAGGAACCATCCTTCCTTCTCCCAGTCATTTTATGGGATCTTTCCTGCCATTACCACCCCTGAATGTTCTTGTAATAGACAGTTGTAAAATCTTATACGAGGATGAATGAAATTTTAAGCATTGAATTAGTCAAATGAATTAATGACCATGATTTAGTGTATTTTTTTGCTGTAGGAACTGTAAAGAATCAGTCAAGATTTTCTCCTGTGAGGGTTGTATTGTATTGATTTCTTTTTCAAATGACCAAGCAATTAGCATAGCAGAAACCTAGGTGCTCAGCACCTTCTCCATTAAACAGAACAAATGCCAAGTCCTATTAATATAGTCAGTTGTTCCATAGTGGTTGATCAGGTCTATCTATCATTATACACTTATTATCTTGTTGAAACAGTGTTATGAGGTTTTGCTGACAATAACTTTGGATGATGCACTCCTTTTCGTTTTAATCCTTCTTTGTTGTTCAGGCACAAATTCATCATGTCCAAGATGTTAAACTATTCATTGTGATAGTCCAGATTTTCAGCATTTCGTGCTGGTACGGTAAGTCTTCTTTCCTCATCTTCTCTCCCAGGTGGAAAAAAAAAAAAAATCTGTATTTTTAATAATAATAAAAAGACATAATCGCTTAATGCCGAAATGTCCACTGCACCCGAACAGCAAATCCAGCTTAAGTGGAAATTTACACAAAGAATTATTTATAGGAATCAATCATAATTACATTTAATGCATGCTGCAGCTGTTTATAATTGTGTTTTTCCCAAGGTTATTCTCCTCCTACTGTCCACCCACACACACATGAAATTTGTTTCTGTGGAAATGCTTAGGAAGCATTATAATTTTCCTGTAACTTGTTACAATGGCAGCTGACTGTTGTGAGGCAGACTAGATCCTGATTAGTGAGTGCAAGAGAAAAAGAGAGGAAAAATGGTTTGTTGACCAGTAAAAGTCTTGAGAAGCTGGTTGGTAATAACTGTGAGGACAAACATTTTCCATGTCATTCTGTTTGCTGTTTGTTATGACAAGCAAATCCGACTGCTAAATTTGAAAGTTCATTTTTTTGGTAAGCATAAGTTCAAGATAGTGTGGGCCAAGGGGAGAAGGCATGCATAAAATAGTGCAACAGGGAACTTCTCACACTCAATTAGAAATTTCTTTCACTTAAAATTCACTGCTGTAGCACTGATTGTAAAGTGCATTTCTTTTTTCAACTACTGAAAAAAGTACGTCTTCTTATGAATTTCATTGCAAAAGAAAAATGAGACTTAATTTGGAGTATTAATTCCAGCTATTTGATTAAAAAAATGAAGACTTTATATGAAAGAAAATACATGGGACACACATTTTTCATTGTGTTGAAGGCCTCCATGTCAGACCAGAAGTTCTAGAAGGGGAAAAATTGGGTATTCCCAAAATGTAAGGTATATGATTACCTATAGAGGACTCTGCACTGCTTTTTCATACATGGTGTGAGGAAGGAAAACATGTTAACTTTAAACAGTCATTCATTTTGCTGTCTATTGTTGTGGCACCTCTATCTGTATGGTTTAAACTTTAAATTTAAATTGCATGTGGATAGATTCCCTATAATTACCTATAAGCTTAAAATGTAAAATTTCTGGACTTCAGGGACAGTGGCATGCATACTCCTGCCTGATGGACTTTATTTTAGCCCATCTTTACAAAATATCCCTTTGATATGTAAACATTTGATTTGAAATGTTCACTTCAGAGGTGGTGTACGTGTCCATTAACGTCTTTGAGTCATTTAAGGGAGAATTCCTGTAGCAGTTGTAGTGATATCTTGATATTGGGCACGTAAACTAGAAACAAAAATTTCTGAGGGTGAAAGAGGTACAGAATTAGGTATGATCTTAGTTTCTCCATTCTGTTTTAACTTCTGGAGCATGATTGAGGGAACCTGTAATAAAAGGCCTGATAGAGATATAGATGATATAGTTATAGATTATATAGATACAGATATAGACATAGATTAGATATAGATATAGATGATATGGATATATATATATGTAGATTAGATATAGATATAGATGATTATGTAGATATAGATGATATAGATATAGATGTAGATATAGATATAAATTATTTAGATATAGATATAGATTATATAGATAGATCTAGATTAGATATGGATATAGATAGATATAGTACCAGATTATTAATTTTGCAATTAGATATGGAAAATCTTGAGCAAAAAGTTTGGTGGTTTAGCATGGAGCCTTTCTCCAGACACAATTAACTCAGAAGTGACTGAGATTTGCCCCTTAATTTTCAGGAAAACATCACCAGGGGTGCAGAAGGAATCAGGTGTGTTGGTGTTGTTTGGTGGAGATGCTCAAAGGTCTCTGAAGGGGTTCATCAGTGAGAGAGGCATGGCAAGGAGGGAGAAGGGGATCCCAAAACCCACCCTGCCCTCAGATTGAGAAAGTTGAGTTTCTCTCAGTGCCTCACTTTACAGCAGAGCTTTTCCAGACAACTCAGGATCCCAACTCTCAGGTCACTGTGGGGAGCCTTGAAAATCCCTCCATTTCTGCGGTGTCCTGGGGCATAAAAACAGGTTCAAGCCCATTCCAAATCAATGCACTCACTTGCTATTTGTGCTTTTATTTCTCCCCACATACCTTGTAGCATAGAATTTTAACTGTAGCTGAGATAAAGCATAAGTAAATAACCAATGGGGACCAATAATAATTGCAATAAACCCATAACTTTGATGCTCCAGTATTTAACATTCTGGATCAAACTCTGCCCAGCCTCACACTCTGCAGAACCCCCCTGAGGGCAGTAGGATTTCATGGGGTATAAATCAGGGCAGAATGAGGTGATTTCAGAGCAGGTGAAATTGCTGATGTAACTTCCCCATCTTAAAGAGACTTCAGCCAAAAAAGTAGGGCAGTGACGGCCATAGGGGAAAAGGCCACAGTAAGACATTTAAAAATGAACTTGAAAAACAGTTTATTGCTCTATGGGTGTTGTTCTTTGTGATTATTAGACTGTTTGGCAAGAAAAAAAAAGTTGTAACAGTTGCTGTATAAAACATATGATCCAAAACAAGGGCTTGAATTTTCCTCTTGCTGGTGATACTCCATCTGAATGAAAAAAAAAAATAATGCCAGTCTGTCCAGTGTGTCTTAAGATAGCTGCTGTATGAGGCATCATTTCTTAGCATCTAAGACTGACCAATTTCAGGCATTGTAGCAATTTAGCACTAACTCCAGAAAAATTAACCATATTTTTACTTTAACAGGTAAAAGCCCTGAAAATCTACAAAAGAAATGAACTTTAGAGTTTTAAATGGGGGTGTAGTTCCATGGCACAGTCTCTTCTGCAGAGAAGTAAATTGAAATATCATTTATTCCAAGAGAATTTTCAAGATGAAGCATTTATTGAAAACCTCCCAGACAAACATCTTTGTTTTTCAAATGAGGTTCTCCTTAAAAGAAAACCACCACCAATAAAAAAGAATCAATAGAAAAATCAGTTTGGTAGAAAATATTTAACTGAAAACTAAAAGAACAGACTTCTTTGGCCCTCACAGAATTGGAGCAATGCAGAAACTTGCAGCCAAAAGATGCCATTGCTATAAGACATACAATGGAAGTAATTAATTATATTTTCTATGGCTTATTAGTACAAAATTGCATGTTTCAAGCAAACTCATGGCCTGTAATTTGAATTGTGTGTGACACTTCACAACTGCTCTTATTCAATTTTCTCAATGTTAGCACTCAACTTCTTTATTTTCTTTTCAGGTAAGTTTTCCTGCAGGTTGGAGCAGAATTGGACCTGTGAGCTGAACCACAGACCTCTTCCATCACCAGCATTGAAAAAAGTTCCTCTGGTTTGTACCTGGTGGCTTGGGGAGAACTCCAGAGGAGATGGGGATTGTGCCCCCCAAATCCCCAATGCCCCACACTCCCCATCAGCACTCACATTTCTGCAGGAGAGGTTTAACACCAACACAAACTAGGAGATGGCTGAAACAACTTTGATATTAATTTAAAATGTGGCACAGTGAGCAGGGTACTGAAATCAAATAATGCTTATGAGCCAGGTACTAAGCACAGCAGTTATGGTGAGTAAGAAGGTGCCACAGAGGCTTAAAATGGTTAGTGGAGCAAATAAACCTCTCCAAAAGAAAGCTCTGAATGTCAGAAGAATTGATTTTCAATGTAACTATCCATATGCTGAGAATCCCCAAGGGGGCATTTGCAGCTGGGGTTGAAAAGTGACTATTTTAGTGCAACGATGTATTCCTAAGCATTAAAAGTCCTTTATTCATGTAAAGTGGTACAAAATCTCTGAAAGCCAGGCTCCAGACACTGATTTTAGGACTGGATGCCAGATAGGCTATAAGCCAGTGACAAACAGCTATATTTGAATGATCTCTTGGCCATGTTTAAAGTTCTTTACTGTGTCTGGTGCCCACAGACACAGAGCTGAGCAGCACAGTGAGCGTGCAAACCTAAAGGTTGCCACTTTCGCTCTGCCTTGAACCACAACCTTCAAACTAAATTTAAATTGTGTCTTTTGTTTTATGGAAACCTTGCTTACAAGTGGCTGCTTTGCTTATTTTCAGGGATTCCAGAGGAAATTAATAGTGACAGTGTTTCATTTGACTGTATGAACACATGGGGCCTTTCACTCTGCCCTTTAGTTTTCAGACCAGCATGGTGGGAACAACACGAGACCAAAAGCTTGCAACTTGATGCTTTTATTTTAGTTCACCTTTACCAAAATCTGCCCTGCCTGGCTGTCTCTTCCCAGGCTGAGAGCAGAGTTTGTCTTGCAGGAATGTATTTCTCTCCAGGGAGGTTTTTTCCCATTATAATGTTCTTTAGAGCCTGGGCTCAAATCAGACCTAGTCTGTAATTTAAATGCCTATTTCTGCCAGGTGCACAAAAGCCACAATAGGTAACAATTAAAAAAATGGAATCTCAAGATTTTCAAAGATACAGCCACTCTTGCAACTATTTAGCACAGACAGGCGAGGCAGCCATAGATTAATTAGCCCATGTGCCATTAGCTGTTCCACACAGAGTAATCAACATGAGGTAAATTACACAGGCTCTTAAGCAGGTTTTACAACCCACACTGAAATTCCTGCTGTTGAGGACGGCATGAAAACCAGGTAGAAATTTCCACGCCTCAGTAAAAGTTTGGAAAAACAAGAGCTGACATATGGAAAGTGTTGGCTGTGGACTTTTCTTTAGTTCCCCTGAAGAAATTTGCCTTCACAGGTTAGCCCTTGGGGAAAAGAAAAATTAAAAATTAGCTTGTGCCATGTATATATGATTCTCCTTGAAAAAATGTAAACAATACACCAATGTTGAGTATATATTGAAAGGTTAAGAATGAAAACATTCCTTGTGGACTAAAAAAAAAAAAAGAAATCAAGCTGCAAGTGGGATTTTTCTTCAGATGTGTAAACTGAGTCAGAGGTATAGCCAAGCTCTTCATGCAGCTAAAATCTTCAAATAGTCCTACAGCTTCTGAGGTTTTAACATCAAAATCTGATGTATCAATACAACAGATTCTGCCTCATCAGCTTCAAATTAAGGGTCTAACTCCAAAACACATTCACCATATGCATTGTCCAGGCATGAAAGGGACAGCTGGTTGCCTTGAGTTCACAAAAATTTACATGTTGAGCTAGGAGCTCCTCATTGTAACAAATTAAAAAGTTCAGGACAAGATTGTGATCAATTCCACTTTTCTTGCAGGTGCCTTCCTTGGCAATACTCAGTGCTCTGGTTACCTAGCCTTTTCTTTCAGACCAACCACTTCTGCCTTTGAAGAATATGGTGGATAAGAAGGGCCACATTTTACACAGATTTTTAGGAGTCAGAGCATCCATTCCAGCCATGGAATATGTAGATCCATGTCTCCTCCTCTGCTGAAGGTTTCAAATATACATCTGTGTCTGGTGGACTTAGTGAACCACTGGAATACAGAGAGGGGAGGAAGAAGATAGAATGAAAATGTTGGATTTTGGTTCCCAAGTCCTGTGCTCTACCTGTATTGTTTCAGCTTCTAGGCACAGACGCTGCTGACCAGATCTGTAGGATGTGCTGGGGTGGATGTAAAAGCACTCACACACCTTCCTCCCAGCTGTGGATCTGTTTCACAAACTCACAGTGGTTTCCAGCTCTGAAAGCAGGATAAATCCTTGTCTTTCCATCAAAACTTCTGTAAGTAAGGCCAGGAGGACTTGATCCAGAACTCCTTTCTCAAGTGTCCAGCTCAGGGAAAAACACATCACATGCCTGCTGTGTTGGTAAATACCAAACTTCTGTAGGAATTCTGGCACGTTGCTGGTCAGCAGCCAAGATTGCTAGTACCCATTTTTAAAAACGATTGGTGCCTCTGTGTAGCACAGGCTGCTTTCTCCTCAGGCATGTACATGCCCAAGCACACATGGCTCTAAAGCTTGTGCTGGTGACTGTCTGAGTTTTTAAGTTTATTTTTCCTGAGCAGTGAAAGTTGTTCCAGAAAGTCTCTCACTCTCAGCAAATCGAAGACCAAGGCTGGAAGCCATGAGAATTAGCTGCAGGTGCTGAGGGTTTAGAAACTGCTGAAGGGACCAAAGACCAAGGTGTTGGCTCCAGGTTAGTTCTTATGATCAACTATTCTTTTCATCTTCCCATAAGACCACCTCACTCTTTTGTTGGCAGGGGGGAGGAGGAATGGGGTGGGAGTGGGGGGGCAAAAGAAAGTTTGATATCAAATGAGAGGTGAAATTCCTCAGAAGATGAGCCTGTAGTGATCAGGAAAAGCAGATTAAGAGAAGCAGGTGTGGGGAAGAGGGAAGATGGGGAGGAGGGGGGTGGATTTATTCATGCAATTTAGGATATTAGCAGCAAATTGGGAGGGCGTTTGTTCTGCGTTTAGTCTTAGACAAATTCTGCCCCCCTTCCCAGCACGTTTTTCCCTTTGTTTATCTCCTGAGAGATGCCCACATGTGTACAATACAAAGAATCAAGTCATAAAAGCGCAGGCCTGCCAGCCTCCCTGAGGACCAATTAATGGTGTTCCAAATCTTGTGGGCAGGCAGATGAAAAAGATACAGATAGAGAAGGGGAGGTGGATGAATACTCAAAGAGAAGCAAGGCAGGTTTTTCAGATGTTGGTAGGAACTTCCTTAGGTATTCTTAGCTAACTTATTTGGGATTTGGGCTTCTCTCCTGATTCTGCAGTCCCCCTGGTCATTGCTGCGACAGAAGGAAAAGCTGCACTTCAAAATATAAATTAGGCTTTTATCCAAACTAATAATGACACAATGCCAGTGTGGGAGAGGGGGCAGAAAGGGCCATTCAGGATTTCTCCAACTCTCCCCTTGTAGATTGGCAGTTTTATTGGTAGGTACTCGGGTTTATATTAACATTTGTATCTCCGAGCTGGGTATTGCTCTGAATGCAGCAAGGCTTTGTAGTGCAACCTTTCCCTCCTGTCTCACCCCCTATGTGTCCACAGGCCTTTGAACAGCAAGCTAGTGGCACTTTGAAATCAGGAGTTGAAAGTGTTTGACATGGAAAGGGGAGCATGAAAGTCTTGCTCTTTGAACCTTTTCTTTTCAAAGTCCCACAGAAAGTGGAGGCAGGACAATAATGGACAGGCTGGGAGCTCTCAGGGTGAAGTGGGGATATGTGGTAATGAGGTTTTAAGTGTTTCAGCAGTCGTTCCACCCCACAGTTTCCTCCCCTATGTACTCCCAGTGAATTAAATTTGCTGCAAGTTAGCACAAAAATCCTTCAGCTAGATATATGTTCTGTCCCTGCTTAATTCATCCCATCATTAAGTCCTGGAAACAGAATTGAGCTGATGAAAAGAGGAAAAAATGGTCAAAATTATCATTAAGTTGCTGACTACTGAAGGAAGATCAATTTTTTTTGTTTTTGCTTTATAATTAAACGAAGCCAGATGTACAGTAAGTGCAGGTTGCACAAGAAATGCAGCCAGCTGTTGCATCAAATATCAGGCCCAGGCCCCTCTGTGCTGATGTGCAAACTCCCATCTCTCACCTGTTGAGGTCAGGAGGGTGAATTAATAACCTTGGCAGCCGCTAAGATTCGCCTCAGTTATTTTACCTGCACATGAGATCAGTTAGTGGGGGAAAAAATGAAAGGAACTTGGAGGTCCTGAAATGAAAGATCTCATTGAAGAGCCTCATTATGTTTAAGAAGAGAAGAAGTAGAAGGCTGAGTTATTATTTGGTGAGGTCCATGAGCTGATCTTTCACTCACTGGAGAAAGGTTAAAAAAACCCAAGCTCAGAAAGCTCTTCATAATGCATCTTCTCAATTGTGTAATCCTCTACCTGGGAAAGAAAAAAAAATCCTTTCTGAGTGATGTAGCAATCATTTTACACACTCAAGCATGAAATTTCATCACCATTACCTTAGCTTGGATGACTGTACAGATGTTGTTTGGCCATAAAATGTATTCAGTCCTTTTTTAAATCTAGCTGCACTATCAGACTCGATGACCTCCTGCAGCAGTAGGTTCCGTGGGCTGGACTACATTTTGGTAAGGAAAATGCAGTCATATTGATTATAAAATTAGCCAAGGTAGGAGAGGAAGAGCTGAATAAAAACTCGCTGTCAAAATTGCCTCAGATTTTTCTGATCAGTTTATTTTGTCTGACCTCTCTGGTTTCTTGTGTCACAGTTCTGCCCAACACAGCTCCTTTTTGGAGCTAGATGCAGAGAAGGGAAAAGTGTGTCAGCCTTCCAAAGAGGCTGAACTTGGAATCTTCCAGCCCAAACTCACTTTAAACAAAAAAAAAAAAAAAATTACCCTGGATTTGAATTAGGTGTGGTGTTGTTCCTTCCCATGTGGAGCAGGCATAATGCAGACATTAACTGACATGATGGTGGCAGGAGTTCCCAGTGAATCTCAGTAAAGCTGGTGCCACCAGCTGCTGTAAGGGTTGTGCACCCAGCTCCAGCTTCCTTAAGAACCCCACTAATGCCCAAGGCTCTCACCCCTCTGCTGAGGGTCTCTGCTCCCGGCAGGATCAGTCCTTGAGAGGCTGATAGAGAATCAGATCTCCTTGTGCCTCCCTTTTGGAGCCCCACCTGGAAACCTTTCTGTTTCAAGAATTAGAAGCAGCAAACAGATTCTTCTTTCCCTTTTCTAGGTGTGTGGTTTTAGCCCTTCTCTTTGCACAGTGAGGTTTGAGGCAGTGAGGGAAACAAGGCTCTCATGGAGAAGGGTTCCCTCATTTCTGCAGCTCAAGGGTACAAAACCCTTGAGGCATTTTGAAGGGCTGGTTGCAGTTTTTTGATTAAAGATGCTGTGGCTCTCTGCACATCCAGAGGTACAATTCCTCCCATGGCTGCTGAGGAAGCACAAAATCCTGTGAGGTGTGGGATGAAGAGGGACAAGAGAACCAGGTCCCTCTGCAGCCCAGATTATTTTATTTCACCTGCCTGCTTGACTTCCTCCAGCCCTCCATCAAGCTTAATAGTGGCTGCCTACATTATAAACCTAGATATATTGACTAATTGATGTATTGACTAATTAATTTCTGCCTCTACAAGGGTATGTCTACACACAGGTACCCAAATCACGTGGTAACCACTTCATCTGAGCTGGGGTGCTCGTGATCTGTCTCACCTCATGGGCCACAATTAGCTGTTCTTCTTAATCCCACAGTCCTGAAATACTAATTTTAGTCAAGAACTGGTATTTATTTCCTCAGAGATCAGGGCCACAACAACTGTGCATTATAACTCTTTAAATAATGGTATTGTCTTAAAAATTATTACAGCTCAATAGCTATTTTTTACTCTGAAAAAGGCATTCTCAATGTTTTGGGTTTTTTTTTTTTTTTTTTCTCAAATGAGTTTGTTTCAGCTATTCCAAAGAAGATTTCCACTCAGCTTAACCGCTCCAAACTACAGTCTGGTTTGCAGGTGGAATCTGAACAGGTTTCTCTGGAGCATTCAGAGCTGCATCCACAGGTAAAATTTCATACAACCCTAACAAAGGAACTTGGTCCCTCAGACCAAATTTCAGAGCCTGACCTCACAGGGTGCTCTTTTGAAGATTATCTTTTTCCTTCTTTAAGGATTATCTTTTCCTATAACTACCTGCTGTAGTTATAACCTCGTATCCCATTTAATTTGCTCCTCCCCATTCTCCACACAAGATCAGGAACACTTGTGGAGCCTTAACATATATCCTCTCTTAATTATATCTTAGCTGAGCCCTACATAGATAGCTCTTTTTTATCTTCCCTTATATTTAAATTCCTCTGGTCCCCCTGAACATTTTTGTTTCTCTTCTCTGAACCTTCTCTAATTTTGTCAATATGTTTTTGGTAATTAAGATTCCAGCAACTCAATGCAATGTTCCTTCATGCCAGATCCCTACAGATTCCAGGAGAGGTCACTGCTCACAGCTGGGGTCAGATTTCTAAAAGCACTTTGAATATTGAGAGCTTTTGAAACTATGGCTATAAAATATCATTATGGGAACTTCTGCTTAAGGAGCATTTGGAAGTCTTTTCTCCCTTGTAGGTGTTCAAATGAAGTTGGGACTCTGTTAAAGAAAAATGTGGTGCTGTTAAAAATCTTGAACAAATGAATATCTGCCTCAAATAACTTTAAGAAATCTGTCCTATAGATGAGAAATTGTTGGTCCTGCTCAGCACCTTCTATTTCCATTATTCACATTATTAAGAGCAGTGGTACCTGTTAGGCTATAAACCACCACATAATTTTAAGTAAGCAAAGTGAAGTTTTAAAATCAACCTTTATACGATTTGTAAAGCATTAAAATTACATTAAAAGTAATTAATAGTCATGGAAGAATGGTGCCCAAAGATGCTTACAGGTAACGTGGATATCTGGACCAACTTGCCAGGGTTTTTGACATTGAACAAAACTGAGTAAATAAATCAGGCTGTTCAAGATTTTTTTTTTTCTATGAGCAATCACCATTTTTATAAATCTGTGTATTTAGATATTTTCCCAGTAGGAAAAGGCAGAACTGTCTCTATTTTGTTGAATATTCATAGATTAACCAACACTCTCTGGCAGTAAGTTTTAGAGCTTCCTTCCTACCAATGGGTTCAATTCTTAAATAAGTTCTTTGGGATCAGTTAGGATTTTATATTTTCTATTTGGGGGCAGAGACGAAAAATTATTCCAATCTCTATTTCTAACTCTGCAGAGCACCCATATCATTGACAGAACAGTTTGGATCACAAGTTTTTTAAAATCATATGTCTAGGAGGCAACACTGATTGATGTATGGTTTGGAACACAGTGTTTCAATGATACTGCTCACAGAAAAAAAAACCTCGTTTTCCATCACAGTTACCTCTACAAAGCTTCATACTGGACAGAACTGAGAGGAAGGGAGGGAGGAGAATTTTTATCTTTGTTTGGGGAGGGGGCTTAAAATTGCAAAAGAGCTGCAGTTGAAAAATAAATTACAGAGCTTAAATAATCTGGATTCATTTCTGTGCTGCAGTAAACATATTCACTAGACAGTTAAAAAATTGTTTATGATGTGCCTAATAGAGCCATTCTAGTTTATCAGTTAAATATGTATTCATAATTTTTTAAAAGGAATATTATTTACCCAGAAGACCAGAACAGTTTCTAAAAGAGCTTTTCCAGTCCATAATGTAAATATGTATTTAGGACAAGTGCTGTGTGTACAGTATTAAAAAAAAAATCCTCTGAAAATCTCTTTGAAAAGTTATTACACATGTCCACTGCTGCAGCAAAGTTTTAAATATTCATATCTCAGCTGTTTTCTTTTTCAGATTTCTCAATTTGGCTTGAATATATTGTGGGTGAATTGCTCTGCAAAAGCTTCGTTTGTTGAATGTTAACAGGCTTGTGTCCTAAAGGACTACTCAGATGTGTCAAGCTACACATGTGCTTAAATGTCTACCAGATCATTTTGTGAGGGTAACTTAAACATCACATTTACGTGTAAAGGAAGGTCTTACATTCTTGCAGATCAGTAGTTGGGATGGCTCATCTACCTCTTTCCTGTCTCTCCCCCCACTATTTTTCCCTTTGGCAAATTATCTGCTGTTTTGGGTTGCAATGTGTAACCAAAGGTGTGTATTCTACTTCCATCTGTTGAAACCAGTTTGGGGAGGTGTTTTTTCTTTATCTTTTGTGTAACCCATTCCTCATAACTCCAAGTGGGAGGGGGTGGGTGTCTTTTGTTCATGGTCCAGCTGTTAAATCAGTTGGGGCAGGGTTCTTTATCCCTTCCACACCCATCCTCCCTCCAGTGGATATCTGCTGTTAATGGGACATCCAGGCTCACTGCATGGCTGATACAATTCCATCATCCCATTGGGAGATGCTCCACCCAGGGGGAGGAGCCAAGCATTCCTTCCTGGATAAAAGCTGAGATTCAGAACAGCAGCACAGCCTGTGTGCACTGGATTCCCAGAGGAAGACCAGACCCATCTCACCACCACTGGACCCTTCTACAGGATCATCTCTACTCCAACAGAACCACATCTGTCACTCCAGGAGGATTTATCTGGACTGCTCCCAACACCCTGACCAACAGGGTGTCAGGTCCTATTCTGACTCTGTCAGGGTTTCTAGGGTTTTTGTTTGTTTGTTTGCTTGGTTTTTTTGTACTACTACATTTGTATTTTTAATATTCCTAGTAAAGGACTGTTATTCCTATTCCCATATCTTTGCCTGAAAGCCTCTAATTGCCAAATTATAATAATTTGGGGGGAGGGGGTTTACATTCCCCATTCCAAGGGGAGCTCCAGCTTTCCCTGGCGGATATCTGTCTTTCCAAACCAAGACTTCTGCACACAATGTGTCTCCACTATCCAGACTCTCTGATCCTCACTGCCCTGCATATCACTATCAGAGGAAGCCCTTCAGAAGTTGTGTCCCCATCCCACAGCACACAGGGCTGGAAGGTGAAAGGGGCTGTGAAGAGAGGACCTGACCTGTCCCTGCTGTGGTGAGGTTTGGAGAGGATCTTGCCCTTTCTCTGTGACACCAATCATCCGCTCAAGAGCCAAAAACAGGTGACAGAGGCAATGCTTGGAGGAGAGAAAGAGGGGAAGCCACCATCAATTCTCTTTGTGGTTGGCCTGGGCACCAGAGAACTCTTTGTGGAGACCTCGAAGTCACATCCAAGTCACATCCAAGCAAAGGTGAGAAGTCGGTCAGGGAGATCCCTCTCACTTCCATAACATGTTGGGGGTTTGGAAAAGTTTAGAAAATTATATATAAATAATTATATATATATATATATATATATATATATATATATATGTATGTATATAAAATATATATTATATATATTATATAAATATATAAATATAGTATATCATTATGTATATAATAAATATATTTTACATATACATATAATGTATAAATAGATAAGTATATTAAATATAAATATATATTATAGTTATTTTTATATGTTTATTATATTTATATATAATAAATATAAATTCTATATAATTTTTTTTTACCAAAATCAAAAAAGGCAAAATCCTCTCAAGAAACACAGAACTGCCTTTTAAAAAACAGAAAGAATAACTTTTTTTTTTTTTTTTTAACCCAGCTCAGGTTTTTCCTCACCATGTACCTCACATGAGCTTGCTAGAAATTCAGTTTGTAATTAATAAAGCTGTATGGGATAAAAGGGGGTTTATTCCTGCATTGCTTTGCATTAATGTTATTGTTTGCTCTGTGAGTGCATGATGAGTGTTCAGCAGTAGCAAACTTGAGTTGGAGTAGGTTGTAATAATTTGACAGTCTGGAAATTGTTATGCAATGTGACAGATTAAATCGAGATTAAATCACCATTACAAAGGATTATTTTCTCCAGTAACAACTCTAACACAGGCTTGAATACATGTTAGACATGACTTCTTTCCTAAATGTCCAACTATATGCCAGTGAAGGATGCTATTCCTTTTTAATTGAAATTTTAAACTTTATATAATTTTTAATTGATTTGCATTTTCCGAAGTACTACAGATATTTAAGAATCAAAAGTTAATTTTTCTTTTTATCTTCACAATAAACTGGTTTGGGTTTATTTTCTTCTGCCAGTAACATTGTAAAAAATTGAAGCTTCAGGTCATGGAAGAAAAGTTTTTATTGACCAGCAAAATTTTTGGCTGTTTCAGTTATGTTAAGGTTGTAACCAAACCCAGCAAGCACAAAATCATCAATATTGGGTACATTTAAATTTGTAACATCGTGGCAGATACAAGGAGAAAGTATGGCATGCCTAAGCAAACATTTCTCATATTTTTATTATTTCACTCTAAAAAACTGTTAAGTTCTCATCAGAGGAGGGTGGGCTTTTTATATGAAAACTGACAGCTGTCTTGGATTTCAAAAATGCAAATATAGATCCAAATTTTGAAATAGTCTGAAGTTCTTCCAATAAAATAAAAGCAGTAAAAACTGCATGTGCTTATTGCAAAACAATCAGCCTGAACCTTTTTCAAAGCTGAATGTATTTGCATACAGAATTCCCATATTTTCCAAAATTCTTGTGGAATCTGCCATGATATTTTTTTGTCAACATTTTTGTTGAAATAGCTATTGGGAGTTTTTTACTGAAAATAAAGCTTTCATTATATGAAAAAAGGAAGATAAACAATAATTTTTATATAAACTCAAATTAAACCCCCCTGAAAATCATCTTGAACTTTATGCAAACAAAGATCATCATTTTCTTCAGAACTGTTTTTTTCATTTTTGAGATCAATTTCAGATAAATTTTTCCTTGTTTTCTGTGTGTTTTTCTATCTGACTTCCATCTATATTTGACTGACCAGGGTTGCAATAAAAGAGCAGCAGAAAATCCTCCATTATGTCAGGGCTTGTTTGCCTGTTTTATTGTTTTAACTGTTATGATCTCTTTGTGCAAGAGATTCTCTTTTCTGAATTTCATTTGAAGATTGGGAAACTGATTAGGATATTAATGTTTTATTCCACTGGAATTTCTTTTTTTTTTTTTTTTTTTATTTTTTTTTTGGCAGTGCATGGCCAGCAGCACCATCTGGACTTGCTCTGTGCACCTTGTTCCTTCTGACTTTCCTCACACTCTTCTCTGTGCAGATCAGAGGCAACAATCTGCTCATGGTGGATATATGCAGTATTTTTTATATTATTTATTTTATATGCATATTTTCAAAGGGAAATATGTATATAAGGCAGTGGCTCTGTGCTCCAAGCTTTAGGCCTTCCAATAAAACCTTGTGAAGGGTTTTTTTTTTTTTAGCTAATATGAGCACTGTGCCCAAATCTTGCTCCTATCTAGAAAGGTTCCATTCATTAACCTGAAGACTCACCTTAAAACCACCTTCTATACATTTCACAGAACTTTGTTTTGATGATTATCTTTACCATTAAATTTTAACCTGAGGATTGATTATTAATAATGCTGTTAGCACCTTAACATCTTGATGTTTCTATGGCCCTTGAAAACTTTATTAATGCTCTTCTGTTTGATATTTCCAATCTCTTCCTCTCTTATGACTCTTAAATTGGCTCTGGTGTTGTCCACTTTTCCCAAAGGGAGAATCTGCTTAGTTATTCCTAGGACGTTGCTGAGCCTGCTTAAACACAAACATATTGCCCTATTTAATCAGCTTCTTGATCTTGTATTTCTTGTTATCTATTTGTTTTCTACTTTAGTAGTTATTGCAAGTAGCCCGAGGAAATATTAAACTGGTGAAGCTCTTCTGCTTCTAGGTCATTGGTTTTCATCTGTATAAAGTTGATCAGCACCAGACAGTAAATCTATACAGAGAAAAGGTGATTTCTAACCAGCGGAGGGTGTGAATTTATATCTATTAAAATATACATGTTGGCTGTAAGTTCTAAAGGGGTAACATCCACATTCAGTGAATGTAATGACAACTTCAGTTTCTCGAGCTGGGAGCAGGTTCAGACCTGACTCTGCAGATGACAAAGATGCAGATGCAAATTCTCTTGTAATTTTTCTTGTTTTACATACCTGGGAGTGCCATGTATTCCCTTTGACTCCTTTCATAATGAATGCAACTTAGATTAAATGTTCTACCTTAAAACTTAATTCCATTAAAACAACACCAAGCATAATTTTTTTTTTTTTTGGTATTCCCTGTAAAAAAATTTCAATCTACAAATAAAGCATTTTTTTAAATTTTAATTGCTAGTCTGACAAACACAAAAACCTTCTCTTACCATTGCACAAACTATTCCCTATTAGTAGAAAGATTCTGAGTGCCCCATTAGGCTTCTTCCCACGACACTGGTACTTCAAAATTCCTGACATGGGACATACCATTGATGCCATGACTTCTTTTAGCATTTTATGTAGTTAGACCTTATTTCAATGGAAAGAAATCTGGTGATATTGTTTATCATGGAGTAGAGTCCAGGCTGTTGATCTCAACTTGCTCACCCTATAGGGATAAATGAACTCTGACTTTGTGCTTCACTTAAGTCTGTAAAAGCTTTTCTTCCTTTTTTTTTTTTTTCCTTTTTTTTCTTTTTTTCCCAGAAATTCAAAGAAATCTTACACAGCTCCATGATTTCTGAGACATATTTCAGTGCTGGTTCTGTGCTGTTCCAGTCCTTTGTCGTTAATCAGCTTGTAACTGAGAAAGTAACCGTGGTGCCACCAGACGGCAATCTGTCAAGCCCTCCTAAAAAACCTCTTTAATTGCTTGTGTAGCCTTACTGTCTCCTTAAAGAGTCCCTGGGCTGCATCCCGGCTGCATTTTGATGAAATGAGTTCTCCTCATGCCCTCTGTGCATGTCAATAATTGCTTGAGAACAGAGAAGTAACTTCTTGAGGATTCTAGAAAGCTCCATGGAGCTCAGGGCATCTCTCTTTGTCAACCCACAAAACCAAAATTCATAAATGAAAGCTGTGGGATTGTTCTTGAATGTGTGCTCGTTGCCATTTCCCTCCTGGGAGCTGCTGCCTTATTTTCAGCATCGCTAAGCTGCATGCTCGAGTTCCACAGGCTGTCCCTGAGAAGTTCCCTCATGTTTTACCTTACAGGTGTCATTCCTGGAGGCCTCCTTGGGTTGTTCCATCACTTGGTGCCTTCAGGTTAAGTCAGGACCTAGATGACATCACAACATTCCATCCCAGTGGTGGCATCAAAGTGCCAAACCATCACTGTTGTGTTAATCTGCTTCTCCCCACTTCAATAAAGATCCTTTCATCCAGCTGCTGGTGTGACCTTGGAAAACCTGCAAAGCTCATTTTCTTCAGCTGCAAAAGCCTCAGTCTTCTCTATCTTGTTACATAACAATCCCCACACAATGCTCAAATTTTTACTTCGCTTGAAATATCTATTTCTGTTGCTTTACTATATTCACTCACCTATTTCTTATCACCTTTTTCAGCCAGGGGAACTTTGGATTGAATTTATTAATATGTATATATCTAGAAGGAACCCAAACACTGATTTTTCTTTTGGGTTTCTAGCATGCCAAGAGTAGGTCAAATTATATCTTCATAGAAAATTTCAGTGAAAATAAATACACGCATACAGATTGTTAACACTTGGCCAAAAATGTTTTGTTGGTTTGCTTTGTTTTTAATTCATGGAAATAAAAATATGCAGATGGTTGACACTTGCCCAAAAGGGTTGGGTTGGTTTGGTTTGTTTTTAACTAATGAAAAGAAAACATACTGACTAAAGTCAGAATATTTTTATTTAGAAGTGCCACTGCAGTCCCTCACATTGGAATTCCTTTCCAACACTTGTAATCAAGAGTCCAACTTTCTTTTCAGACAATATCTGCTGTAATGTCCAAGTTCCCTTCTTAGGTAAAGCATTCCAGTTGTAATTCTATAATTATCTATAATCAATATTATTACATTAATTATTACATGTTAATGTAATTCATATTATTACATGTGATGGGAAAAGACAGTGACCATGAGTCTTTGGAGTGACAGAAAACATGACATAGACTATAGTTCTCTTGAAGGTCTGCGATGGTAAAGATCAGTAATTAAATCAGGAAGTTTTTACCTGGTAAAAAACCTGCATTTTTGATACTGAGGAAAAAAATAATGCTGAAAGATTCATCTTGTTGAAAACATAGTTTTCCCACAGGGAAAAAAAAAATAATTGGGAAAATTTCATTCAGTTTAAGGTGGAATTATTCTTATTTTAAATTACTGCAATGAGAATGTTATGAAAATTTTTTAACCTCCTTTTAAAGTGCAACAAATATTAATTCTGTCATGAGGTACTCCACTGCAGACATCTGTCCTGTGCTTTAACTCTATTCCTAGCAAGAATATCTAGAACTCTGATTTTTCATATATCCTACTCTGGTCTTTGAAATTTACTCCTTTCAACCACAGGTGCAATAACAGTTATATTCCTAGAACAGAATTTTCTACAAATATGGTAAGTTTCCATCAATATTTAAGACTATTATAAAAGTACAAACAATTACAAAAAAAAATCTTTCTGGAAAATGGATGTTAATTTCTCACTGTCCTTGCTGCTTACCAATGTATTCTTCATATTAGTTTATGCTGGCATGAATCTTATTTCCCAGTGAAAGTGTTTGGCACAAAGAGGTATCACATATTTTTAGCTTTTTTTTCATTAACTGATTGACAATTTAACTTTTACAGGTTTGGATTTGTTGGGTTTTTGGGTTTTTTTTTTTTTCCAATATTATTTCACAGACTGAGGAGCCCTTGATTCAGGAACACAAGGTAAGAGAACTCCAGTTCCACAGTGCATAAACATGAGATATTTGCATTACATTTCGTAAAGGGATGTGGGTGATGTGGGTTTGAATTTTCTTGAGCTGATGAAGACAACTCCAGTTTTCACACCTTCTAGAAAGTTACTCAGTCACTGAGACAACAACAACAAAATGGTGACAATCCTCCCAACATTTCTGACCAGAATTTTTAATCAGAGATGACCAGGTCATGTCTTCTACACTCAATATTTTCCACCTGGGTCAGGGATTCTCGGCACACAGGGATTGGAAGGTGCTCCTTGGGACTTTTGCTCCGAGATCCTTGGAGGATTTCCTTGGTAGTGGATGATCCTTGGTGCTCACTTGAGCTGACACACTCAGCTCAGCAAAGAGGAGACAGCTTTGGTTTAGTCAGTAACAAAATTTCAGTAGCCTAAATAAAAATGAGTCCAGTTACTAAAGTAAAACCACAGCTTCCTGGAGTTTCTCACACACCAAACTGGAATCTACAGAGGATTTGTGAACTCATGAGCTTAATCTCTGCCTCGGAAGAACAAATGTTTTCTTTGGAGTTAACCTTACCCATCTCTACCTCAGAAGAACAAATGTTTTCCTTGGAGCTAGCCTTGCCTATCTCAGTTTCCCATCTGTGCACAGCCATAACTGTGCCTTCCTGGCTTCTGTCGGTGTCAGAAGGATAAATATTTTAATTACAGACTGACATACCTCAAGGAGCAGACCTTTGGGGCATACAAGTATCTCATCCCATCAGCTATGTTTTAATGTGTAACAAAGCTTGTAGGTTGTTCTAACGAAATTCCTGTACTCTGTGTCTGTGGAGCTCAGAGGGTATGGTAAGGAGAACAAAAAAAAAATATTCTTATGTATGAAGATAATCAATTCACCTTGCTGGTGTATGTGATTCCCTGTATTGGTTTATTTAGAAGCCTTCAGGTGATAAGCACATTTCTTTTTGCAGGAATCTCCTTAGGAAACAAAAGTATCCCAGATGCTAACACACCTGGTAACACATTCAGAAAGCTGGCCTCTCACAGCCACATGGGTAAGCTCTTTTTGTTCTATATTTTATTAAAAATATATATTTGCAAAAGAGATTTAATGAAATAATTGCACATAACAAAGAGAAAAAAAAACCTTAATACAGCAATATAAGTAATATAGTGATATAAACAATCAATAGAAAAGCTGATTGGCACCTGCACTGAGGAAAGAGGTGCACCCCAAACTGAAGCTGACCCTGCACCACAGAGGAAGAACAGCACAGCTTTGCAGTCAGTGCTGTGGGAGCACAGCAGGGGCTCCTGTTTGTTCATGCAGATGTTTGCTAGACAACCAAAAATAAATGCACGCTCTCAACTGCTTTTTGACCATTCCTAACCATGATGAGGGTCCAAATTCTTTAACGACTCAGGAAAACCTCAGACCATTTGATCTCTCCCTCATGCTTTTCCTTCTACTCCATCTTTCTGGGGCTACTTCTGAACTGGGTCAGAGGATTCTTCAGCCCATAAATAACTCAAAACCAAACCCAAACAGCTGCATGAGCATTTAGGAGGGACAGTGTGTGGTAATGGTGGGATGAAGGATGGTTCTGAGGCTATTTATGCTGACCTGTTGCTGAAAGAAATGTTCTTTGAAATGATACTTAGGCATCAAATATTCTTGTGTCTCCTGCTCTACTCTTTCATCTCACTTGCCATCCATGCCTCCTGTAGCTGTGGCTAAGCTCAAAATTTCATTTCTCTGACTGGAATTACTAAGGAATGGATTTTTGCTTTTGATTTTAATTTGTTTTGTTTGGTTTTTTGTTAATTCAGTTTTCCCCTGTTGGCATGTGGAATGCATTTCAACAGATGGTCATGGAGTTTTAAATGTTGTGAGTGGATTTTTAATAAGTCTGACTAATTTTATGATCATTGCAGTTCATGTGCACTCAACATTCCCACTGACTTCTACGGGAAGGGTTGGATATGAAAATATTTCATATTGCACTCAGCCAATGTAACTCTGGCAGTGTGGATAAAAAAGGAAATTCTGGCCTGACACTCTGGGCTGTAACAGCCAGGTTCAATTGTTTCCCTCCACTCAGCTGAGCTAAATGTATTGTGGGGCTTTTTTATCTCAGCATTAGGTATTGGTCACAGCTGGAGGCAGAAGTTAGAGCACTTGTCTGATCAGCAAGGACAAACCCTGTGTTTCTCAAAGTGGTGTGATTTGTGGCCTCTTACCTCACTGCATTAAAAAAAAAAATCCAACATCACAGTTAACTCCTGCTCATTTTTCCTCTTCCCAGTCTGAGGGCTTTCTCTCCTTGCTCCTTTAAATTCAGTGAATGAAATCCCCACACCTCTATGAAGCCTTGCCTGTTATTGTCTCTGTGCCAGGACATGATAAGTCATGGAGGGGTGGCTCACAGCTATGCCTTACAGAGCTGGGGTGGGAAAAGATTCTCTGCCCGTTGTCAAACGTTCCTGCTGCAGCACTGCCACGGCAGAGATACGCTGTACTCCTGCATTTTCTTCCCCTTGACAAGTTCACATCTCAGGCCATCTGTCCTGATTTGATAAAGTCTTTGGTCACACTGCAAGTCAGAGAGGATCGGCAGGGCAGGTCTCCCTGAACCAGCTGCTAAGGAAATATCCATCAGCAAGCCCACAAAGCAGTAAAGTGGAATTGTGACTGAGAGAGTGCACCTTCAAATCTCTTTTCTGCCTATTTGTTGGGGTTTTCTTGAGTTTTGTTTACCACTGACAAGTTTTATCTAGCAGCACATTACAAACCCTTTTGGCAGCCATAGGAATATATTTCAAGCAGGTTTTGTTTGATATCTACAAGAAATCTCTGTTCATTTCTTGTAATAAGACAAACATATGCAAATCCATCCTCGGATCCTGTGAATTATATGCCTGGAATCAGTAAGCAATACAGTAAAAGCTCACTAAGTTGCATTTTACCTATCCACATATCCCATAAAACTGACATAAAAAACAATGGTTTCTTTACCTTTTCTCAGCAAATATTTAATAGCAGCTACAGTAGTTTGGAAGGCCTCACATTATTGCAACTTCTTGACTTTTTGCAAAATGTAGAGAGATTGATTCTTTATAAAAAAAAATACTTCACAACATTTATTATTGCTCTGCAGTGCAAATATGAACGTAAATAAATAATTTTGAACTGCATTATCAGGCAAATGTAGCGGTTGGGATGAATACATTGGTTTTGTGTGAGTATTTCTTTGCCTGCTCTGACATTTTTCACAATTCAGTAATTAACTGATAACTACTGACTTATTATTCAATCTCTTAGAACATTTTCAAAATGGGATGTGTGCCTAGGACTAGATCTACAGCCCTCATTAAGAGCTAAATTCACAACAGATCACAGTGCTGCTTGTTTCCAGTACCTTCAGCCTCAAACACCTGCTGCAGGAAGGTACAACCCCAACTGGGTGGCAGGCTGCTAAAAATGAGGGCAGTTGGGTCCTAAAACAGGTCCAGAAAAGCAGATATAAAGTGTAAGGAAAGCTGGGTCATCCAAGGATATCAGTCTCAGTGAAGGTAGAGACATAAAAAATGGTAAAACTCATGCCATAACAGCAGAAGCCAAAGTTCTCTCTCTTACAAGGCCTTTTAAAAGGTTTTTAGCCAATAATCTAATGCTAAAAGCCTACAAATGTCTACTTAAGCCAATCACTAAACACTGCATGTACACTTTAAAACATACAATAGTTTCTTATTCTGTGTTTTTTACAACTCAAAAACTTTCTACACTCCAAATAATTCAAAATCTAAAATTCAACTCTGTTTCAAACCTCTATCTACTTATCTATAAACTTATTGCAACACTGTAAAAGTTGTCCTGTACTTTTTCAGTTCCAAAATGGGTAGAGAAGTGTCAAATCCTGATCCTCTGCCACGCCTTGGCCAACCCTGAGCCTTGTTGAGTTGGATAGCCACGTCCATCCTACTTCACAATGCATGGTGAAGGGAAAAAACACTTTCCATCACATTGATAAATGCCCAAAGGGCTTAAACTGCACAGTGAAAGATCTGGGTTTTCATTCCTAATTTGTAAATTAAAAAAGAAGAGTGTGACCTTTGGCTCTCCATGAACCTCCCAGCCAGATGGGTGCTGCTGGGTGAATCTCTCACTGGCCCATCCCTCCCACTCTGTCATGAATAAGAACTAAAGGTAACATGAAAAAAAAAGGGGTGTGGGGGGATAGAAAACACAAGGATTGGCACAACTCCGTTCTCTGCTGGCAGTGGGACCTGTTGGGAAGTGGAGAAACCCAAGGGCTGCTCCCTGCTCCAGGAAATCCTCATCCCAGTGTGACTGCAGACCTACACACAGGTGTAGTTGCACCTAGACTGGTGCAAGTCTGCTCCCCGTTGGCTACAAATCCTCACTCAGGGCTCGTTTTCCTTCTTGGTCTGATGTATGTTTATTATTCCATACAAAGCTCCAACAGGAAGGGCTGAGATCATAATTCCCGAATACCTGTTAGCATAATGGCTGGAGTTTTCCCCTGGAAGATGCAGGCTTGTTTATGCTCGGGCAGAGAAAAGGATTGAACCCACATTTCCCATATGAATGCTCTAATCAGTGAACCCATTTAACAGAAGAATGGAGCCAATCTAGCAGAAGTGCTCGGAAAATGAGTAACGGGACATGTCCTGCCAGCCAGAGACATTGAGGAGTGACTGAGATGTCTGCCTTCTGAATCTGACCCTCATTCCATGCTTTGATCCATCAAAATGATCAGGGATCATTCCTTCCTTCCCTGAGTAAAGGTAACAGACTGTTTTGCAATTGCAACGGGCAGGAATTGACCCTCCCTACAAGATTTTTCTTTGCTGCAGAGACTGCAAGGGTAAGACAGCATCTGCTGCACACTGCTGCTTTTCCCCATTACTCCCTTCAGCACATTTGTTTCAAAATAGCCGTAGGAATTAGCATTACATCTACTGCCAGGAAACCAGGGTTTGTCAACACTCTCTGGTGGAACACCTTCCATTGTTCAAAGAGCTGCCCATCAGTCACTTTCATTTGAGATAAAACTTAAAAGGGTTTCCACTTTTCTTGTGTTGCTTGTTTGTTTGATTGATTTTTAACAAAAGATAATGTTTCTATAAAGTAAAATTTATTTAAATTGGAGAAAGATATCTGCAGTTTTTCACACCTGTGTAGGACTGTGTATGTATGCCTTGTTCTCCAGGTATGTGTTTATAGAACCTTTTTCAGATACATCACAAAGTCTTTTGGGATTAGATACTCAATTTCCTGATATTGTCAAGTTTGTTGCACCCCACTATTTTTACTGGAACCTGTTCCAACAACTCCTACCAGCATTTAGAAAGATTCTTTGTAATTTTTCAGCTGAAGTTTTTTCAGGTACGTAACATTTTTTTTCCCCCTCTCACCAGAATACTCTAAACCTTAAGAACTTTAGCTCCTCTAGGTCTTTGACATTCATCCTTTTACTATATCTACAAAAATATTCAAATCCTTTACCTACAGCGTAAGACAAGCCGAGTTGAAGATTTTGGGGACCTTCTCACATGTCAAGCTAATTGAAAAGTCTCCAACCACCACAATAGGCTCAGCCTATTATATCAACCCTCATGTCCTTAGGACATGTTAACTTGCTTCCAGCACTGTCCTGAGTTGTGGCTGCTGTGCTGCAGAACAGCTTGGAGCACACACACAGAGCTTCTTAGAACGTTTTTAATTCTCTCTTTTGAGGCAGGATCTCCCTTCTCCTGACCAGCCCACTGGTGCTTTGTTCTATCAGCTCAAATTTGCATTCATACTCATTGTACCAGGATGACCTGAGTTATTCTCAGCATTTCAGGTCTCACCAGGTGTTGTAGGCTTGAACAGTATCATTAATCACCTTTCCAGCTTCAATGCCTGCATTTGCCTGTCTCACATTTGTGGTTCACAGTCACTCCTTCTCTTTGTCATGTTTGGTGCAGAGCATACAGAGCAACTCGGGGATTTTGGGCTCCTAAAATCGTTGTACTTCCATTTGTTCACATTTTTGGTTGGTTGGTTTTTCGTGTGGGTTGGTTTTTTGTTTGGTTGGTTTTTTTGAGGTTTTGTTTTTGTTCTAGATGTGGTTCTAGTCTTGTTCCATACTGCTCACATCTCCCAAAGTTGTCACCAACATTCTCTAATGTTTTGCTCTTGTTGTTAAGCTGGGTTCAGCAGGGAAAGCAGGAAATTAAACCAGCTTAAAGCAGAACAAGGCACAGCAGTCCTGCCCTCAGCCACGATCATGTCTATGGCACTGTACTGGTAGGAAAGGTTTCTCACTCCTGTCTAAAAGCCACATTGATCTTGTGCTCCAGTCTAAAGGGAAGAAATTTCCCAGCTCACTCAGCATGTTCCTTGTATCCAATACACATAGACACATAGTAATTTTATTATTTTCTGTGTAAAAATTAAGGTTTACATTAATGTCCCCTCCATGTACCAGCTCTCTGTGGAGTCTGCTGCAGTGCTCCTGTAGTTCTCTTGATCTGAACATATTAACATCTTTAATTTCACATCAGTGAGATACATAAAAATTATTTTTCCTGCCTGTGCAAAACTTCAGCCTCCTGCTTTGCCCTTACCTGCTCAATATTTTTACCATTGCTCAGAGCTGATGACAGCTTCTCACTTAGTTGATGGACTGAATTTTAAATTATTTTTTGCTGAAATATAAAATTTATTTATTTCAGAATATCTGGTTTTCTATGGGGAAAAAAAAATCAGCTCTGAAAAACTAAAAATAGGCATTCTGGGGTGGAAGTAGGGGCTGCATGAATATATAATTTAATAATATTATAATAATAATTATATATAATTTGTATTATAAATGATATATAATTATAATAATTATAGTATATAAATGTTTATTATATAAATAATATAACTTTATTATTTATGTGATAAATTATTATATAAAGAATAATTCCTCTTTGCAGAAGTTTAGAAAGTCTCAGATTATCACAGAAGTTTTAGTACTATCATGTGACCACAAATACTGTAAAGTCTTGCAAGACAAACTTGACAAGACAGCTGGTACCAAAATGTGCATTGTTTGTATAGATTCTGTGAAGCAAAAAAGAGTGAAGTTCTGTGGGTACCTGTTCTCTCCACTAACAATTAGCAGACTTCATAATGAACTGACCAGCTGACAAGACTTCCAGAAAAACAGCTGGTAACAATATTTGGCTACTTCCAAAAACCTATCAAAGCCCAAAATTCACAAAGCAAAAAGTTCGAAGTCAAACTGGAAAATTCTAGTAGCAGAAATGGGGTTTTTTTGGTGATTCTAAGAAGAGATATGGGAAGTATTCAAATCATCTCACAGGGCTTCAGGTACATCTCTTACACTGACTTCAGTGGGAACGACGCAGTGAAATCCCCACTCGCTGCTTTGAAATTGTACCCCTCAGTGCTTCACGTCGTGCTGAGAGACAGAGCAGTGATCCAAGGGCCAGATCCACAGCAGGCAGCAGTGCACACGGTGTGCCAGAGCACTGCAAGGCACCACTGTGCTAAAATATGCAGGCTTTAACTTAAAATGACAGAAATCAAGGGTATTTCAAATTAAGGCTCCTAACGGCCTCCTCCCCTTTGTCCCATTTAGTGACGGTCATACCTTCAGAGCTCTAATATGTAAAGTTGGGGTTTTTTTGTCTTCTTCCTTTCCTCTTTTCTATCCTGCCCTCTAGATGACCTCTCTCCTAATTGGAATATATCTTGTTTTTTCGATAATAGAATTTCCCCAGGAGATAGTCAATTTTTAGAGCTGAAAATTAATTTACAGGCCCCGCTTGATTGCATGCATCAGATATGTTTGTCTTTTACTACATAGTGACCTTCTTCTCCCCTCTCCCTTCACATCTTCATAGCTAAGAATTCACTTCAGAGTCAGAAAACATGTTTTTTAACGCTGTGAGGCAGGTATTGGTGTCACAATTTTCCCATGCTGCTGTTTGCCCACCGGGAGTGCTGTTGGAGAGTTGTGTCCCAGTCAAAACTGGGAATTGAATCATTCCTTGCTCTACAGCTGGCAGGACTGTGACCTTTCTGATTTTGTGGCAGCTTCCAGTTCATGTGTGTAGAAGTGGCCAGGGCAGAGAATGGGGTCCATACCACTCAGAGATACTTTTCCACTGCAGGTTGGTGCTTCACTCATGAGCCTGCTCATAGCTCCACAGGACCTCTCTCCTGGGTTTTTAAAATGAAATTTGAAAATGAGATTGAGAAGGTAAGTCCACACAGTTTGTGGTCACAACATGTGGACACAGTGCATGTGTTTCCTTCCAACCCCTCTAATATCTACCAAAAAAAGAAGTCTCTTTTTTTCATAAGACACTTTAATAATAGTAACCTAAATGTAATGAATTTTTCCATTTCATCAGTGGAGATTTCTGTTTTTCAAGTATCCTAGCGTGTTTCCACAAAACATTCTTCTTTGCAGGGCCAATCTTTTATTTTGCTCAGCTGATGATATACTGGAGTGCTCAAATTGAAATGAAAAGTTGAGCAAACACAGATGCTGTTCAGAGCTGCACGTTTGCTCACGCTCAGTGTTAAGGACACTCCTGAAATGTTATTTTGATGAGTTTATTTAAGACAGTGAGTGTGAGATTCACCTCTGGTAGATTTAGATGGCCACAGCATAAATTTTTACGCCTCAGCTGGGCATTCTCAGCACCCTTTCTACTCAGTAAAGAAGAACAGGCAAATTTATAACTCATATCATAACTCATCTGACCTATTTTGGACATTTCCAATCTTTGCATCCTCAAACCACTCCAGTGAATATAAAAGGAGTCTAAGGGGTTATATCAGATCTAGGTGTATATAACTCCGTGTTAAAAAATGTTTGCTTACAAAAATTTGAATGCAAATGAAGAAAACAGAGCTCTAGCTCTAGCTCTGAGCTGGTGCTCTCCTGTAACCTTCATAGTGTTGCTCACTGAGTGCCTTTAGAGTAAAGTGTGATGCTTTTGTCAGAATTACCAACATTTTTAGAGAAGTAGTTTGGAGTGGAATTAAACCAACCTTCTGCACCTTAAAAGGGCAATGAAAAGGGGGGAGAGGGGAAAGAGAGAGAGGAAATCAGTGCATCCCCTGCATTATGAATAAAGTATATTTATTTAAATCAGGCCACTCCACAGAGCATCACATGAGCAAATATTTCATTGCCACTAATTTGAAAGCCCCTCTTCTCAAAGAGGAAAAGCCTTTTTTCAGTGGCCACCCACTCTGGGAGCATCCCTGTGTTATTTGCAGAGAAATACACGCAGAACATCTCTGAGGGTAAACTAATTGTGAAAGAGAGGGGTGCTCTCCATTCTCACTGAAGATTGCACAACTTCAAGACACTTTGCAAATCACAGGATCCTCAGGTGTCACTTAGCTGCAGTGAGTCTAAAATTCTCTAGAGAAAAATATTCAAAGTTTTCCTGACGTATATACATCTTCTCCTAAAAACCAAAAGTGTCTGTGGCTGCTTCTTCTTTGTTTCATCCTACTGTTTCCATTACTGATTTAAAGAAGACATACACTGTGACCCATGGCAATGTGTCTACAAAATTTATTAATGCTCGTGTTTCAACACCAGGTGAGTTTATTCTGAGTTTACTGTTTGGAGTGTGTTGCCTATCTCAGTTTTTATCTCTCACTACAAGCCAGGCCATTGTATCAACAACAGCAAAAAGGCAAGAACACTTTTAAACCTTAATTATTTTGCTTTTTTTTGAGGATCACAAAGTCCTCGAGTTTTAGGAGGATTCAGGTCCAAATTAGCAGATGATTACTCCGTAGTGGTGTAACAGAGCAGCTTTTACACAGAGCAGAACACGATAAAAAATGCATGTAAAAGAATCAGTGAAAGCTGTGCAAAACTTCGAGAAGTGGAAACAAATTGTATTAACGTCTGAAAAGCAGATGTGCTAAAAGGATTTAGCATCTTGTCAATGACGATTTTGCTCTGATCCTGAGCAGAGCAGAGCAAAATTAGTACTGTTATCTGGCTGAGGCTCTGGGTTGAGCTCGTTGCCTGGTTTTAATACTGGCTCTCAAACTTTCTCTCAGCAATCAGCTCTCAGAATCTGAGGATGAAGGAGAAGCACTAAGCCTTGCTTTTCAAGACTCACTTGCCTGCTCATCTTCCAGGGTGCAGAAGTTCTGCCCAGGCATCTCCTCTCCGGAATTCTCAGGGATGTAGTGCGAAGCGCTGGATTTTCTGGAGAGGGAAAATTGCGGTGTTCCCTGCCTTGCTTTCACATTCCTGCTGACACCCAGTGGCTTCCCAACACAATTGCACAAACCTCCTCAACCGCCGCCGGGTAATGAAAAGTCACAGCAGCACTTCAAGGAATTCCAGCAAACCTCACTGACATCGACGTCCTCTTCCTTTTTAGCCACTTTTTAGAGGGAAAAATTAGAAAAAGAAAACAAAAGGCTTGTTTGGAAACATGCTGCAGGACAGCACCCAGGCGGTGACAGTCCTGCTCCATCAGTTGGGACCTGAATCCAGCTTTGGAAAACATAAATGATCTCAGGAAAAAAAGCCAGAGGAGGAGAGCCCTCTGACTCTTGCCTTTTCATGCAAGAAGAGGTGAGGAATCGCGTTGTGACCACAAAAGGCATTTGAGCATAAATCAATTTTTCACAGTACAATATGCCATCACCTCCAACCCCCAAAAGTTTTCGTGTACAGTTTGGGAAAAAGAAAAGGAAGAAAAAAGAAAAAAAGCCTTCACACTTCTTCAATTTTCTGTAAAATAAGGTGATTTCCTATTGAAACAAATTTCATACCCTGTGAAGTATGAGTACCAGACCCGCAATATTAGTGGATATTTGATATTTTCTTTGGGTCCCTCTCAGCCTTTGGTAAAAGTCCCAAAATGAAAGAGCCCAGCTAAGGATCTTAAGCCTGGCCTATTATTGCTTTCTTAACAACAGCCTTTCCTGCTTTTGGAGACAGCTGTCTTGTAACTCGTTCTGAGGGAAAGAGGAATGGGATTTGTATAAAATCCCAGGCATTTGTATAAAAACTCATTTATGTGCAGGATCCAGCTTTGCGAATGTAAACAGCGGCTAAAAACGGCCTTCGTCTTTTCTATTCCAGAAATAAGGAGGAAAACCAGCCTGCAAAAAGCACATGGAATTCAACCAAACTCCACCATCCAAATGTATTAAAAGTAAAAAGAGTGAAACAATGAAGTTAAAGTAGTATCAAAAAACAGTGTCAAGCCCCCTGCATGGTCAATCAGAGGGTAAATGCAGCAGCAATGCAAAGAATGTGCAGGCACAAGGAGTGAGCCCTCACATCGTGCATTTTAAGGACTCACCAGCTAATATTTCCCATCTTTTTCCAGAAGCCATACGGTAAACAGATAGCACTAACAAAGTCAAATATTAATAACCAAGAACTGCACATCTCCAAATCCCCTTCCCCCAACCAGCAAAACCCATAGAAATTTACACTGACCAAAGCAAATAGAAAATAAAAGTCAAAGCACTTACATGGTTGACATTTAGGGATGGAACCAAGTACCCTTTCCATCCTTTTGAATTTCCTAAGTTATAACATTAACAGAAAATAAATACACATTGAAATGGAGTAACTCATGATCGTGACAGACAGTCATTGACAAGTTACAGTAATAAGGTCTTGAAACAGAACATCCCAAGAAGAAATTTTATACTGTCTCTAGACAGCTCAGATCAATTTAGCATTTTGTCACACTCTTAGGCAGTCTGGTTGGCTTTGTCCACCCAGAACAGCTTTCTCAGTATAATTACTTTCCAGCCACACAGTTCTTTCGAGGAGCAGCATATTTTTAACTCTCCCAACTCCGTGGTTGTTTTCTGGTGAGGTGGAAAGAGTAGCATGAAAACGAATCTACAAAGATGTTGATGGAGGCGACATGACTCAACCCTTCACCTAAAACCTGAATGATGCTTTGGGGCATGTGGAATTAAGGAGGTAAGGAAAAACATCTATTTCATATTTATTGATGTTTCTGAGCCCTGTCCAGTTTCAAAAGTAGATATTCCAGAGTAATACATAGTAAAGCTCTCAGCATCAAGAAACCATTCCATCTAGCCAAAGTAACTGAGAAAAGGACATTAAAAATGATCCGTGTACTTTCTTGGTTGTTGAAGACTCGGACCCCACAGGGCCTGCTCACAAAATTGTTTGAGACTACTAACATCTGTCTCAAATTCTCACATTTTTGTTGTGCAAAAGAGAGAGAGAAGAGACTACATTATGCATTTTTCACCTTCTACCTTTTGCTCCTTGTTTCTTGAAACACAAACTGAAAACTGTGTGACATCTTGCAAACTTATTTCCCACTGAATTGCATATTGAATTTAAATTTTGCAAGACTGAACGAAGCTTAGCTCAGAATCCCCAGGCATTATTATTAATCTAACTAAGATTTTGTTAAGATGGAAGATTGGGAGAGGACTTGGATGCCTTACAGACTTGCTGGTTCACCAATTATTAAGGTAAAGGCTCCTGTTTCCTGACGTTAATAAATTATGTTACTTCATGCAGATGAGAAGCTGTTTTAAAAAAAAATTGAGCCAAGATCAACTTTTTGTCTTAGTAGAAAAATTCTCTTTCCTTCACCTCTTTCCCATCTGTTAATTTCTATTTCCTCATTCCATGAGGTGCTTGTTTGAAAGGATGAAATCTCAGGGTTTTATTCAGGTGCAAGACTAAAAGTGAAAATATTTAGACACCAAAAGTAAGCTATGATTTTGTGAAAGAGATTTCCCTGTCCTTCAGAGGGTACAAACTTGATGAGAATTTTCTGTTTATTTCCTTCCTGAAATAAAGGAGACTTTCCTGGGTTTTTAGGTTAACTCTTAGCTCAACATAAGCTTTTTTCTTCTGTGGTAGGTTAGGTGCTGATAATCTTTGTGGTCTCATACAGATCCTTTCATTGATCATTAGAAAAGCACTAACCCAGTAAATATGCACACACAGAAACTGGGTGTGAGAAACCCAGAGCTGTGCATAGATCCAAAAGATCATTTAGGTTGGAAGGGACCTCTAAGCTCATCATGTCCAACCATTGACCCAGCACTGCCAAGGCCACCACCAAATCATGACCTAAGTGCCACATCTATGGGTCTTTTATAAAGTATAATATTCCCTGTTATATCCACACATTAAATATACCTTTGCACACTTTGGCATTCCTGAAGCCACCAAAGTACTGAACCAGAAAGGAGAAGAGGAATCTTGGCATCTACTGAAAATTTAGAGTAAAGGAGTTTCTTTTTTTTTTCTTTTTCTTTTTCTTTTTCTTTTTCTTTTTCTTTTTCTTTTTCTTTTTCTTTTTCTTTTTCTTTTTCTTTTTCTTTTTCTTTTTCTTTTTCTTTTTCTTTTTCTTTTTCTTTTTCTTTTTCTTTTTCTTTTCTTTTTCTTTTTCTTTTTCTTTTTCTTTTTCTTTTTCTTTTCTCTTTCTCTTTCTCTTTCTCTTTCTCTTTCTCTTTCTCTTTCTCTTTCTCTTTCTCTTTCTCTTTCTCTTTCTCTTTCTCTTTCTCTTTCTCTTTCTCTTTCTCTTTCTCTTTCTCTTTCTCTTTCTCTTTCTCTTTCTCTTTCTCTTTCTCTTTCTCTTTCTCTTTCTCTTTCTCTTTCTCTTTCTCTTTCTCTTTCTCTTTCTCTTTCTCTTTCTCTTTCTCTTTCTCTTCCTTTTCCTTTTCCTTTTCCTTTTCCTTTCCCTTTCCCTTTCCCTTTCCCTTTTCCTTTCCCTTTTCCTTTTCCTTTCCCTTTCCCTTTCCCTTTCTCTTTCTTTTCCTTTCCCTCTTTCTCTTTCTTTTCCTTTCCCTCTTTCTCTTTCTCTTTCTCAACTTTATATGTTGCCTTTTACACTCGCAGCTTTCTCTTCTCTCTGGATATTTATTTGATTGGGACGGTGCTTGGAAGTTTAAATCATTGGTGAAGATGTTTCTGGGCCAGAATTATGCAATACCCCACCAAAAAATAAATCACTATTCGACTTGCAACATGAATATAAAATGTTAAGTGGTTGTATAGATATAGACACACAAGTGCAGAAGAGAGTAAGATTGCACATTTGTATAATCCTTACCTCTGGTTTTAAAAACAAAACATAAGTCCTGCTATCTCCAAATTTTCAGCATGCACTGAACATTTAGTTATCTTGACAGACTTCTTCCCCCTCACTGAAACACCCAGGTTTAAATGCTGTTATAAACTAAAGTCAGGAGCTAAATTTGAATTTCTCTAGCATATGAGGCTTGTTTGGCCTAAATTAGGCCAAATATCAGTCAAAATTCACCACAAATATTACTGGGGAGGTATGCAGTGCTCGTATTTTTAATACCAGTTATAAATTTTCTTGATTTTGTTGATAAGTTTTTTGGTGTGGGAATCAAGTTTGCTCCTGCCAGAAGAATGATGGATGCCATCAGTGCTCAGCAAATTATGGATAATTATACTCAAACTAGCTGCACTGCTTTCTGTTAACTACACATAGGAGATAATAATAGTTTAGGGAAAATGTGTTTAATGTGGGCCTCATTTTAGGGAAGGAATGTGTGAAACTCCATCCAATGTCCAAACAGGTGAATATATGAAGAGGCTGAGTAATTGCCTGTGCAAATGACAGAGAGGAGCTCTGCTGACATATTATATATGAGATTAAGTGGTTTTTTACAAAAAACAACACAAACAAACAAAACACAACAACAACAACAAAAAACATCCCCCCTGCATTCTTAAAGGACTAGAGGAATTTATTGTCTGTGGTGGGGTGCTGTTGGATGCATTTGTCTGCACATATTTGGCTCATATATTTTAACAGATAGTGCTTTGCTTCCCCTGACAGGATTGAGATCTATAGCTGTGCTGATTATATATTATATATTTCAAAACCAAATAAACACAAAGAATCCTTATTTCTGTGTGACAGTGCTCAAACAGATAAGTAAGAATAAGAGGAATGCATGTGCTCTAGAAATCCATTTATTCAGAAAGATCCCAAAGCACTTACTAGATTATTAAGAGAAATCACTTTCACAACCACTTTAGGAGTAGAAACGTTGCAACACTACCCAGATGTGATGAGAGGAATGTCTTATCCCACTGATTATCCCACTGTACTCCATAGATCATCAGTAACCTCCACAATCCTTGCTGGTGGTAATTGGCTGTAAATATGTTTGAGCTATAGACAATGTATGGAAGATGAAGCATCTCAAAAGCCTGATCCAAAACTCTTCGGAGTAAATATCTATTCTCTCAGCTTCCTTTATTTCACCAGGGCTACTTGATTGCTGGAAGATAACTGTGTTTTTCAGAGCAGTGCTGTTTGGGTGTGAATGGTTTGATTCAAAATTACAGTGGGAAGGAGAATGCACGAGGTGTCCAGGAGAGACTGGAGTGAGCTGGAATGTCAGAGCAGAGGGTGATGCTCTTGAAACAGTGATAACAGAGTAAACAAGGCCAAAGAAGTAGAGAGCAGTGCCTGTGTGTCCACAGGAGATGGGTGGGGAGGTAGTGAAATTCTTTCTTAAAGTGAAATTCCTTCTTAAAGTGAAATTCCTTCTTAAAGTAAGAAAATACAGAGGGTCTGCTGGTCATATGGATTTTCATTTTTGCCAGGTCTGCTTAGTATCCACTGCTAGCCAAGGGCTTGCATATAATTTGATGCTGGAAGTGGAAATTTGAGTGCCTGGAGTTCCCATGCAGTTTGAGTACTGAAGACAGGAGTTAGAAACATATATGTAAATTAAACCTGTCACCATCTGGTTGCAATATGTTGTTGTATTCTACATAATATGGACGTAAATACGTGACTCATTGTGAACATATTCCGTTCTCTTCCATCAATTCTAACAAATCAGAAATGGTGACAGCATTGCCTCAGTGGTACCATCCCAGTGTGAGCACTGGCATACATCAAAGGAATGTTAAATTATCAATGTCCCTCTGATGCCACCCTGTTTTTCGAGTCAGCACATTCTAGAGGCAGTACAGAAATGGCAGAGCAAGGTGTGGCAGGGGCCTGTCTTCACTTCCCTGGCTTGCACACTTGGCAGCATAAAGTGAATTATGGCAGCTGATGGCTGCTCTCCTCAGGGAGCAGCACCCAGAGGCTCCCCAGCCAGGTTTCTGAGCCTCTGCTGTGGGAGGAGCAGTGTTGGACCAGCTTCCTCCTCCACCACCTCTCAGCTCACGGTTCCACCCTCCCTTTACACAGTCCCTGTGTGGGATGCTGCTCCAGGCTCACCCCCTGCCTGGTTTCTCAGGCTGTAGGAATGTTTGCCAGCGTGTCAAAGGTGTTTGGGTGCCAGTGAGACAAAGTAAACAGTGCTGAAGTACTGAGGAAAATTTAAAAAGTTAACTCTCTTTCTCGTTTTTGACAGAGAAGAAGGGAGTATTGGTGGTCTAGGCAAAGAACCACAGGGAGACATTGGGGAGGAGAACTGTGTGGTGATAAGTAGATTATTTTGATCAAAAATCCCTTAGAAATCAACATACTATGATGCATTACAGCAATAAAATTTGTTTCTTCCAAGTAACTGTCGCAGCAAAACGAGCAGTGCTTAATTTAGTAATGAATCAGCATTTCCATTCTCCTTCTTTTCCCCCCCTTCCCAAACTTAACAAGAGTTCTGTGGAAAAGAGTCAGCCGTTACCAGAAAGCAAAGGCATTCATAGGTTATGCTGAAATGAAGGCTCATTTGAACCAGCTTTATCCATGCCTGCCTTTAATGGGGCCCTGAACTCAGCAGAGGCTGTTAGGTGCTTTTGTAATACAGATTAACAATAATACTAAAGTTCCTCCCGTATCTCAGTCCTCCCAAAGAGAGAGACTTAGGCTAAGATACTTTAAAGCTCTCCTTAGGCTGTTGTGAGTTCAGTGTGAAAATACATCCGTTGCCATCTCACGTTAACACTTACAGCTCTAGAAGTGGGGGCCTTTTTTGCTTTCACTGTAGCTTGTCAGATTATGGAACTGAGGCAACCATTGATCCCTGAAGGATAAAAATCAGTGGAAGGCTCCTTAAAAGAAAAATACAGTATATTCAAACAGCATTAGAGAAAGTCCTCTCTTTGTAGTTTGAGATGTTGAAGGTCAAGGGAAAAAAAAAAAAAAGAGCCCTACATAAAAGTAAAAAAAAAAAAAGAAAAAAAAGTTTAGGCAAAGCAGCCATTGCCAAGTTAAAGTAGAAATAAAAATAAAACTTTAAAGCTTTTTCTGGTATCTGTCCTTTGTTTTTACAACGTTAGCTATTCAAAAGGAAAAAAAAGATTAAGCTGTCTGCTTTCAAACTGCTGCATTAAGGTGTTGATAGTAAATAAAATGCCTTGTTTACCGCTGAAGAGCAAAAAATGTCAAGTTCATAAAAGACCAAATGAAAACTTTGGGAAAATCATTATTGAGGAATTCTGAATGCTGATCTAATTGAAGAGAATGGCATCATTTTTAGTGGAAGTCAGGTGCCTGTATCTCTGCAGAAAAAAAAAGAGCAGCTTTGGAAACTTTAGAGTTAAAAGCTACTCCTGCCCTTAATTGTAATTGGAATTACATTTTGCAGTGGGAGTGAGGAAAACTGGAGAGCCTGGATGTGCTTTTCTCTGGGTAGGCTTGTGAATTGCTTCCTTGTCGTGTGTCGTGTTACATCCTAAAAAATTATATCAATAAGGCTAAACATGGCATTTCTGCATCAGAAATTTGAAGGAGGCTTTGGCTGGTGGAGGCTTTCCATGGTGGGCAGGAGCAGAGAATATTGCTCCAGGGAAAGCCAGCTCTGCTTCCAGGCATAGAATCCTCTCCTGAAGGATCTGCTCCTGTCCAGGGTGAGGTCAATCCCTGGAGAGGGATCAGCCTCCCCCTGGCTCCTCCAACCCGTGCAGGATCAGGATGGCAGCATCCCCTGGCACAGCTTGAGCCCCAGTGATCACCTGGGGGGGATCCAGGCCAGAGAAAAAGACAGCAAACAACTCACTGAAAACTGCAAAACTCAAAAAAGTGAGATAGGAACTTGGGGGGAAAAAAGAACCTAGTGAGGTTTTGCAAAAAGTCTATTAACTTCCTTCCTTGTGGTCATGATTTTAGATGCTGAATGTATCTAGAAATCAATTAATTTCTTTATGAGCAGACTTTGAAACATCACCACTTTTTTGGTTTTGTTTTTGTTGGTTTTTTTTTTTTTTAATACTGTACTCTAAGGAGGCTGCAGTCTTGAGAAATAACAATGGGATCTGGGTTTAGTTTGGGGTTTTTTCTCTTGACAAACTTTTTCGCCTAATTTTCAATACCTGTTATTTTTACTGTACTGAGCTGGGAGAACTCTGTACTTTGAACAAAGAGCTAAAGCACTTTTTTTGTTTGTTTTTCACATACTAACCTCTGGCTTTTTGGCCATTCTCACAATAATCTTACTTTATGCCTGTCAATTTAAATGAGTTTTGTTTTAATTTTTATACCAGATGAGTTCACATTGTGGTCTTCTAAAAGGCCAGGCAGAGTTTCCCAGAAACCCAGCGTTTCCAAATAGCCTCTTCAAGTGGAATCACTTACTGCAATTTAAATATTCAAGCACTTTTATTTTAAAGTTAATATTGTTTATAGGAAGCAAATGCAAATAAGTGGTAAAAACCTTTTGGTATTAGGTCATTAAAAATCCATTCTTGACTTCCTGCCCACAACTACATCTTTTTTCAGACCTGTCACCCATTTCATTTAAGCACTTAGCTCTCTCCTAATGAATGAATTGGCATTTCATATTACCTTATTATCCTATAAAGCAAAATGCATACTCAATAACATTAACGGTAATTTCTCATAAAGACACATTATCGATCCGGGTGCTACCTGTAAGCATTGAAAATTGCAGCCTGCACACAGAGCTTTTCACATCTGGGCCTGAAGAATTAAAGAAAAATTAAATTTGACAGCAGTAAATTCACAGGCACAATCTAGGCACCAATTTATATGCAAAATGAAATGCTTTATGAAAATTTCCTCTATTTTCTCACGGAGATTTGGGAAAAAGATTTCGCTAGATGCTTCTTTCTCTAATATCCCTCTACTTAAATATTATACTGCAGTCACTGCAGACTCCCTTTGATGTATAAATAATCAAGTTAAATTATGTGCAGCAAGGAGACTAGTGCTCTGCCATTCTTATTTTACAAAGTAATATCTACCCTAGAGGGTCAAATTTCCCTGACAAATTCTTAATTACTATGTTGCAACAGAAGCAGAATCTATTTGTGCATAAATCCCGGGCATTCCCATGTGGTAAGTAACTAATATTACCAACCATTTCACTTGGCCTGTTCACTGAACTCCATAATTAGATAATACTTTTGATGATGGTACATTTGAAGTCTTAATCCATTTAATTTTTTATGAGATTTTTTTTATTTTAATAGGGATATGTTAGTGACCGCTGCCTATTTAAAAATCATTAAAATTCTGTCCACAGCAGTAATAAAGATTAAAGATTACTAATATGGCATTCATAACCTTTCTGGTTTTCTAGAAATCTGGGGCTTAAGGTAAATGTTAAAGGTCATTTAATATGTTAGTCAGTAATTATAATCCTGGGTAATAGGTTCCTCTTCTAATTATCCTGGTATAAAAGTTCTATTGTTTGGGTCTATTCTTCTGATTTTCTTATTTGGGCTTTTTGGGGAATGAGTAATCCTGGAATTAAGTTTCTGAACATTGATGAAAGTAGGTAATGCACAATGATTAACTGGATAAAAGCCATATGTTTGAATGCCGCGTAATATCTTGCCTTGAAGTTTCTTACAAAAGATGCAGCATCCCCTTCCAGGAGAAATAAAGCAGAAAGGTCACTGCAGAGATTAATACCTTTTTTTTATTTTAATATCAAACATTGACAAATAAGATAAAGGCTTCGTGAGCAAGCTCAGAAGAAAGTGAGAGTGGTTAAACACGAGATGGGAGAGGATCCTAGAAAAGTCTGCTGGTCACTTCAGAGGCAGGAAAAGGACACAGGAAAACCTTCAGGAGGGAATTTCATGGAATGCAGCACACTCTGCCTGCTTTCCTGGGATGCAGCTTGGATCTGCACCTATTTCCCTGTGATATAACAACAAAAAAAAAATCTGTGTGAGTGTCTTAGAAACGCACCTGTTTTCTACCATGTGGATATTCTGCAATGCCCTTTGTCCCTCATCTAGAAGAATACATAGATATATGTACCCCTCTAGATGTAGATAAGGCATTAACAAAATTTATATACCAGGACTTGAATTCTGGAGTAAGCTCTTAAAAGCATATTTGAGTGCAAGGGTTTTGATTTTAAATGTGATTTTAATCTCCCTGTAAGTTAAATGTGTCCTAAAATGATGTCTTAGATCACAGTGCCCTGCTGGATCAGCTTGGAACCTGCAAAGGGTCAAAAGGGATGTAAATCCTCCTGCAAAACCTGGATTTGTGGGCAAACATCTTCCTGTGAGCTGTGGATCTCACACTTCCACGAGTGCCATAATGCTCTAAATGCAGAAGGAAAAATGTAGAGGGAAAACTAGGACAACAGTAAGAAAATGTCTTTGGGAGGTGACCCTACTCTTTATGGTGTTTTTCAATTTTATCACAATACAAACACATAATAGCATTTTAAAAAAACCCTCAATGTCACAAACTCTTGTTCCAGCAGTAATTATATCTCACTAGCTGGCTTTGGGCAAGTCACTAAGGCCGCGTTTGAAGGGCATCTGCAGGTCGTGATTTTTCCATGGTCACTGAGCAGCTTCTTGAGCTGCAGATTTCTGCTGGAGCTGATGTTCTGTACTTGCTAAAATCAAACCTCCGACGCCTGAGCACGGAAGTAGAAAAAATGTTGTCAAGCCCATGAAAAAATCTACTCTGAGTATCTCCATTTTAAAAGGATGGCAGCGATATGATCTGTTGAGGTGGTATGAAGTTAAAACGGTCAATTTTTATAAGGCATTCCCCTTTACAACAGAAAGGCAACTGCTAGTACTTCAGTTGATAAAACTGCTGAAAATCAGAGCTCAAATCTTTTTTCAGCAGTCCTTTATTCTCGAAGATTTAGAAATTCACAGCTTCTTGTACTTAGAGTTATTTTGAAGGAGCTAAAAAGCAGACTGATGAATATAATTTAACTGTGATTGGTGAAATTTCAAGAATGCTAAATCAGAATTGTATATAAAACCTTGATTAAGAAATTAATCTCTTATAAGCGTTCCCTTCATACTGAAACCCAAGTAGCAAAATCTGAAGCTTTCTCGTAAAGAAGCAGTAGCTGACTTAAGAAAAAGTTCAACTCCCTGATTTTATCAGTAATCCATGTGAGCAGCCTTCTTTCAGAGCTTTTTTTTTTTTTAATACTAGAGTGAAGAGTTTGTTAAAGTTTTAATTCTTTTACACTTTTCTACTTTTTTTTTTTTTTGCCTTTTACCTAGCTACAGTTTCCCAATGAGCCTTTCATACCAAATACTACCCGGTATTTATATAAATGAAATTAAATGCAGCAAAATCTTTGTGTTGACACACCTATAATTTATCAATTCACCAACCTTCTGACAGACAAAACTCTTGGGCAATCCTCATGGCTACTTCTGAACTAGAGATGTCAAATTAACAAATTTGGGTGGAATTAGTCATGGTGATGAATATTCACAGCAATGTTTGGGTTGGTTTCTGCCTAACAAGGTTGTTATCAAATGTTAGCTTTTTAACGTGGATGTCTACCCAAGAACAGAGCCCTGGAAAGGGAAGATGTGTACATTGAGCATCACCAGGTGAGGCTGCAGCCACTGCAGTGACAGCCAGATGCTGTTTGTCCCCAGGACCTGCATGGCACACCAGGAGCAGGCAGCCTGAGCCACCTCGGCACCAGCCAGGCTTCTCCAGCCCTTCTCAAAAGTTGGAGCAGCTTCAGAACTTCATCCCATCTATATTTGGATGAGATATTTTGCCCTGTCTCGAGTCAGGATGCTCTGCCATGCCTCCTTCCTGCATCACACTTCCCATGCTACTGATCAAATGTAACTGGACCTGCTTTGCCTGTCCCAGCTATGCTCTGTGCAGAGAGGATAAACCACATCTTGCTGCTTAAGGGCTGATGAAAAATGCCTCTGCAAAGCATAATAAAAGAGAGAGATTTAGCTTCTGGGATATTTATTTTTACTGTCTTGATCTTTAGTATGCATCTTCAGAGGGTTTTCCTAAACTATATTCCATTATTCTGCAATGTGAGTGAAAAGGGCAGCTAGAAATTTTATATTTTTTGGTCATCTGCCACTTAGTACAGCTGGGAAGAAGAGCTGGTTTTCATGGGGCTGGAGAGGAAAGATCCACAGTGAATAATGATTGAAGACAGTGAAAACCTGCATTCACAGCACCCTCTGCCCATCTCTGGCAGTGGGTGCAGCCACGCTGTGGGTGAGGATTCATGGCAATTCCACCAGCCAAAAAGTCAAACTGCTCAAAGTCTGTGCATGACTTTTAGGTGAGGCACAAGTCATTGAACAAGTCATGATGCCTTCTTGCATATTAATCTGAGTACTGTTCCAGCCATCAGCAAACCCAAGGAAAAGTAAATTTCACCATGGAAAAGAGCTAATTAGATTGCACACAGTAACTTCCTTAGTAAAAGCTATGAGATTTGCATTTGGGGTCAGGGCCAGTAAATTTTCAAAACACCTTTGCTTATTTGGAAAATATTAGGTTGATGGTATCTAAGTGTGTGATGTTTGTTATTTCTAAGTTTAGGGCTGTAATTGAGCAGCTGATATAAAGGGGTAGCTGGGAAACTCAGAAAAGATACAATGAAGAACTAATTATTTTATATAGTTTATTTTCTCAAAGTTTTAAATTCTTGGTGCAGAATGGAAGAGAAAATAACACACAGAATGTTTTAAGCTGTCCTTTAATGAAAACCTTTTTTAATCTTGAATTTGTTTTACATCTATGTGTACCTTTTTCACATTTTTGTTATTTGAAAAATTTTGAAGTTTTTCTCTGTTGCATATGATTTACTGCTACATCTGTATATGTCTGGAGAGTCTTGAGGTTGGTAAGACCATACAGACACAACTTATAACCCGTCTTAAAGATCTGAGGGTTAACTCAACAGTACAGAGCAACAAAATCAGAACTATCAAAATATGTTACCTTAAATCACAGATTATTGCTTGAAAAAATAATACAACAGAAAGAAACGTATTCCAGTGTCCTGTAGCCATCTCAGAAACAGCAGAAGACAGTCCCAAAATGCACCTTTTTTTTTGTGAAAAATTCACAGAGATGTATGCAGGTTGGTCTGTCCTCAATCTGAGGCACTGAAATCTAAATTCAGATTTGACACAGTTTTAATAAACAATACCTTAATATAATAGTCCTGCTTTAAATATTGGGTTACCCAGAGAGGGTAAAAAAATCACAACATTTAGTTAAGTGTTCATTTTTTCTACTTGAATTCCAAATTTTTTTAAAAAAAAATCTCAGTTTTATTTTTTAGTAAGTTGATATTTGTTTTTCCTTCTTCTCTTTCATAAAGTTCCCCTTCAAGCAACTCCTTACCTCTCCATCATCTTAACAGGCTAAATTCTGAAACTAATTGATGGAGCTGCATCTGGAAGGAGGAAAGCAGAGTGACACCTCCCAGGTACAAAAACCTCCTGCTGGTGCCTTATAAGCTGCTGTGGACAAGCAAGTCTGGCCACAGCAAAAATAACTGTTTGAACTTCCCTGAGAAATGCAGAATTATGTTCCTTTAGTGATTGCTTCACCTGGGCTGTGAGCACCTTTTCCTTTGTGGTTTTGAGGCAACAGCTGAAGGAATAATGCACATTACTCCTGAGTTCTGGCATATTGGGGGGTCCTAGCAGAGAGCTGGGATGAGGGACTTGCTGCTGGAAGGTGTTGGTGTGCAGAAAATCGTGTCTGAAATGTCAGCAGGGTTTTGTGACTTGTAACAGTTCTGGTAAGAGAGGAGCACAGTGGCAACCGAGGTGCAGGTGGGGATCACACTGAGTAATGCAAGACTGCAAGGTTGCATGCAGAAGTGCCAGAGAAAAATAGGAGGAGACTCAGAGAGGCATAGGGTGGAGTCACTGGAGTAATAATAATGAAGAATAATAAATATATATATATATAAATAGAATTTTTGTTCGATAACTAAGTGAACTGATTGCTGTAATTGAGTAGTCCAGGGTGAGGAGATCAGTGCTGTTTTACCTACATTAGAAAAGGCAAAGATCTGCATTTCCATTGTTTTCCACCTCTAATGGAATGCAATTAGCAGGAATGCAAATACTAGGCATCACCACTGTACCACTGTAATCACCTCCTGTTTCTGCTTTTTTTGGTATTAAAAGACCAACAGAACTTGATCTCTTGATATAAATTCAAGAGGGTTTTGCCTACAGAGATCGCTCAGCTTCTGAATCAGCAAGACAATTGTGACCAGATTTTTTTTTCTTTCTTTGCATCACAGCAGTTAAAAATCACCTTTCAGACACCTCCTTATTCCCCAGGCTATAAAATACTATGAGGTGGCTGTGAGAGGAGAGATTCTTCTATTCAAAAAAGAAAAGAAGAGGACAGAAGAGAAAGCCCACTGTTTGGAGGTCAGTGTTCTCATTTGAATGAATTCATAAACTCCATCCAGTTTTTGCTGTTCTGATTGCATAAAATTTCACAGTAGGGCACAGTCTCTAATGGCCCTGCCACACCACTTAAAGCAGTGCTTTATTATTATTTGATGTTTGGGAGGTCTGGAGGTTCCAGGCTGCTGCTACAGCAGTAATAAAAGCCAAGTGCATCCTGGTTGGTTCTAGTGTGGTGGCAGTGTGGCTGTGCACAGAGCTTGCCTGGAGCTCAGGTACACTGCTCAGGACATGATAATGACACTAAAGGCTTTGTCTTCACTCTGCTAGTCCCCTGATTCCTGTTTATCCTCCTGAGGATGAAATTAGAGGTGAAAGAACTGAAACTTGAAATCTTTACTTATAAAGATGCCTTCACTACAGCCCCTGAGTATCTCACTGGGACATTGCTTGCCTGACAATTGTTTTTTCCCAAGAAATTTTTCTAAATTTTTGTAAAATTGCAACAGAGAACAATAAAAATTATCTCAGTGCTATAAAACCCTTCTGAAATTGTATAGTGATAAGTATTATTTGTATGCAAGGACCTGAGAAGGGGGCTGTTCTGTATAATCTAGGGCTCCTCCATTGTGTTTGTTTTGTTTGTGTATCTGGATCATAGCAATAAACGCAGCTTAGAGAGCAAACATTTGACAGCATATTTTAGTGCTTCAAAACCCCACAGGTGTCTAGGTATATGCAGATGTGAAGGAATTAATGAACTTTTTAAATAGCAGGGAAACCTTTGCGTTCAGAAGGACTGGCATCCGTAGATTTAAATTTTATATATATGCATATTGCCACATTCTCTTTCAGCTAACCTCTGCGTGAGAGAAACTTCTGCTGATGTCAAAGGACCTGGAGGACATTAGCAGCTGATACTGGTGCCTGTCGGGTGCTGTTGGGTTTGTCTCCCCAGCACCAGGCTGGCTTCCCTCACTGCTGCCAGCGACCTTGCAAACAGCTCCGACAAAGGTCGGAATGGATTCATTGATCAGCCAGGCCAAGCATATGACAGTCTGTGCCTTAATTGAATCCCAAAAGGGGGCAGACTGGGTTTTTATTACAGAGGCCAGACGATAGCACTCATTAAAAGCTCCACAGACTGTGTGGTTTACTAATTAGTTTATTATACAGACACCTTGACGATGGGCAAAGTTGTCATTTTGCCCTTTATCGCACAGGGGATGTTGTTAAAAGTTTAATCAGCTAACACTGACCAACTTAGCTTGGCAGGCTGTGGACAGTCATTACCGAGGTCACCCCTGCTGTAGCAATCCTGACAGGGTCACAGCATGAATCTCCAATAAAAAGCACGTTACATAAGGTAAGAGTGCACCTGAAAGGGAACCAGGGAAAGAGATGTGCTCAGTGGGGAGCGGGGAACAGATGGACTGTTAGGACAAGTGAAGCCTGTTAGGGCTTCTCTTTGCTTACATTGTTTAACATATGCTTTTTTGGAAATATGGGGAGCTCTGAGCTATTGCTGTGATATGTTCATTAGAACACAAGGTAGCCTGAACCAAGCAGTGTGTGAACAGGCACTAAGTGGCTCTGCTCTTGCAAAAGCAGGGATGATTTTGCTAGTTAAGCAAAGCCCAACACCTCGGTAATGTGCGGATCCAGAGTGATAAGAGAACTCGCACTGGGAAAGCTGAAGATGGAGACAGCACAGGTTTCCCTGCAGTGTTGCTTTTCTTTCCATTCCAGATTCTTCTTTCTTTCCAGAAGAAACTGATGGCAGGCCTCATTGCTGTCTTCAGCTTCCTCTTGAGGGGAAGAGGAGAGGCCAGCACTGAACCCTTCACTCATAACCAGTGACATGACTTGAGGAAACAGCATGAGGCTGAGTCAGGGGAGGGTTAGGCTGGATATCAGGAAAAAGTTCCTCACTCAGAGGGTGGCTGGGCACTGGAACAGGCTCCCCAGGGAAGTGGTCACAGCCCCAAGCCTGACAGAGTGCAAGAATATGGTGTAATTCTCGGGGTGTTCTGTGCAAGGCCAGCAGTTGGGCTTTGATGGTCTTTGTGAGTCCCTTCCAGCTCGGGAGATTCCATGATTCTACATTCTGGGTAGTTTTGTAATGTACCTTCGGTATCTCTATTCCCTGCAGGTGTGGGGATGTGCTACAGCTCACAGAAACTTTTCATAAGGTTACCTTTCCTTAGTTTTACTACAGTGACATCTGGCAGTCCCAGCAGTGCTCAGGGCACATTAATACCCAGCCTTACAAAAGAAATACCCTCTACCAGCTCTGTATCAGAACACAAAGGGTGTAATTAGATGTGTCAGGTTAAGGATGGTGTAAAAATATTGAGGAAAAATGATAAAGGTTCCTGATCTTCTCTGCAGAGTCTGTTTGAGTGAAACATGTTACAACTTGATAATTTTTTCTTACAAGCCTAGTTAAAAATAAAATTAGCTTGATCTGCCTGTCAGTCACACCTGTGAGGCAACTTCAGTCAAATCTTAGACTGGATAGGGGTCTTAGTTCCTTCAGGTCCTCTGGCAGTTGGTATTTTCCACAAATGGTGGTAGAAGAGAACGATTTTAAATTATTCCCTTGAGGGAAAACAAGGAGCACAGCAGTCATCCCTGCTCTTTGATCTCAGCTGGCTGGCAAATCAATCAGTCAGAGTGCCCAGTGCACCAGATCAGCCATGGCACGTGCTGCCTCTTGTTCAGCCACAAAGGAGCTCAGGTAGGGGACACAGAGTGGATGAGGATTCTGTGGTGGAACACACCAAGAAGAGCTTACCTGAGGGCAGGATGGGGAAACATCATCATCTCATGGGGAAGGACTGGGGAAGCTGGATGACATAGACAAATAAATTTAGAGCAGACTCCTAAGAGTAGGGTAGAAAGAAAAAGAATTTGTTGAGATTGGTGCCTGTAGAGGATGTGGGGAAAAATTCTAGATAAAATAAGATTTTTTAAAAATTTCTGTACAAATAATGGAACAAATAATTTCTTTGGGTGTAGAGCAGTGTGACATGAAAAGAAAATCACGTTCCAGTCCCGAAGAGGATCTTGACAGAAACAAAGTACATGTGATCCCACCCAGAATCTCCTGAGACCGAGTTTCATTTTGCAGGGACAACAGTATGCCCTCACACTTCCAACAGGACTAGAAATGACCTCAGGTTGTGCCAGGAAAGGTTCAGCTGGACATCAGGCAGAATTTCTTCACTGAAAGCGTTGCCAAGCATTGGATTCCTCATTTCAAACATTATTCACAATCAGCAGCTGTAATTCTGGAGTTTCAGTTCCAAAAATGGAAAAATGTATAAGATATATGGAATATGTTATCTTCTGGGAGCTGGAGGGGTATATGAGATACATTGGATTTGGTTAACTCATATTTTTGATTTTTTATTTGGATATAGACATCAGCTAAAATTACAGCTGAGAACGAAATGGAGGATTTGGTCTTTGGCTGTTATAGGAACTTTCGCATGGAATATCACTGCATGTTTTTGAGATGTGTTTCTTCCAGCCATATTCCATTGAGAATTGCATCACACACCGAATGAAGCTGGTGAGGTAGGAAGCCAGTTCTCTTGTTTCACCTTGACTTTTTTTCTGCTACAAATGTCCAGTTCATCCAGTTTGATACTCCATCATCATGAATGGGAGAGTCCAAGTCAATTGTGTTCTATCCAGCATAACTGAAAGACTGTTCCAGCCTCGTGTAACCCAAAATGTGACCTTGAAACAAACCACAGGAGTAAACTATGGTGCTGTTTGTCCTATGCCCAGGGCAAGAGTTTTGTCAGACCACTTGGTTGCTTTTTCCAGCCCAGAGATCTTAGTTCCTCTGCCAAGAAAACGAGTCCTAACGTAGGGGAATTCACACACCTGAAAACCTCATGCTGTTCTGGAGCTGAGGCGTGGAGATGGGCCCAGAAGGCTGGTTTCAGCATCACATTCCCAAATAAATGCATACAGGCAGGCAAAGTGCAACCTGGCGTGCCTCAGTGCCTGCTATTCATTTTCATTTGAGCATTAGCATAAGGTGCAGTGGCAGCAGATTTGTATCTGTCATCAGAGGGACTAAAGATCAATGAGTGTGTACCTACAACGTGTCCCGTGGCAGGGTGTGCAGTGAGGGGACCACGAGAGGAGCCAGCTCCATGACAAACACTACAGGGGCGTCCCTCAGTGCTGAGGGCAAGAACAGAAAAAAGAACATTGGTCAGACCCTCAGCTTGCTTCCCTCAGCTGAGTTCCCTTACCCTCGGTTTTTACAAGCTGGGTTGGGCCTGTGCCTCTGCTCAAAGCATGAATCCACTCCCATTTCTCACTGAGGGATCTGGAATATATTGCAACACCGGGGCGAGCAACGGGTCATGCAGGATGGAGGTACCACTGCTAGTTAACATGTCTTGGTAGTCACCCCAGGAGCCTTCTCACAGTGACAGATTGCTCTGTTACAACTGCACAGGCAAATGCTCCATCATTAACTCACTTCAAAAAAAAAGCTGCCTTAACTGTGAAACTAAAAGACTCCAACTTTTCCTTTTGCTGTAGCTCCCTCAGGCAATGAAGGAATTTGCGATGTGTGTCAATGAGACATTTGAAATCTCACACATTTAAATCGTCCCGACTTCAACAGCATTTTAAATACACTGAAACCAGCAGCATTTCTAAATTCAAACAGTTACCAGTTTCCTTCCCACAAGCTTGCTCCTATGAGCCTCAAAGGCAGGAGAAAATGTTATTATGCGAACAAAGCGTCTCTCTGTAACTGAATTAAATATAAATCCATTAAAAAGAGAGAGATAATATAATAATTAATACTTTGTACTACTATATTACCTTTCTATTGCAGTCTAAAGGTATTAATTCAGCCTTACTCACCGTTCCTTTTCCCATTTTATAAATAGAAAAATTGAGGCACAAAGGGAGGAAAGTGATACAACTGAAGGCACAAGACAAATCACTATCAGGGCAGGCATAAAAACCTGGAAATCTGGTTCTCCGTGCTGCCTCCACCATTCCAGCACCAACCTTCCCAAGGCAACGACACTATAGGTAAATGGTACCACCAGCAGGGTTATCTGAAAGTGAAAATCAGGAGTGAATCCTCAGTCCCCACTTCTCAGAGAGACATGCACGGCTCAGTGGAGGGAAAACTCTAAGCAACCACATAAATCCAGTGGTGGGCAAATTCCAGTGCCTTCCCCACACCTTGTGTGGTATTTCTGAGTCCGCATCAAGAAAATCCCATAATCCTGTCCTCCAGTCTTTCACTGTGCAAGCGGGTGAGGAGCTCCCATTAAGTTCAGCAGTGTGAGACTGCAATTAAACAGCGATTAAGGGCGGTACAATGCAGCCCCACTGGAGGGATGAGCTGGGTTCTGGCTAACACGATCAGCAAACAAACTTCTTTTGAAGTGCTTTAGACACAGTGCGTTAGGAGAAGTACCCAGCGCAAGGAATTACCACTCTGCCCTCACACAGACGTAAATCCAGGCTGGAGATGGATAGACCTGTTTATCCTCCAGAGGGATTTTACATGGCACAAGCAGGCTGCCCACAATGCAAAAAACCCAGGCCTTTAATGATTGCTCGTGAGAACTCGGAATGACAAAGCTTTTCATTAATCGTCCGTTCCTCATCAGTCTCTTAATAGATCTGTAGATGAATAAATACCCCAAGGAAATTGCTACTTTAAAAAAGGAAAAAAATTGGGTACCACTTTGAATATTGACAGACACAAGAGTTGCCTTTTAACTCTGGAGTCATTCAACTTTTGTTGGAGTGTTACATAAAAGCTTTTAATTTACCGAGTACCTTTTTGTGAGTCGAGGGGATCATTTGTGACTAATGAAGAGCAAAGAACATTTTAATAATAGTGACAACTGGCTTTGATATTAATATTGTCTCAAAAAAAATTTCTCTTTTGAAGTCTCTGAGATTAGGAAAACCCTTTATATTTTATCCAACCGTGTTAATAAAATTGCCTTGCCTACATAATGCTCTCTCCAAAGCAAAAGTAATTTTCCCCCATTTAGTTCCCCATGCTATCCTGTGGATATTTTTATATGCATTTTTTTCCTCACTTGTCATTTTTCTGGGCACCAACATTTCTAATTTTTTTATTAGTTTTCAGAAATCATATTTAAATGAAAACCCAAGTGTAATGCTCCATTTCTTACGAGAACTCAAACACATTCCATATCCTTAGAAATAGAAGCCTTTTGCATGCCATAAATATTTCTTGATACTTTTTTAGGGAGGAAGTAGGATGATGGGGGTGGTGAATGGAAGCCTTCCTCAGGAAAGTATTAGTAGAATTTATGTCAACAGAAGAGAAGGAAAACATTAATCTATTACAGTTTTAGGGGTGTTGCTCTATGAACAATGTTGTAGAGATGTTACTTATGTATGATAAACCCTGAGATCATGTCATTTATTCAGGTGGACATGGAGTTGGCCAAAGATAAGGGTAGATTACTTTCAGTTTGGTTGCATTTTGTGTTCTGCATCCCTACAAACTTTATTAGATCTCACAGGCTTGTTAAAGTCATAGTGAAACAGGATATGTTTCTGAAGTGATAGACACATCAATCTTTAGTCCCACTAAAGGGGATCAGCTACAAAAGACTAACAGGAAAAAAGCATCCCTAACAAGTGTTGAAAACAGTAGAATAAACACAGTTCCTCTCAGGTCTAACTTCTATCCTCACTTAGTCTTTCATTTTTGAAGTGAAGCCCTACTCAATTTTCCAATAGTTTTCAGAGAAGGTTACAAGTTAAAGCAATACACTTGCCTAAGACTTTCGTTGAACCAGGACTGCGTATGATGTATTGCCAGTCATGAATCATTTGAAGCATAAACCAGAAAAAAAATTCCTCTTCTTCATTTTTTTTACTACTGGGCATGATGTATTCCCTCCAGCTCTTCCTTAATTAGGAAGTTAAGACCAGTAATTCGTCTCCAGTTGCTTCCTCGAAGCAGAAGCAGCAGTAGGGACATTAGCACAGACTGAGCTCCAGCCATTTTGCAATGTGCTCTAACCCTGTAGAGGAGATTGCCATCAGTCCCAAAAAACAATGCTGTCACTCTTGAAACACATTCCCAACAACAGACAACCTAGCAGTCTAATCAGGCTGCAAACACAAAACAAAACAAATCTACAATCTTATGCTGATTTAAGAAGAAATCAGCCTTGATAAGTCCTTGATATATTAACTATGGCCCAGCTTTGTTATACCCAGTGAGGAAGAGAAGGGTGGGAACTACTTCTCTCTCTCTTTGGGGCTGCACATGTTTCAGGCAGTTCTGACCAAATCCAAATCCAGTTTCCTCTTTTTGATGCCTTGGGAAGGCTGAGCTGGAACAGAGACTGGACAGAGCTGGAGAATAAAGTAGGGATTTATTGAAAGGCCTCCAGGATCCACCTTGGGCAGGACAGGGCCTGATCAGGGATACACCCAAGGTGGACCCAAAATGGTCACAAAATGACTGACCAGTCACAAGGTCTTACATGCTTTTAAGTTTTGGTCCAGTTGCATATTGGGGTTTAATTGTTAATTACAGCTTCAGACTGTGAGGTCCCATCCTTCTTACTCCTCCCTCCAGCCACCCTTGTTTGTGCTGTTGGGCTGAAAGTTGTCCTTGGTGTGCAGCAGGACAAGGATTTGTTTTGTGTCCCTGCTGTGTGCAGAGAGCTGAGTGACACTGACTGTGAGCTCAGAACTGCACCCCTGGGCAGCACAGAATCTAAAATATGAAAGGTAAAACTTAAGGCATCATTTCAATTTTAACAATTTTTAGTTAGAGGAGGGGGCTGCACTTTTTTCAAGCAGTTCTGACCAGATCCAAGTTCTTTCCCCTTTTTAACTAGATGAGAGCCTGCAAGCTTTGTCCCACCTCCCAAAACTCCAGGCACGTGACAAATACGTGTCATTTTGACAGAGAGAGAAGTTTGCCTTAACACCGGCATACAGCTAATGTTTATGGGCAAGTTCCTAACAAAGGGATGATGAGCCTGGGCTGCTGACTCAGCCTTCCCTGTCCAGGTAGGGATGCTGTTGCCAGAGCAAAGAAAACCAGGGAGGTTACGAGGGGCCACGGAGCCCCTGTGATCTGCAGGAGGCAGAGCACCCGCAGAGACTCATTCACTCCTGCCGCGCCTCAAAGCGGGAGGAAGAAAGGGCCTGGGCCAGAGAGAAGGAACCTTTTATGGGAGTTTCTGCAGAGCTTCGTTTTGAGTGGTTGTGCGATAACCAGAGCTGGGTGACTGCATAATAAGGCTCATGAGCTCCCTGACAGAAACTTTCATAAAGGGAAAAAGTTACTGATGAAAGTAAAGGGGATTTTGTGTGCGCGCGCTTCTCGCCCAGCTCGAGGTTTCATCTGGATTTCAATGCCTGTAAAATAAGGGACAACAGGGGAGCAGGCCACAAACCCTAACTCCCTGTGCTCTCCTCCTGAAAGTGAAGGCAGAGCATCAAAGGGAATGAGAGTGACAGACTCTCTAACTGAAAGGCATTCTGTATTCTTGCTTTAGGTCACAGCCATGGCTGGCATCACAGAGCAAAGTCTGTCTAATTTAACATTTATGAACTCCTCGTTTCCAGGGTGCAGTCTTAAGTGGGCCAGGAAATTTAGGGTGATAACGCAAAGCTACACTCATGGTTATTTGGTTTTTACCTTTGGCAATTTTAAAACTTTCCAGGTGTCAGATGACTATTACGGATCCTTTTCCTTCTATTCCTTAACCTCTCCTCTTCTCTGCTCATCAGGCTGAAAAAGTAAAAGCCCTTCCATGTCACCAAATTTTCCCCAACACTTTTACGTTTCTTCTTCCTTTGTTCATAAAACCTACTAAAAAATTGCAACATTCACATGAATGTAGAAAAACGATCAATGAAGTGTGTATAAATTCCTCCAACCCAATACAAAGGGGAACCTTGCCTATCTGATGTTTCTACATGGTGTTAAATTCACTTTTGCATAGGAATCAATAGATGAGAAAGTGAAAAATTAAATGCATGTAAAATATTTATTGTAATAGGTTGGGAACAACTTGGCACAGAACTATAATTACTGTATTTTCAGTTCAATGAAAAAAGTACAAGGTAGCTTTTTCCCAAGATTTTAATAATCTTACAGATGTTGAAAGGTGTTTTTGAAATAGCTTTCAAGCTATTTTATTTTCCTGCTAATTTGATTTTTCAATTGTTCAGTATGAAATTTAATAGATATATATTTATATAGGGGTGTGCCCATACAGTATAGGAAAAATATTAAACTAAACCCCATGTCTTTGGTTACATTGTTGGGATATGTTTTGGATAGAGTCTGCTAATTTTGATTCTGCACAGTAGAATCCCCAATTAGTTCCCTTATTAACTATTGGATTATATAAAAGATTATAAAGATGGTGTTGAATTCCCAAGGGTTTTTTCTCCATTTTTCACTCAAAAAGAAAAAAAAAAAGTTCAGTTCTCCACCACACAGAAATGAGATTCATATAAGCAAAGTAGAAATTAGAGATTACTTTGAAAAATATGAACTTTTTCTATTATTTCTGGATGTGCTGAAATAATCTAGAATGTGTGACTAAGAAAATGAGAGAATGATTGGAAATCTAGAATACAGGAAATGGGGGAATGCAGTATCTGATTTTTTTAAACAGGGGAGAATTGCAGATAAAGAAATTGTAGGCCAAAGAGATAAGGAGCAATACTTGACTCACCTGTAAGCAAAGGATGTAAAAGTGATAAGTAACAACTGACAGATACATCAGACTAAGCTGTCAAACCAATCACTTTCCCTTCAATGGCAGGGTAACAGCACTCATGGAATGAAGGAGTTGTGAGTCACCATCTGATTCTGACATGATTTGAAAGATGTTACCATAAATAAACCAAGAAAATGCAAAACGGGCAAGTGTTGTACGCACATCCAGTCAGAAAACTGAATTAAAAGGGAAAAAATCCAGTTCTAAATGGGTTTCTGTTACACTGGAGCAATGTAGAAAAAGAGGAGTCATACTTTGACCTCTCCTGGGTTTGGTATTTTTCCTTATTTTTAATAATGAAGGGTTGAATTGAGCGTGTTTATTCATTTTTGTGGATTATATCCAATAGGGATAACTCTTGAGCACCCTGAAGATTAGAATTTAAAACAGTTTTAGGAAATTAGAATCACAGTCTGGAAAAATAAGAGGTGGTTAAATAATGAACAGGCCAAGCAGCCAAGCTTAATTTTATTCTCTCTGACCAAACTCATGACTTCTGCACAAATATAAGATGAGGGAGGACAGAGTAGATTTGCCAGAAATTATTTTGGGGTTACAAGGGAAAATAATCTGTACATAAATGAATAATTTTAACCACTTGTACCACCAGGTATAAAAGAAGCGTCACATATAAATCCCAGCAAGTAATATTTTCAATTTTCTGGTAAAGCCCTCAACTCTGATCTCCTGTTCAAGTTACTACATTTTTAAGAGAGATGTGAAGAAAGCAGGAGCAGTCCACAGGAAGATGACAAATATGATCAAAGACCTATAGAAAAATGTCTTACAAGCAAATTTGAGAGGACTGGGCTTGTTTGGTCTGAAGATCAGAAAACTGAGGGGAGATGTAATAGCAGTTTTCAAATTAGTTGATTCCTGTGAAGTGAATGGCAGTAAGTGAAATCCTATTTACAGTGAAAATAGAAGGGGGAGGATGCTGTGGGGTGTTATATGGAATATCAGAATCCCTTTCTGACTGATTTTCCATCTCAGAAGAAGGAATTTCCTCCCCTTTTTTACCACTGTCTTTCTAAATTAAAATTATTCCCTAGATTTAAGTCCCTGAGCCTAAATCGGTATTTAGGCAAATGTTAAATGTAAGACTTTTTTAAAAAAAGGCAGTCTGGTCTCTGTTCATTAGAGATTTAAGCATATGGCTAAGTTTAAGCCATTCAAATACTTTAACTATGCAAGTGATTGAAGTTGGATGCTGTTTGTTACACGGATCTAAAATTAATCTGAGTTTAGACTAATATATACGTACTTTGCCAACTTAGTTTCTCTATTACTTAGAAATTTATACATATTCAAATTGAAATTTGATGCTGATGAACCGAGGTCTCAAATTTCTGAAAATCTGTGTCATAGACCTTCGTTTCCTCCCCTCTTTCCCTTGCTGGCTGGGGGTCTATACATCAAGAATTTGTGTTCTGACCTTATAGTTTGAAAGGTATTGAGTGCTTTAGCCTCCAGTATTGAAATCACTGGATGTCTGCTGCTGACTCAGATGGAAGCAAGGTTAAGCCTGTAAATAGCAACATTATTGAAAATCACTTTTTTAACTGCAATTTCCTAACAGCCAGGCTGCTTTTATCCAACCTCTCCCCTAAAATCCTGCGTGAGGGCTTGTACACCCGCACAGCCATTAACACAATGGATGGGAAAAGCAGCCAGCCTTGTTTGCCCACGTTTGGGGAGGACACTCTTGAGCATGTAGCTATTAAAATAGTAATTTCTCTTTTACTCTGCAGCCCGGGAAGGGACTGAAGACCTTTGTTTCCACTGCACACCTGCAGGTTGTCACAGCTGCTGGGTTTTCTGGGAAAAACCCCACAGGTGTGTCACTGTTGTTAATCCATTCCTACCTCAGAGAGAAGGTGGTTTCTCATTCCCAGCATTAGGAAATGTGTGGAACATCTGATCCTACAGAACTACAGACAAAATGTCTGTCACCTTTGGTGACTAAAAGGTGACATCTGACCATAGACCATGAGGAGTTAAACTGTGCATGAAGTTGCACTTAGCTCCATAAATCCCTTTTGCTACTCAATCCCAAAGAGAACTGAGTAGAAATTTCTTGGAAGCCACTTAAAGTTAACTCTTCTAATGGATAATTTTTTAATCTTTAGCTTTGTAAAACCTAATGCTAAATTACTACACATATTAAAATACAGGAGTGGGCTAAAATTTCATCCTCTACTTTGGGGTAAAAGACAATTTTTCCATTTAAAAAATCTGTAAAAAAATATAATATTGTCTTCTTATTTATTTGTTTTTATTTTATTTTTATGTAAGTGCCTTTTTAATGTTAATCCAAATATTTTTATTCTTTTCCCAGCTAAGGGCTCTTTTTTAAGCAAAAGCACACTGTGATGCTGTCAAACTAACATAACATGGAACCTGTCCATGGTATAAAAGCACAGTGTGTATTAATCAACTGGTAGAATTTGTTGCCATTTAAGCAAAATGAGCTTTGCTGCTACAAACAAATACAATGATGAAAAATTGTAGATCCTGATGTGATATGACTCAGCTTTGCTCCAACTGTTTCACAAGAGTTACTGCAGTTTGTACCTTCTGCAGCCAGTAACCATGATGGAAAACTGCTTTTAAGAAGCTCTGTCTGCACTGCTCAGTGTGATGTTATACAAAGACCCATCCTATACACATAAAAATACTTGAAATGTACCCAACAAATAGGAAAAATAATCTCTCCCAGACTCCATAGCTGTCTGAGGAAATTGTGAGGTGAAATCCTGGCTCTTGGGTTCCACCTGCTTGCAGATGCCCAGCCCAAATTACTACCTTGAAATGTTGCCTTTAGCCACTTTTGGGAGCAGCTGGTTGTGCAGGAAACATTTTGGTGACATGTTGTGGAGAATCAGAGGTTGAAATGAGCACCTCAGATAATCATAATAAGAGTTTTTGAGGAAACTATTTGCAAACAGATTTGCTCCAATTTAATTTTGGTCTTCTCTTTATTGTGCTGAATTTTCCTCCCTGGAGCAGGCGATTCTGTTGGTGTTGGGGGTTAGACTTGTTTATCCTTTTCACCTATAGAATTTTTTCCCAAGGGTTGCAAGGCAACTGATTGCCGGGTACTTATGAGTGCTCAGGTGAAAACAAAGCCTAGAAGCTGGCACTTGACTACACCCTTGTCTCCGGGAGTTTTCCCCGAGGGGGGGGGGGAGAGAAAGACGGGGGCTGGGGGGGGGGACAGCTTCACTTTTGGTGTGGTCTGCGTCGGGAACGGACGGGGGCTGCCATTGCTGCGTGAGTTTCTCACGGCACCACCGGGATCTGATCCTGGAGAGAGAGAGCTACCATCATCTGCTCGTGTGCCCGGATCCGGATTCCTCTTTTTGCTGCCCTGCTGGAGCTGCCTCGGCTGGGCATCCTGTCCCACTGCCTCGGCGCTGTTTTGGAGCTGCTGCACCGCGGGCCCGCACAGGCCTCCCGGCCAGACCCGTTTGCCTTCTAGTGACTACTGACAGAGCTCTGAACTTCATCTGATCCACCAGCCCGGGATTCCCCACTGTTCCAGCTTCGTACCTTTTTCTCTGGAGTCCCCCAGAGACCAGACTGCCCCGGGTTTTGTGGGACCAAGCTCCATCAAGGTCCCTGGTTCTGTTTTTTTTCGCTATTAATTGCTGTAGTTGTTGTTGTTTGCCCTGTTATACCTATTAGTAAAGAACTGTTATTCCTATTCCCATATCTCTGCCTGAGAGCCGTTTTAATTTTCTAAATTATAATAATTTGAGGGAAGGGGATTTGAATTATCCATTCCGAGAGAGGCCCTGCCTCTCTCTAGCAGATACCTGTCTTCTTTCAAAACTAAGACAGATTTTGGTGCCCAGACGTTGGGCTTGAGGGCATTGAGAGAAAAAAGGGAATAACAGTTCTTAAGTGACCTAATTTCTTGTTCATTCTTGTTCACTGGATATAGAAACCTTGATAAGTAACGCCATGTGGTCTAACTTATCCTGGTTCGGGTGGCATGTGGTTGTGGCTTTATTTTGCCCATTTGCAGGCCTTTTCCTAAACATGGGCCCTATAACAAAAGCTACTGTGGCTGTTATCCAGTTTGTTTTATGGGCTGATAAGGTGAGGAATTCACTGATTTTTAACTTGCTCTGGACAGCAGGCACATGGATACGTGGCTATCACATACTAAGTGGGTGTATTTGGGGTTACTTTAAGAATGGTACTTTCTGTGAGGAAATGACAGTGAAAGAAGTTTTCCAGACCTTTAGCCAGTTCCTTATGCCTACTCTACCAGCTTTTGAAGAGTTCAAATTTCCTCTAGAAACTAACCAAATGTTGCTGATGATCCTAGCTTATTTAGCTTTCAAAGATAAGGTGAGGTCAATTTGGAGCACTGCACAGACTAGGGATATTGCTGTGGGGCCTGACACTGCCCCAGAGGCTAGAGATACTGCTGTAGGGCCTGATACTGCCCCAGAGGCTAGAGATACTGCTGTAAGGCATGATACTGCCCCAGAGGCTGAGAATGCTGCCATAGAGCCTGATACTGCCCCAGAGACTGGGGATGCTGGCCCACTGCCTGACCCTGCCCCGCAGCCCACCCCAGAAATGAACCACCCCAGTTGGGTGGGGGTTCTAGTGAAAGAGATACGTGAGATGAGCCAAGTGCTGAAAGAATACACTTCCCCAGCTGGTGAGAAGCCCTCCCCTTGCCCTGAAAAGGGAGAATCCGATGGTGCAGCAGTGGAACCCACAGAGGTTACAACCGTCCAGGTTCCAGCTGAACCACAGGACCAATCACAACCAGCTGCAGTTGCCCCTGTAGAAACAAAGAAGTATAAGATGAAATCAGAGCACCCAGGTAATAAGGATAAGAAAGGAGGGCCCTCACAGCCCACAGGGGAACCAGAGGTTGAGATTACCATCGAGTCCCTGACTTATGAAAGCCTACGTAATCTGCAAAAAGATATTGCACGACGGGGACGTGAGGCTTGTACAACTTGGTTACTTCGGGTTTGGGACCTTATAGGTACAGGCGTGCAACTGGATGGTGGTGAGGCAAGGAACTTGGGACCCTTGACCCAGGACTCAGGGGTGAATCAAGTATTTGTAAGGGAGCAAGGGCCCCTTCCCCTCTGGGAGCGACTTCTAATGAGTGTAAGGGAGAGGTTTGTCCACAGAGACAGAATGCAGGAGCACCATCATAGAAGTCAGTGGAAGACCCTTGAGGAAGGGATCCAACAGCTGAGGGAAGTGGCCATATTAGAGGTACTCTTTGGGAGAGGTGGACAGCATGACAATGACCCTGACAAGGTCAGGTGCACAGGGCAGATGTTGTGGAACCTGGCAAGTAAGGGGCCATCTCAATACACCACCTTCATTGCAATGATCAATCCTGATAGCAACCGGGAGACAGTGGGTTCTGTCGCCAGCAGGCTCAGAAATTATGAGAGCATGGTCAGTGGCCCAATGCAGGCTCAGGTCTCTGCAGTAGTTAAGGAACTCAAAGAGGAGGTAATAAGAGAAGTGAGGGAGGAGGTGAGGGAGGAGATGAGGAGGAACAGTTCCCATGCGGCACCAGTGCGAGTCACAGGCCCCAGAGCCAGAGCCCAACGCCCTCCAGCTAGAGAGAGAGGGTACACCCCAAGGGCTGACCTGTGGTTTTTCTTGCGTGACCATGGGGAAGACATGGGAAGGTGGGATGGAAAACCCACTTCTGCCCTGGCAGCACGGGTGCGTGAGCTCAAGGAGAGAAACACTAACCGAGGGGGTCCCACTAAAATGAAAGTAGCCTCAACCTCCCAGGACCGAGCCACCAGGTATTATAGAAGTGAAGATGATATGTCAGATCCCCTTGAAGGAGCCTCTACAGTGTATGCCCAGGAAGGGAATAATAACCAGTGCTAGAGGGGCCCTGCCTCTAGCCAGGAAGAGGCACGGGAAAACCGAGTCTTTTAGACTGTGTGGATTCGATGGCCTGGCACATCAGAGCCACAGAAATATGAAGCTTTGGTAGATACTGGTGCGCAGTGTACCCTGATGCCATCGGGACATGTGGGGGCAGAACCCATTTCCATTGCTGGAGTGACAGGGGGATCACAGCAACTGACTCTGGTGGAAGCCGAGGTGAGCCTGACCAGGAAGGAGTGGCAGAAACATCTGATTGCAACCGGCCCAAAGGCCCCGTGTATCCTGGGCATTGACTTCCTCTGGAATGGGTATTACAAAGACCCTAAGGGACTCAGATGGGCTTTTGGAATAGCTGCTGTGGAGGCAGAGGGCATCAAGAAATTGAACACCTTGCCTGGACTGTCAGAGAACCCATCTGCAGTAGGACACCTGAAGGTAGAAGAACAACGAGTACCAGTTGCCACCTCGACGGTGCACCGCCGGCAGTATCGGACCAATCGAGATGCCGTGATCCCCATCCACAAGATGATCCGGGAGCTGGAGAGCCAAGGGGTGGTCAGCAAAACCCACTCACCCTTCAACAGCCCCATCTGGCCTGTGCGCAAGTCTGATGGAGAATGGAGACTGACTGTGGACTATCGTGCATTGAATGAGGTGACACCACCACTGAGCGCTGCTGTGCCGGACATGCTGGAGCTTCAGTATGAGCTGGAGTCCAAGGCAGCAAAATGGTATGCCACTATTGACATCGCTAATGCATTTTTCTCCATTCCTCTGGCTGCAGAGTGCAGGCCTCAGTTTGCGTTCACATGGAGAGGCGTGCAGTACACCTGGAACCGACTGCCCCAGGGGTGGAAGCACAGTCCCACCATCTGCCATGGACTGATCCAGGCTGCACTGGAAAAGGGAGAGGCTCCAGAACATCTGCAGTACATCGATGACATCATTGTGTGGGGGAACACAGCAATGGAAGTGTTTGAAAAAGGGGAGAAGATCATCCAGATTCTCCTGGAAGCCGGCTTTGCCATCAAGAAGAGCAAGGTCAGGGGACCTGCCCGAGAGATCCAGTTCTTAGGGGTAAAGTGGCAAGATGGTCGTCGCCAGATACCCACAGAGGTAATCAACAAGATCACCGCAATGTCTCCACCGACCAGCAAGAAGGAAACACAAGCTTTCCTAGGTGCCATAGGCTTTTGGAGAATGCACATTCCTGAGTACAGCCAGATTGTGAGCCCTCTCTACCTGGTTACCCGCAAGAAGAATGATTTCCACTGGGGCCCTGAACAGCAGCAAGCCTTTGCCCAGATCAAGCAGGAGATCGCTCATGCGGTAGCCCTTGGCCCAGTGAGGACAGGACCAGAGGTAAAGAATGTGCTCTACTCAGCAGCCGGGAACAATGGCCTGTCCTGGAGCCTATGGCAGAAGGTGCCGGGTGAGACTCGAGGCCGACCACTGGGATTCTGGAGCCGAAGCTACAGAGGGTCTGAAGCCAACTATACTCCCACGGAGAAGGAAATCTTGGCCGCCTATGAAGGAGTTCAAGCCGCCTCGGAGGTGATTGGTACAGAGGCGCAACTCCTCCTGGCACCCCGACTGCCTGTGCTGGGGTGGATGTTTAAAGGAAAGGTTCCCTCTACCCACCATGCCACCGACGCCACATGGAGCAAATGGATTGCCCTCATCACACAGCGCGCCCGTATTGGAAACCCAAACCGCCCTGGGATTTTGGAAGTTATTACCAACTGGCCGGAAGGTGAAAGCTTTGGTCTCATGGATGAAGAGGAGCAGGAACAAGTGACACGGGCTGAAGAAGCACCACCGTACAACCAACTGCCAGTGGAAGAGACACAGTACGCTCTTTTCACTGATGGTTCCTGTCGCATTGTAGGCATGAACCGGAAATGGAAGGCAGCTGTATGGAGCCCCACACGACAGGTTGCACAAGCCACTGAAGGAGAAGGTGGATCGAGTCAACTTGCTGAACTCAAAGCCATTCAGTTAGCCCTGGACATTGCTGAAAGAGAGAAGTGGCCAAAGCTCTACCTCTACACTGATTCGTGGATGGTGGCCAATGCTCTGTGGGGTTGGCTGGAAAGGTGGAAAAAGGCCAACTGGCAGCGTCGGGGAAAACCAATCTGGGCTGCTGATGAGTGGAAGGACATTGCCACTCGGGTAGAGAAGCTACCTGTGAAAGTCTGCCATGTAGATGCCCATGTCCCCAAGAGCAGAGCTAATGAGGAGCACCAAAACAATAAGCAAGTAGATCAAGCTGCCAAGATAGAAGTATCAAAGATAGACTTAGACTGGCAGCACAAGGGAGAGCTGTTCCTAGCTCGATGGGCCCATGATGCTTCAGGACATCAAGGCAGAGATGCCACCTATAGGTGGGCATGAGACCGAGGGGTGGATCTAACCATGGACAGTATCTCCCAGGTTATCCATGACTGTGAGACATGTGCTGCCATCAAACAGGCCAAGCGGGTGAAGCCCCTATGGTATGGGGGACGGTGGTCTAAATATAAGTATGGGGAAGCCTGGCAGATTGACTACATCACCCTTCCCCAGACCCGCCAAGGCAAGCGCTACATGCTGACCATGGTAGAAGCCACCACTGGATGGCTGGAGACCTACCCTGTGCCCCATGCGACTGCCCGGAATACCATCCTGGGCCTTGAAAAACAAGTTCTTTGGAGACATGGCACCCCTGAGAGAATTGAGTCGGACAATGGGACCCATTTCAAGAACAGCCTTGTAAACACCTGGGCTAGAGAACATGGCATCGAATGGATATATCACATCCCTTATCATGCACCAGCTGCCGGGAAAGTTGAACGATGCAATGGCCTGCTTAAAACCACCTTGAAGGCACTGGGTGGGGGGTCCTTCAAGAACTGGGAGATTAATTTAGCAAAGGCCACATGGTTAGTGAACACCAGAGGTTCCAGCAACCGAGCAGGCCCAGCCCAGTCTGAGCCCCTGAGAACAATGGATGGGGATAAGGTTCCAGCGGTACACATGAGAGGTATGCTGGGAAAAACTGTTTGGGTTAATCCTGCCTCCAGCAAAGACAATCCCATCCGTGGGGTTGTCTTCGCTCAGGGACCAGGTTGCATTTGGTGGGTAATGCAAAAAGATGGACAGACCCGATGCATACCTCAAGGAGACCTTGTTTTAGGGTGAACTACCCATGCCACTCTATCCGTACCCACATCTGCATGTATATATGTATATAATTAAGGTAGTGCATGTATGTATATAGTTTAGCAGTTTAAATTCAAATGTAATATGTTAGTATGGGAAAAAATTCGGGGTGGATTAATGTTGGGGGTTAGACTTGTTTATCCTTTTCACCTATAGAATTTTTTCCCAAGGGTTGCAAGGCAACTGATTGCCGGGTACTTATGAGTGCTCAGGTGAAAACAAAGCCTAGAAGCTGGCACTTGACTACACCCTTGTCTCCGGGAGTTTTCCCCGAGGGGGGGGGGGGAGAGAAAGACGGGGGCTGGGGGGGGGGGACAGCTTCACTTTTGGTGTGGTCTGCGTCGGGAACGGACGGGGGCTGCCATTGCTGCGTGAGTTTCTCACGGCACCACCGGGATCTGATCCTGGAGAGAGAGAGCTACCATCATCTGCTCGTGTGCCCGGATCCGGATTCCTCTTTTTGCTGCCCTGCTGGAGCTGCCTCGGCTGGGCATCCTGTCCCACTGCCTCGGCGCTGTTTTGGAGCTGCTGCACCGCGGGCCCGCACAGGCCTCCCGGCCAGACCCGTTTGCCTTCTAGTGACTACTGACAGAGCTCTGAACTTCATCTGATCCACCAGCCCGGGATTCCCCACTGTTCCAGCTTCGTACCTTTTTCTCTGGAGTCCCCCAGAGACCAGACTGCCCCGGGTTTTGTGGGACCAAGCTCCATCAAGGTCCCTGGTTCTGTTTTTTTTCGCTATTAATTGCTGTAGTTGTTGTTGTTTGCCCTGTTATACCTATTAGTAAAGAACTGTTATTCCTATTCCCATATCTCTGCCTGAGAGCCGTTTTAATTTTCTAAATTATAATAATTTGAGGGAAGGGGATTTGAATTATCCATTCCGAGAGAGGCCCTGCCTCTCTCTAGCAGATACCTGTCTTCTTTCAAAACTAAGACAGTTGGGAAAGAACACAGGTTTCATTTTTGCTTTGTTTTCATCCCTTCTCTTTAAAGAAATTCCTGTTAATTGGACTCTTTTCCCCCTTCTCTCATCTGGTAGAACAGCTAAAGTCTGGAACTGAACATCAGTAATTCAAACATAGTTATGAATAACTGGTGGTAGCTTTGCACAGTGGTTTCCCAAGGTATTCCATAATAGAAACAAACATGCTCCTGCAGTACAATATTAAGACATACAAAATTTCAGCACTTCCTGTGCTTCCAACAATTAAATTACAGTCTACCCTGTGCCGGGCTTCAGGAGGAGGAGCACAGCTCTGTTCCCATACGACTCTGTGGAGTTTTAAACCTAGTTATTTTATTAACTAAAGGCTCTCTTGGGAAAGCCAACTAAAATTATCATATCCTCTCACACACATAATGTAATTAAGGCCCCTATACGAAAAGGTACTTAAGCACATGCTTTACTTTAAGCACAAAGGTGGACGTCTTGATTCAATCAGGATTACTGCTGGCTTTAAAATTAAGTGCACGCGTAAGTGCCTTGTACTGAGGTTCCTATCACCAGAATAGCTGGAGAGCTATCAGGAGATAAGTTTTGCCTTGTTATCCAGAATTAAAATGGATGAGCTGCCACACTTTTCCCCCTCAAGTTACTCTCGATGCCTCCTCAGAACTTTCTGCACAGCCAATCCTGCAAGAACTCTGAGGTCTCATCTCCTTTAAAACAAAGCAAAGCAAAAAACCAAAAAGATATTTTTGGTTTTCTATGGGCACCATATCCTTACTTCCTTGTTTAAACCTTTGGTTGGAATGTCATGGGTTGCAAAGTCATTTAAATTATACTGTATGTTGTCATTGATTTTCTTAAATGGCCATCCTAAATGAGCAGTCAGGGGAAGGTGTGGAATAATTGCTTTGATAATTTCTTTGATAATAATAACTTCTCAGTACCCTTTTTTTTTTTTTCCTTCCCATGAGCATTATATGGTCATCACTGAGCTGTGAGGCTGGGAGTGGTAATATCCCCCAGAATAATTCTGTGTCTACATGCACTTCACTTCTACGTGCAATGGTGTAGTGTTTCTGCTCCAAACTTCAGTCATGCCCTAGAAACATGAGAGAAAACCTCAAATTAAAAAACAAACAAACAAACAAAAAAACAACTCAAAAGAAGGTAAAAGGAATGGAGTAGCTTCTCTAAGTGACCCATTCCAGATTTGAGCTGTCTTATTGCAAGGATAACATTACCTACAATGTAACACTGGCATCCTCAGCCATGCTTTTATCCTCCTGCAGCAGAGTAGAGAGCACATACCTCTGCTCTCCTACAAAAGACACAGATACTCTAAACTTCTCAAGTGCCTCTGTTTGTGGCAGGTCTGGCCTTCCTTTGATTGCTTTCATAAATTCAGGAAAATTAAGTAACACATCATGTTATGATCCTTAGCAAGTTTCTTTTATTTTTACTTTTTTTTTTTAAAAAAGAGTTCTTGGTGGCCTGCTGAGATAAGAGAGGGCAGAAAGGTCAGCACACTGTCAGCAAAATTCTGGAGATTGAGTCAACATTAGCTAGATATTGCTTTCTATATTTTATATACATATAAATATGTTTATAAATGCTATTTATATTTAGTTTCAAATGCCATGAAATGCCTGCAAGGCAGGCAACACTCCTTCCCTGAACACACCTGTAAGTGTCTGAGGTGTACTGGAAGTTTTGTCATTTCTGGTCATTCTCTGATGGGTACCTGCCAGAAATTTGTGTCTGCTCAAATTTATATCTGCTCAAATCTCCTGATGGTGGTGAGCTAGGGATGCTGCTGCTCATGTCTCACTCTCCCTGTAGACAAATCTTTCTTTGTTTGGGCTGCCAGAATCCCAAATTCCCAAGCACTGATTTCACATGGAAAACGTTGGAAAACCAACCACGTTATCTTTTGTGCCTTTGCATCCACCTGCACTCCTCCTTTCAGTCCTCAATGTATCTTTTCCTCTGCTGGCTGTCAAACGTGTCTTATACTCCAGCTGAAGGAGAAAATCCCTTAAGCCATGGTGCCACATGTTCGATGCAATCAAAAGGAGCTTGGCTTGTGTTAATCTAGGTGTGCTGGATCCTATGCACCTGGGAGGAGCGTGTGGATGTGCCATATTGAGAAGCCATACATTACTTATCTCTGAGCACAGAGAAATAAACAGCCATATGGCAAATGAACTTAGTTTGTTTTTTATTACTTTGTTTTATTTGTTTCGAAATAGCGCAGCGCCACAAATCCAGAATATTAACAATGATCCATCTGGAAAGTAGAAGGTTTTGCTGCTTTGCCTTCCCAGTGTTTTAGCTCTCCTGAAGAACTTGAGTTGCTCTCCCTGCCTTGCACCTCAGGGATTTGCCATAGCCAGGGAGGTCAGTGAGAACAGAGCATCTTTTTTTTGTCTTTGCTGGGCTCATTAAAGACCCACATGCACAATGCGATATTTCTGACATGAAATAAAGGGAATGAGTTAAACCTGTAGTTTGATGATGTCTTTGTTCCATGATTCTTCTTCCTTTTAAAAAAGAATGGAGTCATTTCTGGTTCTGTCACTCTTTGGCTGAAAGAACTGTTGGGCAGAGTCAGTAACCAGATCTATGTCTTCGTTATTCCAGTATAAAATGGAGGTAGTTCATACTACTGTAAATGAAAAGTAATTATTATTATTATGGTATGCAACTATCATTTGCCACTATTCCTGTATTGAAATGCATATATATAGCTATATAACCAGACCTCCAAGGAACCCCTATGTATAATTTAACAACTTCTGGGCTACCATTCATTTTCCTATTGCTTCTTTCCATGTCAGAATAACTATTTGCATTCTAAATCACTTAAAATAAACTACTCTAGCCTACATGTAACATTACAGTTATATGTATTTACATGTGCCCATATTTTCAGGGTCTTTAGGTCTTTTCACCCACTTCATTCCTCAAGCAACCAGAGGTGTGAGTGAGTATATTAAAAACTTGTACAGTGGTGAACAATGCAGTTCTAATTATAGGGAAGTGCCACGCTGTAGTCAATCTCTCAGCAGTTCTAATTATAAGACATCATCAGGTTAAATTAATAAATAATGAAAGTTAATTTAGAAGAACTTCTGCAAAAATGTAAATGACATTTTTACATACAAGTAGAATTTGTAGTTAAACTGAAAAACGTCATACAATAACTTCACAGTTGCATGCACGAGTCTGTGAATTCTTTGCTTTGATCTTTTCCCTCAGATGTACTGGCAGATCATGTAGGCTGTCAAATGGACACGGTAATTATGCATTTACAAAATTTTCTGTGCTTAGTAACAGATATAAACTCAAATCAAACCATACCTCAATCTCTTTGAGACATGGACAGAAGTGCTTTGTCCTTTACCTGTGAAATTATTCTGCCTGGTCACCTCTTGACCATTTCACTTTTCTCTATTTTAAGACCTGTGCACCTTAATCATACAAAAGAGACTTAAAGGTCTTCTCATGGTGAAAGCAGACCATTACAATATGAAAATTATTATGCATTTTGTCCACCTCCCATAAAAGCTTACATGGTTTTCTCCATTCTTGACTTGTACGCTCCCAAAAATCAATGAATTGTTTTACTTTCTGTCTTTGTAATGGTTTTATGACAGACAAAATACCTATACAGACAAAGTTCTCTGATATGTGATTAATTTTGTGATTTCATTTTCTTTTTATGGAGTTTGCCTTCTTCTAGATAGATTCCTGAATCCAGACCCTAGAAGGGAAATGTAAGATGCTCAAAAGTGACTAATGATCTAGGGAATCTGAAATATTTCCTCTCAGACTTTATTTTGACAAATTGCTGTATTTATTTGGTGTCTGTCAAACCAAGTAGTCACTTCTCAAGCTTCTGGTCAAATGGGCAAAATAGGTCCCTATTTGTAGATCAGTGTTGAACAGGAGCCTTGGCTTTGATTTCGTACAAAAAGGCAGCAAAAAAAAATTCAATTATAAAGGACACACGACTTCAAGCTGCAAAAATTCCTTAACTTCAATTTGCTGCAGCTTTTCCTGGGACCCATACTGATACCATTACAGTTGCCAGCAGCACAGGGTATGAGCTTGGAGCTGATCACAGCCTCAGAAGTGTCCAACAGTTTAATATCAAAGCATTGAATGATAGGAATTTGTTCCTTATTTTTCTCCTTAGAAGTTATGAGAGGAATAAAGGTGAAACAATGAGAAAAAAAAATAAAGTATACCCTTGTCTTTCTCACTTAGCAATGGACAGCCTTGAAAAATAGGTGTCTGTTGAGTGACTTTTTCTGAATATGGCGTTTTTTGTGCCTGAGAATTCCCGTGCTAACGACAGCGAAATGGAGTAGCCACAAGGAAATAAGCGCATTTATCTTCATCTCAATTTTATCTCCTCTTGTGTATTCCTAAAGCTCAGCATCTCAAATCATGACAGATAGACTCTGCAACTGTTTACTGCTGTTGTCAACTCCGTCGCTGCGGCGAGATCAAAGCGGTCTTTTAGTTCCATATAAACACTTACTGTTCTAACATATTTTACAGAGGGAGAAAAGAGACTCCACCACCAGCCTCACTTGGCTCTGCCAGTGCCTTCCCCCTTAAAGTCATCACTAGAGGAATTCTTTCTTTTCAACAACTTTTTGATTCCCATAGATACCGCGTCACACCTCTCCTTTCCTCCTTACTGGTCCAGCTCCTTCCAGAATAGGACATTAAATTTAAAGATTTGGTGAACTCTCTTGGAAATCTTTTGCCTCAGTTTTCAAAATAGGTGATCTCAAGTAGTAGCAGCTGAAAAGGAAACGTTGAGGAACAATTTTTTTACTACATTATGACTACGTCTTCCTAAACAATTCCACGATTTCCATGGGACCTAATTTAGAGTTCCTCAATATCTTGAACTGACTACAGTAAACAGCCAGCAATAAAAAATTCATTAATCACATACACTGGTAATTGGCATTAAAGGTGAAGGATGCCTGACTGACTCATTGTAAATTAACTGCCAGATTATCAAAAAATTTGCTGGGTCTAAAATAATGCATAAACCAGGGTGGGGATGAGATGGAAAAGGAAGCAGAGGATGGCGAAAATATGTTTTCTTGGGAAAGTACATATTATTATTATTATTATTATTATTATTATTATTATTATTATTACATGCTTTCACACTCAGATTTTCAAGACTTCAGCCTAGTGATTACCATTGTATCTCTTCTGTAGATATAAACACATATGTAGACATTTTCACATGTCCATAGAGTTGTTGAGTGTTTTTAAGACTGGGGACTTCATGAGAGATTTGAATTCTGTTTATTCAGATTTTTTTTTAATAGCTTGACTTTCAGAATCATCCTATAGGATTTCTTGGCATCAGTCATGAGTGTAGGTTTCTGAGTGTTAAAGTTGTTATTTCTGAACTCTTTTCATCAGTTTTATTCAAGACAAAAATGGACCAAGCACTGTGCAACACAAAAAGAGTTTGGTCCTAGCTTGCCAGCACTCAATAGTTTTAGATCACAATTATCTTTCATTAAATTAAGTGCCTGAGATTAAAGAATAAGTTAATTTGATAGACGACTGAAAAGTTAACAGTAAATTAAAACAAAATTAAAATTTTGTAATTTAGTTTATTTCTGCCTTACTGCTTGGAATAATTTCACATTTCTCTCACCCACACTGAATTCAAATTAATATTAATATCTGCTTCTTTGAAAGTTTTACAAAATTACTTTAATACACATTAGGTATCAGGTGCATGTATTTTTTTTTTCTTTTGATCTAATAATCACCGAAGATTAAAGCAGTGACAGCAAATGGTACCACAGGTGTTAATTTATTTCTGGAGTGTGTGTGAGGGTATCTACACGTGTATAAAATGTAGCTTATTATCTAAACCTGGCAGGGGGAGCTATTACACTTCAGTAACGTTTGCAAGCCCAGCTTGCAGAGAATGCAAGCCAGAAAGTTTCCTACTCCTTTGAAAAACTAAAAGAGATGGAATAATCAAGGCAGACAATACCTAAATATACTTTTCTTACCTCATACATCTTCCCTTCACGCCCCTAAAGGAAGCCTGCTCTCTCTGAATGGAAATTCTCATTTAATTTCCAGTCTTGTGGTTCAGCAAAATTAGAAATGTGCTTTCCCAGCATTGGTTATATGCACATCTGGCCTCAGAGCAGCAGGTGAAATCTCCTCTGTAATCTAGTCTGGTTTATTTCATTTGGAATAAACAGCTATAAAAAGCATGAAGTATTTGGGATATTTCTTTATGTGCCAGGATGTAGATGTATATTAAAAAATTCAAGGTAATTAAAGGAAATTAAAAAAATTTAAAGGTAATTGGTAAATATTATGGGTTTTCCAAACACTGGGAAAGTTGGAATTTGAACTTTGGGAGCTAGGACTGCCCTGATAGTAGTCCCTTGAACAGGAATATCTTGGAGGAAAGCTCTGAAGGGTGGATCACATTTAATATACATTATTCATTCATGCAGGAATTGGTGCTGAACTCCTTACAAAGATGGAAACCCAGCACAACTTCACTGTTGTCACATGTTCTTTGTGAATGTAAGTGAAAGTCACAGATAGCAAAATCAGACAAATATTTAGGATTTGTATCCTTGGCTTCTGTTTCTCATATTTTCAACCTTTTTGTTTTCAAGAGGGGTTCAAACAACATCAGAAATGAGAAGTGTGTATTGGGTAAGGGGAAGCCCTGTTCATACACATTGAATAGGAGAATTCACAATATTTCACTCTAGAGGAATAACAACCAATACTATTTTGATTCAGATGGACCCTTCTAGGAAAACTCCATGCAAACCAGAAAATTTATGAAGATGTTGTTTGTTCTTCTCCCCAATGGCCATCTCCAGTATTTATTTCTGTATTTTTTATTATTTTTTTGTTAGCCAATCCTAGCAAAATTAACAATAACAGCAAAATTTGCTTTGTGGCTGCTCACAGACATTATTTTCTTGCTTATAAATCATATTGCTTATGGGCAGCACCTGATCAGAGTGCCTATCAAATGATAGCCAAAATCTTCTTCCTCTTCCTAACAGCTGCTTAAGTGTAGAAAAGTGGCTGTGTTGGCCCCACTAGAGGTGGGAGTGGATTGAAATTTCAGGATCAAAAACTGAACCACATCCTGTACTGGATTTGTGCAGTCCTCTAGGAGCAGGACATGGAAAGGACACCACTGGAAAGTTTTCTCACATGCAAGTTTGTCTTCACAACCTCCTAGGCTAAAGAAACATCCTGCACCCCACATACATCTCACCTGGCAAGAAAAATCATGATATTGGAGCAAATCCTGGGGAAAATATGGGGTTGAGGTAATTATTTTCATTCCCTTTTTCTATCTTTTTACCTGAAGAGTTAAACATGAATTGGGCCTGGCTGTTCTTTACATCAGCAGGGCACAAGCAAACAGATTTCCAAAAATCTTAATAGCAGACAGCTCAAGCCCATACACCTCCAGGAGTTAGTAACAGAACTCTCACCCTGTGCTTTCTGCTTCAGAGCTGCTTTGGGTCTGGCTGCTCTGGAGCACAGGAAGAATTAGTCTGCAGCCTGCCATGCACAGGCAACATTTAGAAGCATTTCCTCAAACTTGGGAAAGTTACTTTTCTTTCAGAAGAAAGCAGAGATCAACACCTAATCCCTTGACCACAGGTGCCGGGACTTTAAGAAGAACAACAAATATCACAACAGTCCCAAAGAAAACAGTGAGAGCTGGCATTGCTGCTGCTGGAAATTTGAATTTGTGAACAAAGTTCAGGCGAGCTATTGGTTTCAGCCTCATTTTGCATTCAGGGCAGTGTTGATTTTTGGAGTACTTCTGTGGTGTGACCTAAATCGTTTTTATCCCACTAGTCAGGATGATTATACCTTTGATGCAGGCTGTAGCCTTTGTGCATCTGTACTCAGTTCAGTTTGGTTCCCTAAGACTCAGGAAAGAGGTTGGCATCCTCCACTTATCACAATTATCATTTGTGTACAACAAACACAGAAAAATCTGTGTGGTGCTATATGATGGCTGTACAAAGCCAAAAATCTGACTGAAAATTTCATTCAGGTGAGACAACACACATTTTAGAGTTGATGCTGCTCTGTTTTCCAACAACTTTGATTTACAATAAAGTTGGGCCTTTGTTAATAATCCCTAAACCAGGAGAATTTGATGTTATTACCAGTTCCAATATTGGCCTGAGTAGCAAACCTGTAGAAGTCATTTTATTCCTTGGTAGCCTCTTTCTAGTCTAATTTTACTAGTTTAAAATGTAACTTGAAGATTATTGCTGACTCCAAGACAAGGATGTGTCTATGGAGCTAAACCTGATAAACACAGTAAATTAAGATGTAGGTGAAGCATTTGTACAAAATTGTACCAAATATCTATAGAAAAATACCCATTTGAATTTGGGAATTCCAAGCCTAATTGACAGATATTTTACTGTAAGTCTATTAACCTTTTTTTTTTTTTTCTTGTAAAGAATAATAATAATAATGGTCTGTTGCTGTTGTTTGGATAAAGTTTCCAGTACGTTGAGGATCCTTTGAATAAAATTCTGGCTTAAAAACCATGATCAATATTGACTCCTGTTGAAAACACTGAGGGATTGGAAATGGGTTTTTCCACATAGGATCCCTGTTCTGCATGTTACCACAAAACTCAAAATGTTGTTGACTGGGAGATTATATAGAAGAGCAGGGCTGTCAATAGAAGAACTCAACAGTTTCTGTCATTTCATGTAGACAATTAAAAGCTTCTTAAAAAGGCATTTTATTAAGTCTGAGTGTCTCTTAGACCCACCCCATTTCAGGCTAACCTTTAAATTTGGATCAGGTGGGCAGCTGTAGCTTGAGTAGTTCCTTAGCAGAGGGGTTGTTGGTTGTTGCTCTCTCTTCACTCCTGTGAGTACTCCACTTTTTTTTATACTTCAGCTTTTTTATATCTAATGGAGAACACATTCTCTCAAAAGGGAAAAGATATAAAGTCAAATTCTCAAGAACTGGATTGATTTTGAAGCACGAGGCCCCTTGAAAGTCATTTCTGGGAGAGGAAAGTTTCCTTTTGTGGTGTTCATGTTGGGATGAAAAATTATGTTTGAGGCTTTGTGGGACAGCTGCTGAGACTGAGAGTCAGTTGAAACTAAAGAAAGAGGAAATAATGAGCAAAAAGTGGCATGAGTTCAAAACAGGGTAATTGTTTGTTTGCTGGGGAGGAGGGTGATGGTGTCACATTGAATTAACTCAAGCCAGCTTTCTGAGGAAAGAAATTCTGTGCTGCTGAGAGTGGAGTCCCTTCCCAGGGCAGAACGTGATTCATGTTCAGTACCTCCAATACCTGAAGTCTGAAGAGCTGGGACTTAATAAAACAGTAAAAGAAGCAACTGTAATATTCAAAAGTGATTAGGATGGCAGCAGGATTGCAGGAGAGAAAATCTCAAGGGATACCGACAGCTTTTTGGAGGTACCAACAGGCTTTTACAGACAGAAGCACCTTTTTTCCTTTCTTTTTCTGAATCTGTTGGCAGTTTCTTTTAATTTATCTTCTCACCCGAGGCCTCTCTGCTAATAGCACAGAAACCAAAGTTTCTTGGGAAGGAGTGTCAGCAGCTCAATATGTTTAGCTAATTCTTGTCCTAAGCTGTGCTGTGCTGCTGCAGCGTGCCCTGTAAGATGTGCCACAGTCCCCTGAGAGACAATTGCATTGCAGTGATGATTATCCACAAACCTGGGAGATCTGGGGTTTGTGTAAAAATAAATCTTCTCACATCTTTATTACTTTGTCAAAAGTACCTCTAATCAATCCATGACAACCTTAAGTGTCCTATCTCTTAATTTTTATTTTTCTTTTTGGTGAGGCTCCAAATTCAAAATTGATTCCTTTTGATGGGGAAACCTTCCCACCTTGCAGGAAGGTTAATGATTAGGCTGGGTGTGTTTGAGAATCAATAGTAACTAATTTACCATTATTAGCAATAAGGAACTTGCTGTTCCAGAAAAAGAGCTGCTCAGCTGCACATTTTAGCCTCGCTGCCTCATGCATGGAGCCCCCAAAGTAAGGGATGAGAAAGTAAAGCGTGTTTAATGATGGCTGGGTTGAGTTCATCTGATGGCTCTCAGAGCTACAATCTCACTATTATCTCCTGATTAATGTCAGGTATCAAATTCACTGTGACTGTCCATGCCAGACTTTATCTGTGCTGTGAGATGTCGGTCCCATTTAGATTGTATCAGCCTGCAGTGAGAATTATTGTTATTATATCATTCTAGCAGCTCTTGTGGATAATTCTGCGTGGGATGTCCAAAAGTTTTGCACCTAAGTTTGAGCCAGTCACCTCAGGCTCCCTCAATGCTCCCAGAAATGCAGTAGGTACCTCCAGAGTGTGATTTTTCTGACTTATTTTAGGCACCCCCATCTCAGGATAAGATAAATTGCTCTCTGGAGATACCTGTCTCTCTCTACTGATAACAAACAGAGCTGAGGGTACCTGCCTCAGACCCTGGGCAGATGGTGACTAAATTAGAGCAAATGAATCACACCTTTGCCATCACTCATGATGAGTAAAACAGGATTGGCCTCTTCATTTGTGTGGAAGGGAAGTAAGAATGGGTAATTAATGTACCTCCATGTACAGTGAAAGAGCTTCAGTGCTGTCAAATGAAAAGGTGAGGGGTTTATTTCACTGAAGAGTGTGGGTAAGATTTCCACATCAGCACTGGCCTAATCAGAGGATGAAAAGTAATAATTAAAGGCAGAAAAGGTAACAAAAGGCAGAATCTTGCCCAAACACTTCGTTTTCCTCCCAAAGCACCCATCAGTCATGTGTGAAGGGAGCCCCTAAAGCTCTCTGATAACCAAAATTGATGCTTATAATTAGCTCTACTTATCTGGTGTTCTTTTCACAAAACTTAAACCTCTTTAGAAATGGGGGTGAATATGGTTGTCCTCAATGTATAGAGGATAAAACTTGAGGGATGGTGTGGTTATAATGTGTCAGAGATTATATGATCAGTCAGTACTGAAGCTGAAATGGCAATTCAAATATTTTGTCCTTAGACCTAAGCACCAACTCATGCTGCTTTTGTCTTTCCTTTTCCTTTTTTTCTTTGCATGTTGACAAATGCATAATATGAACTTGCTCCTGTGGTTTTTTAAATAACATTTTGGAACGGCTTCCAAACTTTTTAGAGGCTTGAGTTTGTTTGGGTTTCATTTTTTTTGGTGAAGGCCATGAAACAAATTCAGCTTTGTCTCAGGAGCCGCTAGAGAAGACAATCTAAGTAGAATCAGTTCTGTACAGGGAAAGCAACGTGGAACTGCTCTGAAGTGCAGCTACAGCATGTAAAGGGAGAAAAAGTTACAGAAAAAATATACTTGAGTTACTTTATCTGCATTGTGTTGGGTCTGTGAGAAAGTACCCAAAAGTACATCCACCAATAGCTCAGAATTCAGTGATGAAACGTGTTAGAAACATGAAATCAGGCTAGAAACATTGCATCTTAATCGGAATATAAATGCAATTAGAAGGGCAAGGACTTTTTAAAATTAAATTCAAGGACTGAAAGTTTCAAACGAAATCATTTCATTTCAAACCCTAAATATGAAATTTGGTAGGTCTCTCTGAAATTTTGAAGAGAAGTCTGCAATAAAGTGACACCTGATGAGTGTTTCAGAGAAGCAGGATTTTAACACTGCAGAAATAAAAATGAATGAAATAGAACTCGCCGCTCGCAGTTCTAATTTTAAAATGCCATGAAATGTGACAGACACAGGTCTGGGCAGCAATGCTCCACGAAGGGCTATGAAATGACTCTTGCAGAGCCCCAGTGACTTTAATTGCTTGTACTACAGGCTTAGGTGCCTGTCAATGCACAATTACACTGCCACGTGGCAAGGGCACCAGGACTCCAGGTCGTCACAGGACAAGCCCTCGTGCTCTCTGCTAATATGGGGGTGCTCTGTGGTTCTGCTGAGATGTTTTAAAGGAATAGATGCCAAAGCAAAAAGGGTTTTCTTTAAACCTGGGATATTTCCATTTTTTTACAGCTCTTGAAGTCCCCGTTGAGTCGCTTTCTAATCCAATGAACTGATTATCCCCAAATACATTGGTAGGAACAGTGTTTTGTGTTCTGATTCATGAGATCCTAACTGCATTTCCACTCCTGTTGAAATCATTAAATATGCTCAACTTTTTTATTTTAAAGGATTAAGCCCTTTATTTTATTATTTTCTATTTTATTTTTAGTAGGCATTATCTTCATAGAGAGAATTCTTAAAAACATCATGGTTTCCCTTGTGATAGTGAGGAAAACTTTTTTAAAGAGTTTGATTTTCATTCTAAATTAAACATCAAAATGAGGAAAAAAAGGATCATGTTTTTATTTTTTTAAATAGACAGATGAAAGATTTTGTTATTAATAATTGACATGAAAGCCTTTCGTCTTGAACACTGGTGTATGTAAACCTCAATAAAATCCTAAAAGTGCTTTTGTAGAACAAGAACAGTCACAAAAATCTGAATAAAGCCACCTTTTCAAAGAACATGATGAGAAAGGGGAAAACTCTTAGATGTGCAGAGCAACACATTTTACATTCATGCCCTAGTTATTAGGAAGCTTTGAAGTATTCACTGTTATTGAATACAGTGTGTACTGTAATTCATTTGGTGCCTTCATGTGGAGCTGAAAAGTTCCAGCCAAAGTGCTTTGGCTATTTTGTGAGCATGAGGCTCTGGATGTGAGGAGAAAAAATGGTGTTCCAGGCTCAATCTCATGCAGTCCTGAAGGTCTGACCTTGGGAATTATCATAGCAAAGCTTACATGAAACTGAAATAAAAAGCGCTTGAAGAAGGGTGGGTCAGGAAAAGAGATTTTTTTTCATCTTTGGATTATGTTTTTAGGTCTTTAATGCAAAGGATAATATGAAAACAGTTTACAGTGTTGCACTGGCTGTTCAGAAGATGGTATAAATGGAGGACTGTCTGTCTACAGAACCAGCTAAAATTTTCTTCTAATCTAGGAAAATTCCATTGAAACAAAATGAGTTACCTGCACTTGGGGCAATTTTAGGGTGGGTTTCAGACCATAAACCAGCACTGCCTTCAACTCAGTAAGACACTAAATAGCTGCCATCTCTGGATTTCTTGATTAATTGTTCCCATCTCCTTGGGAAGTAGGGATGCTGCTTTTTCATATTTGAGAAACCAGTAAGAAACTCACTACTGGCCCAACCCTGCTGTTTTTTTCATGTTCACCTATGAAATTATCTACTGGAACCTGGATACCATTGAGTAGCTGTCCATTAGGTGAACATTACTTGGAGCTGGGGTCTATCCCCAGCTGCCAGCTTGTTTCTTCAAGCCTGTTTCCATGCCATGCTCCAGAGTGTCCCAGAAATGATCTGCTTCAGGAGCTGACAGCAGTATTTACTGTTCTGCCTCTGCTCATCCCTGTCTCTGCAGAAGCCCTCTCCCTGCCAGGTGTTCCAGTGCTTGCCAATACAGGATTGATGTGCTCATGTGGTTGTGTGGAAGCACTTTCTGATGTGCTGAGATTATTGCATTTATTTTTTTTTTCACTGAGTAAATGTCATGCTGTTGGTTCTTGCTTGATTCCAACTGGTGCCCCTAAGTAGAAAATGTGTGCAAGCCCACAACAAGCCCTGTGGACTCTCTGGTCAGCATGGTGTCTGAATTTACTGAATTTCTTTCCTCCAGATTGCTTATGATTTATTTAATATCCGTGTCTGTGTAATGTTTTGTAAGCAGTGTCTGTGGAAGTGAGCCTAATGGAGCAGCCATTCCTCTTCAGAGGAGCTGCAAGTAGCAGCAGTTTAACCTGCAATGAAAATAACTATCCTAAACATAAAATGGCCATTGTGCTGTTTCTAACCTTCCCAAACACACTCTCCCATTTCCTCTCACTCCTCAGAGAGAGCACAAAAAATCCTTTCCCCCAGACACTTTTTCTCAAGTATAGAAAAAAAAAAAAAGTCAATGTTTTCATTCCACTCTGTCTCTACCCTTGGACAGGACAGGAGGATTGGCTCACAGTTGCTTTTAGCAGAATTCATGTCTGAGCCCCTGTAGTACAAATGGCAACACAATGTTCCTTCACTCTGGGATTGCCCTAATTTATTCAAAATAATGAGCAGACAGCTCCATTTTAGGGGTGCAGGAACAGATTATTTCTTTCAGTAATCGGTTTATAACTGGATTCTTGTAGACATAATAAAATAGCTCCTTGGTAATTTCCTAGTTATTTCCCTAGTTATCCATAGTCATTTCTCAAGCAAGGCCTTTGATTTGTTGCAAGCCTGCAGGGAAAGAAACTGACCCTTCAGCTCTGGCAATTATTTTTCCTGGGAAACGGGGATACATTCTTTTTTTTCCCCTTCACTGTGGTCTTAAACATATTAAGCAAAATGAAACATGTATTTTTAAAGCCGTTTGAGTGATTGTGATAAGCAACTGAAACAACCATAATTCTTTCTAAGAGCGCCGTGATTTGTGGGCTGTTTGCTGGACTCTGAGTGTAGGGAGCAACTGAGTGCTCCCACAATATTGTTATAAAGATATTTTATCAAAAAAGTGAAAAGCCTTCCTTAGTGTACCTTGTGTTACCTTTGGGAGCTGGAGTTTGCTACGTAGGTTCTCAGGTGGCATTAAAGTAGGAAGAAATTAAGGGGAAAAGATTGTTCTTAAAACTTCTGTACTTTTTAAAAATGTATTTAGATATTGAGTACGCATGGACATAACACAATGTTTTATCAGGGAACTTCTTTTGACACCTCAACTGGTTGATCCTGCAGTGCTGACACAAAAGTTGGGAATGCCTGTATCTTCCTGATTTTTTTTTCTTTTTTAACTATTTATTTTTATTTTATTTTAAGGGTTTTTTTAGACAGATCAATCCTTTCACAGCAATATAGCAGGGCCAGTCAAACACCTGTATGTACACACCTGAGCACAGAAAGAGTCATGGGACATGACCATGGGACAACCAAAATTTTACATGGGGTGGTGTCTGTGTCTTTCCTTAGAATGAACCCCCAAACACAATTTATTTCTAGAACAATTAGAACAAACAGCTCTTTCCTTTTTAATAAAATTAAATCAGCTAGGTGAGATTTCAGCAAAAAATTTAACATCAACACTCGCTTGATTATTGTCAAACACAGTTTTAACTTGTGGCAGAGTGTGCCAAAAGAAGAAAACTTGGGTGGATAACTTTCTATATCCAGAAGAGGCAATCAATTCTAATGAGTAGGTGGCTACTTTTCATCTTTTTTTTTTTCTTTTGTAGATTGTGTGTGCCTTCCAGATGGTAAATATTTTTAGTTCCTATTTTTGTCCTTATTTCAAAAGAGATTTGGAGATCTCAGAGGAAGCATGTTCATTTTCCATTATGCCAGTTTAAAGCCTCTAATGAAGTTTGAGAGCAGGATTTGGCCCATAAAACATATTTTTGTCTATGATACATATTGCACAACCCCCCAAGGAGCTGCAATAAATGCACTTATTGAACTACTGTAACACTAAAATATGCTGCTGGGCCCTTTGGTTTTTTCTATACTAGGAGGTTTCTGAGAATTGTTGTTTACATCAGCACTTGTGCAAATGGGAAACCAAATCATTAATTTATAAAATGGCATCTGGAAGTCTTAATTTCTGATTGATCTAGCTCCCTCTGGATTTTCCATGTCATCCAGCACCATAGCTTTTGAGCATAATGTAGCTTAAGTAGGTTAATATTCCATGAATCAGAGAGGATTTCAGGGAGGTTTCCACTCTGACTAAATCTTCGCTTTGACTGAAGAATCAAACTGATTCCTTCTTAAACAACTTTCAAGCATACTTTAAAAAAAGCAAAAATTTACCAGGTAAATTGGAGCAGTTCATAATGCTGGCTCTGGATGGATCTCCTTTTGCAGGCTGACTCCAGACAAACACAAGTTCCTGTGTTAATGGGAGCTCAGAGACAAAGGCAGGGCAGGGGGCCTGGGGAGGCTGCCTGTGCTGACCCCTTTTAATTCTGCACCCCATTTAACCTCCTTCCACTTTTTATCTACTCAGGCCTTTGATGGGGTAAGGCCAGAGCAGTATTTTTTCAGTTTGTCACTACATCTAGGTTATTTTTTTTTTTTATTCTGGGAGAATGTATGTATATGTTTTAAGCCAGACTCTATTTGTGAGCTTTAGTGTGGGCTGTTGGCTGCTCCCAGATGCCCAGGCTGGGTTCAGGTGGAAGGCAGCAGGACTTAGCCTCTCTGAGCAGGAAATTTCACAAGCATCTCCCTGCTGAGTGGTAGAGGCAGTCCTGGATCCCCTTGTGTTGGAGGTTTGTGCACAAATGGGACGGAGCCACTGTGAGAGTTCCTCAAGCCTTTTTTGAGACATCAGCCTCAGAACAGGGTTTGAGAAAATTGAAAGATGGCCACAGCTCACATCTGCCAGCAGCAGCCAAGGATCTCTTTGTCACAGGGCATTTTAAAGGTTTTCCAGCCAATGGCACATTGCTAAAGCTACAGACAATTGTTCTACCAATCACTGAAAGCACAGGTGCACCTGCTTCAAACAATGCCTGCTTGGATGCTTTCTATTAACAATACACAATACTCTTATTAAGCTTAAAACCTTCTGCTATCTTGCTTGAGCATATTTTTTATCTATTTCTACTATCTACACTTGGGCATATTTTTCTGTAGTGTTGAGGTCTATCTTAGCCAAGCCTAAAAAAAACTATTGTTTCATGTCCTTGCTTGCTGTACTGTTGTAACTTCTACTTTCAAGCTTAGCAGTTGCCGATAATTCTAAATTCTTCTGCTGTTTCTGGGGCCTGCTTACAGAGCTTTCTGAAAGTTTTCTTACCTTTAGTATTTCCCACATCTTCCTAAGGAAAATAACCTGGAAACAGTGTTTGCTCTCCTCAGCAGCACTTCCAGCAGGAGTGAGGGGCAGCTCACCCTTGTGTCATGCTCCTGAGCAGCCCTGGGTGATTTCCCCTGCACATGGGCAGTCAGAGGGAAAACTGAGCCTCCTGCACCTCTGGCATCTGCCCCAGGAGCTGGAGCAGCCAGCACTGCACCAGAGCAGGGGCAGTGCCCCTCTCCTCCCTCTCCCAAGAGGGCAAGAGCTGCTCCCTGTTGGACTGCGGCTGCTGGGGGCATCCAGGAGCTGAATTGGGATTCACTTGTTCACTCTGTCCTGCTTGGAGGAGGTGGCTGAGAGCTGCAGTGAGACAGAGAGGCTCTGAAACAGAGAATGTGGTAGCTCAAACATGGGAGATAAATTCAGGCCAGCCAAGGTGCAGCAGGTGTGGGTTGCTCTGTTCTGGTGTTCCCTCTCCTCACAGGCACACCTAATGGATCACATTTCTGTTTCAAAATCATCTTCTGATGAAGCCATAACCTCTTTTCCCCTCTGGCATTTCCAAATATGAAGGGTTTTTTTTCCTTAATCTTAGATGTATGACCTGGCACTGTGTACATTACACATCTTTCCTGTGACTGAGGTCCTCGAGGACACCAGTGCTGTGTCTGCATCAGCAAACAGCACAGGCTGTTCCACCCAGCAAATCTGCTTCTGTCTCACTGTGCTGATGTGTTCCAAGCTTTTGGACAATAAAAGCAGAGAGGAACTCCTCCTAGCCTAGTCCTGAGTAGCAAAGACACCACTAACAACTGGACTGACCCTCCAGTGTTTATCTACAGGGAGAGTTATGCTCCAATGAAACACACATGCAGATGCAGCCCTGCAGTGTTTGGATCCTGCTATATATTGATAATATTTTCTGAAATGCGTGGTTCTTGGGAAAATTCAGCAGGCTTCTTTACTGTGTGTCAGGGTGTTGAATGAAAATAAAGGTTGTTGCAGTGTCAGCCATTGAAAAAGGTTTTCAGATTCCCTCTGGCTTGGCACTCTGACCTGCCAGCCCTGCTAACCCTTGTGTCTGTGTAGGACCAGCTGTAGAGCTCCTAACTATGCAATTCTGATCCTCACCCCCTCCCTTTCAACCAGGAATTCCAGATGTAGCACAAAATCCAGTGCTTTTCTCACTACCAAATAGATTAGATCTGCTGTGTCGCCCTTGTCTAGAAAATTGTATCAAAGGAGGGTGTCAAGTTTGTCAACTCCTTCCTTTAGCAAACCTGTGTTGCATTTTATCTGACTCTCTACTTATGTCACTATTTTCTTATTTTGCAATTCTCCTGTCAACATTTCCCACTGCGGATTTTTGCCTGAAGCTTTCTGTACCAGTCAGGTCAGGTGGTGCACTGAGGGAAAAGAGTTTCTCATTTCTTCTTCCCCAGTCTTTAAATGCAGGTATGATGCCAGAGCAGCTAATGGTGTATCATGCTGCCTCAACTTGGATATTTCTTTGAAGCATCAATAAATAATTTGTGACTTCCTGTCCTTTTTTTTTTTTTACATAACATATGTGCAGACATTAGCTGGTGTTTTAACATGAGTGCATCTAGGTCTCCTGCTTCAGCTTTGTATAAGTTTACCATTTTTTTCTTTTTTTATCTATCCCACCTTTGCCAAAAGTTTTGCCAACATGACTCTTATCAAAAAAAAAAAAAAAGGTTAGTTTATGAAAATTGCTACAGTTTGGGGTTTTGGTTTTTGGTTATTTTTGGGGGTTTTTTTTTTTTTCCTTCAGTTTCTGTTTCTCCTTCTTTACAGAGCAGCAGCTTTTCCTTTTGGCTTCATATGAGTGAAGAATCATTTATGATTTGTTTTCATTTCTTTGCAGTCTGTTGGACTCTGGTTGTTCTCACTTAATCCTTATTGTCAGCTCTGAACATAACCTTCTTTCCAATAAAAATACCTCTTCCTCTCCTTGAAAGCTCTCTCATTCCTTCTGGTGCTCTTAAAGACGCTGCTACTAATCCTGTTATGCTCAGAGCCCTTCTCTATAATTCTTCCCTTGTGTAAAATACAAATTCTACCCAATTTGTGTCTTTTGGGGCCACAAGTAGAGAAAGCTTATGCACTTTGTAATTTCTTACCTTTTCAGTCCACGTTTTGTTTACTAGTTCAACCTTCTCAATCTTTTGTAACCAGAAACTTTAATTATGGCTCAGGGGGAGAGGGGTGTTTGCTTCTTCCATTCAGTTTGTGTTTAATCAGTTTATTATCACTCAAGACGCACTTATTTTCTAAATCATTTTGTAATTTATAAAAAACAAAGTATAAATAGCATCACCTGCTGTTAGTTTTAGGGAATTTCTGGCTCTCCAACGTCTTCTGGAACTTTCTGTAATTAGCCCGGCTTATTAAGTTAATCAGCACTATAATTTTGTGTCTTTTAAGGAAAACTAGGAGATGCAGCAGACCCCCAGAACCAACTGTTTTTTCTTCCCCTGCTCAGTGTTTTTGTGACCTGAAATAATTTGTTGTTACTGGAGCAAATGTGCATAGATGTATCCACAGGAAATAAAAATAGAAAACAAGTTGTTCTGCCATTAGGAACAAATTCTATTTAAAGCTTCGTATGATTGAGACCTGCAAAGTGGACCTAACAGAGGAAAAATATGCAAACTTGTTAAGAAAGCTGAAAAACTATTTTTATTTTAGTTGTCACCTGAAAAGGAAAACAAAAGCCAGTTGGACTCTTTGATATTTGCAGCAGTCTACACAATAAGGTGGAAAAAAAGACCTTTAAAAATATACATCTACATAATAAACTATATTTCATCAGATCTAGAAAGGATTCAAGACAAGCACTTGTTGGGCAAGATAATTTGTTGTGCTTTAAACAACACATGTCAAATAATTATTAAAAACAGAAGAGGTGAGTTTCTCAAAGAAGCTCAGAAAAAGTGAAATGCAAACCCCAAGTGCCTAAGCCTCCTAGCTGTGCTCTAGAATCAGAACTTTAACAATTTGTGTCCTCCATGGCCCCTGATTTTCATTGCACCTCAAAGATGCACCAACACTCTCCTGCAAAGGAGAGTGATCATTCAGCTCAGATTCATACAATCAGCGTTTTCAATTTTTTCCTGAATTATTGAAGAGGGTGTATTTTAAAAGCTGATTTTCAGCCACAAGCTGAAACCAGAAAAGAATTTGAAAAAATGCAAACAAACAAGTTGTTGCTATTTATACTGATATTTTTCCAGCTCTTTTTTTTTGTTGTTTGGTTTGTTTTGGTTTGACTCATTTTGTTTTGTTATTTTTTTCATAAAGACAAAGCAAGTTAAAAAAAATGGTGAGGCGTTATTGTGTTGGCAGTGGTATGTGTATTTTCTAAAACAAACAATTTAAAGGCCCATTAAACAAACATCTCTCACTCTTGACACCAGATCACAGTGCTGCTATCTGCTTTTTAAAGCCTGATTTACAACAGAAGGTGCAAGGTGGAATAAAAATCTGTGAGAAGCTCCTGATTAGGGCAGTTGTAAACATCTCCCCTGCCAAAGAGTTTTTTTATCTGTAGGTAATGGGCAGAGCCATATTTCCTGGATGTTCTTTCAGCAGCCTTATTCTGTTCTGACCAGGCTCAGTTAGAAATCCAGATTTTTTTTTTGCCTGTTTTACAGTGATTACTGCGTGAGTAACCCTTGATACAGGTTTGTTCTCACAGGTAATGTTGTCAATGATCTGATTTCATATGCAGGAAGACAGAAATGGAATATATGGAATATATACCCACACTACTTCTCTCTATTTATCTATGCCCCAGCTGATTGGTGAGAGCAACACTGCAATGGCTGAAGAGTGCAGGCATGTATTTGTGAGGCTGGAATAAACAAATATTCAGTTATCCTGATTTTTTTTTCCTAGGAAAAAGGAAGAAAAAGATCATTACAACAGGTTATCATCAATTATTCTGCTGATGATTGATAATAATTAATAATGAGATAATAATAATGATTAAAGGATCAAGCACAGAAAGTTATCACAGGCAGAGTACCACAGGCGCTTTGGGGTGGGGAATAGAAGATTTGAAGGTTATGACATAGGCTGGCTACAAACATCCCCCCAAAATCTTTACTTTTCCACCTGCAGGAAGGCACAGCATCCTCGGGAGGTGGAGGGGAAGCCAAAAGGAGCTCAGCACTTCTGAAGCTCAAGGATAAAAAGCAGGCATGGTTTCAGGTTTCTTGCCTCACCCACCCAAAGGTGGGGCAGCTGCGCTCTCCATTCTCCTCTCTGGTGTGTTTGCACTGAAGGTGAAGCCCAGACCTTGCTGGGTTTGAGCCCTGAGCTTGCTTGGCTGTTGACTTTGTTAAACCCAGCTTTGAGGGCTCCTCTGCTCTGAGATGTTCTGAGAATTGCTGTGCCCTGCAGGGTCAGCACAGTGAGGTGCCTCTGTGCAATGTAAATAGATTGGAGCAGCCAGGCTTGGCTTTGGGCTCAGCCTGGGAGAGCTGGAACCTTGCTTTTGAGTTTTCTGATCCCCCTGTGAGGATCCTGGCTTGGCAGGAGCCAGCTCCCGCTCCCCCAGGTGTCAGCTGGCTGCTCAGGCACTAGAAAAACACAAAATCCCTGCGGAGTTTTATTTACTGAGAGCAGGTAGCTATGCAAAGCACAGCGAGACATTTAATTGTTTGTTTTTTGTTTGTTTTTTTTTTTTTTTTTTTACCAAGGTGGGGCAGAGAGGCTGGCCACAGTGGCTGGGAGCTGTCATCAGTCACTAACAGGGAAATGCAGCCCAGCAGTAAGATCCCCTCACCCAGGCAGCTTCAACACCTTTGTCTTGGTGCTCCCGTGGGTCAGGAAGGCACCCCTGCAACAGAGCCCTGGCAGAGCTAAGGAGAGATATATTAATATTAAAAATATTATTATATTATATTTACATATTAATTCCTGGATATCCCCAATGTCTTTGCTACGTGGCATTTAACTGAATGCAAAGACTTGCTGGGTTTCTATGTTTCTTCTACAAACAAACATTGGAAAATGTTTGTTTGTAGAAGCAGGTCCTGATCAAAGTCACCACCAGAAAAGGTGGAGGGGATTTTGAGATAATTTGGAGTTAAGCTCCTGCCACAGGACTTCTTCCCCTTTTTTGATTCTCTTTGCTGACTACAGAGGGTCGTCAGAAATGTCATTTTTTAGCATTCCTCGCCTTGTGGGGTAATGCCAGCCTGTAGAGGAGTCCTGACCTGCTCATCACACCACTGAGTGCTCCATCATCCTCCTCTAAGTTAAAAAAGTTAAACCTCCACCCTCATACAAGAAAGGGACTTTCTCTTGCAACTCTTGGGCTCTGTGTAGAAACAAATAAACCAATCTATGCCCTTTGTCCTTCAATTCAGAGAGCTTCTGTACCAGGAACTATAGATGCACCCTACAAGAATGTTTAAAGTTTATATCAGAGGCAGATCCTGGTCATGATGGTCTAAAAACCACTAAAGTTGTCTGGATCAACTATTAACAAATACCTGCCCTAATGTTTTTGCTTTCCTGATATTTCTTTTTTCCAGCTGCAAATTTCACTGTTCTAGTTAGGATCACACCAAGATTTTAGGCCAATACTTATTTTCAATTGCTGCAGGCTTATGGTGTGATTTATCTAGTTATGGTGTTCTCTCCCCTCTCCACCATTCCCTTTGTGCTTTTGGCCAGTCCAGTGCTTTTTTTTAATGCTACAACTTCTTTTTTTCCCTTGTTCTAAATCAATATAACTCAAGGGAAAGAACTCCTTCCCATCTCTCATTCTAAGATGTCTTCCTGTCAGGAGTTTATATCCAATATTTATCTTCAGTGCACTTGTCTTAATGTGATCCCATTACTTACAGAGATAAGCCAAGCAGTCATTTTCAATTTATTATTATTAGGAATAGGAGAATTTCAGTGATATTAGTGATTCCAGCCCTAGTTCAGGACTTCACTAGTGCTAGAAATTATGCAACCACCCTCAATGCACTCCTCTAATATTAATGTTACTAAAAAAGGGCTTGAGTCCTGAGAAAGAAATTTTGCTTCTGGGGAAGTAGAGGGACAGCAGAGGGAAAAAATATTAAGGTTGTTTATAAGGAATTTATTAAGATGATTGCTGTCAAAAGGGATATGTTAAAATCAGCCAGGCATGTGTTAAAACCTATGATTTTTAATTCCCTTACTGTGTGATTTTATTATTTTTTATGTTTTGTGGGGAAAGGGTGAGGAGACTGTCTTGGTTTTGATTTTTGCTCTGCATAAAACTTCACTGATGGCCAAGAAAAGGAAGACACACTTTGATACATTTGCTGTTAAAGTAAAAGCAACATTCAAGGGACATGTGGTTTGGGGGTTTTGTTTTGGTTTTCCATGGAAATGGTTTAGATTTTAGCTCTACAATCTGAAGTCTTGCACTGGCAGAGCTGAGTGGGTGGGAAATAAGCAGTCAGTCCAGAAGTGAGGCTGTGTCTTATGAAATCCTTCAATTTGTACTTTTTTTTTGACATGTAAAGCCAAACTTGTACAGATTTAAATGTCCAGGCTTATTTTTCGGTGTACTACTACACTTTTTTTTTATTTTCTGAAAAAGTGCATAGGAAATGTGGTAATGATCATGTCTTCTAATCTCAAAGAAAAGGAAAAATTGAGAAGTGTATATACTTTTTTTTTTAGTTTCTTTTATTTTTGGTTTGGTTTGGGGTTTGGTTTTGGGGTTTTTTTTGTTGTTTGGTTTTTGGTTTTTTTTTTTTAATTTTTGCAGGTTTTTCCCCATTTTACAAAGAATTTCCTAAATCTGAAGGGTAGAAATAATTCTCCACGTTACAGGGAAGAGACCCGTGGCAGTACAGGGTAGCAGACAAGAGCTAGGTTCTCCATGCTGGTGGATTTTGTTTCCTTCCTGGCACTCCATCCCCACAGGCTCTGGAAAACCAAGGTTTTTTTCTAAAACTAATGACAGTTTCTGAGGCATTCATGGCTGTGTGAATGGATGTTCTCTTCACCAAATAAATGAAAAAATCCAAGGGGAAAGGCATAGCAGGGTCCACTCATAGCTGTTGTGTTTCATTATTTTTTAAAACTTCTTTTTTTGTCTGTTTGAGTGGAAAATTTTGCACCTGTATCAGAGACCCTTGGCCAGCCCCTGGATTTCAGTTCTTAATCTGATGAAATTGCCCAAAGGTCACATCTCTAATGAGGCTGCAGTGACTTTGGAGCAGTCATGCCCCTCATAAGGACAGCAGTAAGAATGTCTTGAAAAGTGGCTTAAACACACGTTCACTTCTGATTTAAAACCACTCCCGTCCTTTGAAAATTTGTGTCACGTTATAACACCGTGTCAGCCCTTTATTCAAAGTAAGCATTACACAAGAGTGCTGTGTGATGACTTTCAGACAGCCAAATACCTTTTTTGCTTTTTACTGAGTTGGTTCAAATTGCCAGAGCTATTAACAAAGCAAAGAGAATGGTTATATTTTTATATTGGAGCATAATTATGCTACCAGCTAGCTGTCTAACTTATCTTGCTGGCCCTGGTAGCTGACTACAAGAATGATTCTTATCACTGGGGATATATTTGATTTAAACTCAGAATATATGAAAACTTCACTTAAGTTTCCTTCCTCTGTGCAGTGTTGATAGAAGTGGTGTGCTCCTAGATTTTTAATGGTTATTCATCTGAACATTACATCATTTTGAGTCACTAGATATTCCAATGGGTTTATTTAAGCATTTTTTAAATGAAAATTTTTGGGGAAACTTAACTTTCTCCTGTCTTCTAGTTTGAAGACCTGATTTCTTGTTTAGGGTGGGTTTTTTTGTGTTTAAAAAAAAAAGAAGTGTCCCTGTTATGCTGAGCCCATAGATAATTACACTCAGTGAGGAGCTGCTGCTGTGTGCTCCTCATCCCTCTGGGCATGGTTTTAAACCCTCTACTACAGCTGGAGGATTTAATAATTTCAGAGTTAACACTTTGTAGCCTGTCCTGTTAAAATAGGGGGCTAGCACTGTTGCCAAATTGCAGCAGGACCTCGATATTTCTGTGTCCTGCAGTGACTGGACAAAGCAGGGGTGAGGCTGTCCCCATTAACACTGTCAGGTCACACACTGCTTTTTATGTGAACTGATACCTGAATGTGGGAGGCCAATGGTCTGTGAAAACACTTCTTCAGAGGTCCAGGTGATCATGCATGCCTGGCACCAAAAACTGATTAAATCATGCATTTCTTTGGTCTCTGGTTTAGTTTCTGTGCCATGGCCTCCTCCATGGATTGCCTTCTCACTGCTCGCGCAGTTTTCTCTTCCCAAGCTTTCAGCAGCACCCATCCCCATGTGGCAGGGATTGCTCTGATGTTTCCCAGTCAGTTCAGTTAACTGATGGTCCTGGGAGCCTGCAGCAAGTCACAGGTTTTTCTGACTCTCTTCACTGCAGGTCTCTCTAGAAATATCTCTGAATCAAAGTTGAGGAGCCTCTTTCCTCTTCATCCCTCAAGGTACTTAAATCTACCAAGTGAGGTTCTGATGGGCATCATGCACATTTCCCCAAAACATTCCTGGAGTACATTTCAGCTGAAGACAGCGTTTGCCTTCCTTGGTGCAACACCAGATTTACTTCAATTGCTTTATTTATTTCAATTTCTTTAGTTTTCACACAAAAATGTATCAGAACCAACAAGTGCAAAGCTGTGATTCCCCTCATTCTCCCAGCACAAAAAAAAACACATGGAAAGACACCATGATGGTGTATCTGTTATCTGCTAGTTTATTCTTTGTAGCTTAAAATGAAGGAAATTCCTGAAATTTAAACATTATTGAAATGGAAACCTGAATCTACATTTTGAGGAGGAGAGCACAAATTCTCTTGTGGGACCAGATGACAGGAAGGAGATGATTTGCCTGAAGTGTCCATGAATTTTGATCTGCTCACATGGCAGGAGGACACCAATTTAGGGACACCACCTTTAGGGATTTCTTTGCAGAATAAAGAAGAGCCATGGGTTTAACATTTTGGCCTTTTGGCCACATTGCCTTTGGCACAGGTGTTTTCAAAGTATTTAAGATCCTTAGAAGGACAATTTAGGAGAATGGGAGGGGACTGTTTGATCTCTTCTGCATCCCAGTGTGCAGATTTGTCATTTAGTGAACTACAAGTCTTTATTGTACAACTTTTTATTTCTTGTCCTCATGGTGGAGGGCAAGAGGGTCTGGAGGAAAAAAGAGTTGGCTGGTTGGTTTCTACTGCCCCTCAGTTGGCTTTGTAATCTATCCACACAAAATGAGAGAGGATCTTATTATAGAGAAAGCCTGGGGAGGAGAAGAAAAAAAAAACCCACAGTATTTTCTTTGTTTGAAAACTGTAGCAGATGTCTGTGGCAATAAAAAGGCAATTATACTCGTATTATCATGAGAATTTCCAGCAGGAAATCTTGACAAACTCGAAGTTTACTTAACTGAGATAAATACAGTAGATAAATAGCAAACTGAATTCAGTTTACTCTTGTACACAGGTGTACTACACATTTCCTCAAGCCATGATTCACAGCCATAACCTTTCCTAATCACAGGCACAGCGAGATATGTCAGGAGCAGGAATGGGCTCATGTTATGAAACGCAGCTATAGATCCAAACTTCCTTCAAAGTTTTGGTATATTTGGAGCTGATAAACAGGCTTGGATTCATATCTGTATCTCTGAAGGGGAGGAACTAGAGGGCCCAATTTGTTGGGGTTTTTTTCACCCTAGACGTTTTGTGCTGCCATGAGGATGCAAGGGTTTTGATTGAAAATATCTGTGGGGTATCCTCCACTGGCACAGAGCCAATGGCACAGCTAAAAATTGATTTCTTCCCCCTCTTACAGCAGCCTGGAAAGCAACTGCTCTCTGAGGCTGCTCTGATTTATACTGGGAGCAAGGCAGACCCTGACAGCACTTAGAATCTGGGAGGCCCACAGATAGCACGCAGTTCAGTCATATAAATAAGGGGTAACATTCTGGGAACTGGGAGAGTTCTGCTTGTTATTGTTTCCAGGCAGGCAGGCAAATAAAACATGTAAAAGCCAGCTGCTCTCTGTTTTACAAGTCGCTGCAACTAGGAAATCACTAGATATGTCTGGATAACCCACCACATCCTTTTTGTTGAATTAGTTCTTCTCACCCCAGCCAAATCCATTTGTATATCAAGGGTAGCTTTAGCTGGCAAAATCAAATTTGAAGAAGTCTATTAAGAGTTTCTGCTTTTATTTTATTTTATTAATCAAGCAGCAGCTCAGAAATGTGTGTGCTGTTTGTCTGGTTGTGCTGCTTGCTCTCATGTATCAGATTTAGCCTCTGCCTGCAGTAAGAGCTGAAAATCCATTGGTCTCTGTGATTGCTGCTAAATCATTGCACAGTAGTTTTATTATTAGAATAATGAGCTTATTACAGTGGAAATTAAAAATTAACAGCAGATGGATATCCAATCTTCTTGGCTATCTTCTGATAGAGATGAGGTATTCAAACAGCAAAAATCTTTTGCTTACACGGGAAAAACTCCCCAACACTTTATGGTCTCTTAAAAGCCGTAGCACTTTAACTGTTGGAAGATTTGTTTTGTCAACAACTTAATCTTGCTTGAAGTATAGCATGCTGCATCACCTTAAAAGACTACAAATAGATTTTTATTGTCACAATACATCATACTAGAAAGGAATATTAAGACTGTCATTCAACTTTCCTTTTTTTGCTGTGGAATATGTGTATGTGCAACTCTGGTCCCAAGACCCTCAGACCTGCTAAATTGAACAATGATTTTAAACCCTCCTCAGCCTCTGCCCCTTTGCAAGGGAGTTGGTTTGGCTGTTGGAAAAAGCAAAAATCAGAGCAATTTTTTTTATGACTGCTGCTCTTTGCACACTGTCCCTGTAATCAGGGGCTGCTGACCCTACAGGCTTTTTTTCCCTGCCCCATTCGGTATTTCAACTTGTCCTATAACACCACCAAGGTGATGTACCAGAGTTTTTGTACTTTTACTGCATGGGGACACTCTCTAAATGTCCATCTAAGGCAGCCTTTTGCTAACAGAGAACGCCAGGTCAACACCCTGACCACATCCACATCCTGGATCACCCTGTTGAGCACCAACCTTATTATTTAGTTATTTTTCTTTTTAGATGTTTCTCTTCTCTCAGATTGTGGCCATCTTTAAACTGCTGGTTACTATGGATGCCATAAAACTTTTCTCAAGGTACTCCATAATATAGGCAAGGTTCAACAATGAAGGGCCGAAATATAAAAAAGGAAATTTCAAATTGAGCTTTGAGGGTTCTCAATGCACTCAGCCTTGTAGAGCTCTGCACTGAAGTGGTTGTGATAGCATTTGTGCTTACCAACTAGGAGGAAAAGGTTATTTGTGTAACTGCCATAGATGCAAGGAAACCCAGATAGGCAGAGCAGAATAAGTATTAATATATAATAATACATAAATAATAATAATTATTATAGTATATTATAATATAAATAATAATTAAATAATAATTAAATAATATATCATAATATAGATAATATGTAATAATATACAAGCCACAATTTTTATTAAAACACAGCAATAGATTGAAAAATGTGTGCTAAAAAAGCTTGGGCAACAAATATAGTTTAGAAAATTGACATGTATTTATTGGTACTCTCTGTGTAATAAGGAATGTATGTTTCACAAGTTATAGACACTTATTCAAGTAGGTCTGCATAAACAAAGAACAAAAAAGTCCAAAGCAGACTTTCACAAGAGTTGCTTCTCAACTTGTGCATGCTTGCTTCCATTTTTTGGTGTCACAGCAGACTAAATAACAAGTGTCAGTCCTGGGACTGGTGGTCAAAACTCACTTGAGTTCCACAAACAGGGGAAGATGTTGTTGAACTCACCAAAAACTAAAAAGGAGAGAGAGCAGAGAGACACACAGATGATGAGGAATGAGCAAGAAGTGGGCACTAACCAGAAAAACAACCAAAAAACTAAAAAAAAAATTGTGGCAAAGGTCACCATTTTGTTACTGAAGCAGGAAAGATCAAGGTCATTGTCAATATTTCAAGGGATAACTAGGCTCTGTATCATGCTAAAAAATACAAACAAAGCCTAATAATATTAAAACAGTGAAAGCCACCAAAACAGCCTTTCTATAGCACCTACTGTTATGATCTGAGAGGTAAAATTCCCTCCCCAATCTTCAATTAGTGCAATGTGAAATAGGAATGGTACTTACGAGCCAGGTATTGAGAATTCCCTTGAGGGACACTGATGTCCCCTGTAATCCCTCCTGCTGCTTTAGCAAAGGACTCCAGATCTGTCCCCACCCCTTTGTGGGGCCTGCTGGTCGGTGTGACAGCAGCCAAGGGAGTGATGAAGCCTCATCACTCCTGCACAGCTTTAAGGGAACGATTTTGGGAATACAGAATGCCTTACCTACAGCACAGGGCCACACCGAGGTTGTGTTTCTCCTGGTCTCTGAGTTTGAGAGCCCATGGCAGTTCCTCAAGCTCCCAATCTAACCCAGAACAACCTTAAAGCTGCTCCAGAGTAGCTTGGCTGCCTGTGAGATGCTAAAAAATACAATACACCAGTGTGCAGCCTGCAGAACAGCGTGGGCCTGGCATCCCCACACCTGGCTCCGCACGCGGCTTTATGGGATAACCACTGAGCGCTGGATTTATGGATCTGCACTCCACACAAACATGGCAGGGACCAAAATATGTCATAGAATTTATGCCTGGATTCACCCAGTGTTGCAGCAATGAGACATTTCTCCCTGCTTCCCCAGCTCGTGAGGTGGGCGCACAGGTGTGTTGCCTAAAGATCAAAAACGTGGCCCCGTGGTTTTTGTTGGTGAGAGGCAAAACAGAAGGAAAGCCAGGGAAATTGTCAGGGAACAGATTGTAAGAGCGTGTTTAATGTTGTTTGCTGGAGAAATAATCGGTACCAGCTAAAACCCTGCGAGTTATAATTCCTAGTGCATTACTGCTAATTAGTAAATGTATTACGGCCTAATTTGATCTCTTAAGAAGGCACTTTTATGTTATTTCTGTGGAGTTATGGAGTTCTAGGTTATCATATTTCTATGGAGTGATCAGATAAGGAGGAGGCCATTATCAGGCTGGGTTGTTTTTTTTTTTCTTCTTTTTTCTGCTGAAGAACAATTCTCTTATTTTATATCCACAGCATCTCTTTTTGCCCTTTTCTTAGACCTTTCCAATTTCTTCACCCTTTCAGGAAAAGTTCTCTGGTCTTCATCTGCTGTGGAATCAGCAGATTTTTTCCTATCACTGTGGAAATAGCACGTGATATCTATCACAGTGTTCAATGGACAGTACATCAGGGAGAGAAGGAAATTTGAGCCACAGTGGAAGTGCACATTCCCAGTTTGATTGCACAGAACCAGCCAGGAATTTTCCCACATGGTTGTAGGACTTTTCTGAGTGAAGGTGACCAATTTTGTACTTCTCTTGTTCCCATATTAATTTTCCCCTACAGCTGCCTCAGGGGAGTCACCCTCCACACAAGTCATAGGTTTGTGTATCTTAATTTATATCCCCACATCATTCCTGCTGTATAATCCAGTGCTGTTAATGGTTTCACTGAGTGACTTCCCTACTTGAAAGTTTTTCAAGCCTCTTTTCTCATGAATTGTGTAAGTAAAAGGCTTCCAAGGGAGAGAGATTGCTTTGGTGTTTTAAAAAATAATGGTTTTGATCAGGCAGCTGTTAAAGATGTTTTCCAGAGGCTCCATTTTTTGTGCTGCCTTTTGGTGGAGACAAACCCCTATCAATAAATGCTTTTTTTATGCTTTGAAAAACATGTTTTTCCTTGTTTCTGCCTTGTCTGATTCTGTCTGCAGTTAAAACATACAAATAAATGCACACACGTTGGGATGCAAACAACCACAAGAAAAGCAAGAACAAAGAGCAGAACAGCAACTATTTATGATTGTGTATCTATTTCACTAAGAGTAGATATTGGATAGCCTCTTACTTGTAGTTCAAATATTTTTTTTATTTCAGTTGGGTTACTCAAAAATGTGAGGTTACTGAGGGATGGAAGCTTTTGTGGGTTTGTATCTCTAGATGTGCTTTAATTCAGTTTTTCCTGGGTAGAATGTACTTAATTTTTTTAAGTGTGCTGCAAACTAACATAGCATAAAAATAATTCTGCCTAATAGCATCATTCTTAATTAGTCTATTTTTTGTTGTTGTTGTTTGTGTTTTTAGTGCTATTGATTTATCTACTAAAAGACTTCCTCTGATTTTAGACAGAACTGAAATCAAATCCCTCAGGCTTTAACTGTGAAGCTGGAGAAGCTTATTAGGATTTTTAACATTCCAAGTTGCTTTCTGAACAGATTGCACCAGCTAGTTGATGAAACTTGAGCTAATTACTCTAATGTTGACAAATGCACTAGCACAAAAAAAAGTCACATATGAAAAAAAAATTAAAAATTGCACCTCTTCAGGAAATGCCAAGTAGATTCAGTGATTTGTGGGTGTAAGAGGGAGATGTTTGCAGAGGTTTCTTTAGGAAGGGAAGAAAGAAATGAAAAAAAAACCTAACAAAAATACTATGTATAAACAAAATGAAAAATGATTTTGTTTTTAGAAAATTGAAATAAATCAATTTGATAGTTGGTAGGGTGAGAAACTGCTTTCACAGCCTTGCTGGGTTAGGGGATACTGAGAATTCCTGCAGAGCCTCTTCATCTGTAGCATCCCACCCAGGAGAAGAGGGTCACAGTCTTTGAGGGTAGCCAGTGCCTCCTCAGGACTCTCCTCTGTGCAGTTAAATCCAGGCATGGAAAAGCTATATTAAAATCCACAGAGGTCCACAAGCCCTGAAATATGAATACATTCCATTTGAACTCTTTTTTTTTCTTCTTTTTTTAGATTTGTTCTTGTCTATGTGGATGCACACATAAGTTAAGGGAAGGAAGTTAATATGTCTCATCATACAATGATCATGAACGTTATCATGACAACCAGAAACATCTTGTTTGGTGCATTTAAAGTGCTGACCATTATTAAACACCAAAATTAAAATTATAAGCTTGCAGTGAGTTTTTAGAATCACAGAATGGCTTGGGTTAAAAGAACCTTAAAGGTCACCCCATTCCAACCCTGTGCCATGGGCAGGGACACCTTCCACCAGACCAGGTTGCTCAAGCCCCATCCAACCTGACTTTGAACATTTTTAAAGATAGGGCATCCACAGCTTCTCTGGGCAACCTTTGCCAGTGCCTCATCACCCTCAGTAAAGAATTTAATTGAGACATCCAACCTAAATCTCTCCTCTTTTAGTTTAACAATGTTCCTCCTTGTCTTATCACTATCTGTCCATGTAAATATGCATGTGAGGTAATCCAAACAATCTCAACTCTGCTCAATTTTCCTTGTCAAAGAACTTGAAAAAATGCTGAACTAATTGCTGATGTTTCAGTTCAATACTCTTTAAGCTTAAATGGAAGCAGTGTGGCTATGACATGGAGCCTTCCTGCCATTTAAACTTACTATGCCTCAGAGAGAAATATACTGTCTTGTCCTTTTTTTTTTTTTTTACTATTTACTTAATAGTTTTGACCTTTCAGCCAATTGTCCTTATCCGTCATTACGGTGTATGATCAATCATTTCATGCCTTGTCATCTATAAAATACCAGCAGGAGGGAAATGTTTTATATTATATTGCTTTTCTTGAGTTGTTTGGGGTTTTTTGAGGGGTTTTTTAATCATAGTGTCTTATGGTTTATTGTGAAGAAGGGAAAAAAAATGCTTCAAGTTTCACTGGTTTAATCAACTTCATGGATTTCATGGGTGTAAATAAGTGGCTGAGGAGGTAGGCTGGGGAGGTACAGGATGCCCAGAGAAGCTGTGGTTGCTTCCCTGGTAGTGTCCAAGGCCAGGTTGGATGGGGCTCTGGGCAATCTGGTATAGTGAAAGGTGTCCCTGTCCATGGTGGGGGTTTGGGGTGAGATGATCTTTAGATCCTTCCCAACCCAAGCCATTCTATGACTCTAAAACTCACTGCAAGCTTATAATTTAATTTTTGTATTTAATAATGGTCAGTACTTTAAATGCACCGAACAAACAGTTTTTGTTTTTCTCTACCTTCCTTCTGAATTTCTGAGCTGTAAGCAGGGGCAGAAGTATCCAGTGACATTAAATACCTGTGCAAAGCCACACGTGTGCACACTTAGGGCTGTGTGAGGATGTTCCTTCAGCTAGGACAGGGTTTGGGTTACAGGAGATTCAGGTGCCCTTCATTGCAAACCAACTTGTGCAAAGGCAAAATTTCCAGCAGCACTCCTGCTGCAGGAGCGCAAATGACATGTACAAACTAAGAGCATCACTTTACAGGCTTACCTGAAGCAGAAAGCCAGAGGAGTGCAAGGATCATGAGCTACCAGAAAAGCCGTGACACTGTGCAAACACCTCAAATTGAGGCCTGAGAGCAGCCTGCTGCTCTCAGAAAGGTCTCCCTGGTTTAGGTGCACTGACAAGTAAACATGTCTAATGATTCCTCCTCCAACAGCAGCATGCAGGCTGCTCCCAGAGGAGCCCTGGGCTGTGTTCCAGGGAGCAGCACAGAAAAGGCTGCTGGCTGAGCCACGCTCCTCCTGGAGCATTTCACAGCACTGCTCATAATAAGGGTTAAGTGACTTAGGAGCTGAAGTACTTCTGGAAACCACGCTTTTTGAAAGCTTCTCTTGTCTTCGTGGTCCTAATTACAAACCAGAGATAATGGCACTTCTTGTCCTCCCGTGGGGTATTTAGGAACGTGAGTGCGTGAAGGATTGAGAGAGCTGCAGTAATGGGGTGACCCAGTAATGGGGGCACCTAAAGTGCCTTTGGGTAAACAGCTTCAGCATAAACACCCACTTGCATCCCTAAACTCAAAAAATGTCAAGTGTTTAAAAACTTCACAAGTGGTTTGCATGATGTTGTGGATTGTTTTTTTTTTTTTTTTCGGGGTGGGGAGTCCTTTTGTGTCATTATTTCAGGGAGGCAGAGTAGTCATGCAAATGATTTGGAGAGAATTAGAAAACTTGGGGGAATACAGATCAGACAGAAGTGAAAAGGAAGGAGACCAAGCATATGACAAACTTCAAGCACGTATTATTTGTGCAATTATTTGGCATTCCTTCCTAGCTGAAAGAAGTTAGTCTCCCCCGTGCCTGTGAACACCAAGGACATCATTTATTATCTGAACCTTTAAAGTAGCTTGGTTTTATTTGGGATAATTGGAGTTGTTCTATCAACAGATTTTCTGTGATCCTAACACCGAGCATGAAAAGATAATATAAAGAAAGGTGAAGATACAAACACACTACTAAGGTTTGGGGCTTGTAAGGCGAGTTTTGCACAGCTCTAGCTGTAACTCTTTAAAATATACATATGTGCCTTTGATGTTGTATGGAATTAGAAGTCAGATATAATACTCCCAACCTAGCTGCTGCTCACTGCTGAAGCCAATGAGCAGGAGAGAAGCAGAGGAATGTGCTTTGAAGTGCTTGGTGTTACAGGGGAAAAAATGAGCACTTCAATGAGAATGCACCATATGCAAGAGGCTGCCACTGAGTTGAGCTTTAAAGTCAAAAAGCAGGACAGAACCCAGAAAGTTCACCTTCAGGTTTGTATCTGAGCCTTGTTGTGGGGATATTTACACCCTCAGGCAAAGGATAGGAAGGAGTAAAAGTTTGTGTTGAGGTCCCAATCAAAACTTCCATGGAGGGTGGATCTGTGTTTGCAGTCCTAGCCTGGTTTTGATCTCTAATACCTTGCTCATCAGTGTCTTTCCAGCAGTACAGTTCAAAGGGCTCTGTGGAAACAGAGGAGAGAGCTGGATAATTAACTGGATTTTATGGAGCAGGGCCCAAGGCAGAAAGTAATGTCCCAGAGGGGTTGTTTGGGTATGGTCCTGCATCTCTGGAGGGGCACAGGTAGCTCTGCACCCCTCCTGCTCTGGCCAGGGTATTGCTGAAGCCATGGCCTCTTAGTGGGGTGAGTTCTCTTCAAAATTACTTCTCTCTTCTCTTCATAGTTCATAGGATTGATCTTAGAGAGCCAAAAGTATATACTGAGCACAGCAAAGAGTTATTCTAATGAATTCACAATGTCCATTGCCCAGTGATAAACCCGTGATTGATTAATTTTCTTAATATTAGATTATTCCTCCTTCAAGAAGGTTCACCCTTCACAGCATTCTCCTAGCCTTTTATTAATATTTCTGATCTCAATATTAAATAATTATTTAAATAGTCATTAAATATCATACAATATTTTATTGTCATTAAATATTATGGCAATGTTTTCTGGTTTGCTCACTGTTTCTCTCCTATTCATTCTTAACATTGTCTGCTTGTTTGCTCACTAGCAATCTCTGATGTGACATATTTACAGAGCTAGCTAAAATAGCTCCAAGATCCTGTTCCTTAATGATAATAACCAGTGTATAACCACACTGTAAGCTGAGGGGAGGGCTTATTTTCACCATATGCACTGGATTTAATTTATTTTATTTATATGTTACTCTATGAAATTCTTCCACAAATCTTTGCAACTGATTTTGGTTTTGCTATCTCACTATTCATCCAAAACCATGACTTGCTGGCAGTACTGGGCACTCTTTGCCATCCCTATTTACCTCCACATTCAATTTTCTGATGCCCATGGCAAACAGCCAGACCTGCCATGTCTGTGGTGAGCTCCTCACTCATCCCCTCTCTGCAACTGAACTGAAACTGTGGCACGGGGTTAAAAATCCTAAAAACACAATTCAGGTGAGCTTTGAATCACAGAAACTTGAAGCAAATGAGTTTATGCTTCTGTGTTTTGATGGAACTGATTGAAAAGGGAAAAGTGAGGCTGTGAGGAGTTTGTTCTGCCATCATGCTATGCATTAATCTTTTGTAATATTAAAGTGTTCTGAAATAATATATCTCTGCAGGACCACAGCAGGGCTTTTGCTTTGTCTCTACTCCCTTAAAGACCTTTTGAACCTCTGTCCTTGGTCTGAAACTTTCAGCATTTTGAGTTTTCCAGGAATGATGGTGTTTTGGGGTGGATGGTTATTTTTGTTTATGGTTAGTTGGTTCCTCGATTGTTTTCTGTTTGGTTTTTGGTGAATTGACTTCAAAATGACTTCAGCTACCTGAAAACCTAACTCTTCATTGGGATCTAATTTTAGTATAAAACTACTGATACAGTGCAGAAATGAATGGAAAAAGGAAAATAATCTGGTTATCCAGATGATCAATGTGTATTGGGGGAAAAATAAATAAAAAAAATCAGCGACAGAAGGGTTTGAATGGCACACCTGAATTATGCCTTCTTGGCACAGGGAAAGGAGCTGAAAATAATTCCTTTCCCTGATTAGCAATAGCAGAGTTCACTGTTACAAGGAAGAAAACTTTAACTCCTTAGAGGTACAAATGGTGCTGTTTGGTTTCCTCACCCACTGAGCTGGAATTTGAACCACCCAACCAACTTTCAGATATTTGGTCCAGCTGTTTGATACAATTACAGATTTTCTGGCCTTTGCTCACTCCTATTTCCATTGGGAACCACCACTCCTGCTCACTCACTCTCTTAATAGCCAAGAGTTAATTTACATTTTAGCACAAACAAAAGGATGGAAATTTCTAATAGGAGAATGGGAAACAATGATTTTCTTTTCCTGGTCAGTTTCTACTTGTGCTTAGAAAGAGAAGTTCTAGTTGGGAAGGATTAGGTCTTTCTTTCCTTGTTAAGTTGTTTTTGTTTTGTTCTCGTGCATCAGCAAAATGCTGTAATGCTTGGTTTGCAAAACCTTATGGAGAAATGTATTTTTTAATATATACAGTACAGGCACTTCTTTTGAAGAAGGAAAAAAATAATAATAAAGGGAAATAGAAGATGTTGAGCTTGAAGGGGTTTCTTGTGGGACTAATTTACAATTCTGTTTCTTAATCTGTTTAAGTAATAAACACATAGTGGGAACACTATACAAAGATAATGCATAAACTGTCAAGGGGGGCTGTTTCCAAAGAAAAGCCAACCTTACTATTTTTTACCTAATCGATATTGAAGTTATAAGTCAGCTAAGCCTTATGTCCCTAACCAAATGACTGAGCATAAGTGTATTTTTAGCTGGCTCTTTAATGTTAAGTGACAAGGAAAGGCAGCCACTTAAAAGTATTTGACATTCATAAGCATCCCAAAGACTTTCTGTCACCTTCCATTTATTCATTCACCAGACTAGAAAAAGCTATATTGCTTTGTTTTTCCCCTTTCTTTCAGGGCAGCAGTCAATGCGTGTGTGTCAAACCTCAGCTCTTCTCATCTGTGCCTCATGGTGTCCGTGTCCCTGCTTCTCTTTCTCTCTGCTGTCACTGAGCAGCTCTTGAGTGCCCATTAGCAGCGAGCAGTGCTGCATCTGGAATTTCTGACTCCAGCCTGAAAGGATCCCAGAGACACCCAGGGTGCTCCTGCCCCTCCCCAAGTCGGCAGCAGGGTTGGCCTGAGTGCTAATTGAGAACTGTCTGGGAAAAAAAAATCCAGCTCACTATAAGTGCCTCCCTTTTAAGAGTATTTTGGATGCTTTTCTCACGTAACACAGAAAGCTTTTAGTTCAAAAAATATTGGTTGTGTTCTTCAGCACCTTGTGTGCACTTACTTTGTTTATTCAGCTTTGTGTGTAGAATGCATTCACTCATTAAGGGTATAGGAATATACTTCTTTTTAAATAAAGGAGAAGGTCCTCTCCCTTAATGTTCCATGTAATCAGCTCTGATGTTTAATTAAGTTTGTCCAAGAGTATTTAGGCCACCAAACTCCTAAGGTAACTGCGTTGGAAAAAATGGAAGATTTTGCCACAAGGAAATAAATACATATTTTGAAAATAGAGTTAAAAAAGAATGCTTTCAGGGAAAACCACAGAAAACTTTGAGGTGTTCTAAGCAATGTAACAGGCAGGCTAAACAAAAAAAACCAACAACAACAACAACAAAAAAAAAAACAACCCACACCTACCCCTTTGTGCCAAATACAAGTGCTTCTGTAAATTGTTAAATCTTCACCCTGTTTAAGCTGACCTTCTGAAGAAGCTTTTGAATTCCCATTTGTCTGAGCCTGCTAACAACAATTAAATACATTGTCTGATTTTAACCATGTTGCAGAGGAACAGTTCTAGGAGCACTTCCTGTCCTACAAGTTTCAGAAAGTCAACAGAATCCCACAAGTGTCTCCCCCATGGAAAAACCACAGCGGGGACTTGAGGTTTATAAGTGCCTGGAGAATTAATACCTGAAAGTGCTGGAGGAATGAATTAACCAGAGGAAAACATCATTTTTGTGCCTTACTGGAGGGGAGAACCCAAACACAGCACACAAAACCACAGAAAATGGAGCTGTGCAAGGTCTGCCTTGTGCTGCTGCATTTGTCAGGGGTATTTTAGGATTTAGGGAATTTTTTTTATGAAAGGTATAAATATATCAGCAGTTTGCTTGCTGGCACTAGAGAAAGCAAGGCTAAATGTCATGTGTACTTTGGTGTGGAGTTTTTCTGTTTTCTGTCAGAAGAAGAGAAAACTGAAGTTCTGTGGGAAGTGGGATTCCTTGGTCTGCGTCTGTGGAAAACTGTCACTGTCCCTCATTTCTTGCTGTTTCCTACAAGTGTTGTAACAGGATCTCCAGCTTTTCTTTAGAAAAAAGGGAAGGCACAGTGAGGGCTGCTGAATTGCAGGTTTGCACAGGTGATGCTGATCAGGGGTGCAGGGATATTCAGGTAATCTGAAAATAACAACAGTCTCAGGGTCTTGGGAATTGCTGTGCAGTAATGCCTCTGAGTGCATCTCCCATCAGATGGACAGGAGCTGATGCTTTGAGAGAAAGAAAAGGAAAAAAAAAAAGATAATCTTCCTAAAAAGAAGGAAAGAGAAGTGGGGGGAAAAAATATCTTAAGTATAATGATGCTTCCTTTGGAAGGACTCAGATTCATGTTTCAACTCTGAGGTTGATATTTCAATCTACAACCAGCCAGAGTCACACTTTCTTCCCAGCTCTGAATCCCAGAATTTTCTAGATGTGACACCCCCATTTGTAGCACAAAAAGAGTAATTTACTGTGTAACATAATTTACCCAGGTAACAAAATTGTGTGAGTAGACAGAGTTTGTTTCCCTGGCAAACACTGGGCACGCTTGCAGCTACTTTCTGCCTTGTATATTTAATTTCAGCCTCAGTCTAAACACTCTGCTTTGGACCTGGGAAAAACAGGAGCTTGACAATGGAAGTGCTGCTGATGACACTGCTGCAAGTTGCAAATGATGCCATTTTAGTACTTAGCTGGTATTCAGAAGCTTTCAGTCTTGGGTTGAAGAGATCTGATTGAAAATCAGACACAGGCATACATGGAGAATTCCAGGTTCCCTAGTTGCCTTGAAGTTAAGTGGAGTGGGCACTTGATTATTATGAAGGCTAGAATTGGATTGAAGAATCATACTTAGAGGTGTAATAGAGCTCAGAAAGTGTCAGACCTTGGAAGTACCTAGCCCTTGATTGTAGCAGCTGGAAGTGATTTAACAAGTACTTGAGGTGACAGAATCAAATGCTTTATGTGATGAATGGGCTGTTTCAATATAGCAAATGATTTTGCTCTTTAAAAATCAGAATTAAACAGTTTGTTTTTTTGTGAGGCATGAGATCACGGAGCAATGAAGCATACGTGTGCACGTGCCCAGAGACATGGAATTTCATGTTAATCCTGCCTTTATTGTACTGAGTTCATTTATTTTGGAGTTTACTGCTGTGCACTGGCCCTTCTGGGGGAGGGGAGGAGTCACTATTTCATACCTGAGGGTGTCCCAAGAAGCTGAAATAGCCTGACCAAAGTAGAACCAGTTCTTCACCTTTGTGACTTCTCAGGTGAAAAATATATTCACTAAATAATGTTATCAGTCAAACTCAAGAGGTAAATAACTTCAAATGTCTGTCACATTTGTCATATTTGGCAGCTGGGCATTCAGATGTGTATATATGCAGAGCTGGGAGGAGATTCCTCAGATTCATGCAGCTTTTGTCCAAGTAGTGCCCCATTTTAGATTGGCCTGCTAACACCTACCATTCAGGCATCCTGAGGCTGAATCCTGATCAATACCCCTTGATCCTGAAGTTACCTCCAGTTGACACCCTCACAACATGGAGAAATATTTTTTATTATTATTTTTAATTATTTTTTCCCCTTTCACTGTGGCCAAGACTTCAGTCTTTGTATTCCTTGTTACTGAAAAAAGAAAATCTCCCACAACCAACTCACCTTTAAAAATTAAGTCAAGCTCGAGCCTGATCCTATAGCTCTTCAGTGAGCAGAACAGTTAATTATGTTCTATTCTCTTACGTTTTTGTATAGAAAAAAGTGAAGAGATGAAATGTAATGTTGATTTCTTTTTTTCATCTTTTACTAATCAGAATCACTTGGGCTGCTCCTGAGGTTCAGTTTTGAATGTGCTGAGCAATGGACACAGCCAGTCTCAAGTGACAAACAGAATAGAAATTTTATTTTAAGGATCAATGCTTTAACACAACTCCAGGAACACCTTTGGATGCCAAGGTTCACTGTGTGTTGAAATGGAACCACAGGTGCATGATTTGCTCACTGGCCCTTATGATCTGTGATCTAATGTGGATCTAAGAGAGTTGCAGAGGGCTGGGGGTTTCTAGAGGGCAAATTACTATGATGGTTTAACAAAAAAGAGTTGGAAGTAAAGGATCTTAAGGTCTCCTTTTGTTTCTCCTCACTAATGAAATGGACCCTGACCTTTGAGCAGACTCAGAGCTCCAGAATTTGGGTGGATCCAGCCTGGGCTCACAAAATTTGGTGTTATCCCTCTCACTTGCATCTCTTGCATTGTGTATTGCCTGAGCATCACCACGCAGAGACAGCAAATCTTTGCAGATCCAAGGTTTTCAGAGCTGGAACTGAAATCTGATTTGACTGTCCCTCAAACCAAGTGTGTGGAGACACAATATTCTTCTTTGAATCATGCAATACCTCTTGATCCCTGGTGTGCCATGCTCAGAGCCTTCCAGGGCTTTCTCCTCTTGCACGTAACACGGCACCACAGCTGTGCACAGGGAGGGAGGAGTCTGGCACAGCAGACTTTCCTCTTTCTCCAAAAGGAGGTGACACCTCTGCTTCTCATTTTTATTATCATTATTTTATTATTTCATTATTTTACGATTTACTTCCCATCCCTAACATGCCTGCTGAAAGACATGTAAAGACAAGTAAATGTAAAGACCTTTATAAGCAGAAAGCCAATACAGCTCACCAAAAGGAAGATTCAAACAGAGCCAAATATCTCCTGAGCCATGAGATATCACAGAAGCATCATGGATAAAAGGAATTTCAGCAGATTCAGAGAGAGGGAACTCCTGGATTGGGCCAAAGTCATACTCGGGTACACAAAAAGATGTGGCCATCCTGCTGTGAGGAAGCTGTTCTGTTTGAGTTAATAACATGTTGTTAGTGGTGGAGCCATCTCTCAGTATCTGAAAAACATATGTTGCTACACTTGCCCCAGAACTAAAAAACAGATTTGAAAAGAACTATTTTTTTTCTTCAGAGATATTTGCATAATTACACGGAGTGTGAGTGTTAATGAAGAGCTAGTAATAAAACTGGATGAATTAGCATGACTGAGTGACTTAACGCAATCCTGTTGATCATACAGTCAGGGGTGGCTTGCATTTTGCCAGACTTTTTTTTATTTTTTTTTAAGCTCTCTCTTGCAATTGCACATTTGAATTTGAACTTTCATTAATTATAGCTTTATTTCATGAACGTGAAATTTCATTGACTGAAGTGTTTACATCAGTAGAACACCTATTCTAAAATGTGTGCACCTGACAAAATTCTTAATGAACACTCGCCACCTCCCCAACGCTGAGTGCATTTTTGAGTCATTCCAGTGAAGAACTTGTTCTTTTTTTAAAATATCCAGTGTGTTTTCAACCTGCAGGTTAAATTCTTGGAATTATTTCTTTCAAAGTTAGAAACAGCAAAGCGCGTAGTGGCGGGAAGAGAAAAACAGGTGTAGAAGCAGGATATTCCTTCAATAACATCATGATCATTCTGAACAACGTTCTGCCTCTTCTATATCCTTGTTTCCTTGTCCTGTTTGCTTCTGGTGTGCAGCTGAGCTGATCAGCTCACCTCTGATACACTGAGGAAGGTGAGGTGCACAAGGACAGCTGCAAAGGATGAACTGTAGCTAAAGAAAATCACTTTGCATTAAGGGGAGCAGTTGTGGGTTTGTGCTCCTGATTTTGTTGGGAGGGGTAATCACTAGAAGGCTTTAAATTCCAGACTTAAGTAGAAGTGATGTCCTAATCTCAATAGGATTATAGCTTGGAAATCATTTTGGGTCTTACAAACACTTCAGCCCCATTGTTGCCAGTGAAGCTTGACCACTGGGCCCATAATATCACCAAAAATCGATGTTGTGTCTCTTTGCCTGCTTAAATATCCCTGAAAATATAACAAAGCATCAGTGTGTATCATTAGGGGATGAAATAACTTAGGTGTCCTCTCCTCTCCTTTGGGCACTCTCAAAAAATTACCCTTAAGCTAACAATGGTAACTGAGACAGGGAAAAAGATTCTGTTATGTGTTTGAAATTTCTGCTCTTGTCATGTTTTTATTGGCAGGGAATTGTTAAAAGTTTCAATATCTGGTTGCATAAGGGGCATCTTGGTGTAGAAAGTTTGCAGGTGTTATTTCAGCCAGAAATGGGAGGTTTGGGTGAATGGTCTAACCCTACATTTTTAAATTCCTCACATTGTCCCACTTACAAAACTGGCTTACTGAGATCATCAGTCCCTGAAGCTCTCTGTTAAATATTCCAGCACAAAGAAAAATGCTGAAATTCACCAGTGAAAGCAATCCTTCCGTCTACCAGTGTTCCAAAGGTGGAACAGGCAGGGAGATATGGATGAGCTTTGGCTTTCATTAAATTAAATGTCAGTGATAGTTAAACGCTGAGTGTAGTTATAAAATATCTAATGTCCTATGATACAAAGTAACTATGTACAAATACAGACTTAATTATTTGGCAGAACAAAGGACAGAGATTTTGGTACACAATTTGACCCAATATAAGATTTCAATATAAGATAAGCTGACAGCTCATGCTTGATCTGAAGTGAGAACCATCACAGGTGTATGGGAAGTAAATTGGAATTGCATTCAGGAGTCAAACAAGCAGAAATATGTATATCACAGTACCTACAGCCTGTGAGATTAATGCTGTCAGAAAGTCACATGCAAGGGGTGAAGGGAGTTTGAAGTCAAGTCAAAATAAAGCAGGCAGGTTTTGGTGGGTTGTTTTTTCTTTTTTTGAACAAGAAAAATAAATAAATCATTTTGTATGGTTAATGCACTGTAAAACAGCCAAGTCCATACTGACCACTGAGAATTAAGAGATTCCCTTCTACCTAGTCAAGTGTATCTGAGCACTCAGGAAGTGTTATTTGTAGAAACAGGTAGCCAAGTTGGTTTAGGAATACCCTAAAGAAAATAGATAAAATGCATCCCAGTTCAAAGCAGGGCATCTTCACTCACAGCTCTGCTAATCAACAATGCAGGCAGAAGTCTACCCAAAGAAAACATGGTGATCACTACATTAAAGACCAGAACATTTCCAGTATTCTCTTCTGGGTTTTTGAGCCAAACTTCATGTCTTTGCTCATGAGATTTAAATATATGCCAATAAATTAACAAAATATTGCAATTCTTGAAGATGCTTGTGTCAAATATGGAAAGAGGAGCTGTCTTCTTTCCATATTTGAGAGGAGAAGAGAGAGAGAGACATGGGATCTCAGTTTAGGAATTTATTCAGGGAACATATTAGTGTCTCCAAGGTTTATCATTTCTCTTTTCCCCCTGTAAATCTGTGCCTGTCTTGGGTTTATAACTTCTTTCTCCAAAATAATTTTTAGTAGTTAACACTTAGATATACCCACCTGAGACTAGGTCAGCTTGTAAAGCCTTGTTGAGACGTGTAGAAAAAAACCCTACAAAAACACCGAAAAAGAGGTCTTTTGGTACAGGAATATGATAGGCCATAATTGGCAGCAATTGAAAATGTTAAATTTTAGAAGCTTAAACAGACCTGAGCACTGAAAAATCTGGCAGCAAGGTCCACACATGAATTTCATCACAGCTTCATGAAATTCAGGCTGAGGGTCTCAGTTCAGGCACATCTATGGAAAAGTGCTCATCTGAAAGCAGTACACTGCAGGTCCCCTAATTCTGCACGTGGAAAAACTCTTTTACTACTTAGAGCTTTGGCCTAAAAGCATTCCAATTTTTTAACCTTTGAATCCAGTCTTTCCAATAGTCTCCCACAGGCCAAGCTGTGCCCTTTGTGCTGCTGGCTGGTAAGGGTGCTGTAGAGCAACAGGTGTCTCAAGGGTGGGAGTATCATGGAGGGAAATGGTTCTGTGAAGCCTGGTGCCCCCAGGGATGTTGAGAGAGATGAGTTCAGAGCACCTGTGATTATCTGTGCAAAAATGGTGCATTCTTTCCCCTCACACTTGCAGCTTTGATCTTGCATATTGGCCCGCCAACGAAGCCCACTAAGCTGCTCTCCTCTCCTGTTGTGTTTCCTGATATTTGCCTTAGAGTAGCTGCCTCTTGCTGATTTGAAAATTCCCTGTCTCTCTTTGACATATCCAGGGACAGCACCGTTTTTATCTCATCCCGACTTCTGCTGTTCCATCTGAGGGCTCGGCAGCCGTCACCTTTGGTTTTCCCCCTCTCACAAACCCAGCATTGATCTTGCAGATCATGCACGCTGCACTCTCAGACAAGATAGATAATGACTCAAGCTGCAGCAAATGGGACTGTATGACATCACACTTTTGTGAGCAGACAAATCTGTAATCTTATTTAGCTTGACAGGTATAAAGGGCATTTCAAAAACTGATTATATCTCGCTGTGATTTTAAGAAGCTCTGGGATATGACTGGAAAACCTTCACCCAAATTATTCCCCAGGGAATAAACTCTTCAAAAGAGTAATGCAACGCTCCTTATTCAGGGCATTAAAACATGCATTAACCTTTTTTTTCCACCTTGTGGAAAATCCATAATATTACCCCTGTGAAGACTCCAAGGGTAAGAGTTTGGTGTTACTGCTGAATATCCATCAAGTCTGGGGAATTGGGTCCCCAGTCAAGCTTTGCAGATTAATATGAAAGAAAAAGCTGAACATGAAGAACATCTGAACTGTTTAATGAAAATGTGGATCTGTGCTGATTTTGCAGATCCATTCCTTATTGTGAAAGCCCCATCACCAGCTGGGGATAAGATTCATAAGCATTTCTTGACGTTTCCATTTATAGTTGTGTTAAAACCATCTGTGACTGGCTTGTGGTGCAGCATCAGTCAAGATCCATATGTGTAAAAGAACCTACTTTTGTTGGGTCCCATGTTTGGGATGGGATGCACAGACCTCCCCTGGGTCGATCCTTACCTCACAGTGGAAGGGTTTTGGTAGCCCATGGGTTGCCATGAAATTCAGGCTGCCCTCTTTCTGACCAGGGCTGGTGAAAGGAAACACTGAAATCCAAATTTATTCTCCTGGAATTTTTACAGCTCAGGCAGGATTTGAGGCTGATCTCAATCTTGCTCCTTAATCCTGTCGCTAAACCACCAAAACAGTTTTCTTTTTGCCCTGCCCAAAGGTGCTAGGAGGTGGTCCTCTGTTGGAAAATGAAAAGTTTCATTTCTCCATACTCATCATAACATATAGTTCTGAAGATAAAACTGAGAAAACTCTTGAGTAATCGAGAGTTTTTTTAAGTGTGGCTTTGTGTGACTTTTGTCATGAGTATGCGATTTGCTCTGCACATCATCTCTAATGCCAAAGGACAGTATTCCTGCATATCTGAATAAAATACATTAAAAATGTTTTTAATAAGTCATAGACCATTAGAAAGCGTGGCAAACCTGAAAATTTTCCATTTGTGTTTCTGTGGCTGAAATTACAATCTTTTAATCTCTGGTTTCCGGTTTAATCTTTGCAAAGCCAATTCTGTGATAAATATTTCTATCAATTCCTCCCTCCTGGCATTTGCTATTAACTATGTGCCCAGTTCTGCTTTCACTAAGGTGAAAGGGAATATTTTACTGATGATCTTGGTGAGGACAGACCTGTGGGGGCGGATATGACTTCCTCTTATGTCCTGTTGGACATAATCCTGTGGAGTGTGAATATTAGTGAAATGATAAATCTGTCAGAGAGATTCTTCTTGTCTATATAATAAATACAGCTTGAGGCAGTTGTGTAGGTTAAAATCAGGCTTGGTTCCACAGCAATTTGGGTTGTGCTCCACAGGGCTCCTCTTCCTACTTCTTGCAGAAAGGAAGTTCCTTGGGTGGGTCAGGCCCATAATTTCTTCAAACATATTGCCTTGAAAACCACTTTGCAGTCACTCCTCATCCCAACAGGCTGGAAGCAAAGCAAAAGCAGAGCGAGTGTCACCTCTCTGCTGCAAAAGAGCAGCTCTGAGCCCTGATGCAAGATGTCTCCAACAGAAGGGTGAGATTCAGCTGCTGACAGCAACAATCTTGATGAGCAAGCTCTTAAGTCTGCCTGTGTGTGAGTGAATATTGAAATATCAGCTCTTGAAGAGATGGGCTTGTATTACACTGGCCCACTGCTTATTGGGGAATGTTAGAATTGCTTTTAGCTGAGGAAATGGTGTAAATGAAATGAACAAAAACATCATGAAGATTATGTATCTTCAAGAAACCTCTACTGTAAAAACAAAAATATTTGTTACTGAAAGCAATTATTCCCTGCAACTTCATTCTCATCCTCATTATTTTGGAAGCTCAGAACAAGGGGCAGCTTTGAATGCAAAATCATAAAACACTTGTTAGATTTTGATATATTTCCATCACTTGGTAACTATCAGAGGACAAAGAAGAGATTGGAAGTAGAAAATCCTTTTTCACTACTAAGAGGTACTTCTAATGACTGCATTAATTCTGGATAGAAAAGATATTGTATAGCTAAAAACGAAAATTTTTTTTCCGTTCTCTAAGAAAATAAAAATCTACAAAAAACCCAAAACCCAACATTTTTTGTTATTCCAAAAGAGGATCTTTAAAATGTCACTGAAAATCAAATCCACAAAATAATCTTGAAGGTTTCTACTGTCCTTTCTTGTGGCAAAAATAATCTATTGTGTGAATGCTAGCAATTAATAATCAGCTTAACATATTAGTTCACATTCTCATTGACCTTATTCTGGCAAAAGCCTCTTGATTACAGTAAAAATTTTTATTTGAATGGCAATTTAAGCACAATCAAGTATTTTATATTATCAAACCATAGGTATCACAGATAGGCAGAAGGACAGAAAAATTGCCTTGCATCTGGCTATGAATGAAACTCAGGTGTTTTCTAGAACCCGTGCATTATGTATAACTTATTTCAGACAGTGAAATAGACTCTTGCTAGTGAACCAGACAGTAAAAGTTCTTTAAAACTTTATCCTTAAATTCTTCAATAAGCTTTGTAAATAATTTCTTTTAAAATTAGCAAGGATGAACAATTCTTCTTCTTTCTTTTTTGTTCTTTCATGGTTTGTTTGTGTGTTTTTATTTTTGTTTGTTTGGATTTTTCTAATAATGTTATTATTTTTAAGCAAATCTGATCTACTACATAAAATATCAAGTGAAAATATTCTAGTTTTTACTTAGACATCCAGGGGCTTCCTAGCCAGTTTGTGGCCAGTGATCAGCAGCCACAAAATTACTCTTTGTAGATGAGAGGTTAATTTTTGAACTGATTATTTATGCTGGAACAGGGTAGTCCTTGTCCTTGGAACTGGTGGGCTTAGCTTTGAAAAGAAGCCTCAGGGTCTCTTTGGGGTGGGGTTGTTGGTTTTGTTTTGTATTTTAAGAAAAACACCAACCCAAACATTGTGTGCAACACACGCGTGCCTCGAGCAACTTCTCAGCCCAGCCTATTTTACCTTTTAACAAAATTAAATCAGTTTTCCAGAGCATTCCTGTAAGGGACTGAACTTATACTGAGGGCTGTTAAATTCCCTCACAGCCTGCCAAGTGACACACTGTGACAACAGCACTTTTTGCTTCTGTGCCTCTTCTTTCCAAGTGTTAATGAAATACTCCCCCTGAGAAAGTCGTAGTTAGCAGGCTCGCAAAGAGAAGATTTTAACACTAGTCTGTAGTCAAGCATGAATTTTTTGTTTAAAGTATACAAACATTCTGATCTAAAATAAGACAAACAACTGCCTCGCTTGTCTCATTTTCCCCATCGTTTCCTTAGTTCAGAAAATGCAAATTGATTGTTTTTCAGATTTACAAGTTGTTCTGCAGGACAACAGTCCTAGAAACTGTCTAATTCTGCAGAAAAGTGTCTGCTTCTGGTTATAGGGAGGGATTAACACAGAAAAAGTGTGTAGATCTGTAATATAACGGGTTTGAACTCTTTTTCCTCTAAACCCTTAGTGCAAAACCACTGCTGGCTTCAGATTTGTGCTCTCTGAATGACACCAGACCCTGCAATAATTCTCCATTTTTTGAACAGAAAAATACACAGCAATCAACCAACGTGTGCTTAATCTTACATCTTGTATGGAGACATGGCAAACACTTGCCCAAACCTGCTCAAAATTGGGCCACCAAAGGAAAGATTCCTTCAACAAGTCAGAAAAAAAAAAAAAAAAAAAAACAACAGAATGCTAGGGAAAGAAAACAAATAGGTTTGAGTTAAACTCCCTAAAAGTTTGTAGTCTGATACTCCTTACTTGTTTGAAAGAAAGGAAAACAAAAGTTCTGTTTTTCATTGAAGGTGATGACAGAACATTTTCCAACTTGTCTTCTGCATAACTCTTTTAAAGTCTCTTTGGAGCACCTGTCTGTTGTGAAAATAATTCATTTTGTCATGCCCAGTAACACACTGGTAGTCATTTTATGAGAGCTTATGTAGCAGTTTCACCTCTAGCTTTACCCTCTGTTATACTACATCACAAACTCATTTAAATAGTAATATTAATGTTTTTAGAGATCACTACAAATGGTTGGCAGCATCATTGCAGTTAATGTCTCGTGGGAGCTATACAAGGGAATTTTATCAGCTTGAGGCTGAGGTATTTGATGAAGTAATAACAAACTAGCTTTGAATTGTCTTTCATTACCTTTTATCTCTCCTAGAGAGAATATAATCTTATTCAAATTATAATGGCCTCTGTTATCAATGTGGTTTACTATTTATTTACCTGCACACGGACATGCAAATGTACATGCATTCTCCTCTTTTTACCGTACCTGTAATGAAATTCCTTCACTATCAGAATCATGCATGATCACAAATTACAAACTAGTTACTTGGAAGTGTAATTTCCTTAACACTAAAAGCATTAAAAAGAAAATTAAAATCCAACTTTTTTTTAGGAAAAAAATAAAAGTGCCTTGATAAGGAGTGAAATCCAATCATTAGACTTTATATATACCTTCATTTATCTTTAAGACAAATATGATATTCCACCTCAGGAATAGATAGGCTGCCTCCTGTCTGGGCAGAGAAAGAGATGAGAAGAAATGTTTAAGTAGTTCTGTAGGGGGAGGAAATTCCTGGGGCTGAGGCAAAGAAAGAGATGCAGAAGGCAGAGCTTTGGCTCCCCCTGATCAAATCACCTCAGCATTTCTGAGGCCAGCATTTCTTATGTCAGAAATGTGAGAGATTCATTGCATGGTTCTGAGTTATTTCTTATTAATTACTTGGTGGTTGTCAAAGACTCATTAGAGAAAAGGAATATAAAAGCACAGAGGTAGGGCATGACTGTGGAGACAGAGACAGGGAAAATAAATATTAGTTAAATGACCAGGGAGCAAAACAATTGTCCATGTGTTGCCACATATCTGCTCTGTTTAGTAGGTTATACTGAAAAAACCCCAAATCCTGCTACCTTGCTCCAGAGGTTCTACAACTGCAACTCAGACAGTTGCTAGCAAAACATTTCCTACTTGTTCTCTCTTTGAAAATCTTTGAAGATAGACATGAGAGAGTGGAGTATTACAAGTGCTTTTTTCTCTATTATCAGTCTGGGTCGTTCCCATGCCAAATCAGGGCCTTTTCCCCATTTTTGTGGGTGTTACAGGACCTAAATTGTTCCCTTGCAGCCCCAGGCCCGGCTCTTCGGGCAGATCTTGACTGACACACTGGATTTTCCTGCTCCAGTTTGCCATGAGGCCATTGATTCTGATCGATTTCCAGTCAGTGTTTGCTTGCTGTCACTTGAATTAAAACCAGGCCAGGGGAAGTGATTATTTAAGCCTGCCTTATCAGGGCAGCGCTCAGACTGAGGACAAACACCCTGCTGCAAACGACAGATATTTTTTACCATGTAGTCTTCAGGCTTATGTCATGGCCAAGTGTTAAATATGATTTCTATTCATTCTTTTTAACAGAACTGGATAGAAACCAGGCATGTAACATAAACAATACCTAATAATATTTATAGTAGGATCTATTTTAAGGTTTGTTGTTGGTTTGGTTTTTTTTTTTTTAATAACATCAATAATTTGTTGCTGCAATGTGTCTGAAACAACCAGATATATGTAAATACTGCAGAGACAATAGGGATATTCAGTCCTGGACAGATACAAGGCTAACAGAGCAAAGTGAAACCAGAATTTAAGAATACACATACTTTTAAGTAGGTTTAAAATAAGAAATGCAGTTCAAAGTTTGCTGAGTGACAGAAAGCAAACATGCTCAGCAAGAAGTATGGAAACATCAAATACATAAAAGCTGATCAAACCAGATTTTTACTTAAAATTCAAACTGGTACAAAAACAACTCAAAGTGCTCCATTTTAGTACATTAAACAAAAACCTGAAGTCCCTCCTTTTGCTTCTGCTTTATAAATGTTCCTTAATATTAACAGAAAAAGGATTTTAGCATTTCAAATCATTGCTGTGCAATTCTGTTTAATCATCCCTCTACTCTAAACTGGATCTGACATCACGATTTCTACCCCACTCTGAGTTGTTGGGAACGGTTTCTGTGTGTGCTAAAGTAACCTCAGAATTATACTTGCCACTGAAGTGATTTTATAAGTTTTGTGAAAAGCTTCATAAATTTGTTAAATACTATCCTCAAAAACCAATTTGGAATTACTTTCTCTTTTGGGTTACTTAAAGTTTGGATCCATAGTCGAAATGTTTTGGCTTGAGTCTTTCCTGTAACCATTTAAAGTTTGTAGTTAGAATGAACTTCAACTTTTACTTAACAGGAATAATATTCCTGATTTGATATTCACGTTTGTAGTTTCAGCATTTTCAAACTGCAGGTGGTGGGCAAGAAGCAGAAAAACCTACCCCCTGGAACTTATATTCCCTTCAGGCAGAAAAAAAACAAGTCTGTTGACCTTTCAAGATTACATAGAGGCTTACAAATATACTCAGGACTTTTGATGGTTAAAGAATATAGGATTTTGTCTTTTAGCCTCTCCTGGCATTTGTGAATTCTAAATACTGAGTGTACTCTTTTGCAAAATGTTTACCCTCTTGCACGTTTAACTAGAAATGTCTCTCATAAATCAAGAGAGTGAGCAAATAAATTCTTAGGAATATGGAGGGACAACAAGGATATTGGAGTCACAATGTGTCATCTGCCCTGCCAAAAGCCATTAATGGTCAGTCTCCACCTCAGTAGATGGCCACCCTTGACCTGGTAAAGGATCATGTAAAATTTTACCTATGCTCAGTAAATAGCCATAACGTGAATGAATTCCAGGCATTATGTCCCTAAGACCAGCGCTTTTCCAAGAAAGCAAAATAAAGTCTCCTAGTTCATCCTTCTAAATCATCCGAGGCGTTTTTATATTTGTTTCTAAATGTCATTTTAGTTCTCCAAGGGAAAAGGGGGACCTCTTTAGGCTATAACAAATTTGAGGGATGGTTCATAGTATACACCAGTCTGTAACTGGACTGCTCTCTCCAGTGGGAGTTATCAGCCCTCTCCTGGCTCTGTCAGTGCATCTCTCAATGACAGATGGATTCTACAGATTCTAAAAATGTTCCTGCTAATGTTGGTATGGTCAAACAATTCAATGCAGAAAGACATCTGGGTATAGATCAAATGATGGCCTAAGCTATAAAGTTCAAAAATTAATTCAGATATGGAACTTTCTGGAGCATGCAGGATATATATGAAAGAATTTAGGGTGGAATTTTTATGGAGATAACATCCAATCAGAAAGTTTTTCTGTTTATAAGGGTGTAAAATTTCCAGGTTTTGTGATAGACACTAAGAAAGGATTTTATTTGACACAGGTGCATAGTCTGTTTCCAACGAGGAGGCATTGGCCACTTCTTCCCCAATAAATTAGGGAGAACTCATTAGGGACTAGCAAAAAACCTCTCAATTCAATAGGCATTATGTTGTGAAAAATGGAAAATAACTGATCATGTTGAGAACTGGCTAAAGTTTCGGTCCTTTTCTTCCAGACAGAATTGCTTTCCAAAACCCCTCCTGGTAGACTTTTATCTTTAAATATATTTTTTAAAGATCTATCCCTTTGTACACAGTTGATGAGTCTTGCTCAAAACAGCACACAGGGTGCTGGGATTCAGCACCCCCAGTGAAGGGTGTCAGCAAAAGTAGGTCAGAAATCTGATTTTTTTTTTCATTTTCTCCTGCATCTGCTCATCTGATAGCACTGGATCTCTTCTGCTCCCCAGTTTTTACATCTTTGGATTGCCCAGCCTGTGGCAGCTCAGTGATGTTATCTGAGGGCAGTTCAGTTCTAGCTCATCTCATGAGGAATGCAAGGAAAATTGCTTTGGCTCAGCTAATCTGGAATCTTCATGGCCAATGTGTGTGTGCTCTGCCTCCCTTTGCTGTGAATTTGGTTCCCTGTGACCAACCTTGTTAAGTGAAGGTTATGGGAACTCCATTTCTTCTTCCACATATCTGGGCCAAAACATTTCCGTAAATCCCAGTGTGCAAAGGCTGTAGCCGTTCTCACCAGGTTGTCTTCTCCATTCCAGCCCCTTAACTGAGGTGTTTGGAAAGAGGAAACAACCCACTGGGGTGGCTGCTGTCCTCATATTTCCTCTGGAATCATTAAAATCCCCCACCTGAATGGTAGGTGCAGGTTTCATTTTGAGCATTCCAACAATAACACCTCACAGAAGCAGATATTCTTTATAGCAGATTATTGTGTGTGACATTTCAGGAGCCTGATACCTTGTGGTAGATGTTTCCTATCAAATCTTGAATATTCTGGTGTTTTCTGTGCCCACCTAATTCCAGCAAGTCAGTCCTGTGTGCCAAGCGAGGTGTGATGTCTGTGCAAGGTCTGCAGGTGTAACTTGTGCAACTCCCACATTAAAAATGTGGTTTAATTGTGTGACAAGGGCAGGCACCAAATCTCTGCTCAAGCTGTTAAGAATAGGCATTACAATTATTTTTAAATTCTTCCAATGTCTGAGCTCAATTTCTTCTGTAAGCTGGACTTTTTCATGCATTATTTTTGCTCAAAAGGAAGAAAGTTGGGAGTTGGGTCCGTTTCCATCCACCTCACATCATTCCTGGGAGAAGGGACACTTCAGTGAAATTCAGTGCAACTCCTTGAAGGGTCAGTGAAGCAATTATGCTTGAATTTTTAATGTCACACTGCAAATTTTCTAGTCCCCCCCTAGAGTTCTGGGCTATCTGAATGGGTCCTGAATGAATACATCAGAATTGCACCAATAGGATCAGAAATCAGGAGCTTCCATTTTAGACCTCACAGAAGGGGAAAAAAAAGAGGTTTTATGTGGATTGGGACAATATAACAGTCTGATCCTAAAGTGAGTAAAGAGCAATACTGGTTCTATTGTGAGAAAAATTGTGTCCCTTTCAAAAAACCCTTTTTATTCAACTCTTTTAAAAAAGGCTGAAAGTTTCCCATACAATTCTAAGCAAAAACCCCACTCTACAAAGCTGATCTATATTTCAGCTTCATAAAGAAACCACAAACATAAAACACAGCTCTTCCTCTGTGTGTCTGGGGACACTCTGGCTTATTTTAATGGCATTAAAATTATTTCGTGCTATTTTCCCATCAGAAATATTTACCCAGGGAGAGAGCATGAGGCAGAATTGATTCTTTTTCCTCTTTGTCAACAAAATTTGATTATTAATGTTCAATCGATTGTCACCTGGAAAACTGGGCTGGTTATGGTAACATATTTATAAAATTGATACATAAAACAATATTTTGTCAGCAGAACCTTTGTAATTTTTGTTGCTAGTTGTCAACATTAATATTTAGGAATAATAAGCCCTAATATTTAGGAGCTTACTGTATATGTTAAATAGGATTTTTTTTCATGTATTCCAGACAAGCTGCTCTGTGAGAGGACAAATGTGCATGCCAAACACAAAGGTATTCTACACTGACCTCAGCTGTGAGATGAATTTGGCAAACTCTGTTTCCAGTGATGTTTTTTATAGACAGTACTGATAACTTCCCCCATTTCAGAAGAGGAGGATCATTGCATGATCAGAGCTTCCACCAGGAATTCCTACATCAAGCCCATAATTTCTGTGTATCAACATAAAGTCAGTATTTCCCACATTTGGGGAGAAAAATGCAGTGGAATACAAAAAGTTTGAGAAATATTTTACAATATGGTTCAATAAATATTGCACAGTGACAAATCAAGTGCTCAGTGACAGCTGATAGGGCTTGTGATACTGAGTAGTTTAGTGTTCAAAGCCCTAAAAAAAAATCACTTTCTTCTTCTCAACAAGAAGAAAAAGAACAGACTGCAGCCTCCTGGGTGCCCAAAGTCAACAGGATTTCACTTGTGATGCTAAATGAGACAGACCCTTCTTGCCCTTGACCAGAATTAGTAAATTTATCTCTACTGCCAGTGCAAAAAGGTACAGGAAACGCTGATTATCACAGGGCAATCTGATGGATGTTTAAAAAACCTAAAAAAGCAGCATTAGTAGAGTGGGAAATACCTTGAATCTGTCATTTGTTTAAAGAGCTGTGTATTCAGCTCCTTATTTATTTTAATACTCATTTTGATACACATTTCACTGAAATCCTTGGGTTTCCAGAGCTCCTGGAGAGTGCCAGTGCATGACAGAGCTTAGTTGGGAACTCTTTAGGATCCTCAGGCCTTAAAGTGTGGATTTCCTCACCCAGGATCCCACCAAAACACCAAAACAACAATTCCTGTGTACAGAGCTGTCTTCAGGATCGAGGCCTTTCCCACTAATCTTTCCAAAGGTCTGGAGAATGCTTGTAAGACAAGGGTGGAGTGCTGAAAGAAGATTTTTTTTTTTTTCTGTTGTTACTGTATTTGTTATTCTATTGTTACTGGTATTATTAGATAAAACACAACCAGCCACGGGCTGTATTGATCACCCCCCATCCTGTGGCAAGCTATCAGCCTGGCCATCGGATAATGGAGATGGTCTTGCATGCAAATGAAAATCATTTAATGACACAGAGAAAAACAATGAGAACCATTGTTTCCAGATAATTTATATGGCTATTGAAGCATTTTTTTTTTTTTATGAATTGAATTCACAGGAGATTTGTGAAAGTTGCCTGTTAGGTCAAAGGCTAGTGCTTTATCCACTTAATCATTCATCCCTGCTTGATTAATAGACTTTTTAAACAGAATCATATATTAATAATGTAGGCTTTAACTGGGCATCTCGATCAAAGAGCAAATTTTAGAAGTTGATTGGTTTGTATCCTCTAGGCCTGTGATAAATGTCTAGAGATTTCTTGTAGTCGTTTTTTCTTGTCATTTTTTCATTCTGATATTCATTTCTCTCTTCAACATTGTCACATGAATATTTAAAACAAGAAATATAATCAGTTCAGTGCTTTTTCTTCAGTGCTGAGATCATAAAGAGAAAAACTGTCATTCAGTACAAAATCTCTTTATTACAATATTTAAGCACTGTCTGTTTTACCTTCCTTGGTGGGAAGCATGATCTGAAAATCTTCTATACATCAATAGGATTATGAATGGAAATCTATTCTTCAGATTTGGGGTTAAATGGGATTAAGGATAAGAAAACTCCTCAAAGATAAAAAGACTGTGGTGTTAATAATTAGAGGGGGTAAGAAAAAATTCATCAAAACAGTTGGCTGGAAAATGCTGTCTCATCTACTGATGAGACTGAAATATTTTCTGGGAATAGGAGAGTGTTTCGGAAATTCAGATATATCCCATTAAATTAAACCAAAATTTTGCCTTTGCTTTGCCAAATTGAACCTTTGTTTTGTGGTTAATTTTTTTTTCCCCCATACCATATTTTCGTTTAAAAATCATAATCTGAGTTGGGATGACCTCAGGTGGAAGGAAATAAGGTAAATCTTAGAACCCTGTCAATGTCACTTGGGTAAATCATAGAATCACCTGCTGATTTGGGTTGAAAGGACCATAAAAATCTTCTGATTTTCATCACCCTGTTGTAGGCAGGGACACCTTCCACTGGGCCAGGTTGGTCCAACCTGGCCTTGGACAATTCCAGGGATGGAGCACCCACAGCCTCTCTGGGAAACTGTTCCAGTGTTTTACCACTTCACAGCAAAGAATTTCTTCTGTTATCTAACCTCAATTTCCCCTCTTTCAGTTTTACCCATGGCTCCTTTTCCTACTGCTACATCTCCTGGTGAAGAGTCTCCCTCCAGCTTCCCTGTAGGCCTCCTTCAGATACTGGAATGTTTATATGAGGTCTGCACACAACCTTCCCCAGGATGAACCCACTCCTTTTCCACCCATTTTTGAAAATGTTTCATAAATATTTTCATTTGTTTTAATTTTTGTTACAGCTTGGGACAAAATCAGTTCTCTGAGTGAAAGAGTCATCCCTGTTTCACACTCCCTGTAACATTCCTCTTAGCAACAGAAATACTCAGGATGGAAAAATCCATACTTAAGAAAGGCCTAAACAGAAGAGGTCACTTTCCTGATGTCCTTATGTTCAAAGATCAAGGAAATGTGGAGCAAAGCATGTTTGCTTACCTGTTATCATACCTGTGTGAATGACCTCCTCTCACCTGTAATTCATATTGTGTGACTCTGCCGTCACTTCTGTACTGGTCACACCCATAAGAGTTGCAATGCTCCCAGGAAAATTTCCAAACAATTCCTTCCCACATAAATCCATATGATGGATTTAGAGAGCTCACTATACCTTCCTTTCCACACAGTTTTTTCCAGTCTGTCCACCCAGCCACGTGCACCAGGCACTGCTGATGGCCCAAATGTCCAGCTTCAGCCTCCTGGATAAAATGGATCTTGCTTCTGGCTGTTCCACAGTGTGAGAGTGGTGTGATGCAGAAAGGATCCTCAGATTTAGCCCAGTGAAACTGGGAGGTTTTGATGCACATACAAAATCCTGTTGTAGGTGTCATAGTGTCATTGATTTCAACAGGGGGAAATGTTGCAATAACAGCCTCTTTTCCTCATCCACTGCTTGCTGGCCAGTGCAGCTTCTGAGGTGTGTGAAGGGCTGTGGTGTCTGAGGCTTTTGGTGTAAAAATGTGTGGCTCTAAGGCTTGTCAATAAGTTCTGCCCAGCTGAGAAGCAGGAGAGTCCCTCTCAGGAGTGCAGCACTCTGCAGAGTGGGATAAGGGCCCCTCCAAGTACACCTCACCCATGACACACTGCAGATGAAATAAGGTACTCCAGACTCAAACAGCCTCAGGGAGTGCACCCTAGAAGTGTTGAAATCCTCATCTAAATGTTGTCATTTATTTCTGTTTCTGCATTATGGTGCAGAAAAAGATTTTTTTGTGGAAACAGTGATAAAGTACTGGAATGGCCTGCCTGAGAAGGTAGTGGAGTCACCATCCCTGGATGTGTTTAAAGAAACACTGGATGTGGCACTCGGTGCCATGATCTAGTTTAGGTGTTAGGGCTGAGTTGGACTCAATGATCTTGAAGGTCTTTTCCAATCTAGAAATTCTGTGATTCTCTCCTGTGCAGAAATAGGAAAAGAAGAACACTCCTGTTCTTCAGAGCACTCATGTGGTGATGGCAAATAAGGGCAGCCTGATAGCTGATCCAAACCTCCTGTGGATAAACTGTGCCATCTGAATTGTTCCTGTCTTCTCATACTGGATTCTACTCTTCACATGGTGTTGATGGGGAGATCAGATGAAGAACTGATCCTCAGGGTCATTGTTTCAAGCAGGCAAATTTAAGACCTGTGTGATTTGCTGCTTTAGAAGCTCTCCTCACAGGCTATGAATGCTCAGAGGCTCAGAGCATGTGGGTATAGATATATAAAAATCTTGTGTAGTGATGCTGAGATTTGCAATGCTTCAGGAAGGGTAGGCCCAAGTTTACTGTGGCTTAATTTGGGCCTGGGTATCTGCACACTGATATTAATGACAATTTACTCACACTATCAAAGGGTAACCACCACAAATATAGATTGTCTGCATTGCTTCCTGGCTTCTTTCCCTGTTTTAATTCATCAAACATTACCCTTGCAATGTTGCAGTTATCCCACTTAATAATGGTAGCTTGTAAACATCATTATGTCCACAAAGTTTTCCATTCCTTTTCTGTGTACCCCCACAGGTTTCTGGTGTGATCCTTCATCTGAATGCTGCAGTTTGTTTAACTGTTTCTGAGGGTTTAGTCATTTTAATGAGTTGGTTGGTACTTAATGAAAATCAAATTTGTGGGAATAAACAAACAGCTCTCATTCTATTCTTTTCCTTATTTAACAATCATAATGACAATACTAAGAGAATATAATTTACAATTCCATTACTTTTGAGATTAACAGATTTCCAAATAGAGAAGTAATTTTCAATTGTCTTCCAGGTTTTCTTTTCTCCCCTTCTTCTTTTCTCTTTATTTTGGCTGCTGGAAAATAGATTTTTCACCTCTCCTTACACAAATAAATGCTTTTCCTTTTCACTTTCAATGAATGTTTTCTCCATTCTTAAGCCACATCAAGGACTGCCCTTTCTGTCCCATGCTGAGAGGATCTTGGGGAGCTCTGCTTGTCTGTTCCATGAGATCTTTTTGCTCCCATTAAAATCCTCTTCCCCTAAGCTAGCTCTGATTGGCAACTGTGCTGTGAGAAACACACAGCCATTAGATGGATGGTATTGACATCTTCTGCTTTCTTTGGGGATTGCAGCAAGTCCACATTTCAGAGATCCATACTCAGCTTTGGTTCCTCTCCTCCTGCGTGACCGAGAGTGCCACAGGCACAGACTGTGGAGAGCAGAGTTTTGAAAGCCAAGGAGGGGCAGAGCAGACCTTATCCCTGCTGCAGTGTGTGCTTCTGCCAGAGGGAAAACTGAGGGAAACGTTAAGTGGAGTCCCATAAGTCCTATCAAGTGTACAAAGTCTGCAGAAATGGTGAGGAGGAGCTTGGGGCGAGGTGTGAGAGAGCACACAAAACCTGCCCACTGCCCATTTGGGCTCCTTGGCTGATGTGGCAGCATCAGAATTTCTTTCAGATTCTGCTGGAAGCATAAGAGCTGACTTGTTAACTTTCCCACCTTGACAATCAAAATCCAAGGTGATATCACAGCTAAAATATATTTTTTTTAGCTTCATTTTTTCATCACGTTAAAAAACCCTCACATGTCTGTGTGAGTGGGTGCATTTGTGTGTGAGAGATGGAAGAACTTGGTTTTAATTTTGCTTCTGGCCTGACTGGAACAGAAAGAGCAGCCTGAACGTGATTTTGTCAAACCATTTGGGATTCCCTACACACCAAAGGGCAGAACAGAGTGTGAGAATGTTCTCTTTCAGAGAGGGCCTTTGGGTTAAAATTACCTTTGTGGGGTTTTTTTACAGATGATGTCATGGCAGAAACAAGAGCAGATGATGTGGGTGGCAGAAAAGCTTCCAATTCTGTGACTGTTTTTCATATGTGGACCAGGGAATGATAAAATTGTTTTATTCCTGGGCCTTAAAGTTAAACCCATTAAAAAAAAAAAAAAATCCATGTAGAATGACTGGGGGCAATTTTTGTACCAGGCAAATGTTTTTCAAGCTTGAGAACTTTAAAAAACTAAACAAATTAAATGATTAAGGGTTCAAAAGGTGATTTTTTTTCACTATTGTGCCTTCCAAAAGGGGTACCTTTATCCTCAGAAGATTTCAGGAACATCTCCACATGCAATGTAGAGAAAATTCCCACCTTTCTTTTTTTTCACTGGTACCACAAAAATTGAGGCTACTCTGTAGGCAATTTATTTCCTTCAACTAAATCTGCCCTTTCATTTTCTACGTTTTGAAGGTAGCAATCTTCAAGTTTCTCCCATGACTTTTTCCATACTGGAGCCCCCATGAGGTGTGGCAGCTTGTTTACCCAAGACAGATCATATAGTGGGGGAAGAAAATAGTGCCTTTGCCTTCCTGCTTCACTTCAGATTTGTTACCTCTATTTTCACTTCTAGATTACTGAGAGTGTTGGATTGCCTTTCCTTTTTTAAAAGACAGCAAAACAAAGTTTGATGCCCCATGCATTCAAGAGCAGGAAACTAATCTGGATTTATCCAAAGTGTTTCTAAATCTCTCTTGTATTTGTTATTGTTGTTGTAGCTTTTCATTCATTTGGGCTTTGGGCTGTACACGTGGTGCCAATTTGCTTTGTAACTTAAAAATAAAAGGAAAAAAATTATTTAAGGGGAAAGCTGTCGGGTTGCATAAACAAGTTTTAAAGATTTAGGTGGCCAAAAATTCAGTTAGAAGGATTTTGAGGCTTGTCAGAGCTCCTTAATGGCAGTCATTGCTATTTAGATGGAAAGGTATAACATGAGTTTAGTTATTACGCATATTCCAAGGCCTTTGGAGTAGAAAGCAAAAGCTGTAATAAGAAAGTTGTCAGAGATTAAGGTGCTGCTAATAAAACATTCCCTCTATTAAGAAAAATAAGATTTAAGAGCTGTGAATAGTCCTCAGAAAAAAAAAATTGCCTGGGCCTACAGAGAAGCTTGACAGACTTCTGTTTTTCCCTGGAATTAAGAAAGGTCAGGTTCAGACAGGTTGTGCAAAGTCTCTGAAGTTTTGCATTCCTCTACTCCCAATCTTTATAGGAAGGCCAAATTTTGAAGATTTTATTTTGTCAAGAAGAGAGGAACTCTAGGCACTCTGTGAAGCAATGCAGCTACTGAATTTCTCATTCCCGTGAGAAATTGTCATTCTCCCAGAGCTCTTTGTTTCCACAATTTGACCTCTGAGGTGATTGTTGAGCTCCTCTCTTTAACCAAATGCCTTTTTTCAACTATTGCCCCAAGTTTCACTTTAGAGTCCATTTTACATGGCTGATAACAGGGAGGAAAATAAAATATGACATTTCAGCCATCAAAAGGGCATCAACCTACAAATTTAGATGTGAATTACAGGGGATGTTGGATATGAGGCCTCATATTTTTGTGTAAATGAACATAAGCTAAGAAGCGTCTAAGAATAGTCTGGATCAAGCAGTTGCACCACTGAGAGATGCTTTCACCTAAATAACAGGGAACTTTTGGATTAAAAAAAATAATAATAATTTTTTTATAAGCACATGAGTAGTTTTGCATCACCAGAGACAAAAAAAAAAAAAAGGGTTTTATCAGGAGATTACTGTGGGGGAGCAGCAAACTTTCACCTCAGAAAAACCCATTAGAATGGAGGCAGAAATCAGTTGTGCAAAATTCTGGAAGCTGAGAAAATTTTGAGGTAGGTGACTGTGAGTGAGTTTTAGCTCACTGAAATGAGAAGAGCCTGGGTAGACAAGATTTCAGCCCAAAAGTTGTCTGAGAATTCGCTTTTGGATGAAATTTAGGAGAAGTGGCATCACATCAACTAAAATTAGCTGGAACAAAAACCTTGCTCACTGAAGAGCATGACCAAGCATATTATCTTATCAGTGTCCTGCTTAATTTAAAATTAATACATATTAGGTGGCAGGAGAACCTAATGTGGAATATGAGTGAGATTACAGACAATTAAGGTGAAATGGCTGTAGGAAACTCCCATCTGATTTTAAATGAATGGGTTTTGTTCATATTGTGAAAAGAGAACATTTTTTCAGGAAGAGTTAATGAAAAATTTGTAAAAGTTAAATATATTTTTATTACATTTCTGCCCTCTGTTGTTTGGGGTGGTTTTTTGTAAGGCACAGTAATTTAAGTATATATGGTGAGTTTCTAGGCTTTATTAATTTTGTATTTTGATTTCTCCCTCTGCAATACTTTTTTTTATATAGAAAATCTGCACAAAGAAAATCAAACTGTAATCCAAAGATAAGGGTTCTACATAGCCAGCCACCAAGATATTTGGTTGTTTTGTTTCTTTCTTAAAGCCCATGCTCCTTGACTCCTGTGATTACTGGGAAATGCAGATAAACTCTCCATTAAACCTTTCTTATAAAAAAAAAAACCCTGTACACCAGTCAGGCTAAAGTATTTAACTAACTCCTGAATATTGAATTCTTGGCAAATGATGTAGGTCAGCTGCTGAAAATAAGGTGCTGCTTGTTTGGCACGGGGAACAAAAAGAAGAGATTAAATCTACTACAGTAGTGTTTTGTTTGCTTGTTTGTTTACCCCTGGAAATTCAGGAGCCAGGGATGAATAGATGGATGTTGCCTCTGCCATGACCTTGAAATATCCAGACATGTGGAAAAACTGAGTGGCACAAGCATCTTACAGTGCTTCCTCTTGAAAAGGGTAAAGGAATTTTTGTTGTTCTTAAATTCTCACTTAAACCAACTTGATCTATTAGAAATGAAAATATTGAATTCCCAAGTCTAAGAACATTGTTGGAAATACTCAGTTATATCTTTGTGAAGCTGCCAAATGATGAACATCCCTGAGCTTGCAGCCCTGGAGAGGAAAGCACAGGTGGAACTAAAGCCACCTCCATGCTGTAAATGAGCCAAGGTGCCCTAAAAAATCAGTAAAGTCCAGACATTTCTCTCCCCTGCAAATCTAAAGCCACCTGGAAGAATTTAGTTCCTAGAGGGTTTTTTAAGTCCTTTCATGAAGGGTCAAGTTGATATTTTAGCTCTTTTTTTTGAGACACCAGTGGTTTTGCCACTTTTAATGCATTGCCACAATTACTGCTTTAGTTAAGGAAAGTATGTGACATTCTTGAATGTTGGGATTTTGAGCAGAGTGTAAAACTGTTGAGTAGATATTTACTAGCAATTGTACGACCTTAATTCACAGAGGGAAGTTTTTACTGCAAACCCCAGAAAAACCAGTACCTTTAAATAGAAACCAGGTTTGGGCTATGACAGGCTAAGTTTTTCACTGAAAGGCTTTGTAGATGTCAATTACTATTAGGATATTTTCTTTTACTGTTTGAAGTGTTGCTCTACACAACGTGGAGAAAAATTTTGACAAATGGCAGCTGCTGTTATAAAATTGGGTACTCCTATAAGAGATGCTACATAAAAAAAAAAGAAGCACCTTACAAAGTCATTTCATCAAGGAAAAAAAAAAGATCAAAGTCAGTTCTTCGTGACATTCAATCACTGTTTCTGTTTCATATGCCAGAACAAGAAGCAGAGATGACTGATAATTTCTATAATCATTCTTAATAATTCCAAAAGGCAGAAGGACAGATAATAATAGATGCATTCTTGTGCTAAGCTGCTCTTCCTCCCTTGCATTTTTAGATTTGGCTGTCGTGCTCTGTCTTTTGCAGATAATCTGTCAGGTCAACAATATCAATAGTTTTTATTACAGAAAGCAGATGCTATCAGCATCCTATCTGTCCATTTAATTAGAAATGTGGTGCTGCTGTTAAGCTTCAGAACAATTTGAGGAAGGAAAAAGAAAAAAAAATAAAACAAAGTAAAACAAGCCACCATATTTCAGAGTCCTTAAAGAGGCCCAGCATTTCCAAAAGGAGAAAGGTGGTGATTTCTTTAGGAGTTCATACACAAACTAAGAATATAACTTATAACTCTAATAAGAGCTTCATGGCTGTTGAATTCCAGCATGAGGTGACTGCAAATTTGTGTGGCTCCATTTACTTGCTGGGAAAGCAAGGTGGGAGTTTGTCTCTTCTCCCAGATAACAGGTGACAGGATAAGAGAAAGTGGCCTAAAGTTGGGCCAGGGGAGGTTTAGTTGCACATTAAATTTCTTCATGAAAAGGGTGGAACAGGCTCCCCAGGAAAGTTTTTGGATCACCAACCCTGAAAGGATTTAGAGGACAGGTAGATGTGGCACTTGGGGACATGGTTTAGTGGTGGGCTTGGCAGTGCTGGGATTCAATGCTGGGACTCAATGCTAGCTCAAATATATATTAAAAAATTGAATAAAATTCACTTGAAAGCAAGGGGAATTAAATTGTAGGTCAAACTTAAAAAAAAACAAACAACCGAAACAAAAAGCCACCAAAAAACCCTACAATAAACAAGTCATTTCTGGTTCTGAGCAAGCCAACAGGTACAGTTGTTTCCCCAGGCCCTCACCATCAGTTTGTCTCTTAGACACAAGAATTTCCTTCGGTTTATGACCCCAGGAAAGGATTAGGCCAATTTCAGAGAGAAGGAAAAACAAAAGGATGGTTAGGTATTGCTTCACAAATAATCTGCCTGGAGCCCCGAAGTGGGGTTTGAGTGGAACTCAAGCATGCTACCAGAGGATGGCACTCTAAATTAAAGAAAAGATCTCTTTGCTATACCTAACTTACACAGGTGTTAATATTCTGAAAATCTCACCACCCCCAAGTGGTTTTCTGGCATGTTTTCTCAAATACAGCGTTCATTATGTAGCAGCTGCCAATATCAAGTAGTCCAAAAACATCAGAAGAAATTCTGTATTGTCTAGCAAAGCCAGGAGACAATCGTTTCGTCAGTTTTGGGTTGGTTTTGGGTTTGTTTTGTTTCGTTGTTTTGGGGGTTTTTTTGTTCTTTAAAGAAGAATAATAGTTCTTTGAAACAAGAAGAAGAAATGCCTCAACTGGGGGAAAATGCTAGTTGTTCAAACAGAAAATACAAACCCCAGGAAAGTCTCAAATATTTCTTCAAAACTTTCTCTCCATTGTTTCCCTTAAAAAAAAAAAAAAAAAAAAAGGTGCCACAATGTTTGACTGAACAGGGAGTTCTGCTGTCATAGATTTTTTTCCTGTTATGGTAGATATTTGTTCTTATCTTTGCTCAACTTTTAATGGCTTTTAATTGTTAAAATAATGTGTGCCTTTTGCATGACATCCACAGGTGTGCCTCTCTCAAGTTGCACGCACACACTGTTCTCTTTAAGAGTCTGTCTGAAGACTGGGAAAGCAAAGAAAATTCAGTTCAGTGAAATTGTCCCTCAATCCATAACTCACCTTGTTACACTGAGATTTGGGCAGAGTTCTCAGAGCACTGTGTGACCCTACATGCCATGTGCATTTTATGAGATCGGTTTTTTTTCCCTACAGCTGATGAAGAAAAGAAATTAAAAGCAAAGCAGACTGTCAGATTCTGTGTTTACTCTAGAAAAAATCATATTACAGAAACCAAATTATTAGTTGCTTGACATTTCCATGGACAGATAACATCACTCTGGGTTTTGTTCGTGGTCCTGTGGCTCTGATTCCAGCTGCCCACTGGAAACAGAAAGCCAAAGAGCATCAGCCATTCATTTCAGTGCCTAGAATTAACATGTTTTTAAGTGATCATAGTCATTTCAAATGCTGCTTGATCAAAATACTGCTATTAATTTACAGTCTCCAAACTGAGCCCAAACTCGTTTGGCATGTCTTTGAAGGAGGCAAACTGGGGAAAAAAGCCAGTGTTTTCAGTGCTAACAGCAGAAATGGGACTAATTAGTGAAATAATGGCTGGAGTTCCATTGTGGTACTAAAATCGACTTCAGAATTAATATCACAGAAAAAGAACAGAAAAACTCAAAAAATTTGTACACACCTCAGGAAAATATTTTTGGATATTTGAGTCTCTCTCTATATAGTATATAATATGTTATGTGTTATATATTATATACTCTATATTATATATTATATAGTATATAATATATAATATTATAGTATATTATTATATATATTATATATTATTGTAGTATATAATATATAATACATTATATGTTATATGTTAAATTTATATACTATATAATATATAGTGTATATAATATAATGTATTATATAGTCTATATTCTATACTATATATAGTATATGATGTATAATATATACTATGTAAGGTATAGTGTATAATATATAATTATATATACCATATCTTATATAGTATATACCGTATATTATATAGTATATAAAGTATATATAGATACTTTTTCATTTAAGTGCCCTCTCATCTTCAATCTCTTTCACATAGGTTTCATTTGGTTTGGCTCATGCTAAAAGTAGTGACTATTTGTTGTTCTTAAATTTTCACTTAAACCAACTTTTATGTACTGGAAATGAAAATATTGAATTCCCAAGTCTAAGAAGATTGTTGGAAATACTTAGCTGCGTCCTTGTGAAGCTGTCAAAAGTAAAAGATGCAGAGGTATTAAGGTAAATGAAATATAGCTGAATCAACTATTTTTTTTCCTTTTCTGAGCTTGTCATCTTGATAATAACATTGTGTGTTTCCAATGCTTTTGGGACTTTATAAGGTAGTTCTGTAAAACTTAGGAAATTACAGCCATTCTCTTTCTAAAACATTTTTTGCACTTCTTTTATGAAAATGGCTGTATCATTGCTAATTCCTGTTTGCATTAGTGTCCTCCAATAAACACACACATCTAATTTGTCTTACTACACAGCATAAAGGGGACACCTGTGTCATTATATGCCCTGGCCTTTTAATTGCTTTCGTTCACCTTCTGAGGAAATGTAAATATTTCTCAAGGAATTAATTAATAGAATCGGACCAAGATGACTTTGCTCTGAAACATTTAAAAGAAATCCTTGTGTCCTGACTACTATAGCGTGTGTCTAAACCAACTGTGCACTGAATTTAGAGAAGGCAGTGCACAGCCCCATCTCACAATGTGTTGGAGGATGCAAAGCTCTTAGGCCTTTTTTATGTTACCATTAAGGGCCCTTGCTGCTGTAGCCACAAGATATTTGTCATAAATTAGAATACCAATTACATTCAGCTGCTCTTCATATCTGAGAAAATAGATTGGTTTCAATATATATTCATTGTTCTGTACATGCTGTACTAGAACATTACAATTCTCTGCTGCACTTCCAGAGTGCTTGCTCACCAGACATTGAGCTGCAGAGGTTACTGAAAACATTGTTGGAACATAAATCAGACATGAGCAGAGAGTTTTTTGATGGCCTTGGGACAAAAAGTTTAGAGGAAAACTAATATTTTCCTAGGTGTGGCCCTTTGATGTTCTCTGCATTGCAGGATGAAAGAGTTGGATTTTGTTCTTGGGTTTAATTTCTCACTCTGTAAGCTTTTCAGATGAATATGTGCAATTTCCCCCTCTAGATAAGATAAATAAAATAAAGATTAAAAAAAAAAAAAGATTTGGATTAAAGATGTAAAAGAACTTGGATGGTTTTGGTCTAAACCAATTAGCTAGTTACAAAGTAGTTGGTGTGTATTCTTTGCGTAGTAAATTATTTGATGGAAGGAATTTGATGGAAGTGAATTATTTGACTGAAAACATCAAAGAAAGTTTTGGCAATTCCTTATCTGTTGCATATCAGTGGACATTACACCTTAATGTGGCATCAGATAAAAGTTGCAATATCGGATAAAAGTTGCAATCCTCTTAGGTGGACGGAAAAGGGAAATGAATGCATTTATTCCCTTAGATCACGTTGCTGTATATATCCATTAAATCTATCTAGACAGTTCTCAAAAGGCATGATGATTCCATGGTTACATCCCCAGTTATTCACTGATGGCTACGGTCAGATCAATTAATTTTAATAGTTTTGTACTGTTGCATAGTAAAGTTTCGCTTTTCCTAAATCAAGTTGCAGCTAAGCCTCATGAATAAAGAGCGTGAAATATGAAAAGCCAGGTCTCATGGCAGGGGAGTAAAGCTCCCTTTGAAATTTTTAAATGCAGGCAGGTGGCAAAGGATGTTTGAGTATATTTACACCACATTATATATACATATATAAAATATATATGTATATATAAATATGTATATAAAATTACAAATTCCAAGGTAGCTCAGAATGGTCTGCCTGTGTGAGGAAATGCATTACTGTACAAAGATCAGGTCCTGAAAGGGCTATAAAGACTGAATTTACAAGGGGAGGAACTAAGAGGGTTTGCTTTCCTTGACCCTTATCACCGTCTGATGGTATGGTCTTTCTGAGATACTGTGATGATGATGATGATGATTTTATTTCTGTTTTTCCCCAAATCAAAGTTCCTGCATAAGTCAATGATCAGTCCCACCCTTTTCCCTCTTGAAGTTTTATTCAAGAAGGCTTCTTTTTCTCTCTCTTTCTCTCTCTTTCTCTCTCTTTCTCTCTCTCTCTCTTTCTCTCTCTTTCTCTCTCTTTCTCTTTCTCTCTCTTTCTCTCTCTTTCTCTCTCTTTCTCTCTCTTTCTCTTTCTCTCTCTTTCTCTCTCTTTCTCTCTCTCTCTCTTTCTCTCTCTTTCTCTCTCTTTCTCTCTCTTTCTCTCTCTTTCTCTCTCTTTCTCTTTCTCTCTCTTTCTCTCTCTCTCTCTTTCTCTCTCTTTCTCTCTCTTTCTCTCTCTCTCTCTTTCTCTCTCTTTCTCTCTCTCTCTCTCTCTTTCTCTCTCTTTCTCTCTCTTTCTCTCTCTTTCTCTCTCTTTCTCTCTCTTTCTTTCTCTTTCTCTCTCTTTCTCTCTCTTTCTCTTCTCCTTCTTTCTGCTAATCATCCTCCACATAATTAGCTCAGGTTTACCTTAAAGGTAAGCATGTGTGTGGTACTTCCTTGAGTTGTCTCTCCAAGGATCTGATCTTCCATCACTTCGTACTTACTGTATAATTGTTTTTTCATATTTGTGCTACTCTGAATAGAGCAGAGCTATAAAAAAGAGCAAAGTTCTTGTGTTCATTTTTGGAGTGATTGAGATTTCTGATAACATAGAAGCATTGTGTCAGTCTAACAGGTCTTAATGACCTTGATCAAAATACAGGAAAAGACAAAAGTTTTCCTTTAGCACTTGACCACCCTGGGGTCAGGGAATCCTAGTGACCAGTTCCTGGGAAAGCTAGAGAAAACTGAGCAAAGATTACGCTGGAGTTGACAAAGTAAATCTATGAAGTTCAATTTAAAAATCCTACTAGGACTTCAGCTCTGAGAGCTGGAAAGATTTTCGCAGATAATGAGAGAAAGCAGCCTCAATATATTTCCTTTTTAACTTTGCTGAAAAATAGAGGCAATGTTTCAAACATGAGAATTCTTTTTTAATGCTTCTTATTTTCACTCCAACAGTATAATTCCCTTACAATTTGTTTCTTCTTGCATTCTCTCATCCACAATTGTAACATTTATAAAATGAGAGTGCCAGAAGGACAGGTCTGAGCCAAACTTGGTTTCAGCAATTAAAAAGCTCTACATTGCCCAGCTATTATCAGGTTCACGACAAACCACACATGCTTGACATATTTGGGAATGTGGGGAAGTCTGAATTCATGGGTTGTAAGGTTGTGTTGACATGGAAGTTTTGCATATGGCTTCTTCTACCTATTCCATCCATTGTGCAAAACATCACACAATATTTTAAAAACTCTTTTCCATTGAGCTCTGTTTTTGATATTTGCAAATTCATGAAGGAGAATGGAGTGAGATCATTGCACTGGCTGAGAATAACAGTTCACCCAAAATACAAATATTTTTAAGATAATCTATATGTCAAAAATTAATTTATATGGGAACTATATATGAAACAAAACCCCTGCATGGCTCAGAAAAATGTTGTGCAAGACTTCTTGTGAGTTCTTTGCAGCCATGTGAATCAAACATCAAAATCTGAGTGCAAAGCAGTCAGTATAACTTCTCAAACAAACAAATTCAAAGTGTGGCTAAAACTTCATTGAATTCACTGATTTGCAGGCAGAAATTGATGCCTTGGGAGGGCTGAGCTGGAACAGAGACCGGACAGAGCTGGAGAATAAAGTAGGGATTTATTGAAAGGCCTCCAGGATCCACCTTGGGCAGGACAGGGCCTGACCAGGGATACACACAAGGTGGGCCCAAAATGGGCACAAAGTGGCTGACCAGTCACAAAGTCTCACATTTTTATAAGTTTTGGTCCATTTGCATATTGGGTTTTAATTATCCAATTCCAGCTCCAGGCTGTGAGGTCCCATCCCTCTTGTTCCTCCCTCCAGCCACCCTTGTTTGTGCTGTTGGGCTGAAAGTTGTCCTTGGTGTGCAGCAGGACAAGGATTTGTTTTGTGTCCCTGGTGTGTGCAGAGAGCTGAGTGACACTGACTGTGAGCTCAGAGCTGCACCCCTGGGCAGCACAGAACCTGAAAATATGAAAGATAAAACTTAAGGCATCAAAATGAGTGGTCAGTTTGTGTCCAAAGGACAGCCACCACTCAATCTCAGCACATCTCCATGGAAAATATCAGGCAAAACTCAGCTGGCAGGCTGCTCTCTCTGCATGAGAAGTAACCTTAGCCTGCTGAGATTCCCAGGCACATTTCAGAGGAGCAAAATGGTGTCTTCTGTGTCCCATCCCTGTTCCACTCAATGCCTGAAAACCAAGAGCTATTCATCCCCTGTCTCAGGCTTACTAAATGTGCTTTATTTTCAAGGCTGTTTTACCCCACTTCCATTTGCCCAGCTGCAATGATTCTGGTTTTGCAAGCTGGATTTATAAAGTTTTCCAAATGTCTGTAGCATAAAAGATGTCTCATTAACAGAACAATAAAGGTTAACAAAGAAATATTGTCAGCGTGGCTGTTCGAGTTAATGATTTTAGAAGCTTTTCTGGCTGGGAGTTAAGTGCTCTGAGTTGGTTTCTCCTCCATGCACGTCAGCCCCCAGGAAGAGAGACTTGCAGCATTTATTTTCAGCTTCTCTGTGGTGGTGGTTAACTGGAGTGCCGAGTTCTGCAGGTCCTCCTGTGATAGCAGGAGCTAATGAAGCTGCTCTATTTTAAAGAGCTTCTTAATCTATGTTAATACAGTGAAGATTATTATAGAAGCAATAATAATCATAGAGAAATTGATAATGACTAGAAATCAATGTCTGGCTTGTTAATTATAAAGCTTTTACTATAAAAAGAAATCATTTAGCAACTCCAATTAACCAGTTAGGAAGAATTTTTTATTAGAAACTCCATTTAATGGGTCTTGTGGTTTTTAATGTACTGGCTGAATCATTGCTATTTTTACTCTAAATCCCTTCTCTATTTTGATGGTCAGGGTTGCAGAAGCAGGTGAAAATTAAAACATTTATGGTTTTTATCTTAAGAAAATATCTTTGCTTTCATGTGCAGTCCTTCAACATGGGTTACACCCTTTCTGTTGGCAAGGGTAAATCCACAGAGCTCTCACACAACAAGTGAGAGGCAGGGAGGGTCTCACGCCACTGAAGATGAGAGTTGAGGCTGTTCAGCTTGGAGAAGATTTTGGGGAGACCTTTGAGCCCCTTCCAGTGCCCAAAGGATGCTACAAATCAGCTGAAGAAGGGCTTTTTATTAAGGGAGAATTTTCAAAGCTGGAAGAAGGTAGGTTGAGGGTAGATATTAGGAAGGAATTCTTTACTGTACAGGTGGCTGGACACTGGAACAGCTTGTCCAGAGAAGTTGTGGATGCCCCAACCCTGGAAATGTTCAAGGCCAGGTTGGATTTGAGCAACCTGGCCTAGTGGCAGATGTCCTTACCCATGGCAGGGGTGTTTATTATATGTAAATTTTAAAATCTTTAACTTTTCAACCCAAACCATTCAGTGAAAACTCAAAAGAACATGGTCAAGGAGCAGCCTCAAGCCTGCCTAAAAATTATTCAAGCAAAGGAAATGGAGGCTGCTGCAGGACTAGCTCATGTAAAGGTGTTTAAAGAATCTCTGGGATAATTTTTTCCTCCTTTTTTGGTAAAGCAAGAATAGGCTGTTAATGTGTCTCAGTTCCAAATAAGGCTGAGTGCCCAAAAGTTGATCTAGTTTTTCCACCCATGCTCTAATAAAATATATTATCTGTCTTTAAGTTTCTTATTCAGAGTTTTCTTAGGTTTTCTGCATATATTTCTTTTATAAGCACAAAACTCAGATCAGATTTACTTGATTTCTGTAATTACACATATTGCTTTAATTGCATCTAGGTTCCTTTCCCAAACTTCTTTAAGTTTGCTTATGTTTATTTTATCCTGGATATCCTGTGTTTTGACACAGCCTTTACACAAAACTATGATGAAACGCAGAACTTTTGCTTTTGTTTTGGTTCTCCAGGTTTATTAAAATATCCAAGCTAACAAAACTGGACTGGTAGTAAACTTGAGTGTTAAAAATATTTAAATGGGTGGCAAGGAAACTCTCCCACTCTGGCATTTTGTGTCCCTCCTTTTATGGGTTTGACTCCAAATTTGAGGGGTTTGGGGTGATCTGGGGCAGGATTTCAGCCCAAATTTGAGGGTTCTGCAGTGGCTTAGAGGTGATTTAATGCCAAATTTGGGGGTTTGGTGTTACTTGGGGGTGTTTTACCCCAAATTTGGCGGTTTTAGGGAGGTTTGGGGGAGTTTCACCCCAAATTTGTGGGTTCTGGAGTTGTTGGGGGGGGGGGAATTGGCTCAAATTTTGGAGTCCCGAGGGTTTGTGGGGTCCCAAATTTGGGGATTTGAGTTTTTTGGGGATGTTTTACCCCCAAATTAGCAGGTTTTGGGGTGATTTGTGCAACACTGAGCAAAGCCTATTCATAAAAACCCCTGTGTTTTATCTGAAATATCCTGGTGCTTTGTGACTCATTATTTTTTAATTTTATTTTCTGAAACACCTTTAGTGTCAGTTTTATTAATCCAGGGGCTCATGTAAGGTATTGGTGTGAGTGTCAAAACTTAGTTTATTTATGCAAAAATAGTTGAGAGAATGTATGAGACTCCTGCAGAAAATCAAACTGCAATATGTGTGTAGGAGTCTGACTAAGAACACTCATGCTAAAGGGGTTTTTTACTTATCTGCTGGGGCTATGAGAAATGCTTGTGATGAAATAAGAAACTACACAAAACATTTCTAAGTTTTCTTTTTTGTCTGTAACATGGAAATCGCATCAGGTCTGACAAAAGGTTCATGAATCTCTCAAGAAAATCTGATATCCAGTGGTTTGAGATTTTTTTTTTATTACTGGCATTATTTAAGGAAAAAAATTCTGTGAGAAAGACATCTATATAAGTGTAACAAATATTGGTTTGGACTCTTCACCTTTTATTCCTTGTTGTTTAGTTTTTTTAATAAATAAGGATTGTCTATAAAGGTATTTTCCTTGGATTATACACTATAAAATCCACAGCATTATGGATGGTACATATATATTCACCATGCCATTAATACTTATTAGTATTGGTCTATTTCAGTTGTTTTCCTCAAGATACAGAATATTTTTGAGCATAAATATTTTTTCCTACCTGAATGAGATATTTAAAATAAGTAGTTGAATTAAATATAGGTAACATGAACAATCATACATTTGTTCAGGAAAAAGATATTCTACTTTCAGAACATGGGGATCTGATGTACTTCTATTTTCTGAAAAATATTAGAAGGTATTGAGCCAACAGGTTTAGATAGGGTGCTTGTAGAAACCCTAAGATGAATTTTAATTCTTTGTCAGATTTCTGCTTCAGGTGGTTATAATCTGCTGTTCAACCCTTCTCAATTTTATTCAAAATTTTTAAAATTTGAAAGAAGAAACAACACAGAACCAAATCTTGTGATCATGAGTGATGATAATGACAGCATTCCTAACTTTGTCTTTTAAGTAAGTGGGTTAGAAAGAAAAGCTTAAAGTTTGTGTCTTTTTTTCTCAGACACTGCTTCAAAGAAAGCATTCAGAAAGTCTTGTGTTTCTGACTAATTTGGAGCTGGAATTGTTAATATAAACTATATGATGATGTGCTTAATGTGATACTGCTAGCAAAGCATTTTGCAGGATCCTGTCTAGGAAAATGGTAGGAAATTATTAAAATTGTTTCAAATCACACATCTTTAAGAAAACCCAGAAGCTTCTCTGACTTGATCTTAAAATTTTAATAAATAATTTGTAGCAGTTTTCAGGGAGGATGCTTTTACAAATACGGAGTCAAAAGAAAAATCAGTGCAAATCCATTTGGGTTGGAAGGGTATAAGGTAATATCAGGTTAGAGGGACTAAACAATCTCTGTCCCGGAATTGTGCAGGAAATGGTGCATGACCAAGCAGGTCCAGTGGAGAAAAGAGTTTTAATAAACCCTTTGAGGCAGCAGTGGTACCATCTGACTGGAGAACAGCAAATGTAATATTCATACTGGGGAGGATTATGAAGGCTAATGCCAGCACTATTAGCTTTGAAGATTTTCCCAATCTCTGGCCAAACCCTAAATCTGGTTTGGACCAGCACAGGAGAATATCTGCCAGCAAAAAACAGGAGACCCTAAAGGGACCATCCTTTGAAAGAGGAGGAGTTGTCTGAGACCTGGGTCCTCTTTAGGGTGTAGGGATCTGCAGAAGTTAAGGCCATCGGTCATCAAAACAAGAGAAGGCTTTGTAAACAGTTTTGGAAAACTTTTTTTTTTTCCTTGCTGTAAATAATTTTTCCCACTATCTTTTCCTTTTCCTTTTCCTTTTCCTTTTCCTTTTCCTTTTCCTTTTCCTTTTCCTTTTCCTTTTCCTTTTCCTTTTCCTTTTCCTTTTCCTTTTCCTTTTCCTTTTCCTTTTCCTTTTCCTTTTCCTTTTTTCCCTTTCCTTTCCCTTTTCCTTTTCCCTTTCCCTTTTCCTTTTCCTTTTCCTTTTCCTTTTCCTTTTCCTTTTCCTTTTCCTTTTCCTTTTCCTTTTCCTTTTCCTTTCCCTTTCCCTTTCCCTTTCCCTTTCCCTTTCCCTTTCCTTTTCCCTTTTCCCTTTTCCCTTTTCCTGTTCCTTTCCCTTTCCCTTTCCCTTTTTCCCTGGAGAAAAAAAAAAAAATCCACCCTTTACATTTGGGAAGACTACTTCGCTACTGTATACGGCTAGGTGACTACACTTGAGGAATTTCCTAATATCCTTTACACTGATCTAATCCTCTCCAGACTTCACCTGGCATCTTACCTGCCAATAAAACTCCTAGACAAGAACAGAGCCTGTAATGTGCCCCAGTTACCCATCTATGAAATGAAAATTATGGCCCTCCATCCCTCACGGAGGTGCCATTAGGATGAGATGCATTATGGACTGCCAGGCACTCAGGTATTGTAATGTAGTCCTGGAAGTACCATAAGGGACAGGGAAGGGAAAACGTGTGCCTCTGTAAATCACAGCACACCAAACTCCTGGGATGCAACCAGCTGAGCTCACACTGAGCCTTGGTTGTCACTGGCCCAGTTTTCATGGGAATATTTCAGGCTTTGAGTCCTCTCCAGAGTCTGGAGAGTGGGGCAGAAAGAAAGTTGGGATTGGCTTCCATCTGTATCTGATGTTTTGATTTTAATTCTTAAAAATTCTTAAAATTAATTTAATTAATGGGAATTTTTCCAGCTTTGAATCCTTCTCAGAGTTTGTAGAGCAGGGCAGAAAGAAAGTTGGGATTGGATTCCACCTGTATCTGATGCTCTGATTTGAATTCTTAAAGAGGTTGATGGAGAGAGCAGAAGAATTTCTGATTGGCATATGAGCTGGGTGACCTATAAGGAAGTATAAAAGGCTTTAGAGGGATATTCTTTAATAGAGGGATATTCTAAGGACAAATGTAAGTCTTAGTGGCTGAAAGGTTTCCCAGCCCTTTGGATAATGCAGTGGAATGTTTCCCACAGGAGCTCAAATAATTCAAAATGCATAAATTCAGAGGAGATATGGAGAGACCACAGAGATAACAGTGTGTACCCCTGGGGGCCTTGGCTGAGCAAGCCACTAACAAACAGATCCAAAAGATAGGGAATGCCACCCTTCTGACAGTGACAACATTGAAAGGGGGAAAGATTTCCTCTTCTGTTGGTGAGGTGAGGCAGCCACTCAGGATCTCAGGAGGTGAGAGTCCAGACAAAGACAGGAGGGAAGGTTGGAAGGCAGAAGAAATTTGATTTCAGAAGAGACAGAGTGGATTAGATGATTCACCTCTCTGTAGTGTTCACCAAAAGGAAAAGAGTGTTTGTTGCGACACGCAAATCCCCCACTCTGACATCCAACTCATTTGCCCCTAAATTTCTCCCCTTTTATGACCTGACTGATAACTCAGCTAGATGAGGATGCTGGCTGATGGCATTTCTCTTTGGGAAGCTGTTCTACTCTGCCTTGGAACTGCAGAACAAAGCTCCCTGTGTCAGATGCATAACTGGGGTTATCAGAGGCAGATGAGGAAGCAGGAACACATAAACTTTAATGTAGCCTGTTCTTCTCAACTGGTGTCATTCCATGACCCTTCTAGATTTGGGACTTACCCTAATTTTAAGGCTTTCTAGTGGCTAAGGATTTGCTGGTTGAATTTTGTTTGAAATATTTTAACAACTATTACAAAAAGGGAAAATCTGTGAGACACTGATAAAACAGGGGAATATAAGCGAGCTGTCCTTTGCACCTTTTTAGTGGAGCAAAAATACAGAAGATGTAAACTCACATTGCAGAGAAGGCCTAACCCTTTACCATCTTCTCATCTGTCCTTGTTTTCTTCTTATTTTCTTATATTCTTATGCTGCCTATTCATATTTAGATTATTTCATATCTGGACCTGATCTGTGTAAATAAAAATTTCCGTCTCTTGCCTTCTCTTTGCTGTTTGTATCAGAATGGAAATTCTGTTTAAGTACACTGCAATCCTGGCTCCCACCCCCTGCTGGGGCAGCTGAATGCTGGGGCTCAGCTCTCCAGCTCTGAGGATAATCCTTTAAAGTCAGATTTGAAGAGGCAAACTTACTTCTAAAGTAAAGGAGGGAGGGGGAAGGAATTTCAAGTCATGAACAAAGGCACCTGCTTGTTGAGAGCAGCAGAGAGGTTTGGTGTTGCACTCCATCTCCCTGCAGCAGCAGTGGAAAGGCTTGAAATTCATTCTGTTTTATCACAAAATTGTGGGTTTGGGTTGGAAGGGACATTAAAGACCACCTAGTCCCAAACCCCCTGCCATGGGCATCTCTCCCTAGACCAGGTTCCTCAAAAACAGATTTTGGCTGTAAAGTTTTTTGGCCATAAAGTTTTTCCCGGATGGGAAAGTTCAAGCAGAAAGATTCAGTCTGAATAATTGCAGGGGAAAAAAGTTCCCATTTGGGCACTTTGGGAAGACTTTGGGAATGTGCAGTGAGACCCCCCCCAAGACCCTTTGCAGCACAGGTGGCCAGGGTGGTGCCCTCTCTTACTGTTCCTAAGTTTGTGAGGAATTGGGGATTGACACTTTAAGCAGTTTTTTTTCTGCATGTCAAGACTGGCCTAATTTCATTATATTTTAAAAAGATTTTGATAGTTACATCATTGCTCCTGAGTTAAAATCTGTGTATTTTTCTATGCATATAATAAATGTAAGGAGAGCAAATAAGAAAATGTTCAGAAAGAGGTTCAGTCTGTGTGTGTGTGCTTGTTTGGGTGCCTGGACAACACTGAAAACAGAAATATAATAAAACACAAGATGTTTTAGCCTCAGCAGTTTTGGTGCAATAGTGTTAAGCTTCCTTTAGAAGCTCTGTTGACGAGTAAACTGAAAAAGGAATTTTCATCCTGAGAAAACAGGATGCAACTGTAAATTAGAAAGACAGGCAGATTAACAAAGGAGATTTGTGCACTTCCACCCAAAGCATTGCTGATGTTCCTCACCAGCATCACCAAGCACTTCCCCTGGGCAGAGTTTGACACCACTGGGCCCTTCAGCAGTGATTTTTACCACATCTTGTTCTCCTGATGCTCAGGATGGTATTTTGGGGCTGTCCCAGAACACAGCGAGGTGTGAGACACAAATCAGCCCTCTGGACTGGTGAATTGTTTGTTTATGTTCAGAATTCACCACAGTTTGACAATTCCAAATAGTCGTGAGCATTTGCAGGTGTGAGAAGTGTAGGGTAAAATGTCTCGGTGTGTACCAGATATTCTCATTTTATTTATGTCCCAGAGTAACTGAAGATGTCATTGATGTGATCTATGTAATGTGGGCAGCCAGGATATCTAGGGAATAACATCTCGTGTTAAAGATGTGTATTTTTTCAGTTAATCAGCCAGCAGGATGTGGATATACCTCATTTTTATTAGCTCCTCTTCTCTTTAATACTTTTTTCTTCTCTATTACAATACAGGACAGCTTCAATCTACTTATGCCTTATATGCAGGCAAATGTACATACAGCAGAGAGAGCATATAAAAGTGATCCATTTTTAAGTGCTTATGTTTAAGAAGAAGGAAGAATATCCTCATCAGTTTTACCAATGATGTCCCCCCTCTCTTGAGGGGATGAAAATGAAAAATACAGATTAAGAGGCTTTCAAAGTAGTCTGCTGATGTTGCACACACAGGTCCTGGAAGGCAATTCCTCCTGTAAGATCAGAGATCCTTTCAGCTGCTGATTTTGCTTTCACTTTTAAAATTTGTAAACCCAATCACGTGTCTTGCCCAGTACTTTGGTGTGTTCAGAGTGAACCATGCCAAATGTTTGTGTTTTGTTGTTTTCTTTTACTCTATGGTTTGGCCCAAAGTTTCACTGAATTGAGAATGTGTTGTTTCTGAAGGACTTGGTGATCTGTTTTGGGAGTTTAAAAATAAGACTTTGAAAGACACTCTTTTGAATTGAATTGTGTTTTGTTGACTTTCAGTCATAAACTGTGTGTTGTCGTGTCAGTTTTGAAGGATAACCATGCTTTTTCTTCACCATGAGGAAGTGCATATCTTGAAATTATTTTTTAAAGTGCAGTAAATTACTAAAAAGACTGAAAGGTGAAATACTAGAGAGTATAAATATGCAAAAGATATTTACCCAGATATTTGTATTAGTGTTCTAAGAACCTGATCACTCCCATGAACTGCACCAAGAATACAAATTGTGTAACTAGCATATTCCAACCTCCAAATGCCTTTCATGTCAGTATGAGAGATACCATCAGGCACTTTGAAAGCACCAGCCTATTTATAAAGATACCATCAAAAACCTGCCTGATGCTGCTGACTTATGAATCAATTATCTGGACCTGGCCAATGATATATCTGTTCTGAATTTTGGAGCCATATGTTTAGAGCAACACCATACATAGGTAGGCTATTCAGCATCCCAACAGGGTTCTTATCATCGTGTAAAAGCCTGTCAAAAAGAGAGAGAAAAATATCTTTACTGTAGGACCTGTTTCCCAGAAACACTTTGTTAAAAGGGGAAAAAAAAATTGTGGATATCAAGTTATACATAACTAGAGGTAGAAGAAAAAGATTGATCAGCAGGGTGTATGGGGTTGTTACTGACAGCAGACAATAAATTTAATTCATTTGGAAACTATCAAAGATGGTCAGTTGGGTTTGTATTTAAAACCAAGTTTGTCTAAAGTGGTGGAATGACTTAAAAGAGAGGCAAAGTTTTTTAGTGCAGAATTTAAGCTGCTATGGAAAAGTATAAAGAATCCAGCTTGGACACTGAAGTGAATAATTCTGCAGATATTTCTGTGGGCACTGAGGCCCAATGAAGAGTTTCAACAACCATCTCAACTGAAATGTCATGACTCTTTACCTTTCAGGCACCTTCATTTCTTTGGTCCCAAGTCCCTGTCCCTTTCTAGATACATTTGTAAATTGTAAATTTGTAAATTCCGTGCCTTTATATTGCTGTGCTTATGCTCTGTTAGAGTTATGCCTTAGGATTTTAGCTTTTATATTTTTCATATATGTGTAATCCTACATTCTTTAGTGTAGTGTTTTAGTGTACAACTCTAAAACAAAGTGTGAGCTGCTGCTTTCCTATTTGGGTCAGACACAACAATTCCTCTCCAGGCCTGGGAATCAGGGACACCTCACTGCCTCAGGCCCTGAGAGATGGAAACAAAAGTGAGTTGAGAGGAACAAACTTGGGGTAAATGACTTCATTACCTGAAGCTGTAACTGGAAGATTCACCCCCAATATGTAAATAGAGCAAACTTATAAAAGTGTGAAAACCCGTGGTCCATTTTGGGGTGTAGTCCCTGGGAGGAGCTTCGTCTGCCCTAAATGTACCAGAAGGCCCTTCAAAAATAGAACTGCTTTTTATTCCCTTGATTTTGTCTGGGCTCTGTTTTTAGGCAGTCCCATCAAGAAGTTTGTTGCTGCTTTGATAAAGTTGTGCTGAAATTGTAGATGAAGGCTGTTTGTCAAGCCCTTCATGTGCAGGAGCTGACATCACCTGTCACTCCTTGCACTGTCCTTACAGCTGGGGGCTCTGAGTTGGTCCTGCACAGATCTGCCAGAAGAAGAACAGGAAAAGCAGCAGAGATTGAGAGCAGAGAGTGGCACAGGCAGCTGTAGTGACTTACCCAAGGTCACTCACTCTTCTCTCTCTCTCTCTTTCAGTTTAATTTGTTTACTTCTCTGAGGAGATTACAGTGCTGAGCTGTTGCACTGAGTATTGACATTTTCTGGGTTCTCCTGGGCAGCCTGAGTTGTTACACACCAACAAGCAGAAGTGACAAAGCTGGCACACGGTGCCAGCCCACAGGAGCCTGCTCATCTCCCCTCCTGCAAGAGTCGTGTCTGCCCTTTATCAGCCAGGAGAACACCCTGCCGTGGTACCCAACACCACTGGTGGTGTTTGCTGGCAAAAAAACTTGGATTTTTCCTTATTTCAGAAGGAAATGCAGGATTGTGGGTAGCTGGCAAATGAATGTACGAAACCCTGACAGGTTTTATACTGGACTTACATGTCTGGCACCCAGCTGTATTTTTCTCAAGTTACTGGAGATAATGATTGTGCAGTTTGAGACAGATTTTTTTAAAGCACAGGTGTTTTGTACTTTGGCAAATCAAGCCTCTTGAAAAGTGTAGAAATTTATATATCAGCTTACTTCCCCCATAAAAAAAAAAAAAGTAGATACATAGAAGTTGTACCACCAGCATTTTCAAGATCTGAGTTACTAATAGGCATAACTGGTGATTTTTTTTTTTTTTTTTTTGTATTTTTATTATTGATAACTGTATTTGGGATGAGAGAAGAAAACTACCTGAAAAAACCCATGTAAATCTGAATTTCTTTTGCTACTATAACAGCTAATATTAGAAAAGGGACATGGGCTCATGCTTGTAGATATGAATGTACTGCTAATTTGAGGCAATTGATATTGGGATATGAACTGGAAAATGTGGCTTGAGAAAAATTTGATCTTTTTTATCAAACTAAGTGATCTTAGGTTCCTGGAAGTTTTATTAATTCAATACTGGAGATTTTACTCTCCCTACCCCCACAAAACATCCTAAAAGGAAAGATATCTCATAATCCTATCCAGAGAGTACAGTCACAGTTTCTGTTTCAATTGCATAAAACTTTTTGCAGGTGGGAATTTTAAAGATAACCTCTTGCTAAAAAACAAAACCAAAACAAAAGCAAAAAAACCCCAAGTATAAATGTCCTCATCTAGTGACATTATTACATATATGCAATTAATCATTTATTCTGAAGTAAGATTCTTCCTAATGAATGGAGATTGTCCACCACAAAAATCTATTTTGACTATAAATAAATCCTCAAAAGAGATCAGAAATGGTCCCCAGGTCATGCCTTCAGCCCTCCTACACAAATATTATTTATTGCAATAATAATTATAAAATATTGTAATACATATTATAACAATATTTTATTGTAATTCATAGTATAATCCTATTTATTATGGATTATAAATCACTTTGGGTTGATAAAGTTATGCTGTAGTATAGACAACAATGAATGCTTTTGCTGGGTGCTCTGCACCTGAGCTCTACCCAAAGCCAGCAGGAAGCTGCAAGGGCTTTAGAGCACCTCTGCAGTCTGGCCTCTTAAGCACTTATGGATTTGAGGAATTAAACAGCATCAGGCATAGCAAATATTGACCTCTCCTCAGAAAATATTTACCATCTCATTTATTGTTGTATGCCCCCTGCACGAGGATGATATGTTAACATTAGCAGCTATGATTTGCTAGCTGGACTAATGTTCCAAATTGACAAACTCAGCTATTTGTTCAAAGGCCCCTCAGATTGATTTCTGGATGCTTTGCTCATCGTCAAGGCATCTGTTCCACGTTAAAATGTCGCCGTGGTTTTGGGCACTTCTGCCTTTATAGAATAATTCTGAGCCTCATTTGTTTTATATCAACAACTTGCCAATTTTGTGAGTAATAATATGGCAAGTGTTTGTATATACGAGGTATGTTGTGGGCTGAACATTTCCAAGCCTTGTTTAAAGAAACATTTTAATTAGCACACGAATTTTGCAAGCTGGGAAACCGAGGCATAAAATTGTGAGGGATTCATTGTAACAGGTTTTCACAGCAGCTAAAATCCCCCTTTTTATATAGGATTTAGTCAATTTCAAAGTAGGTGTAGGGCTTCCATGTAGTCAGGATTTCTGACACACTTCTTTTCTGTATGGAATATGTGTTCCCTGATTTCCAGAACCTGGATCTGCAATCTAAACAATATATATTCCCCTCATCTCTTTCTCTGCACCTTGCTAGAGCTCCTACATAATTCTTCTGTAAGTAGTCAGAAAGCAGAAGAAAAATCTTCCTGTTGTAACGTTTTGTTCTGCAAGAGGTGTTCTGAGTTTGAAATTGGAATAAGCACCGAGTCCATAATTTAATATTCTTGTGTTGTATTTTGGCTCACCTTTACCTACCCATCAGTGGGACTGGAAGCTGGAAGAAAGACTTAGGAAGAAGAGAAAGGGTGATGGAAACTGATCAGGCCAATTCCTTTGCTGTGATTTGAAGTGAAATGTAGCCCAAATGTCAAAATAATCTTGCATTCTCAGGCTGTCAAGCTTTGAAAGCCTGACATAGGAACTGGTCAAGATATCTCTCATAAAATGATTTATGCTTTGCTTCATAAAGCTTGTCTGATAAAGAAAAAGAACCTATTAAGGCTCAACACAAATATTTACAAGGAGGAAACTATTTAGACTTCTGTTTCTGTCCCAAAGTCTTGAAAATAAAAAGTTCCTCCCTTCAACTTCTCCTCAGGTGCATGGAAAACATGTTTTCCTCTCTAAGGAAGAGCTTTGAAAAGAGTGTTGAAATGATTCAGAGAGACAGAATCAAGAACAAGTTGGTACACAGTGCAATTAGGGAGAGCACATGCTTAATGGTGATAAGCTATTAAGTTTTATAATCTGAAATCAGTGACATTTGCAATAATTGTTATTAATAGCCCAGTTTCTTACTCATCATATTTAAATGGAGTTTTATGGCTCAACTATCTAAAGCAATCAACTTCCAGTTGTGCCTAAATCAGAACGGTTGGGTGATAAGATGTGCATTCTCTTACTGCATATTAGAAAATAAGAAAAAAATAAGTCTGAACATGATTTACCCAAAATTACTCGGTGATCACTAATGGAAAGCCCCACTGAAACCCAGATAAAATTTTCTCTAATGTTGAAGGAAGGGCTGTGGCTGTTTGTGAACCTTCATTGGGTCTGAGCTGTGTAAGCCAAAGCACAGCACCTTTATGCCAGTTAATAGATTTTCAGTCATCCCAGCACCTTGGGATTGAGTGTCTCACCACCCAAACCTCACACAACGCCTTCTCCAGGTGTTGTGCCACCAATAGTCTCTTTAGTGCTGACACTTTGCTGGAATCCTGCTTTCAGTCATCTGAGAGGGGGAAAAAAATAAGATTCAAAGCACCAAGAACAATGCAGGTGAGAAGAGGCTGTTAGACTTGTTATCTTTCATATAGAATTTTCAGGTGCAAGGCAATGATGCGGTACTAGAGTGTCAGGTGAAAAAGCATAGAAGCTGGCACTTGGCTACACCCTTTGTCTCTGGAAGTTTCCCCCGAGGGGTGGGGGGGGGGGGGGAGAGAAAGACGGGGCTGGGGGGGCAGCTTCACTTAGTGGTGTTGTCTGCGTCGGGGGCGGACGGGGGCTGCCCTTGCTGCGTGAGTTTCTCACGGCACCACCGGGATCTGATCCTGGAGAGAGAGAGCTACCATCATCTACTCGTGTGCCCGGATCCGGATTCCTCTTTTTGCTGCCCTGCTGGAGCTGCCTCGGCTGGGCATCCTGTCCCACTGCCTCGGCGCTGTTTTGGAGCTGCTGCACCGCGGGCCCGCGCTGGCCTCCCGGCCAGACCCCTTTGCCTTCTAGTGACTACTGACAGAGCTCTGAACTTCATCTGATCCACCAGCCCGGGATTCCCCACTGTTCCAGCTTGGTACTTTTCTTTGGAGTCCCCAGAGACCAGACTGCCCCGGGTTTTGTGGGACCAAGCTCCATCAAGGTCCCTGGTTCTGTTTTTCGCTATTAATTGCTGTAGTTTGTTGTTTTTGTTTATATTAGTAAGAATGTTATTCATATTCTGCTGAGAGCGTTTTAATTAAATAATAAAAGAATTATCCAAGAGAGGTGCTCTTTAGCAGATACTGTCTTCTTCAAAAAAAGAGGTTATGAAAATGAGTAAAGAAAGGACAGAAAAGAGTGGTGCCTGTGTGTCCTTGTCACATCTGCTGGGGACTTGGGAACTTTGTGTCATTTAAATTGTCTGAGGATCTACAAAAGCTCTTTTGATGCAGCAAAGGCTGATATGCTTTAAGAAGTCACTGGGAATGCTTTTTCTGAATAGAAATGTGACATTTTAAGAGCCCTTTTCTTCTTTTTAAACTGCAATCACACTTTTATCAAAGGTTTTCCTTAGAAACTGTTTTATTTCTTAATGTTCACACAGACAGCATTAACTGGTTCTTTTAAATAGTTTAAAGTTAATTTCAAAGTAAAAAGTGTTCTGTTCTCTGGGAATTTCTTTGTTGTTGGTATTTGGGGTTTTTTAAGGACAGAAAACATCCAGAACAATTTACAGAAGACATATCTGGATTTGATGTAAGCAGAGAATATCATTGGAAGAGACAGATAAGTTCCTTTTGTAACAATAAGTGAAATAATTCTTAAGAGGTAAGGCACTAATTGACTCTTCAAAGCCATTTTTCTCAGAGGAGTTAACATCCACAAGATGCATGAAAAGAGCTTTATTTTTTCCTTCACCTTTAGTAACCTGGCATCTTTTTCACTGTAACTTGCCTGTGTGTTTTACCCCTATTTTAAGTGAATTAAAGATGAGCAATTCACACAAGTAATGCATTTTCTGTCAGGCCATTACCACTTGATTTCTCAGTGTGTTCTGCAGATCCATCTAAAGATGTCATTACAGGAATCAATTGGTGTGGAGGGTGGTCAGCATTTACTGACAACAGATAGTTAGAACTACAGTAAATACGGGGTTTAAAGGAGGCACTGGAGGTGTGTCTTTGCACTATATCTGGGTCTGCTAGGCAGTGCTTTGTGTTACAGGTAGGTGGTGAATGTCAAGATTTGCTTTCATTCTAGATATTTCATGCTGCAGTGCCTGTTAATAGCTGTGTGCTTGGCACTCCTGTCAATTTTGTGTCTTGACCTCTGGGTCTGCTACAAAAAAAAAAAAATATGCTGTATGCCAGATTAAGTGGGGTGGGACAAATGTCAGAGCTGAAGTAAAAGCAGAGTTATCCTACCACAACGGATTTTGAATATCATGCAAGAACAGATTCCTATTTTTGTACTGCTTAAGAAATACTCATCTAGATAATTCTCATCTGGCCACCTTAGCTCCCATTACGAGCACACTTGAAAATCTTTGTAAATATCCTTGCAACATGAAATTACAAGGAAGAGAAAGACATTTGTAGCCGCCATGTGGCCAGACACATCTCCATGACTATTCCTAAGGACTTGGCAGTTTTTATTGACATTGTCCAAGCAGGGGGTGCACAGAAAGTCTCCTTCTGTCACTGGCTTTCTTTTAGACAGGCAGAAACCTCCCAGCAGCTTGGGGCTTGGAAGCTGTGCTATCCCCATGGCAGCTCTGGGAGGTAAGTAAAGAAAGAGGGTGTATGGAACAGAATCACACAGGACAGGAGAGGACAGGTTGGACATTTGTGAAGGTTCTGGCTTCTTTTTCTTGCCAAGGTTGGGATTAAGACACGGGAAATGTGGGTTTCATGTTTGGACTTGGATGTTTATTATTTCTTATCTATTCAGAGACTTACAAGCTGTGAGGACTAACTAGCGAGTTAGAGAAATGAGGTAAAATGGAGAGACATTTTTGGTATTGGCCGATCGTCTACCAGTAAACCAACCAAGCAGGTTGAGAAAGGCTTCACTGGACTTGAATAGGTCAAACAATTCATCAACCCAAGCCTGATGCACTGGCCAAGGTCACCCAAACATTGGTTTTTGGTCGAGTCACGGGCAGGATTGCACTACTTAAGGCAAAAAAAGGAAGCAATAAGGCACAAGTATAATATCTAATCTGATTTCATGTTTCTCTTTGTTTTTGATTTTGTGTGGTCCGATTCAATTAAAATTTCAACGGCCTTATACTTCATAGGGAATTTTGAATCGTAACACGATCCACACCAAGCTCTTGCCAACAAGACTCTAAGATATCAACAATTCCCACATCCAAAGTTCACAGTTTCTGCTCGTGGTACAAGAGATTTTTTTGAGACTGTAGTTCACATCTGTGTGTTGCTTCTCTGCTGTTAGAGTCTCTGTTGTGTCTGTGGTCATAGGGCTTCACGTTCCGAAGGCACCACTTCAGACCAGGAGAGGGCAGGTTGGAGAGGAGAGGTGGAAGTCATCTATTCCAATCCCTGCTCCAACTGAGGTTAATTTAGAATCATAAAATGGCTAAGTTAGAGATCGTGTAGTTCCAAACCCCCCTGCCATGGCAGGGAACCTTCCACTAGACCAGGTTAGATCAAGTTGCTTAGAGCCTTTCACAGTCAAGTTTTGGACACTTCTAAGGACAGAAGTTCCAGCCTTTCTGGAAAACTTGTTTCAATGCTTTAACCACTCTCAACTTATTTCCATACCTCCAGTTGGAATTTTCCTTACCTTCACTTTTATTTCTTGGCCTGTATCCTTCCACTGGGCATCTCAGAGTGTGCTGAATATTCTCTGCAGTCCCCCAGCTGGTGGCTGAAATGGTCAATTGAATCCCTTATCCTTCTCTTACCTTTCTCTTCTTCAGGCTAAATATTTCCATCAGCCTCTACTCACACGTCCTGTGCCTTTATTAATCATCTCCACTGCCCTGTGTTGAGCTAACTCCAGCCTGTTTCTCTGGAGGGACACAAAGTTGGCTGCCCAGTTGGATAAGCTGGACTCAAGTGTGCAGTGCCATCATCCTTGAAGGAAATAGTCAAGGTGCACACTAGATATGAAATTTAGATTGTCATTTAAAATTCAAAAAGAAATATCTCCAGGTTTACAGCCTGTCCAATTTCTTTGTTCACCTCTTCTCAAGGGGCTGGGGGGGAAATGAGAAATCTTGGGCATCAAGAATTGCATGTTCCATTCCTAACTTGGCTCTCTCTGCTCACAGAAATATCTTTATAAAATGAAGATCCTTCAGTGACAGTGAAATGAGGACAAGTTGAAAATTTTAATATTGAATAGTTAGAAAAATTGCCACCAACAACTGGTTATTTCAATAGAACATTTTTTTGCATTATTAAAAGTATTATTGATTTCTGTTAGGTTTTTTCCCTGCCTTTGGAAAGTACAAAGTCCTTAAATAATTTGAGTTTTCGCTTATTTCCTCAGAATTGCGGCATATGACTGATAACTGCCTTTAGAACTTCTAATAGCTAAATTACAATTATTATGCAAAGGCCTACAATAGACAGTTATATGGATTGTTAAATGACTTTGCCTTTTTTGCAAACCATAATCATTTTCCTTTATTAGCTGAAGGATTTCATAATTTAAGGGAGATGAGAACCTATAAGTCACACTTTCAAATAAGGAACATGGATATTGCAAACATTAAATTCTCCCATAAAAATGTTAAGGCATCATTAAACTAGGATCAGATTAATACAATTCAGTCAACTCTAGATAGATATCTCCTGTAATAGGCTGAAACAATACCTAGTGATATAGGACGTACAAGATTTTACTACAATCAATTTATAAACCTATAAAACATACAGGTATCACTCAAAGCCACCATTAATTTTGCAAGCCCTGCATTAAATCAAGTGAATTTGGTAAAGGAAAAATATTCCCCACCCTTACTGTAACTCCCTTTCTATTGTTAGCTGCTATCACAGCATCTTTCTTCTGCCGTAAGTCAGATGAGAGATGCCTTCTGGTAGAGGTTGACCTGAGAATCTGTGCTTGATTTATCCATCTGTTTAAGTGTCTGAAGGATTTTTAAATGAATTTTCAGGGCGTGATTTAATTCTCACTTGTAGCACTGTAAACCTGGAGTCGTTCCGTGTTTGTTCCAGAATAACAGCAAGCAGGATTTGACCCCGGGTTTAATCAAATTAAAAACAAAGGCTTGCATCTCTTCTAATCAGCTGGGCAAAGGGAGGGAGTGAGCTGGGAGAAAAATGTTTGGACTAAAGGTTCTGTGCGTGCTCCTTCCAAAGGTGCAAGGTAGCTCTGTGGGTCTGGAGAAATGGCAATTTCAGAAAAGCAGGGCAGAGCCAAAGAGGCAGAACTGGAAATGCAGAAGTTCCAAAGCATGGTCTGTCTATCTCTGCAAGCCTCACAAGCCTGATATGCACAAATATAAAAAAATTATATATGAAGTGTTGTATATAATGCCCTAGTCGAACCCCTCTATGGGTATATCTGCATTGGAATATTTTAGCACTGATTTCCAAAAACACAACAGATTTTTTATTGCATGTGCATACGGGAAGAGAAGAGAGAAGGAAATGTTTCTCCCCTGCCACCCCACTGCCCCAGACAGGTGTCAGTGCATTATGTCAAACAGGGATCAGGATATACTCATAAACTCTACTGTATCTGTTTTATGTGTTAATAGTCAGAGTCTGCTACTAAATTCTTTCCAATAAGACCCAGGGGTTGAAGCAGAACTGGGAGAAACACCAGAAAGAGGAAAGAGTGGTTGCCAGCTGAGCAGAGCTGGTGTGACTCCTAGGAGATTTACAGCAGAATAAAGAGAAAATCTCTTTGGAGGAACTGTTTAAAAGGTGATGTGGAAAAAAAAAAAAAAAAAAAAAGAGTTTAAGTCATTCTGTGAAGGCAGGCTGGACCATTCAGGACAGACCAACTTGCACATTCTGGCCTTCTTTTTAACACAGGCCTGACTGCACGCACCCTCTGTGCTTAGGAAGAGAAAAAGCTCCATGAACAATAGTATAGGTTTGTAAATCTGTATTAATGATCCAAAATGTACGCAAACAGAAGGAGGTGTCAAATACAGTAAAAGATGAGTATAGATTGGGTTCTTTGTAAAGCCTCCCCATTTGCATTTAAGATATGTGATTTAGTTCAGTATTTGCAGTATTCCCTAAGGTCTGCACAGGACAGATCCCAGACTGCCTCAGTCATTTAGTGAATCATCTAATGCAATTGAATTCTGAGTGACAGCCAAAATTATATGTAGTTAGTAAAAAATGTTGTTGTATTTAATCATATAATTGTGCATCCATTTAGATCAGCCCAGCAATCACAAGAACCCTTATCCACAAGTACCTTTACCTATGTGACTCGTGGTTAATAAGTAGGAAAGCTCACTCAGAAGGCATTCTCAGGCAGAGAATTTGAAGATAAGGCCTAGCTGTATGCCAGCAAGAGACATTACTAAAAATCCATTGTTGTAGATGAGGATTGGTTTTAAATTAGGGTTTTTTTAATATGCAGCCACCTCATTGCAAAGTAAAAGATGCTACACAGGTGAGATCTCATGTGAAGGAAACTATGAAGCAATTTCTGTTATAGTTTACCAATTAAAATATGTAGGGGTGGAAAAAAGCGGAAAATAACATTTGAGCCTAGAACCCAGTAAATTTTCTGAACTGCCCTGTCAGCACATTCTCCTCTAACAGCTTCTGAACCCGTGAGTGAAATTTGAAAGAGGAAGTAAAGTTTCAAAGTGCATTTTCTTTAAGATTATTGTAAAAAAAGTCTCAGAATATAAGACAAAACCCTGTATGGGATTTTTAGTAAGGCAATCAGCAGCATGCACCTGCTGGGCCTCTCATTCTGATGTTGGGTGCTGTAGTGCTGTAACACTGGGGATGTGTTCAGATGTGGCCTCACCTCAGTGGCCTAAAGGAAACAACTCACTGAGCAACTTTATTGTGTAGTTAAACTTCCTGTTTAATGAAATAATGTGAATTAGAGCCATTTGGTGCCAAATCCCCAAATCTCTGCTAAGAGAAGGACGTGCAGCAGCAAAGGAAGGCATAAGTGGTGCAGGGATTTTGTGCTGTCTGTTTGCAAGTAATGAGCTTGGTTCCTTCCATATGGCTGGTAATTGCTATCAGAATAAGTCACAAAGTGAGCTAATGGCTTTGCTCACACACCAATTGTGGAAACATATTTTCCAAGTCAGAAAACAACCGATTAGTTGAATCATGAGCTGGAAGTCGGGAGACCTGATTCAACTTTCTGCTCCACCTTAGGTTTTTTGGAGATACCATAGCCAAGCATTTAAAATATGCAGACTGCAGTGAAGCATCAAGGTCTGCTAGTTAGTTTTTAATGAGCTAGCTTGGAAGCAGACTGTGGCAGGACTCAGTTAACTTATCCTCAGCTTCATTTCCAGTTCATCCATTAATTTAACTTGTGACAGTTGGATTTCAGGGTGTTTTGTGAAGTTCAGCAGGGATCAAATAAAATCCAGCACTCTGATCAATCATATGAAATAAATTTAGCATTAAATGACCCAGTGGTCATCTCACGTTAGATGTTAATTGTCTAACCATAGGGACTCAATTGACTTTGTAAAGTAGGACAGATGGGCTCTGTAGTGCTGAGGATGAAGGACAAAATAACCAGCAAAGACCCTCAAGAGGCCGTGTTTGGAACATGATTCATCTCACCTAACTTTAGAGATCCCCAGCCCTCATTACCTTTAGAGTTGGTGGAGACTTTAATGTCTTTTGGAGAGTGGCTCATCTACATGATTTGAGGCATCACCTTGATGAAGTAAATTGTTTGGTAGAAAGGCATATGGACGAGGGGGGAATCTGAAGCAGATCTCTGTACTGGGCTGGGCAATCCCAACCTTGGGGTATTTTCAGGAAGCACCTTGCTCATTTAAAGGTTGATGCAGTGTATCTGTACTACAGCTTGCAGGTAAGAGAAGAAAGTCCAGCTTTGCTCCCTGCCATGTCTCTCTGTCATGCTCTGGGGATGGTGCCTGAAGTTTTAGCTTTCATATTTTCAGGTTCTGTGCTGCCCAGGGGTGCAGTCTGAGCTCACAGTCAGTGTCACTCAGCTCTCTGCACACAGCAGGGACACAAAACAAATCCTTGTCCTGCTGCACACCAAGGACAACTTTCAGGCCCAAAAGCACAAACAAGGGTGGCTGGAGGGAGGAATAAGAAGGATGGGACCTCACAGCCTGGAGATGGAATTGGATAATTAAAACCCCAATATGCAAATAGACCAAAACTTATAAAAATGTAAGACCTTGTGACTGGTTGTCCATTTTGTGACCATTTTTGGTCCACCCTGGGTGTATCCCTGGTCAGGCCCTGTCCTGCCCAAGGTGTACCCTAAAGGCCTTTCAATAAATCTCTACTTTGTTCTCCAGCTCTGTCCAGTCTCTGTTCCAGCTCAGCCTTCCCAAGGCGTCAGGGATAACACCTTCAGGAAGCTGTAGAAAGACAAGGTGGAAGTCAAACCAGTGCTCAGACCAACAATCATGTCTGGAAACAGGATAGAAGCTTTGAATATGCCACTGGATATCTTTCTTGAGGATATTAATATGCATGGAGGGTATGTTAACAGGAAACCTTTCAGAGCCTTGGATGAGAGCTGAACTTTATTTCAGTGGAACAGCTGAGCTCAGGAGTGTCCGTGGTGAAAAAACCCTACCAAAAGCTGCAGTTTTATTAATAAGGATCCTCATAAATGAAGCCCGTGAGATTTCACGTTGTTAAACACAGAAAAATCGATGGCAAAAATTTACAGCATTGGAAGGCAGGAGGGGTTTCACCTGTACTTTGTGATCAGCGTTCTTGGATTTATTAACAGGGAGGTTTCAGCCGAGGAGGGATGAAGTGTGAGGAAAACGCCACGAGAGGGAGATGTTGGAAGCAGGAAAGCTGTCGGGTTTCTCAGCCGTACACAGCGGGTTATTTTTAAAAGTTTGTTGAACTCTCAGGGAGCTCGACAAACAAACAAACAAAAAAAGTTTATTCTGGGAGAGAATTCGTCTAGAAAGTTAGAAATTGTTTTGGGAAAAACAAACAAATAAGCAAAACATACAGCAACCAGAAAAACTTTTGTGTAACCACTATTTAAAAAGTTGTGTTTATTAAAAACGAAATCTTCACCAGACACCACAATGCCTGCTGTTTTGAGGTCAGATGCTTTAATTTCGCTTCTTTTATATTTATTTCAAGTGGCAGAATGCATTATATAGTATAGATATGATGACAATTTACTGCTCAATATGAGCAGAGGAGTGTACAAGGAGAAAGACTTGCTCAGAGAGATCACTCTCCTCCAATCTTATTTGTGGTGTGTGTTTCTCACTACTGTTAAAACACCTCCCTGAAAAAACTTTGGGTATTTCCCAGAGTTCAGCAGTAATTAAATGCATCTCTGAACTCCTAGCCAGCCTTGAGAAATGAATGTAGCAGTAAATGGCTCAAGTCATGTCAAATATATAGGGCTAAATGTGGATATTAATTATATAACCAGAGGGACTCAATTTACTTTGTAAAGCAATTAAAAGAAGACAGAAATTTACAGTCTGTTTCTGGAGAAGAGTAATGCTTGTTTAAAAATAACTTTCTACCCAGAATAGTCTGCCTGTCTCACATAATATCAATTATGGAGGGGGAAGAGTCCAAACCAACACAACAGAAGACTTTGGCATTTACAACGCTGCTTCTTTATGGAAATATCAAACCCAAGTTTTAAAACAATAGAAGTTGACAGTTAGTGAGGTGCACTTTTAGGCATGTAAACAAAGGCTTTGCTGTTTAATCTGGCTGAAGAGCACATCAGAACTTATCTTCCCCATGTTTTCATTCCCCATGGGCACGTTAGGGATATCAAGAGTTCCTATGGACAGGAGGTAAAGGTTTCATGATTTTTAATGTACAGTTTTATATTGCTCTAGATTATTCTAGTAGTTCTAGTCTTTCTGTCTATCTATCACACTTTTTTCTTCTTTTTTTTTTTAATGTATTTCTTGCTTCAGAGTGGATAGGCAAGGATTGCCTCCCAGCCCAATCAGAATTGGAGTTTGCTCCCCTATCCAATGTATGAAACCTCATTAACCTAAAGCACCTGTTCCAACAGGCATCCTGATGGAAAATTAACAGGTTCTTGGATACTAACTACACTTCAGTTCTGCTTTGGGTGGTTTTCATTTTCCTCTTCTTTTTAGTGTGTGCTCTGAAAATACCATAGAGTGATTTGGGTCTGACTGCTGGTGAAAGGATCACAACTATTCATGACAGTGGCCACAGCATCTTTCCCTCTCTCTGCCTCACAGATGGAGAGAGTGCCAGGATCAGGCATCTTCAAATGTCATCTTCAAAGCAGTGTGGTCAGAGAGAAAGAAAAGCATCAACACTCCCCACATGACCCAATGTTCTCCTGTCCATCACTTCAGAAACCAAATTCTAGCAATGGGCTAAAAACCCTATGGTAATTACTTTTATCTTCAGAGTTCAGCATGTTTGGTTTGTCTACTCAATACTGCACTTAGTTTTTCCTTTTTTCCAGGAGTGTCATGTTCTAAGTTTTCCTGTGACTTTTTCCCCTCTTCCCTGTTGCGAACATGACTACAGTGGGGTTTTCTAAAAGAGTTCAATGCATACAGACAAGACAGTGGGAAAAGGAGCTGAGGAGGTGTTAGTCTAAATTGTTTATTCCAAAACTAGAGTGAGAAAGAGCTTCAAAAAGCCCTGGAAGTGCTCTGAGAGACAGCATTTGGGAGCCGTGGGCTATTACCTTTATATTTCAGTGGAATCTCTTTGCTTCCATGTCACTGTTTCCAAAGTAAAAACAAGTTGACGATGGGTAGAAAGAACATCAATTCTGAGTGCCTTTCTCAGGCAAAATTCTACTGACACTAGAAAGTTCACATAAGCAAGGACTTCCAGGTGTGGCAGCAAGAAACTTTTAATTCTTGTTCAGCAATTTCAAAATCTTTTGGTGAGAAAGGATGGTGTTGTATGCTGAAACAATATGGGACAACATAAATAGCTCTATTTCCACACTCTTCAATGGGTCTGATATGCTCTAGGTCATGTCCTAGCTGATGTCACTGTCAAGGCTGAGCATCAGACATCATTTACCTCATTTACTGTAATAATTTACAGTTTTTATCATTTACTGTGTTATATAAGCAGGGTTCTTGCTAATTTCTTGTTTGCAGTGTGGCTGTGACAGTTCGTATATTTCCTTCTCTGTTAGAACTCCAAGAACACTAAGCAAAACATATACATCTATATCTATCTATATCTAAATATCGGTCTTTTAATTATTTTTAAAGGCCTTAATTTTCAAAAGTTATTTAAAAAATACATTCAGAATGGGAGAATGTGCATCTGCTTTAAAATTCTGCATTCCTGTACCTCTGCACTTATCAGCAATAAAAGACAAGTGAAACCCTGATGCTGAGAACACCAAATTATGTCCGTGCTGGGTGCTTTAGTATGCTTAAGTCTTACCCATCCTGTTTCTAAATCATCCAGCTGTTTCAGGTGGTTTTCAGGTGAGCACACTGCCCAAATGCCAGCTGCCCTCTGTTCAACACTTAACTCCACACAGAAAAAAAGACTATGGGCTGTACTACAGCTTCCATCTATCTGAAAGCCCACATTCCCAGGAATATGAACAAAACTAATTGGCCTCTCTGTAGCTGTTTTGTAGTAATTCTTGAAGGATGAAGCATTTTTTTAAAAGGCTCTCTCCACTGCTTAAAGGCACGTGAGGGTTTCTTCATTGTGCTCAGCAAACACAGGCAGAGGTTCTCCTTAGTGCAAGTGGCTGATTCCCAGATTTACCTTCTCCTGTTTGAATTTCAGTCCTGCACGGTGCTCCCCTTTTTACAGCAGTCGAAAACAAAAGTCTGTAGCTTTATACCAGAGTAAAGGGAAAACAAACAAAAAACCAAACCCATCTACATTAATACATCCATTTTATATCCAGTTTATTTAACACCAGAGCAGTAAATACAAAAAAGTGTTCTGGAATCTGGCAATGCTAGAGCAAAATAAAGCCACAAATTACTTTTAGTGGTTCTTGACCATAAAATACAATGCTTCTGATGTGGCAGAGAAGCATCTGCAGAAAAACAAAGCAACCCCATGTCTGTCAGCTGAGAACTGTGTTCCAATAGTTGTAGTCTTATAACAAGTGAAATAAAACACTATCTTTTGCTTAAAAAAAAAAAAAAAGAATATGATCTTTGGTCAACACAATAAAATGTGCTTTAGTACTACTTTACAAGCTTACTGCTAAGATTATACATAAACTTTTTTATGTTGTCTTATGGATGAACACTCAGAAACTGAAAATAACCTGTCTAGTTCCGATGCAGGTAAAATTTCAGAGCAGAGGTAGGCTTCAGCTCAGCATCCTACAAAGACTGGATCCCAGCTGTCCCCTGGAGTCGGTAGGAGGCAGCAATTCATCTCCAGACCACTTCTCTTTCATAATTTCTGTATGAGCACAGCCCTTGCAAACACCCTGGGCCAAGCCCTTATTTAGATGTCTAGAGGAAGAGCTCTGAATGTCAGCTGACAACATTTTTACACCCACCTGATGTTGAACATCCACATCTGAAAAGTGTAGCTAACAGTACCCAGTGCTCTCTCCTGTGGCATTTCAATACCACAGCGATGAGTGGTTGTAAGGACATTGGTTATTAGGAAAAAACACTCTCTGTGAGCAGAGAGCAGCCTGACCTTTAAATCCAGGCAGACATCTTAAAGGACTTGTGCTCTTTGCCAGCCCCATGTGCTTTCCAAGCTTCTGCTGCCATCTGAGATTGAGCAGCCACATCCACCTTACAGCCACTGGAACTTTTGTTAAAGCTCACAAAAACTGTTCTGTCAAAGGGATCAACCCAGGCCTTATGCTGGCCCTTGCTGTAAAATTATTTCACTCAACAACCACCTTGCCAAAACAGCCCAGTGCTCACTGACTAACATTTCACCAACATTTCAGTTCCCACACTCCTCAACCCTCTCTACTTTCTTTCATCACTCATGGAATAATAAAAAAGATACTGGAACAGGAGACAAATACTGCTTTATGTATCTGCTTCCCTACTTCTGGTGCCTCTGCAAGGCAGCTTTGCAGGTAAATACCTTTGGTAGATTTGGTGTCCAAGCATTTAATTCATATGAATTTGTAAGGCACGTAAGGACCTGAGTTAAATGCAAATACATTATGGTATGAAGCCGCAGTATTTGGCTTTTCTTTTGTGCAAATGTTCTTGCACACACACAAAAAAACCTATTCATAATTCTGAAGTGAGATTTTGATCAGCAAGGCTGAGTTCACTGGATATCATGTGGCCCTTAGGGACATGGTTTAGATTTGGCAGTGTTTGGTTAATGGCTGGATTTGATGATCTGAAGGGTCTCCTCCAATATAAGTGAATCTGTGAAATAACTGTTTATACTTCAGTTGCACCCAGAAGCTCTATCCAAGACCATGTTGGTGTTGAATAAATACAGACTACACCTCTCCTCTGGAGCAGCTTACAGTTTAAGTGGCACAGCCCTAAACAGTAAATCTGTAGCAGAGCTTGAAATACAAGGTCAGATCTTCTAGGTCTAGACCATTCTATCCCTCACCTTTGGTTTCTACTGTCTTACTCCTCCAGATATTGACCTCTGGAGGAAATTCAGTGAAGCCCAAGAGCTGCCTCTGCTCCATTATTTCAGCTTGTTCCAACTTCAAGGCTAACCATCTCCTACACAGATTTCCTTCTCTTTCCAAAGACATTGTTGATTAACTTGGCCATTGACTTGGAACCACTGGGCCGCCTCTTTTCCTTCACTTTGAAATTGGAAGTGATATTCCTCAGGACTTTGGTGAACATGGCCACAACTTCCTGATAGTGCTCTGCTGCAGACAGTTCACAGAATTGGCACTTGTTATCTATGGCCAGCTTCTGTCCTTCATCCCAGCCAACTTCCCTCATGTGGCATAAATCCTGTTTATTGCCAACCAAAAATATCGATGACTCGACCATTCTGAAATGAAAAAGGTTCCAGTTAGAGAAAAGATATGTACAACACTGTGTCACATGCTGTGCTATATTCAGTGTGTATGAAAAGTACGTAGGTTCAGGATAAAAGACATTGCAAAAAAACCCCAAAATGAACTAACCAGCCCCCTCACCTTGCCAGGGAGAATTCTTGTTTTCCATTTGGCAAAAGATTTTCCAGACAAGCTATTCTCTACCAGTAGATTTTAATTTTGTTTTCTCTATTCAAAGAATTACTGGATTTTTTTATTCCACTGCTTTTTTCATACTCTATGCTGCTGAGTGTATTGTCAGCACCTGGGCTTCATGAAGAAGCAACCTGATCATTATCTCCCTTTGCAGGTAACAGAGCAGAGTCCAAGAGATACATCAGTGTCAGTGGCATAGCTCAGAAGGAAACACAGGAAACCTAATTCCAAGCTTCTGCTAAAATTATTCCTTTCAGAAATTAACCTTGATTAAGAAAGGCCCACAATAAAACAGACAGAAAAATGAGGTTTTACTCTGCTTCTGATATAGGTAAAGGATTTCACTCTTTTATTTAGAAAGCACCTCAGCTGACTGATGCAGGAATACACACAACCATCCACACTCACACCTGCAGTTCTGGTGATTCCTTTTTTTTTTTTTTTTTTAAGTACTTTCTTTCTTACCATATGGTCACCCTTGTGCACAAATGATGTTGGGGTCACTGCTAAAGGTGGTTTAGGAGATATTTGTGGTGTTACTTTCCTTTCTTGTGGGAAATGCTTTCTTCAGCCCCTGTATTTGTGCATCTCCTTTGGTAATTGAGTGGGAGAGTAAAAGCACAGCCTGACTATGCCAGGCTTTTTTACCTATGTAAATCACAGCAGAAATGTTTATGGCAATCATTTAAATATTAGTTCTGCAAGAAATAAGAGCAAAAGTCCTGATGTACTTGGGTTTGGATACAGTAAAATAGATTGGAATTTGCCACACATTTTAACTTTTTGCTGGCATTGTGTTACATCACTTTGATGCTGCTGGATTTTAATTGCTGCTAGGACGGCCTGCAAGCTCACAAGAGTGTTGTCACCTTTTCTCTATGTTTGCTGAGGGGAAGAAAAAAACCAGAATAATGCACTTACTTCTTACAAACGCCCACGTGAGACTCTCGGATCCTGTAGAGCAGAGCTTTTGCAAAGGCAAACGAAGCTCTGTCACTGATGTCGTAAACGATGATAAATCCGTCGGCCCAGTGGAGCTCATCTGTGAGGGAGAGCTTCCCCTGCTGTGGCTGAAAGGAGTTCAGATGCGCACAGGAAAAAATGTTACTCTTGTCACTTCAGAGCCTTTTCTCTGTCTCTATGAATGCTACAACACAGCAACTTTCCTTGCAAAAGATATTTAATAGGTCTAGGTGCTGGCATTGAGTTCAGGCTAGTGCTGCCCCAACAGCAAAGATGGCACTTTGGATCACTGACAAATTCATTATGAAACATTTTATACTTTGTTTAAGCAGTGAAATTCCACAAACTGTACAGCCTTTGCTTGTGCTTAATATTCTGTGGGGTTACATGAGAATGAAACCCACAGGAGCCATCAACATTTGTGTGTGTTGTGGTTCCAGCTCTGGTTTGCATATTCCTAATATTCTCACTACAGTGAGCTTAATGATTTTCTTCATGTTTTCTTTCCTCTTTGAATTGTTAAAGTTTCAAACACTAATTACCCATATGTTAAATTTCTGAAGAACTAGGAAAAAAATCTTTCAGTCTGCAGCTGAGTTTAATAAGGTGACAAAAGTCACTTGAGTGATAATAGGGTTATACCAATCCTTGACTCTCTTCACACCAAGAAACTGCCACACTTCTGATTTCCAGAAAGCAGCAGCTGTAAACTGTCCCATTAAGCAAAGGAGTGTCATTTCAAAACTATTTAAAATTAGCTTATCCTTGCACATGATTTGGCAGCAGTAGCAAACCATATGACCTAAAATAGATAAAATACTGGAAGCTGATCAGAAAAAAAAAATTTACTTTGCTAAAGAGCTAAAGTTGGGCCTTGTTCCTAAGGAAAAAAAGTTAAAAGAACAGATAAGAGGGCACTAGCCAAACATGTGCCCATTCTGTAGCAACCAAATAATTTAGGCCTAATCTGTTTAACCCTATCCAACTCTCAATGTTCCAATACCTTAATAAAAAGTAGCCCCTGTGGCACAGGATTTAATATGACAGCAGGTGGAAGCTGTAGGTGGGCTCAGGAAAGAAAAGTCCACAAGGCAACATCTGAGAGGAGTGTGGCAAGGGAAGACTCCATCCTGTGACATGACCCAGTGGCTGTTCCAGGATCCTCACTGCCCTGGGACAAGCAGGGCTGTTTGTCTTAACACTGCTTAAGTTTTTAAGTCCCTGAATTTAAGTGTGAGTCAGATTTTCAGTGGTTTGGCTTTTATATTCCTTACCCCAGCTGGTAAGAGGCAAGAGTTGCTCAAAAGGGAGCCTGGAGAGGCAGTGTGATCAGCCAGACCTAGGTCTGCAAGTGTTACACACTGCCTAAGCTTCTCTAGTCCTGGAAATTAAGTTAATTAATACAAAACTTTATTTCGGAGTGGTTTACTGTGATTAAATTTTAATTGTGAATGTACACAAGCTGCGTTATGGCTTTCCCTGGAAAAGGAAATTGGTCTGTGGATGCAAACCTTACTTCCAGGTCTGTCTACTCTGACCATTTGTGCAGCCATTTAGTAAGCTTTATAAGTTTGTTTTATAAGCTAAATTTCATTCATTTAGGGTATTTGAGAAAACTGCCTGTAATCCAAACCCATATCTGTATTTACCTATGTAAAGCTAAAGTGATAAGTTATTTCTGGTAGCATTATTCCAAAATACAAATGCATTTCCAGGAAATTTTAGAAATGAAAAGCTTCTTTGATGAATTAGGAAAGTACTCAGTAGTTCTGAGCCCCAGCAACTATAAAATTTCAGTCTTAAAAAAAACAAAACCCAAAAGAGCAGGCACAAATTCCAACAACCAGAAGTTTGTAACCCCTTGACCCTTTTTACCATACACACAGGTAATAAAGAACAGCTTTTCTTTCCCCTCTCCTGCTGAGTTCTTACCTGTGAACAAGGGTCATAAATTTCCAGGTGGATCTGCCTCCCATCCAGGCACAAGTGTTTAGTGTAGATGCATTCTAACAGATAGATATTATCCAAAGAAAATCAGTGTTACTGACTGGGGATGACAGGGAAAACAAAAGAAAAAGGCAACAGTGAAACTTGATAATACTGAGGGTTCCTTGAATACTGTTTATTTGGTTGGTTTCCCAAGACATTTAGAATTTTTTGTCTCTGATCTGGGTTTTTTGTTTGTTTGTTTGTTTTTTTGGGTTTTTTGGGGGGTTTTTTTGGTTGGTTTTTTTTTTTTTTTTTTTTTTTTTTTTTTGCAGGACAGGAAGGTTGTTAGGGAGGGGGTTTTTTTTGTTTGTTGTTTTATGGTTTTGTTGTTGTTGGCTGGTTGGTTGCCTTTTTTTCTGAACACATACTAGAAACAATCTATTTAATTTTGCACCAACCCCTTAGGCAGACCAACACCATTTCCCTGTGGTGTTCCCATTGAAGTCTTGGTGAATGAATTCTTTCAGACCCTCTTTTCCTCTCCAAATCAGAGGTGAGGGGAATTCACCATCCTCACAATCAGCTACGTGCTGATGAACATTCAGTTTGATACCAGGGCTCAGGATTATAGAAGTCATCAGCCAGACTATGTGCAGTCCTGATTCTGCACAAAAGCCATTTTTTAGCAATAATATTTATTATTTACCACTGCTTCTGGTGCTTTAAGAGTTCTCACGCCAGGCAGCATTAGACCAAGAGTATTTACAGCACCAAGTCCATAGGATCTAGTCCAAAAATATTTCTGTAGCATCTCAGATTTAGGACTCTCCACAGCTCTGGCAACACTGGGAACTCTGCTGCAGACAGACCAGCACCACTATTTTAAGCAACAGGATGTTCTAAGCAAGTGTAAGCAGTTTGGGGTTGCCAACAGGCTTTCTGCACTATCATTTGTCATTTTCTGAACTGCAGGGACAAGAATTGGTGTTGGCACTACAGAAACACACTTGAAACTGTGTAATGAGGGATAGCTCTGCCACCTCTGAACTCAGCATCCTCAGCATTCTTCATGCTCATCTGAAGAATTTATCTGGTGATAAACTATTGGCCCCAAGCATCTCGGGTATAAAATCTACAGCCCCTTGTTTGTTTCCTTAATTAAACAAACTTTTAATTATTACTTTGACTCCACTAACAGTGGCATGACCTTTATTTTACCACCCCTACTACCACTTTCCTCATCTCTAGAAACAACACTAAACTTATTTTCCAACAAACATTTGTTAAAAAATTAAGATGTTCTGGGGTTTGACATGCCTTTTACAGGACTTGCAGTACTGGAGGCTGAGAACAGAACCTGGATTTGGTTGTAGGTGGCTTGGAACACACAGAGAGCACAGAGAGAACATAATTTACACGTGGTAGCTTAGACCTAGAGCAGCAGAGTGACACAAATTCTCTGCTCAGTCTGTGTTTGTATAATAAGTAATGGCAGAGCACACACGTACAATTGTAGCTCATCCTTCAGAATCAGTTCGTTTAGATATACTCAATACAATTCAGCTTAGTACTTCTTTTTCTTTGTTATTTACAGATCACTGGAAGCTACTCTGATTCCTATGGGAGGGGGAAAAAGAAAGTGGAGAGAGTCCTTCCCTTTAGTGAGGTAGATGGCAATCTCTGTGCCTCGTTAAGTTTTGGGACTCCTGCCACATCAGCTGGGGTGGCAGCACAGTTCCAAAGTTATCTGTGCATCAGCTGAACAGCGTTTCCACCCGGGATGTAAAAGTCTGAGTCCTGCTTTGCCACCTTCCAAGCTTAGAAGTGTCTTAACCATCGGCATATTCGTTCTGTGTGACGTTCTGCCCTGAGTACAGCGAGCCTTTCCACAAAGCCATCATACCAAAGCTCTCCTGCTTCCCTGGAGCCTCGAGTTATACTTTGATTAACCACTTGTGCCAGATAAACAATCTCTTTGGAGCCGAGGAGGGGATATTCCGTAGAACAGATGGATTTTTGGGTTTTTTTGTCTTATTCTTTACTCTCTCCATCTCCTGACCCACCCTCGCTGCCCGTCCCCAGCCGCTCTGCGAGGAGCCCCTCTCTGCCCTTCGGAACCACCTCTCCCCCGGCACCCGGCTCTCCTGTCCCTGCCCCGGCCTTACACCCCACCAGCACCTAGGGGAGCCCCAAATCTCCCCGGGAAGTTGTGCGACACCGCGGTTTTACACAATTTCTCCATCAAAGGAGAGCTTGAGGCTACACATCTTGCTCTCCGCGGGGAACCAACACTCCTTCCACCCCTGCCTCCATCCCTGCCTCCATCCCTGCCTCCATCCCTGCCTCCCCCTCCCTCCATCCCTGCCTCCCTCCCTGCCTCCCTCTCTCCATCCCTGCATCCCTGCCTCCCTCGCTCCATCCCTGCATCCCTCCCTGCATCCCTGCCCGCGGAGCCGGCTCTCACCGGCGCTGGACGCGTACTCCCCGATGAATCTCCGCGTCAGGAACCGCACCGCCAGCGCTGCGGGAGGGAAGCAGAGCCACGTTCAGCGGCGCCGACCAACCCCGAGGCATTCCCCGCCTCTCTCCCCGCTCCTTACCCGACTTGCCGGCTCCGCTGCCGCCCAGCACGGCCACCTTCACCTCGGCCATGCCGCTGTGTCGCCGCCCCCGCCGCCCGCCGGCCTTTAAAGCGCCTCGGGCGACACCGCCCCGCATCTCCTGCATCCCTCATCCCTCATCCTTCATCCCTCAGCCCGCCTCCTCCCGCCTCCCCGCCCGCCGGCGCCGAGGGAGGTGCAGCTCCCCGCGGCGGGGCCCGGCCTCTTCAGCTTCTGAGAGCCGCCTTCCTCCTCCTCATCCTCATCTTCCTCATCCTCCCCCTCCCCTCGAGTGCCCCAGGGCCGTCCCCCGCCGCGCAAACTTTCCGCGGGTCGCCTTCCTGCCGCCTCCCCTCCTCCTCCTCCTCCTCTGTGCGCTCAGGAACTTGGGGGGAAAGGAAACAAAAAAAACAAAAGGAAAAAGGGGGAAAAAAAACACAACCTCTGTGGTGTGTGTGTGTGTGTGTGTTAAAAAGCGTGTGTCGTTAAAAAATGAAAACGTTCTGGGGGTTTGACATGCCTTTTACAGGTCTAGAGGCTGGAACAAAACCTGTGTGTGTGTGTATGTTTGGTATGCTCTAAGTTTGTTTTGCATCTTTGTCCTTTGGCATGTCTTTTACAGGACTCGCTGTACTGGAGGCTGAGAACAAAACCTCTGTGTGTGTGTTTGCTTTTGCTCGAAGTTTGTTTTGCAGCCTTGTCATCGTTTCACACCAGGAATAAGAAGTGAAGAAGTTAAACTGGTTTTTTGGGGTTTTTGTTTGTTTGTTTTTGGTTTGGTTTGGTTTGGTTGTTGTTGTTTGTTTTGTTTTTCTCCTAAGTGATTCTGGAGGTAACTTGCTGTTAAAAAAGAAAAAAAAATTAAAAGTGGTTTGCACTTGTCTGTTCTCCACCCCAGGTTTCAAAACTCTCATCTAACTCTCTTCTTGTAAAAAAAAACTTCTGTGGGCTTGCCTTGTTGTGCCTGAGATTGTTTTTGTTGAATTTCAGTTTGGAGTTGTGTGGTGCATGGTGTTCAGCTAAGACTTGCAGTACACCTGGGAAAGGGAAAATGTGAAATAGCAAACCCTACAGAGGTGGAAGGTGAGGTAGAACAGGTTTACCCCCCTTGAAAGACACCCCGTGTTTTCTGAACCTCTATTTTTTTTTTCTTGAGGTTCCTCAAGTGCTCTTAATGTCTGTTTTGTCCTGAGCACAGACAACATACATCTGTGCAAAGGTTTACTTAGTCCACTGAAATAAAAGATTTATTTCTTTAACATCCAGGTTGATTGCACATTTATACTTCTTCTTTTCTTGTTTATGTCATTTGGTTTATATAACAGCCTAGCTGCTGCAGAGGTGGAATTGGAGTATATAACTGTATTCTGTGAACAACAATGATGTTCAAAATCCAAAAAGCTCAGCTGGGTGCTGAAGCAGGTGCCTGCTGTTTGCTGTCTATGGCATAGAATTTCTGTAACTTTCTGAGGTCTGCCCCTGCAGAATCAGTCACATTTTAGTTTATGGAGTAATATCCTCCAGGTAAGATCTTTTAAAGTCCATTTTCCACCAAATATTCAGGTGGAGTGCTCTAAATTTTACATCTCCTGCTCTTAACATGAAAACACGACTTGGCCAACTAGGCCTGGGTGTCTAAAACCACAGAAAAACCCAACAAAACTAGAAGAACAGGATTTTCAGCTGAATTTGATGTTTTTGTCATCTATAGGCTTGGATACATTCCTCAAAGGCATTTATTCATGACAGAAAGAAAATCTGGTAGCACATAATCCCAGTTACTTCTCCTTGTGTGGTGCAATGGAATAGATGAAAATTTCCCCTTTCCTCCTCAAAATGCTGAACTGATTTCTCAGCTTGGTTGTTTTATTAAGGGACTGAGAATTTATCTGGGAAAGTGCTTGGTTTGGGTTTTTTTTAAGTTGAAATTACAAATTTTCTCCAATGATAAAGTACTATTAGTGCACAAGGTAAAGCCTCAAGTGATTTTAATTTTTTTAGTTCAAGTACAACCTGAACCATTTGTTTGACGCAGTTCTACACAAACTTTAGGACACAGATTATCTTTGGGATGTATAACCATGAAGGGACTAGCACGAGATAAAGACCTCAACATTTCACTGCAATGCAAATATTACAACATTAAAATAATCTCATCAGATGGCTTGGACAGTGATATGAAAGCTTTAAAAAACCCTTTTTAAATAATTAAGCTGTTAATGACAAGAGGCAAGGGATTTTAAATGGTATCTACCTTCCTTATATATAATTATTGCACCTTCTAATTTTAGGCAGAATTCTGCTCTGCTTGAGTCTCATACAGAAAACAGAAATCCTTAAACATTTAACCTAATCCAAGTTCACAAAAATGTGAGTTGCAAGGTTAAATGCTCACAGAGGGTGCTTATACCCAAATCCCAACATAAAGAAGACAATTTTTATTTTTAGTGCCTAGGGGAATGTTATCTCAAGCTACAGAACTCAATTTGTAATAGAACAGAATTTATTGTGTTCTTTAATTATGTTCAGTACTAAAATTAATTTTTTTTTTGCAATTTACATTCAAAATTAAACATCGTATACAGAAGAAACTATTGATAATCTCAGTAGAAATTAAACAATAAAATAAATCAGTTTCTGTAATGGAATTTGCCAGAAAGGAATATTGCTTATTGAGATAATTCTAAATGTTTGAGGGTTTTTTTTCCCCTTTTTTGGTATTGGAAGAAAAACAGTTACTTTCCAGATATGCTTAGCAAACGTTTTAAAATAAGACAGGGAATATCATCCTAAAGTAATTAAACAGCCTTGTGGTAGAGAAATATTTATTTAAGGTTTAAAAAACCCCAGGCTCAAGTACCTGACTTGAATCAAATAACAATTTAAAATTCTGTTTCTTCCATCCCAGGTGATTGCAAAACTCTTAAGGGATGAAATCGGTTTTTATTCTCTGTCACTGATGTTATTTATACAAGAAATTAAAAACAAACAAACACCACCCCCCCCAAAAAAAAAAAAAAATCTCACAAACCAAAACCAGCTGTGGTAAAAAGTGCTGCAAGAAGCTACGACATTTCAGGGAAGATTAACCTTTGCCACCAGGTTATTTGGTACATTGTTTGTTTTTTTGTTTTTTGGGTTTTTTTTCTTACCTAAATTTTTATCTCCAATTTGACAAAAATTATGGCCCAAGACCATTTCTGGTGATTTACCCATTTGGATGTTCACATGTGAAAAAGAGAGAGAGAGAAAAAAAAAAAAAAAAAGGAAATTAAAAAAAGAAAAAAAGGCAAAAACTACTGGGCTGTCAGAAAAATGACACCCACAAACACACAGTGAAAAAACTTCTATCATTTCCATCAATTGGAGAAAAAAAACTGCGACCTTGCATTCAACAAGCAATAAAGGCTTGACTTCTTTTAGGAAAGAACAAAAAGATAAGGCTTAATTTAATTAATGTCTTTTAAATTGGTTAGGAAAAAAATATGGGGGTTGTGATATGAAGAGGATTTCATATATTAGAAAATTAGTACAGACTGTACTATATTTTATATATATATCATTTTTATTTAATATTTTATTCTGTTTTATATTTTTTCCTCAATATATTTTGTATTTTATATCTTAATCTTATATCTTATATTTTATATCTTATATTATATTTTATACAAGTATTTTATATTTTGTTTAATATTTTTTATAAATATTTTATATTTTTTTCCTTTTCAATCTAGAAATAAGTGTCCCACATAGAAAAATTGTGGGAACTAACTACAACTGATGGCTTTCCCCTAAAATACAAGAAAAAAACAGGGGCCTGGAAACAGATGTATAAAAAATGATAAAAACAGATCTATATAAAATGATACAAGCAAAGCATTAGATTAAAAGTTTTCCCTGACTGTGAAGCAGGAAAACCAGACCACAATGAACTTTGCAATGGACTGAAGAGCTTAAAATGATCTTGAAAATGACACCCAACCCATTTCTGCAGTGATGGGAGAGAGTTTTTAGCGATCATTGATGTTTGTTGAGCCTCATGATGAAAGCCCCTCCTAAAGTTCCTCAGTAGGTTACAGGCAGATAAACCACGGTTTGAATTTGCAGCGTTTCAACCGTTCTGCAGTGAAACGCTGGCACAAACGTTCTTATCTCGAGTGAAATGTGAGATAAGCAGATCTGCGAGGGAAGCCAGGCCTTTCAGCACGGGGCTTTAGCTGGGAGTGTGGAGCTGTAATGCCTTGCCCTCTGCTTGGGGTCCTTCAGGTTTAATGTCAGCTCCTTCTGTAGTTGGGAGAGGCTTGAGTTGCCTCCATTGGTTCAGAGATGAAGGCAGACTCCAGCTGAGCTTGTTCCTTGTCATCGTCAATTCTCCCCACTCTCCAAATCAGATCTTGTGCAGGTTTTGATTGTAGATATATTCTGAAAATCTTTGAACAGTATATATGAAGCAGAGGATTTGTTGGGTTTTTTTCCCAGCAAGGTTTATCTTGCTATAAACCCATTACTTGAATCATTATGGGATGTGAGGAGGAGGGACACAGTTTCTCTTTAAAGATTTTATGTTTTCTTACTGTACATTTAATGTATTTTTTGATGTTTGCCTGTGTTATGTGTTAAAATATTTGTCTGTGAGTTATATGGCATCTCACGCCAGCATATTTCAGATTAGGTCACAGCATATTTTTATTAGGTCACAGCATAAACAAGCAATTATTAAACTCTTAATTCTGATTAGTACAGTGAAGTTCAGAGTGCAGAAGTTGTGTTATGGCCAATACTTTATTTTTCTAATAAAGTAGAAAATTAAAATAGACAACATTTATTCATAACTTGTTCTGTGGGGGATATTCACCCCCAAATACAAATAGCAAATATGCTAAATGTATCAGAATCTAAACACTGCAGGAAAATACAGAGCTGTTTCTAGCTCTGTGGTTGCCATGGTTCACATCCAGGAAAACACTCAAGAAAAGATTTAATGTTCATCTTGAGCTGATAAAGAGTTGTTTACATCCCTCTCTACCCTCCAGTTCTTCCTGTGGATTCTTGTGATTTCCGTAGAATTCAATTTTATGGTCTTGTAGCCCCTTGACTGAACGGATCAGTTTGCTGATATGATATAAAAATAAACCCAAAAAAATAAAGTTTTTGCATTTGGTTTTATCTTAAATCACTTAACTGAACTGACCCGGCACTGCCTCCCAAAGAGTGGGATAGAGAAGGATGTGGGAATATGTAACCATGAGCAGGATGAAGGGCACAGCTGCACCTTTCAAAAGTAGCCTGCAGTTGGAACAGCTTTAGAAGAGTTGGGTAAATTTTAGCTCAGCAAGTCTCTGGGAACAGCTTTTCTGCTTCCCAGGTTTCTGAAAGTGTTCTCTGTCTTTGAAAGATCATGGAGATTGATGACATAGAGTCTTTGATGACTGGGAAAAGATTTTGCACCCATCCTCAGGAAAAGCACAGAAGGGACAGTGGCTTTATGGGAAGGGATCGTCTCTCTGCTCAGCATCCATTAGACCAAGACCAAAACTACTTTTGGTTTTGCCATCCCTTTCCCCTGGAAGAGGGACTGAGTGAGGAGGAAGTGCAGCAAACACTGCTAAGATGACAAGGGGCTGGACAAGTGAGGAGAAATGTGGGTTTAATCCCAGCTCTACCAGGTGTTCCTCCTCACATGGAGGTACCATTAAAATGTGGGTTTGTAATCTTCCTTTCTTCTCTTAGAGCTGGGATTAAATGCTCAAAGATGGAGTTTTCATGTTCAGGCTCAGATGTTTATTAATTCTTATCTGTAGTATAGTCTTACAAATTGTGAGTTCTAGCTAACAAAGTAGAAAATGGCTCTGTCTCTAACTCCTTCCAAGGTCTCTTAAGCACAAATGGACCAATTAAGAGATGACACCTAAATTATTTTTACTTTTAACCCAATAACCAACCCCCTGTGGCCCTCAATGCAGACCTTTTTACCCAATTACAAAAAACCACCTAAACCCATGAGAAGAAGGTGAAAAAGGACTGGCCTATGTCCTAAAACCTCCATCTTGCTTTGTATATATTACTATAGTCTAAAGCCTTAAATTCTAAGTTTTCTGTGATATCACACATTTCTATTCACACTGCACACCCACAATCCCAGTGCTGTCACTCAATTTTGGGAGCCTGTTTCATGGCCTCAGGTCAATGCAGTGTTTGCTTGGGGATCAGTGCCTGTCAGCACAGAAAGTCTTGAAATTCTCAGTGCCCAGGGTTCCAACATCAGGGATCTCTCAGCCCCCCAGCACATCTCAGGAGCTCATTGAGAAGCTGAAGCCAGACTGCTGATGTGGTGCACTGTGGGAGGACCAGACACAGCCGGCTCAGACTAAAAAGGGAGAGTTTCAGGCTGGATATGAGGGCAATCCCACCTGCCACTGGAACAATCAGCCTAACAGATTGCTCCATCTTCATAGACTGGCTAGGGAAATGGCCAGTGGCATGAATTCAAAACTGGACCATTAGAAGGGTTGTGATGAGTGTCATAAAGTCCAGAAGAGGCCCAGTTGTGGGCCTGATATTTCTGAGCCTGAGAGAATTTTTTAGCTAACAATTGCTACCTCTTTCCCAAGGGAGTCTTCTCAACAAGGTCTTCTTCTCAAAACAATCTAGTCAAATAATATTCTTTCCCAAAACATTTTTCCCCAGCTGGTGTTTTTCTGCTTCTGTAGTTCAACCAATGGAATTAGAGAGGTGTCGTTCCTATGCACCAATCGTGCTCATTTTGTATCGTAACACCTTATAAATAAGTAGGAAGAATTAGAAAATAAAGCCTTCTATTCTTTGCCTTCTGAAAATGTTAGAGTTCTTCACCTTTATTTCGTGTCTGACAGCGACTTCCAGTCACCAGTGGTGTCCCCCAATCATCAATAATGAGACCAATGTTGTCAAATATCCTCAATCACAGCCCGGATGATAGGACAGAATATCTTGCTGTACCCTTATTTGATGGTAAACTTAGTTGAATGTCCTTCTAAGTCCATTCCAGCTTCATTTATGATTGAGACACTAAAAACATCTTTAAAAGGTCTTGGAACTTCTTTAAGCTACTGCTGTTGCAAGATGTTAAAAGGTGAAAAGGTGCTGAGCCCTCCCAAATCCATCATCCAGAACAGGCAATTCATGATGCACTGTGTGGTTTTGCTTACATTCTTTAATGGGCTTGAACTCTCTTAAAACAGTCCCAGAGAATTTGCAAGGAGAGTATAATTAGAGTTATTTATTTGTGTATTGTGGTGTGTCACTCCAGTGAGAACACTTCAGTGACTCTGAGCAGGACTGCCCTTGGAAAACTGGCACTTACTAAGGTTTTTAATAAGCCTCAGGCACTAAAGCTGTGATTTGGCTTAAAATTTTATGGTCAGTTTTTCTAATTAAACACATCATATTTTCATTAAATGCTACTTAATGTTTTAGTAAGAGCAGTTTCATCAGAATAAAGTGCTTATAGTCCAAGTGTTCAGGCACAGAGTTCTACTGCAGATAAAAATGGTAACAAGTAGATATTTTGGTTATGTTCTGTATATAGATAAAAAAACTGAGATTCTGAAGTGATTTTTATAATGCAAATTCCTACTAATAATTATATTGTTTATGTACTTTTGGAACTTTTCTCTGTTTGGGCGATGGAAACTGCTAAAGTTGAGCATGGCCAGTGTTATTTTCAGGCTCTCACTAAGGGTTTTGTTTTGCTTGGTGCAGTAGATAATGCAAACAGTTCAGGGCTAGGATTACCAATTTAGAGGTGTTGCCATTAGAAATAAAACAAAAGGCATGGAATATTTTTCTTGGTCTCAAATCTAGTAGGAGCTGGTCTGACTCAAGTTTGTCTTGATTGTGCCACACTAAAAGTCTACCTGGCAAGGAACAATTTACAGCATAGGAGGTCTTGCACCTTCTGGCTTATAAAGAAAAAGAGAAAAATACAACATATTCACAGAAAGCTTTTGGGTTTGGGTTGTATTTAGCTGGTTTTGTTTAGGATTTTTTGTTTTTTTCGGTTTGCATTTGTTTGTTTGTTGGTTTGTTTTTCTTGAGGGCAATTTGTAAATTTATTACTGACATTCTTTGGACTTCCTTGGGCTGTGAGAAGTTCCTGCAGACAGGCTCTTATGAGAAATTTATAAATGATTTTATTTTCATGCACGCAGGGAGGATAATGGTAGTAAAAAAAAAATCAAAGATAGCTGTAGGATTCTGGAATTGAGGAATAGAAACAAACCCCAGGTATGTAACACTGCAGAGAATATTGCAGAGGCACTAATGGGGATCATGACTGCGAGGAAAAAAACACCTTAGGGTTTAAAACATCTGAATCTCGAATTGTTTTAGATGCTCTGTGTGCCCACAGCTGTTGGCTGCTGCTGAAAGAAGCGGGAGGGACAAGAAGAATAGAAACACCCGTTCATCAGCAGGTATTTTCATGTAAATACCCACTTGCAGACAGCTCATTTCAGAATTAGTTCGTTGGAATTTTAATTAGCTGAGGTTCTATAGGAAGCTTTAATTAGTGTATAGAAAAGTGTAACTGCTCAGAACACACTCACATAGTGATGACAGCTCGGTGTGTGGGGTGGTAAGGATCTCTGCTTCCAGTGGAGCTCAACAATTTGGAAAAGATGCACTGAAAGCAGGAAACAAGCAGGCTGCTACTGCATGGATTTGCAAAAGCAGACAATCCAAACAGGGGAAAAGACATCCATTTTAGCACATTCTGCTGGGGACAACTCTTTGTGGTAAAATGCTGCAGTGAAGGTATTGAATTTTGGATTTGAAACTCTCACACGGCTGGATTATGTCTTGGCTTGTCTTTTTGTTCTGTTTCCCTTTGGAGGCCTGCTGGTGTCTCAGAATCAATTGTTGCCCAAAGGGCGATGAAAAAGGAGAATTTTAATGGTCCTGCACCTTGATGATTTGCATTATAATGTTGCTGCTCAATTTAAATATTTTCAGTGTAAAAGTTTTGAGTTTGGTAAGCCAAAGGTGTTTTGAGTGTGGACCTATCAGATTTATAAAGTGCAGCCTTAGTCATGGGGCTGTGCTCACCTTCTAGATATGGTAAAGAATCAGAGATTTTCCACTTTATTACGAAGCTGATCTGCAGATTCCATCAGAGGTAGACTAATTTTATTTTCTACCATATCCTTGGCTTGATTTATTAAAAAAAAAACCCAAACATAAACCCTTCTGTTTGTTGAACAGAAAACAAATGGATGTAGGTCTCCAGTGATCTGAGCTGGGTCAATAGGGATATTTTCTGCCTGTCTAAATCATAGTGAGATTTTTTTTTTATGTTCACTTTGTGTGTCACAAGACTATCATTTATAAGATAAGAGCCTCATCCTGTTCCTGCTGAAGTCAATGGGTGTTTTTGCAATTGCTTTTCAACAGTAGTAGGATTGATGACTGGAACTGAGCAGCTGCTGAAAGGTTGGTTTTAAAGCAGAATTGTGGTCAGAAAAGCAAAGTGACCCTGTCAAGCTGACATGCTGAGAGCACTACATTTATTTTTTTCTCAGTGACATCCAGACCAAATCTGCTCAGCTTACAAGTCAAACATTTTTTATTGACTTCCAGAACTGCAAAGTCAGCCTCAGTCTGGAGAATCAAAGCTGTTACTTCTGCTTCAGTCTGCAGAAAGATTCAACGTTTAGAGCTTGGCTGACATGGCACTGATGCATGGCTGGATCCAGCCTGCCTTCCTATGCCTGCCCTAGCTCTGGAGGGTGAAATCTGCAGGAAAAATGGATTTGTTAGGTTAGGACAGGAAACAGATGTGGCTTGCAGGGATAAGGAGATACATTGGAGAATAAGGGCCATTTTTATATCTGGCTTCTTGTTGTTCCAACACTTTAGTCCTCAGCCTCATGCCACGATAAGGATTTAATGTTTTCACATTGTTTTAGGCTGGGGCTACAGCCCAAATGCCTTGTTGCAAAATATGTTTTCCAGAAGTGTTTGCTTTGTATGATAAAGCTCCTTTCAAGGGCAGTTTACAACTTCAGAAGCCAAATCTGAAAGAGGTGACTCCTTCCAGATCATGCAATTCCTTGTTTACTCTCAAGGGTTCATCAATCAGGAATATGGATTGGAGAGGTAATTCAGTTTATTATTTAAGAGATCTTAACATTATATAATTGCAGGTGGGGCTTCAGCAGATGTTGGCTTGTCAAGTCTGTGCTTTGATCTGACCCTGACCTCAGAACCTCGATGTGGCTGGCTGGTTTCTGCCATGCTTTACACCACACATACTGTGCTGGATAATGTTTGATGGGAGCCTGCTCTCTGAAAATGTAGCTACTTTTAAGGGCAGCCAAATATTAATGACTCTCCTGTAAGTGTGAGCATACACTACACTCCCTGAACTCCAATGAACTCCTTGGGTGCTACAAAAGCTCCTCAGATTTTTACTGCTGGAGATTTTTCTCATGCCTTCTCCAAGTTTGGGAGGTTTTATCCCTCAAATTCAATGAAAGGTCACAAAAATATTGCTGTTTGCTTTCATCCCTAGAGTTCTTCCTTTCTTCTGTTGTTTGCAGAACTGCTTAGTGGGTTTGTTAATCCACAGGTGAGACTTCTCTTTTTTTGAAAGGAGAGCCAGGCTAGATAGGGGAGGAGCTGCTTGTTGATCTCCTCCTTCATCCTTGGTCACTGAGGAGCCTTGGAAGGGCAGGGGAAGATTGCCCTCCCCAGAGAATGACTGAGCATGCACAGGTGAGGAAAGTTTAGTGAGGTGCTGGAGAGGATAAATAATGGGATGGAGGATGTGAGAGGCAGTAGAAGGCTGGAGAGTAAGAAGCTGAAGAGGAGTAGGAAAATTCAATGCAAAGGAGCTGCTGCAATGTCTTGGAGGTGGTAGAAACTGTGAAGATGTGGAGGTTTGTTCCAGCCAGCATTTCTGCATGATAAAGAATTATGGAAAAGTTTCTGCCTTCAGGAACACCGCTCTAGGGTTGCAGGTTGGTTTCAAACCTTTCTGTTTAGTGCCTTGTTCAGCAAATCTGATATTACTCTTTTTGAGGCTTTTTTTTTTTTTTTTTTGGGTTTTGTGGTTGTTTTTTTTTTTTTTTTTTTTTTTTTTGCGTTTGTTGGTTTTGTTTGGTTTTTTTGTGCCTTCAAGTGCCAGTGTCAGGAACTGGAAGTGTTTGGTACCTGTCAAAGTGCTTGCTTTTTTTAAAAAGTTAAGAGATTTGCTCTTACTTTTTAAATTATGTAAGCTGTGCTCATCATTCACATGGACCCAGCTTCCTCTTTGTCTTGAATTGAGTAGGTTCTTCAGCAACTGTGAACTCTTTCCAGTTATGTACAAGAGCCTGAGTGGAAACATAAAGTAAAACTGAACTGTGTGTGCATAGAGATCAATGTATTGAATAAAAAAAAAAAATTACTATTTTGCTGAGGGTGCATAGCTCAGATTTCTTGGTACAAGCAGTTAAAACTTATTTTCTGGAAAACTCTGGGTCTTTAAAAAAAACAAAAACAACCCAGCAGGGAAAACAAAATCCTCTCCCATCCCCCATTTGGGAAAACAAAGAGACCAACCCACTGGAATGTATGGGAGTACTCAAATTAATGACATGGGAACTTCAGCCCTGCCTCTATGCCTTTTGCAGTAGTAGAAAATCCAATGATTGCTCTTTTTTTGCCAAAAGCACCTCTGAATCTTTAAGAAAACAGCTGTGATTTAGAGGCAGGCTGATAGCAGGAGGTGATTATTGGCTCAGACCTTGTCAAGGAAAGATAATGTGTAGTTAGTCACGTGTGAGTAAAAACACCAACTGTGAGGTGTGCTGTGCACAACTGATGTGCACTGTGTGCTCTTACAGCAGTGTACAAGCCATAAGAAGTTGTTTTATGTAATCAGAAAATTTAAAAAAACTGAAAATATTTTAAATATTGAAATATTTATGGAAAAAGCCTTTCAGCACTTCATAATGATTCATCCCCTTGTCTGTGCTGTTAATACAATTGTATTTGCCTCCAAGTTCTTCTGAATAGGTGCAATGAGGAAAATATGGGCACATGAGCTTCTTGTTAAAATCATTTATGAGCAGGGGTATGGCTTCAGTAAAGCTGAAGTATCATCACAGTTTAGGAGTGAAGACAGACACCCTCAAATTTCTTCTAAGGAAGAGAATTTCACCTAAGAAGTCAGAGCTATTTTGCTTTTCCATGGATGCCATATCTCTCTCTCCCTTTCTCATAATGCATATATGTGCAGAGCTTGGATTTGTGATTATGGTGCTGCTCATGTTAGAGAGAGATACACAGAAATTGTATTTATTTCCAATTTGTGCATCGTGATAGTAGTATGCTGTTTTATGCAGTAAAAAAATGAGTTGACCCTATTTGTATTTTACACCTTCTTTTAAGTCTTGACTACTTTTCAAAGTCAGGTAAATACCATTAACATACTATACTAAAACTCTATATTAATATACTATATTAATATAGTTAATATAATTAATATACTAAATTAATATAGAATTTTAGAAGATGTGGATGAAAATAACTCTATGGACAAGCAGTTGTTATAGAAAAAAGCTTTATAAATCAGTAGGAAGTGTCCCACCTTCTTACTAGAGAAACATATAAACTACAACTTACCAAAGTTAACTGTTTTTTGTCTTGCTCTCTGTGGTGTTGAAGTGGCCTCCATTTCTGTCAGGTTCAATTGGATTTGCAGTCGTTCAGGATGAGTTCTGTGGGAGCTTTTGTAATTTCAGGGCACTCAAAACCAGACTGGGCCTTTTGGTTTATACAGCCTCATCTACATTTAGTTTATAAGTGATGCCACAGTCCCGTGGGTTTGACAAAGCTTACCTGTCCCAGGAGCTCCCCTGACAAGAAGGCTTTCTGCCTTGATTTGGGGATGGCCAGAAATGGAGCTCTCAGTATTTCTGTGAATAGCTGGCTCAAACATACAAATCTTTAGAATTAAACAGCAATAATGATGCATTCAGAACCTGACTGTCTCCACTTTCAGCAGTGGATTCCAGGGAGGATTTGGGGAGCTCCTGCAATAGCGTGCCACTGTTGAATGGGAGTGCTCTTGAGGCAGATTTGCTGATCCTTTTTCACCCCTCCAGAGCCCCGAATCCCCCTCCCATGATATGGGCAGGGTCCAGGAGTCAGCAGACCTCCTGCATTCTGGCGGCAACAGTGCGGACACATCTGGGGCTGGGCTGGGGACATCCCTGCCAGGGACACATCTGGGGCTGGGATGGGGCATCCCTGCTGGGGACACTTCTGGGCTGGGCTGGAACATCCCTGCTGGGGACAAGTCTGGGCTGGAACGTCCTTGCTGGGGACACTCTGGGGCTGGGTTGGGATGTCCCTGCAGGGGACACATCTGGGCTGAGATGGGATGTCCCTGCCGCCACCTCTTCCCCTCCTCAGCCCTCTCCTGGCATCAGGCACCCTGCAGAGCATTTCCTAATGGGGCCCTCCTGCCTCCTGCTCGTGTAAACAAAGCCTTGGTTAAAGGTCAGCTTGGTGCACGCTGGCTTCTGTCTGTGAAAGTGTTTGCACGGTGTGTTGTAGAGTGATGAGGATCTAAAAAGTCTTTTGGTAAAACAGATTTGGTTTTTTTTTCATTTTTTGTTTCTTCTGAGCACAGTCTTGCTATTCAAATCTCTTTATGTTTATATCTCTTTAAAATAGCTTTAAAAATAAGAATGTATTTATTTAAGAATACTGTTATTTTTAAAGAGTACTGATCAAACACCACTGATCAGTACTAGTTCAAATGTGATGTGGAAGTAAAGGATATTCAGTTTAAACCATAGAATTGATTCAGTTGGAAGGGACTTTAAAGATCATCTAGCCCAGCCCCTCTGCAATGGCAGGGGAATCTTTTACTGGATCAGATTGCTCAGAACCTTCTCCAGTCTGACCTTGAATGTTCCCAGATTTGGGTAATCTACTGCCTCTCTGGGCAACCTGTTCCAGTGTTCCTGCACCCTCATTGTAAAAAAAAATATGCCTTGGATTGAGTTCAAATCTTTTTAAAACTAAAAATCCCTTTTAGTTTAGAGCCACCGCTTGTCCTATTGAAAAATCTGCCCACATCTTTCTTATAAACCCCCTTTAAATATTGAAAAGTTGGAACAAAGCATAAGTTGTGCTATATTTGGATACAGGTAGGCCATAGAAATAATCTGTAAATATATTTCAAGTATTCTCTGTGAGTTATCCAGTAGTATTAATATTCTGTTTATCTTTCTGGGCGTTGTTTAAAGTATTCCTTAGTTACTAATGGACTACAAAGTATTTTATCATCTTGTTGTGATACTAACCCACCATCCTGCTTCTCTCCAAGCAGACCAGAAAAATCTTTTGCCTTCTCTGCTTCATTAAAATTTTTTTTCACATAAGAATTTCCATATGGGAATTCTTCTAGTTGCTCCTAAATTCTACATTTGCCAGCCAAGTTATGGCAGCATAAACTTAGATATTAAGAAGTTTGCAATCTGTGGCTCTTATCAGGCTCTTGGTTAGAATGAGGCAATTAATTTAGAACTGAGGTGCTGCAATCTGGGGGTTTACATATTTTATGGATTTTTGTTTGCTTCAGCTTCGTGCTGAAGAATAATTAAAGAATAATTCTTCTGCTATTTTCCTTAGAAACAGACAACAGAATATTGTTATGAAAGAGAAAGAAACCCAGCCTAAACCACTGCTGAGACAACTGAGACACTGTCACAGGCAGCTTTGGTAAGAAATTCTTTTATTTACAAATGCATGCTTAAGAAGTGAAATTTGACTTTGGAGTTACTAAAAGTAGGGGAACAATTGTCAAAACTGGCAGGGTTGCTGCACTGAGCAGGAACTGAGCAGGCTCCCTTATCTGCCCGTTCTGCACTGAAATGCACATTTTGTGTTCACTGCTTGTTAGAATTGCATTTTATGTTAAGTTAATCATTCCCTTAGATGTACACTTTACAGCTTTGGGAGACTCCTGTGGGTGACAGAACTCAAAATACTCACCAGAGATCTAATTTAGAGTAAGAATACTTTATTGTCAAGAAGTATTTAAAAAAATGTAGCCAGGGATCAGTCTATCCTCTCTTAAACTTTAGCAAAAAAATGTTTGCCCTTCAGTGTGTTTGGTTCCTGGTTTTGAAGAAATGCTACAAACTGAGAGCCTATTCTGTTTACAGCTGGCATTTTTCCCTGCAATTAACAAAATTGCTCCTGCTTCCTTTTAAATACAACTTGGCCACCTCCTCTGTATTGTTCTTTCATGAAGAGTATTCTTGACTTCATTGACATTCAATAATGTTGAGGTATGCTGCTAATTATTCCCAGCATGAATGCCTGCTTATAATTGCCATTTATCATGAATGCATAAGATTGGTTAATTTTTTTTTTTTTAATATTTTATTTTTTTCCCTTTATGTCTTGAGGGTTTTATTGTTTCTTAAGCTGCTGAATAACCTGCTGGCTTGAAAATAATAGTTAATGCATACCACCTACTGGTAATAATTACATCAAAGCTTTTTGCCCCTTCTAGTGTGCTAATACTGCAGGGCTTTATGAATTCTTTCCAGCAAAAATATGATATTTTTTCTTGAGTGTATCAATGTTAAGAGGAGACTTGCAGCAGAAGATGAGTTTCCTGTGTGCCAAATAGGTGTGTGCATTCCACCTGCCCCCCTGGGAAATTCCTAGATATAGCAAACACATTCTCAGATGAAAATAAACTATTTTCATATAAAACCAACTTCCTCATATAGTGTAGGCAATAAAGAGCCCTGAAACGGATTTACAGAAGCCAGAGCAAAAAGGAGATGGAAAAGTTGGCTTCTCTAAATCTAATGGTGACAATTTATTTATGTTCTAGATAAATTCCTGGCTGTGGGTTTTCTCATAGCTCAGAACAGGCCTCTGCTAGATGTGATTGGTTTGAGCTAATTCCTGGAGCAGTTATTTAAAGCTTGCTTCTCTCACACTGGAGCTCTCCATTTCTCCTGGGATTGACTCCAGTTTGGTGGGTGGCTCCACTCTCTGCAGTTTTGTGCCTGGAACTGATTGCTTTTAAGGCTTGGAAGTCAAAATTTCTGCCTTGGAAGGAGCTCTTTTGTATAGTGGCAGAGTATTGAATTTTATTCCCCTGTGTTTCTGGGTAGAGAATGTGTCCTGGATGGAAGTGGCAACAAGTACAATAATATATATTTGGTTAATAAATATTAACTTTGTGTATTTTAAACTGTAATCATGAAACAAAGCTCCTTGGCTGTTCACCATACTTATTACAATGCTCATGGACTTTGAAGTGAGGTAGATCTCACAAAGACTAACCAAAAGTATAATTCTGGACAATATTACAAAGAACAGCCTCTATCTGCTCACTTCTGGAGGAGGAGAAAGCCAAAAAAGGTATTTGGGTAGGGCTTGATTCATCATTAAGCCCCCAAGTAATCCTATTATGTTTTTTGGACTTGCTGCTAACTACTGGATTCTTGATACCGCTAATTGAATTTGTGGCACAGGCTTTCAAAGAGCTTTAATTCCATTATATTGTCTGTGCGTGATATTGTGTGTGAAGATTCACTGAAATGTGCAAAGCAGCAAGGCCTATAAAAAAGGGAAATGATGGCACGAACTCAGTGACCAGACAGATTCAGAAAACAATTATGAGAGGGAAAGTTATGTTGTTTCTGCCCTGTGACTTCTTATCTGGACTGTGACCTTGAAAGTGGAATTTGCTCTGCCTGCCTGTGAGGAGCAGCTGCTTCCCCACTGCATTTCTCTGTGCATGGATTAGCAAAAGAAGGGGTGGGATTTGCAGAGCAGCCTCCATGAGGTTTGAGCAGGTCTCTGATGGCTTCAGCACGGAGATTTCCTCATCTTTTTCACACTACAATCAAGTATTGATTCTTGGTTTATGTGCTCCTTTGGCAGACAGAGGTTTTTGGAGGATGGAGCTGTGTGAGCTGTGAAATTCTGTATCTGAAGCTTTGAAAAATGCTGAGAAATAATTCCTGCCTAAAAAGACAACAACTATCTTGTTCAGTGCAGATTTGAGTCACTTAAAACAGGTGGAATGACATAATTTTTTTTGATGTGAAACAGCTTTGAGATTGCAAAGGGTGTGAGTTGTGGCTCTTCCTTTTCTCTGTTTTTTGGGGTTTTTTTTGCTATTTGGCAGCATACAGTAGAACTTTCTTCCAGAGGGTAGCTGCCTGATGCAATTCTGAGTAAAGCAGGATAAAAAAACTCAGTGTCTGCCTTGCTTCCAGAGCTGAGCTGGGCACAGGGAAAGAAGTGATGTCAGGAGGATCAGAAATTGGTGAGCTGAGCAGGGCGCACCCTTCCTGAGAACTGGAGTTCCAAGCCAGGACAGAGCTAATCCTGTCCCATCTGATGGACCAAATGTGTTCCTGAATGACCCTGACAAAAAAGTAATGCCAAAATTGCTTTTCTTTTTCTCTTCTCCCTCCTATTCCCGCTGCAATTGGATGGATGAAGAGAAATGGCACACTAAGTGATTTATTTAGGGGCATGAACAGCCAAAATTTTTAAGCAGATTTGTTATCATCTTAGAAAAACCAAAACATTGAAACCCACACTATTTTTAGACAGGTCTGTCTACTATTTTAATCTGATTCTGATTTTTTTATCTTTAAGAAACGAGGGCCTGTGTTTTCCCAGAAATTATATTTATGTTGATACATATCTGGTATCTGTAGAGGCCAAATGCCGAGAAATAAAGCAGTACTGGCTGTATTAATGTAAATCCTGTAGCAGTTCAGTAAGGAATAATGCTTAGGTAAAAATTGGGTTCAAAGTTAAGCATCTCGTACTCAGTGTTTTAAAGGGCCAAAGTAATTCCCATTTTTTAGTTGCAATCAGAAATCCAGCAGAATGTCAGGCCACTGAAGCTCAGCTTGACTAGGGAAAAAAATGCTATTAATTTAAAAACAAACAAAGCCAAAAATGAACAAAAAAATAAATTGTGCATTCCTGTTGCCACTTCAACTTATTATTGTTATGGAAAAGTTGGTCTGTGGTTCAGCTACCAATTCCTGGGATTGACAAGGGCTCCTTGCTGTGGCTTGCATGAGATGGAGGGAGGATGGAGGCATTGCTGGTTTATCTCCAGCAGGAATTCCCATGGCCTGCTCTGTAGATATCCCATTCAAAAGCTTTCTATTTTGTTTGGAAACATCCATTGTACATGGTTAAATTTCATCAAACTTTATTTTTTGTACTTTAAAAAAAAAGTGCATTATCTATTTTTTCATCAAAAATGCACTCAAGGAAAAGAAAAAAAACCTTTTGCTGCTTCTGATGTCCTGCTGTTACTCCCCAGTGTTAATGTCTGACTTAAAGATTAATTAAAATAAATATCAAGTGCTGCTGAAATAATTAATAATTATACAATTTACATGCGATTGTAAGTGGAAGAATGTCTTTCACTTCCCTTTAAAAAATCAGCATGGTTCCAGCAAGGAAGGAAGCATGTTAATTACAATGCCTCCGTGAGACTTTACAATCCATGGATGAGAGTTGATCAGAAGATGCAAAGGAGGCAAAGAAAGTATTTTAATGTCTGATACTTCAGTGCTTCTAATCCCAAAGGTTGCTATTAAAATACACAAGAAAATCTGCTGTGCCTTTCCAGGAGTTTGATATTTCCTGAACTTTTCTCTTTAGAGGAGTTAGAGACGTTCAGGATTGGATGCTGGCTCCATGCAACTTTGGCATTGCAGTAACAATGGAGTTTCTCCTAATTTATCATGTGAAATCTGAATTAGATTCGTATAAAATATCCAAAGTTCACAGGGGTTTTCTTTTGGTTTTGTCTTTTTTTTTTTTAACATATATGTCATGAGCAGCATTTGCACAAGTTTTCCTGGCACACAATGATAAGAATAAAAGATTGGAGCAGCAGATGCAATGTACCTAAGGCACAGGCAAAATGTCTGGTTCGTTTATAAAATAATTTGAAGATATCAATGCATCTTTGAATGTATTTGTCAATTTGGAAAGTAATAGCATCTGTTAATAGAACAGTGGCAAGAGGAAGAGGAATAGACAAGTGTCTTCTACAGGGCTGGATATGAAATTATCTACTTCTGTGAATTATAAAATTATTTTAGATATATACAATCACCAATCCAGCTGTGCAGGGTAGATTGAACAGATTTTGGAAGAGGGGGAACTACAATTCAGATCTGTAGGAAGTTGGATGGGAGCAAAACTTCTGAAGTGGAGGCCTTTGCTGTTTCTAGCTGAACTTAAATCCCTCTTTGACAGCATGGCAACTTCACAGCACCCATTGAAATGTTTTCACTTGGTGTTTTTGTTTTGGTTTGTTTGGTTTTCCTCTTTATCATCTTATTATTTGAAATTGAGAATAAGGCACTTAAAAAACCAAAAATGCAAATACCTGGAAAACACAAACCAAAATGGATAGCATGGAAAAGCTTTATTTTATAAAGAATGAAGGCAGGATTTTGTAACTGGGGATTTGGGACCAGTGGAAACAGTGTTGCCTGTTAGAGGAGCCTAAGCAGAAGATTTCAGGGTTTCACCTCCAGGACCAGCTCCAAGTGTGAGGTGTGACCTGTGCTCACAGCTAGTTTGCCTAATCCAGTCTGGGTTCCAAATTCATGGAGCTGACACAGTCCCATCTGGCAGGATTTATCCCAGGATTATTGCCCTTGCAGTTCCATAGAAAGCTTTTCCTGGGGATGTTTCCTTGTCAGTGTGAACTGAGCAGGGAAATTCATGTCTGCCTAGGGCTCCCAGGCCTCTTTATTAAATTCTGTGCTGTCCCATTCCCTGCGTATAATTTAATGCTGCACAGCAGTAGGAGACAACTGGAAATAGTCGTGTTTGTGATGCAGGCACTTAACAAATTATCTCAGCAAATCTGGACAATTACCTAAGTGCAGTGAAGAATGTGTCTGTTAATTGTGATGGTCATTAGTCACTTACTGCCTGGAATCCTGAACTCTTGTAGCCATTGTTCTGCTGCCTAATTTCAGACTTACAAGGACTCAATTTATTTTCTGTACATGTTTCAATCATGCTATTTCATTACCAGCACTGCCTTTTCATTTTAGCTGCAAAGCTCTTTTTTTGAGGCAGGAAAGATTGTGTCTCCGTAATAGATAACAAACTAACATCTTGATAATAGTTTGGGAAAATCAATCAGAAATGTATCTGATGAAAGGTCTGTGATTCTAAAGGGAGTATTCAGTGTGGGTAAAGCATTCAGGCTTAGGAGAAATTCTTGGGAAGGATTTTTTATTGTTGTTTTGTTTTGCTTATTTCTAATTTGGATTAACAACATTTATTTTTTCTCCTGGGGGGAAAAAAGTGGGGAGCACCACAAAAAAAATAGCTGTTTGATTTGGTAATGCTGATTACTATTGGGTTGTGACCTAAGGGCTCATTAACCTTTGTCCCAGAAAGCTTATCTAAATAATTCAGCGTTTATATTGGGAGTGGGAGAGCAGAGGATGTGGATTTTTGAACTCTTTTGGAACATCACTGGCTCTGCATTTAGAACAGACTTGACCTTTCTCAGGCTCAGGTCCTGGGCTCAATGTTCACCAGACTTTCTCAATGACTTCTTGTTCTTAGAGAGGGGGGAAGCCCACACTTGCCTGGCTTGAGAATGTTTTTAATGCAGGTTTTAGTTTGCAAAATTAATACCTTCAGCATACAGGATGTTTGAGGGGAATGTCACAGAAAGAGAATGTTCTGCCCCGTGTGAATTTTGTGGAGTTGTGCTGTTTCTTGCATCGCTTGGGGAAGACAGATGATGTTGATGCTTGAGAGACTTCTTGGAAATGTTTTAAATATATTTCACTGCACTCTTGCACTCTGAAAAAGAATAGCAAGATCAAGTGAGGGGAAATACTTCTCTCAATTTATAGTACCATGCATCAGCTGCACGGCTGACAGTTTTTATTCCATTTCCAGAAGAGTGGATGTGTCCATTGTGACTTCCATTAGTTAAATCTCCATATTTGTGATACATATAGGATGCAGTTAAGTGGTTTTACTGTAGAATTTAATACTTTAACTTTTCATATTATGTAGATGCTTTAAATGAGGTAGCAGAGATTAGTTATTAAAGGGTATTTGTGTGCATATTAATTTCTCTGATGAGAACTTACAAGAATTTTGAGAAGCTGAGATCATCACAAGTTTGGAAAAGGGAATTTGTGTCAGAAACAAATACCAACTTTATTCAATCTTCTAAACAAAAGTCAGGAATCAGATATGCAATGGAGAAAGTCTTTTCTACAGTCTGATTTCAGTTCTTTGCAGTTTTTTGGGAAGTAAGAACTATGTAGTAGTAGTTTTAGGAACTACGGAAGTATCAAAACCACAAATTCTTAGTTCATCTCTATAAATTTCATATAAAGGATTACAACATCTCTATGGGAGAAAATCAGAGCATGGAACTGATCATCTAAAGAAATAAATTAGGGATAATTATGCATAATTGCCTTCAATGTTGGATGCATTCAAATTTCAAATTGTAAGAAGTTTTTCTAAGAAATAAAAGTATTAAAAAATTAAACATTTTAAAAATATAGGTTCAAGATGTTTCAAGATTTTCTAGACTAGGTCTTGTGAGCATCTTCTGTGATGTTAATTGGCTGTACAATAAATTTAATTTTAAAATTCCTTCTGACCACTTGCAGTTGCAAAGGAGTGCTGAATCGAGCCCTCACTACAAGTGAGCATCAAGCCAAGTATAGCACAGCTGAAAAGGAGTGAAATAACCAATCCACCTGATAGCCTGAACTTCAAGAGAGAAAAGGCTGTTCTGTGCCCAAATCAGAAGTATCCACTGTATATTCCACTCTAAAGCTGAACCAACACTTTCAAAAATATCAGTTGATTACATCTTTTTAAGTGCTTCATTTTGTGGCCATTTCTAGCCTGAAATTCTCTAAGGCCTTTATAAAATGCTTCACACTTGAGTATTTCAAGTGGATGTGTGTGAACTGGAAGAAAATACCCTGTGCAAGGGTTAGATTCATCCTGCCTGAGTTAGCTTTGTGTTTTCCTGTGGCAGAGGTTGGATTCTCTCTGTGCTCAGTGAACACAAGACCGTGTTTACATTTGCATGCCAGGATTCCAATCCTAAACTGTCTGTTTCTTTCACTTGACTGAAGGAAGTCTAGACAACCAGATCAGAGCAGGATGTAGTTGTCTGAAGCTGGCTCAGCAGAGCCCTTTTTTTTTATACCCAAATTGAGATATCTAAAAGTAAGGTCTCTAAAATAGCTATTTGTGTTAAGTGTTTCCTTAAAATGGTTTAGTGTGCTCGTCATAAGGATTTATTCAGATTAACGAGTAAAAGTAGTACAACAAAATGAGAACAAACTATTTCCTTGACTGAACCTCAAAGCACCTCAAAGATTGGTATTCACTTTCAGAATGATGATCAATTTTTTGCTTTTTTGGTTTATTGTTTTGGGGTTTTTTTTCATTTGCTTGTTTGTTTTTTGGTTGTTTGTTGTTGTTTTTACTCTGATGTTCAAAGTAAAGCTGTGAAATTCCACAAGAAAAAAAGACTACTTTCCTTGCCCCTGATAATTTTTTTTTCCCAAGCAGAGGAGCTAAGCAGACAATCCTGATTTGGCTGTGAATGGGTTCATTAAATAAGCAAGTAAGAGAAGCTGTTTGGGTGTGAGGCTTTGGGAGCTGAGCTTAGAGTGAGAAAAACAAGTTCAGGTGAGCCTGTTCTGGTAGGATGGGGCTGTGCTGAGGTCTCTACCACTGAAGGATTCTCCTGGAATGACTCTGAGGAAATGTGGAAACTGAGAAAAACAGCCCTCTTCTGGCTGGATGTTCCAGCAGTTGGTTTCAGTGTAAGGTTGGCTTGAGCATTTGTGCAGCCTGTAAATAAATGTTGTTCCACAACAGCTTCACAGCCACCATTTGGGTGTGGTTGAAGTTCACCATCATTGTTTCCCCTCAAAGCTGGCACATTTAATGAATTTAAAGCAGTGCTTTAATGAAACGAGGGCAGCTCCTGGGACTCTCAGTTAAGAGTCCCAGTTAAGCTGAACTTCTATTGTATCTCTATCCTCAGTAATTTTGATGTTGGTTTCCCAAAAATTTTTTTTAGTTACGTTTTTCTACTACATAAAGATGGCAACATCTGATAGCCTCTATATTGTGAGTAGAATTCTGTAATTTTACAGCATAAGTAAAAAATCCAAACCAATTTTACTCATCAATCTGCTAGAGTTGATATTTGTGCTCACATGATCCTCCATGAGGAAAACTGACGGCTTGAAACCAAAGCTTTGGTGCAGGAACCTTGATGCCGTGGCTGCTGATCTGTAGCTCAGGTCAAGACTTGTGTCAATATTCTGCATAAACAAATTGTGTGGTTATTTGTGTTTAGTCTGTGTATTTATGAGATATCTTAGCTTTTCCCTGCATTGCTTGCCCTATTCCCAACCCTGCAGTGGAATCACAGATAAGAGACCTGTTGCTTTTCACTGCCCATAGTTGTCCCCCTACATCAGCAGATTGCCATAATTAGGCTGTCAGGATTGCAAGGCAAGAGAAAACAAATGGAAAACTTCATCCTGAACAGAACAAAGGGATTACAAAATCATAAATGCATGCAAAACCATCACTATGTTTATCTCTGTGTCTATAATCCTCAGATTGCTGTGAAAAACAGATATATTTCATCTGCTTTCTAATATTTGAAGACTGTTGCTGGAGGCTGTAGTCTGCCACCAGGAAAACAGATACCACTGTGCTGTGATAGTTTTTGACAAGTATTTGCAGCATCTTTGAGACCAGTAAATCAGTCAAAACGTGGGTTGCCAGTGGTAGATTTTCTGGTTTGGGTATGGGATTTGATTTGACAAGACGCGCAGAAGCAGCACAAACATTTCTGGACAGCATCAGATCTGGAAGCTGTGATCCTTAATAATTTATGGCTTAATAGGTAAGTGCTGGTAGGTCTGCCAAGGTCAGTGACTCAGGGAGGACTTGAAGCTGCACCTCCAGTGGTTTCTGGGCTGGTTGCCATCTAAAAACATCCAGGCCAGCTCTGTGCTCTAGATCCAGTGTGTGCAGAGGGCATGGATGGGCACAGCCACAAACACTGTGTGCAAATTAGAGTTGGGACACCGGAGCTGTGTGTGATGGATTTGTTCTGGGACACCAGTCCCTGCCTCCTGTGTCCCCTCCTGCTGCTTTGCAGGCACAGGCATGACCAGCCATCAAAAGTATTAACATGTATGCCTCAAAAGTTTATTCCCACAGAATGTCTAGGTTGGAAGAGACCTTCAAGATCCAACCCAGCCCTAACACCTCAACTAAACCATGGCACCAAGTGGCACATCCAGGGATGGTGACTCCACCACCTCCCCGGCAGTCCATTCCAATGGTTTATCATTCTTTCTGTAAAAACTTTTTCCTAATATCCAACCTATATTGCCTTTTTCTTCATGTTTTCCAGAGCCTGCCTGCATCAGCTCTGGCACAGGAGTTCTCTGTCAGCTTTCCAGCACAGCAGAGGTTTGTTTGTTGATGATCAATGACTGCAATCACTTTCTCGTTAAAAAGGTTTGAAAACCTGGTCCCCTGCAGGTGCAGGCTGCTCTCACCTCTACCTAGCTAACCCATGGAAACACATCATCCAACAATCCTACATGTCCTGGCTTAGCGTTCAGTGCCCAAGAGCCAGAGATCCTAGAGGTGCATCCCATTCCAAAGTTCCCACTCCTCTGGAAGTGCAGGTGCAGAAAAGCACTGCTGCTTCAGTGGAAGGAGATTTGCTGGAAAGACTTAATGCTCCAGGACTAGATCCTCTGGCACACTTCATCCAGAGGGGAGGGCAGATATTTGGATACTATATGTAGAAAATATGTCTCTCTTCATTGCCTCTTCCATCTTTTTAGTTTGTTGAAGCCAATGGAAGTCTTTTAGAAGTCACTTGGATCAAAAACTCTGCTTCTGTTGGCTTCTATCTGCTTCTATGATACAGTTTATACAGAGAGAACAGAACATGAGCACAAGCCCTTAAGGTAGAGGGAACAAAACAAGGAGGTATTTGGCAGGGCTGTTATATGTCCTTCTGTCTGTAGTAAACACCGAGTGAAAGTCAAGTGTTCCTGCTGCTCTAAACCATGAGTCAGAACATTTGGCTCTCTGCATCTTTATAAAGGAAGGTGTCCACAGAAGCAAGTGCACTGAAGAGCAACCCTTTTATAAAATACAGAGGGGACAAGAAAAAGGTGGGGAGGGAGATAAAAGCAAAAAACCAAACCATTCTTAAGGTTTTTTTTTTTTTTTTGAGTAGTCCATCTTTGGCAGCCAAGAAGCAGTTGTATATGGAAACTTGAGCTATTTTCTTAAAAATAAATGTGTCTGCAATGGGAAACTGATCTGAGAGAGTTCTTGGAAAATTGGCTTAGTTGCTCTGCCATGGGTGAGTAGGGCTTGCTCTCCAAGAGCTCAGAGGTTAGTGTACTCTATTAGGATTAATCCCAGATTTTTTAAAGACCACAAAACAACTGTCATGGGAAGAAGTCAGGCCTGCAATATTTCCCTGACTTCTTAGAAAATTAACTCTAAAAAAGATAAGACAATAAGCTATAAAAAGAGAGTAAGAGGAAAAGAAAAGGGAGGCCAAGTAATAATAAATACTCAAGATACTGTTGTGAGCTGTGAACGCACATTAGCCTTTTAAGCTTTTTAATGTCTATGTTTTAAGAGAAATTATATGTAAGTGTGGTGTTTTGTTTGAACATTTTACTTTGAGTCCTTTCTGAGCTTTTAAAATGTATTAAATGAAAAGGTTTTTCCAAGCCAGAAATGTATGAGTTTGTCTTCCCCTAGCAAGAAGTTTAGGAAGGTGTAGGAGCAGACCAGGGACACAATAGTGGTGTATCAGGACTAGTATGTGTTTTCAGAATTCTGAAACCAAGATAAATGTCGATGTTTCTGCAGGCAAATGATCTTTTGTACCTGTGCAGTCTCTGTAAATCCAATAAGATTACTCTGATGTAAATGCTGGTAGAGCATTGTCAAGCTTGCGGATTTTATTTTTTTTTTTTTTATTTTTTAACCTTAAAGATAGAAGAAAGTGAAAACTGGGGACAAGGAGAAAATTTTTAAATTTTTGTTTAATTTTTCCCCCCCTCAGCCCAGACCTGTAAACTGATTCTAGAAAGCTGAAATGCTTAAAAGGGTGTGTCTGTGAATAGATAAGTATATATCTACTTGTACTTTAGTATCAGGTGTAGAACCCTCTATCCTGGAATTGATTGAGTTTTGATGGCTAGAGCTTTTATTATTGAACAAGATGTTCTAGAAAAAAATAAACTTTTATTCCAAGTTTACAGTTGGCTTTCTTTTTGCAATGAACTAAAAAAAAAAATGCTTGTAATTGTCTGTAAGCAAGACATACTGAAATGATCTAATGGTATGTAAGGAGTGATGAGAAAGCACAACAGAATGTAGAAAGGCACCATTATGAAAAAAGTGTTGAGAGGGGCATGAAATATTTGTAAACGTGTTTTCCAAGTCTGCATCCAGTTGTGCCTCTGTCAGAGTGGATTGAAACTCCTGGTTATTTTCCTCCCACTTGTAGCTACTCTGGACCAGGCTGTGCGCACTGGCTGTTATTGCAGCCTCAGATCCCTGCTGTGCATCTTTAGCACCTGAAATTAAAAATAAATTGAGGTGCTGAAATGAAATTTTAGCTGTGTTCAGGTTGGGCCTAAAACAAAGAATGCTGATGGAGAGGATGGTTGGAAATGCAGAGCCCTGGAGTAGCTCCTGACTTTCCAAATGTTAAGTTTTATTGCTCGGTACTGACAAGCCAACTATAAATAGTAGTAATAACAATCATTTTATTTATTGGGCACCCTTCTGTCGTTAATATCCTGTTGGATGGCTCACAAAAGGTGTAATCTGCTGTTAATGTCCTGCTAGGAGCCTCATAAAAGAAATAAAATAGGAAGGCAGTTTAATGTTTAATGGTTTATGCTTGTTCCTTCGTGTTGATGTAGAAGATTACAGTAAAAAGGCCAGTTTTGCATCTTCATCGAAATTAATGGAGTTTCAACAACTTATTTTGGGTCTGAAACAGGCCCAAAAAATGTTAATACTTGTTCTTTAGACTCAGTTGGCTGATGCTTGAAGGCTTGTGATTGATTTGCAAGGTACCCCAACTGGATTAATTAGAAGAGAAAAATACTGTTTCCCCCTCTAAATTCTGCTTACTGCAAACCCCACTTGCCATAAAATGTTCTGGAGGCTCCTTTCCCCCATCTCCTGCCTAAATTGCCGTTTCTTGTGCTCATTCGATTCGGCTTTTATGTCGCTCATTAAAAATGTTACGTTTTATGCCCGGCGTTGTTCACAGTCTACAAGGTTTTTATCACTTAGATAAAAGCAATCCACTTGATGCACAGCTGGTCTCCAGAGTGATCTGATCGCTTTTGTGATGGGCTCCGACACCTGACGCTGTGCAGAGCATTTCTGTGCTGTTTGCAAACAACTAAATTGAATTACTTGCAGATGAACTTGGGTTGTAGCAACATACTCGAAGGAGATTTTTGGATTTATGGACAGTCTGTAGAGTTTTCTAATGTTCTGTGGTCTTTGAGTGGCCTCACTGATTTTTTGAGGAATGAGGTTCAGCTCTGTTGAGCACGACTCCACTGCTCTGCTGGAGTGGGAGCAAGTGGAAAAGCAGCTTCGTCCTGGAGAGGAGATCCATGTTTTTCTCCTGGTGTGGACTTTGCTGCCTGATTGCTTACAAGGTCTAAAAGTTTGTGTGCACCTGGCCCAAATCCTGATGTAAATCCTGTTGTGAGTTCCTTGGCCTTCTCCATGTCTCTGAGGCACTGGGCACTCTGATCCCAGCTCAAATTTTTTTTTTCACTGTTTTTTGCATCATGCTTAAATTTTCCTTGCTGATTTAGTCTTAAAATGAAACTGGTGGCACCCAGCTTCTCTCCATCATGATCATGTTTTTACCTTACATAACCTGCTTGTTCAGAAGCAAAAAAAAACCTCTTATTGCAAAAAGTTTTTACTTTTGCTCCAACCCCCAACATATTTTCATATAGAGTTAGTTCATAGTAAAGTGAACTAAACTTTAAACAAAAAAAGGTTTTTAAACAAAACTTTTGTATTGTTTAGTGCACATGCTGGATGAGGTTTTTGTACTTAACAGCTTTTCTTCCTTTTATTGAATATTGCGGGGGTTTTATTATTTTTTAAAGCTGTCACCCTGCTTCCAGATGGTGTCATACATAGGTGGTAGCAGTCAACTGGTACCAAATATATTTACATCTACACTTCCCTAGGAAAATATTGCTTAGCTGGCTTTGGTCCCAAGATAATCCAATAGTTGCAAATCCTGGGTTATTAGGCTTCATCAAACCCTAGCTAAGGTTAGCCCTGGTCACCATGTTGCCAAACCAAAGTCATTAGACTTTTTGCTCATGGCAAATATAAATCCCATTTAGATTTGATTAATTTTTCAGAGTTTTTTAAACCTATTTGCTCTAACAAGAAGTGTGCCATCCTCTGTGGGCTTGAAACTGTTTTACAAAGTCTTTTCTGTGTCCTCTTAAGCGCTGTCTGGCTTTGTCCACACTTCATTAAAGGCATGTAGTGGCTCAAGAGGATTAGGATAACTCAAACCCAGCCTTGCTACTCCCAGTGGAAATTAATCTCTTGCAAAGAAAGCTGTGCAGGTTTTGTTCTTGCTTTATTTCTTAAACTGCCTGTAGCTCTGTCATCATTCCAGACAGTGTTTAAAGACCCCAAGCGAGGCCCAGTACAGTAAAATATTTGATTATGGCTCTCCCTGACTAATATCAGCCTAATTACTGTGTCTTTGGGCTTCTAAAATATTTTCTACAGCAGCAATGCCTACTGCTTAGATATTGCTACAGATTAAAACTATCAAAACTAAAAGGACTGTGAGATTTTACATGGCTGTGCATGGCACAGGGTGAGCTGCTTTTCCCAGCACTGTTGGCTACCACAATAATTCAAATCCTTCAAGGCCAGTTTGGATGGGGCTTTGAGCAACCTGATCTGGTGGGAGGTGGCCCTGCCCATGGCTGGGGGCTGGAAGCAGATGATCTTTAAGGTCCTTTCCAACCCAAACTATTCTAGGATTCTCAGTGGTGGTGAAAGTTGTGACAGCAAATATTTACACTCGCTTCCAGCTGCTGCTGTAGTTCCCTTTTCTACTTTCTCTTTCTCCTAGCAAGAAATACTTTTAAAAAACCCAAAAAAACCCAGTAGTTCTTCTATTACTTGCAGTTTTCACAAGAAGAACTGGTACAAAGTGAATCTTCATATCTGTTGTAAGAAGATCTGTATCTTCAGTGGCCATAGATGGAGATTAGAGGTGAGACAGGAAATAAAGAGGATGAATTTGCCAGGTTTGTGAAAGTGAATATGTCCAGGAAACTGAAGAGTTATAGTCTAAGAGCCAGCAGCAGTCCTCAAATCTGTAATTGTTAGTGTGTTGCATTGCATCCTCACACCCAATAAATGTTTCCATGTTAGGAAAAGGGTTTAGGTTACACCCCAGGACTTTTAAGGGAGAAGAATCAGAAACTTCTGTGCTTTAATTAATTAATTTTACTCATTGTAATTGGCCCAGTGCCAACACAAAGGCACCTGTTGGATCTTTGAAATGTGCCTCAGAACTGTTGAAGCTGTTTCTATAGGTAGCTTGCCAAAAAAAATCCTCCTCGATCATTGTATACTTAAGAATGAGCATGGAGTCTCTTTTTGGGGTGTCTCAGCAGGTGTAATGGGCTTCCCTGCTCTGTGCACAGTTTCTGCTTTTTGTTTTGTATCCTTTGTTATTTTTTCTTTAATTAAAACCTTTTGCTTTTGAAAGCACACCCACTCAGCCGTGTCGCTAATTATTCACGAGCCTTTCTGGGAGGTTGCTGCACACCCTCAGAGCCTGATACACCTTTGTGGGGTTTATAACACATGGCCCCATGCAGAAATTCAACAAGAGTGAGTCTCAGGTGAGCCCAGAGTGGTCACCTTGGTCTGCACAAACACGTGTTGGCTCACCCTTGGGTGGGCTGTTTCCACAGGGATGGAGCAGCAGCAGCACTGCCCGGAGCAGGTCAGTGTTGAGATTTGGCAGCTCATTATCTGTTTGTCAGCCTTGCAGAGTTCTCTATTTCTAATGTTCACCAAGCTGAAATGAGGTTCTTTTTTATCTCGTCTTTCTAATCAAAAGGAGATGCCTGACAATTCCCTTTGTAATCATGCTGTAAACAACTGTGGGTAATTGTTTTTTATTTTCTTTTGTTCCTTACTTCATTTCAGTCTTCTCCACTGATCTGTGCTGTGCATCACTATACAAAATAGCAATCAAAGAAATGGAAATACATTCAACATTTGCACTTCGTTTTGTTTTACAAATGAGAAATAATTCCAAACTGTACTTTGGCTGTGCCAGTTCATATTCATTTTATTCCTGAGAATCTCCTTAACTGAGAGTAAGTGTACACATTTCTGGGTTGGAATACTGGAGCATCTGGGAACAGGAACCTTAACTGAGTTCTGTAATGATACATTTTTACAAGCATACAGAGAACAGATAAAAGCTGAGTTTGATAAATATTGAGGCTAGACTCGAGACTCAGCTGACAAGGTAGTAAAGCTGTGCAAACTTTTCTTGTGAAACTTCAGCAGGCACTGGGAAGCATCATGTCTGCATGTGAAAGTAAATATCTCAGAGTTTTGATGTCAAACAAACCTTACATCTGATGTGGAAATTTGTTTTTCATTCCCCAGCTGTAAAACATCGGGGCTATTATTCCTCATGAGGCAGGAGCTAGAGGAAGATGTTTGCATTTACCATAAATTGTCTGGGCTGTTTATGTCAGTCCTTCAACTCTGATAAACCTGCTTCTTGCACTTTTCTTATCACATATGGGTACACATACATATCTTCCTTATCTTACCAGAGGACTTCAGGTCAACATCATCTTTTTCAAATGTCTTTATGGTGACTGCTTTTCACTTCTGCCCCAGACACCATCATACAGCAAAATCATCATTCATCCACACTGGATGGGAATTTTATTGCAGTTTCTCATGCTGCTTTGTTTTGTCGGATGGGTCTTTTTTTTCCTTTTAAAGAAATATCTTTTGACAGAGGAAGTTGGGTAAGGCGGTGTGAAAGTTCATCCTGCCTCTCATGATGCCCATTAAAAACAAAAAACCCCCAATATTTTATTGTAAAAAAAAAAAAAAAAACCAAAACAAAAAAACAAATAGCAAAAACACAAACAACAACAAAATGTAGAAATGCTTGCATTTAGTAGCATTTTCATTAAGGATGGTTTACAGGTCTATAACTGCTCAGCTGTTGCCAATAGCATTTTCATATTGCACCTTCTGGGGGTTACAATCTTGCTATTTAAAAATAAATAGACTGATATATAGGCAGACACACCAAAAAGAGGCAGCATCACTGACAACTCCACTATAACTTTCAGCCCGTTAACATAAAACTCCGCCACTAAATCTCTCAGGGTAAACTATGCAGAGATAGAAAAGCCCCGAGGTATTAAGAGTGATTTTGATATAAATTCCAATTTTATTTTATGACTATTTTACAGCTGCTCCTAGATATCTTCTCCCATAAACTACAAGGTACAAGGCAAATGTTACGTCTTTTTTTTTTCCCTTTCCTTCTGCAGGGTTTCAGACTGTTGGTTTATTGTGACATGTTAGCAGCCTTTTCTCTGCACTGCACGTTCAGAAGAATGAATTTTAATGAGACTAAGCCAGCAGAAGACCCATAAAGAAGATACGATTATGTTTTAAGTATTCATAAAAAAAGTTACACGGAATTTACACATTTTGATTTTGTCTGTGACAGTCGAAAGAATTAAGAGCACGTTGCAGAATCACAAAATGGTGAGGGTTGGAATACTCCAATTCCAATAATACTGGAGATACTCTAGTCCTAAAGTAGGGTCACACTGCTTACAGGGGGAAAAGTTCTTGTTCTACAAGAAATATTCTCTCTCTTTCGTGAGGGTAACAATGCCACAGTGGTTTTGGTAACCATGATGTAGTTTTGCTATGTACACCAGAAGGAACTTTTCATCTTCAGGTAAAGACATAATTTATTGACCTCTTCATCACTCCAGCAGGTTAGTAAACATTAAAAAGATTAAATAGATGTTGTGTACAAGTCTTGTGAAAAAGTTAGCTGCACGTATCTGGATGTTGTTGATTCCAGACATGCCCAATACCCTGGATGTGTGAGGGGGAAAGCAATTTTAATTGTTTTATATAAGTCTGTGGTGCCAAAGAGATGTTTCCTCCTGTCCTAGCTGATACCATGCCATACCAGAACGTTCTAAAAGTGTGAGCTGAAATATTTTCTTATTCTTTGCTAGTGTCACAAGGATCCTGTCCTTTGGCAGGCCAAAAAAGCTGTCTCCTGGTCAAATGGGTATTGTCTCTTTCTCCTTGCTAGAGGTCTTCAAAATATCCCAAAAGGTCTCTTTTTGTTTTTCCTCCTCTAGCTGTGTGTTTTTTCATAGACTGAACACATGAGGACAAATAGTTTTGCTTCCAAGCCTGTGAAATCTTCTCTCTTGAGCCCTGTTAATAATGATTTCTAATTTTTAGTGTGGGATTAATTTTTCATAAGTACAGATTAGCTCAGCATAAATATAGTAATCAATGTTAGATTATGAAAAGCTCCAGCTAATTTTAATCCCAAAGAACTGAGAGAATTTAGAAATGGAATTTTACATGGCCTGGTATAAAATCTCAGTTTTACTTTATCTAAAATTTAGCTGTACCTTTCTAATCTGAGTGTCTACATGCATAATTATTTCCAAGATAAATGTTTATAAATTGCATCTTGTATTTTGAACACAACTCTGTTTTAGACTAAGGACATTCCTGGTGCAGTCTTTTTACAATTTATGTGGTTGTTCCTTTCAGTTAGTTTTAAAAAAATATATTTAATGTAAAGTTGATACCTTTGGACAGACAATAAGACACTAAAATGTTACAACAACGATAGAATAGAGTTTTTCACAGTAAGTGGTCAAAGAATACACAGGTTACATCTTGGATATTCAAATATTTTTGGGAAAACTGTTTCTGTTGTATTGCATTCCAACCTTTCAGAAAGAAAAGTTTATCCATGCAGTGCATTGGATCACAGTAAGTGATTATTGACGTGTTGGTCATTAATTTTTCAATGACAGACAAGAAAAGCATTGGAGCAATATTTGTCATTGCAATAAAGCAAATTAAACAAGGTGTTTCCTGAAGTGCTCCATCCTGAGTTACAGGAACCTGGGAAAGGATCCACAGAGGGAGGGAATGCTCAGTGCTTTCCCCTCAGGCTGAGGTGCCACTGATACCATCTCAATAAAAATGTTGTTAGAGAGCACAAACTCCCTGGGGGATGCTTACTTGGGTTTAGAGAGTTGTTTATTTTGGTTACAGCTTTTGCTCTTTATAGCCTGTTTAAGGGGAGCTGAACTGTATTATTTGTGAATTGGGACAAGATTGTTCATAGTAGATTCTCTTTCCATTGGTTTAACCAAACAGGGTTCTAATCTCAGCTGAGTATTCAGCTACAGCACGTGTAGGAAACAAGATAGATAAATACTCTGAGTTTATGGTTTATTTGGATTTGGCTGAGTTTCTCATCTCGGAGTGTCTAAGAACATTCTCATTTTAAGATCCTCAGTAAATAGGCAGCAGTTTTCTTCCCTCTGATCATTGCGACCACTGTTGATGGAATAGGTGCTGTAATTCAGAACAGAGTTTGAGGAAAGCATTTCTGCATTTCTCTATTGTGAAATCAGAAATAGCTCCTGGGCAACAAGCTGCAGTGGGGTTTTTATTAGAATTTACTTTTTTATTTTGATTTTTTATGGAGAAGATAAGCAGAAAGGAACGGAACTGCCTGATCTTCTTGATGAGTTAGAGTTTACATGTGTTGCTCACTTGAGTTCTTCTTCCTCCAGTTCAGTGCTGCTTAGGTTTAGGGGTATCTGTCAAAGGATTGAACAAAGTTATCCTTTATTTTAACACAAAATCTGTTTGAATCACACAGAGAGCAGAGGCTGGCCTCTGTGAAAGGTGTGAAAATATCAGTGATTTCCTGTATGCAGCTGAACTTAAATTCAGTTTGTGTTACTTTTGTCATTTTGTTAATTCATAGCTTTGCACTTTCCAGGCACTGCTTTAATTTGCGCCTCCTGTGTGAGACTCATTTTGCTTACTCAATAGCTGCTCTTCTGGAACTGTAAAGTGAGGATTTCTGGGCTGGTTCCCCCCTCCTTTTTGTCAGCTGATATTCTTAACACCTAAATCTGGCTTAGCTGCAAATCAGAAAAACAAACCAAAACCAAAACAAACAAAAAACCCCACAAAAATGAAAAAACAAAAAAAACCCCACAAACAACAATGTCTCCATAGATGAATGAAACATCATTTCTGGAATAAACAACCCAACACATTTAAGAAAAACAAAAAATAATCCTGATCTGAAGATGTAACTGCATTCATGGTCACACTGGAAAATTCTTCCTCTTGTTCCAGTGCATCAGTTTCTTCCTCTTTGATTTCATAGAATCAATTATAAGTATTATATGTTCATTTAGGCTATCCAAGTTTCTCACAGGTTGGGATGTTTTTTTTGGTGTTTTGTTTTTTTAATAATGAAAAGAAAAATTCAAGAAAGGAAACAAAGTTTTTTTTATCTAGATGCACAAGTTTGTGCTGTAGATTGCAAGGGAAATTTTTTTGTTTTTCCACGGAATGTGGAACGAGAAAAAAAATGCAGTGAAATTATGGTAAAAGAAAAGCCTATGAAGATTACAGAATTTCTGCAATAAATAGTTTTAGTATCACAATTCTGGTTTCTCTTATAAAAAAATGCCTACCTGAACTATTGTTACCCATTTCTTTTCTAATATGTTTTTATTTGTTTACCCATCAGACCCACTGCAATCCCAGCCTGCTAACTTCTGTTTTGGAGTAAATTGAAATGTGGATTTGATAAAAGCTGTCAAGTGTTTTGCTTGAACAATAGATCATTCGAGTAACAAGGACTTTTTAATGGAAAATTTTTTGGTTTGGGGAAGAAAGGCCTCTTTGTCAGAGACAAAGCAGGAAGCTAACTGAGAAAAAATTCATGGATAGTGTGTTAATATCCAGAAACAGACAAGAGGTAATGATGATTTATTCAAAGATGTGAAGACTAATGTCAAAAGCATTTTATACCATAAAGCGAAAACATCAAGTAAAACTTTGCCACTCTATCTAAATGTGTTATTCTTAATTTATTTTCATAGCTTTGGGCACAATACTCCCCTTTTAATGCAGAGATTCAGTGTCCTCACACAGGTCACCCTTCATATCCCTGCTGCTCTGTATCACCACACAGAATTGTCTGTGTGCCTTTTGTATGTAAGTGTGCTTTTATATAAGGATGGAAATTTTCTGGTGCTCCTATTAAATGCATCATGATAATTATGACTTATTTTTAAAATCTGTCTCTCTGTGCTTTCTAGTCCAGCTACAGGAGGGAATTTTGATTGATCTTACACAGGGTTAGAGTGAAGGAAACTAATTCCTCTTCTGTGATAGAAAAAAAGAAGTGAGGGGTGTTTGTGTGGTGAGGTTTTGTGGGGATTTTTTGGTTGGTTTGTTGATTTGTCTTTTTTGTTTTGGCTTTATTTTTTGCATTTGTTTGTTTGTTTTTATTTAATGATCACTCGACTTCTAATTTGGGAGTGGATGGGGAAAACCTTGCAGAACATGGCAGCATAAATTATAAATATTACAATATGATATGTATAATAGAGATAATACACAGATTATCTTTAATGATGCTGAGCCCAACATCCATAATGGGTTTTTTGGGGAGAAATGCCAATTTATGGGTTGTTTATGGATCTTTGTTTTTCCCAGCATGGGCACGCACTATATAAAATACTAATTCTGGGTGTCCCTAAAGTAAACTTTTGAGATAATTCTAAGCAAGCTAATGGAAATCTGTCCTGGGTAAATTCATAACCTGTCTCTCCATTTGTTTTCAGTAGTTTTGCTTTCAGTAATCTGTATAAATATAATTAACTTTCTCTTAATAAGGGAAAAACCTGGAAAAGCCAATATGCAGTGGTTGGTGATCCTGCTATTGTAAGGTTGTTGTTAAGAGGCAATCTTTTTTGGTTTTAAGTCTGGTTTATCCTTTGAATCCCACTCAGTTTCATTTTAACGTCACACCCTAGTTCTGGTGCTTTATTTCAGTTAGTCAAAGGACAAATAATTGATGAATTACAGCCCATGTCAGCAGGAAACAGAAGAACAACACTTAACAGTAATTATGTTTATAGGTAGTAACCAAATCATGGAAGAACAAATAAATGTACAGATTTTAACACCCTGGTCAGAACACAATTGCTTTATAGGATGGCTGATAGTATAAATAACATAAAGAAGTATTTCTGAACTTAGTCTGTAAATTTTCTTTCCTAATGTAAATTGAATTAAGGTTTTCACTTTTCTTTCAGGGTGACATTGAGACATTCAGCAAGGCAAAGTGAAGCACCTTGAACTGCTGGGTACTGAACTGCTGCTGAATATCCTGCACTGTTTCTTGAAGTATTTATTCAGGTTAGTGACTTCTGCTGATAACTGAAAATGAAATAACTCCTCTTTCTTCTCAGTACTCCACAGAAAAACACAGGTATGAAAATGATCCCAAAGTACTTTGTTAAAACAAAAAATACTAGAGAGATGAAGGAATCTGTGATTCTGTCAATCTCTCATGGTTGTTTTTAGTTATTTCTTTATTTTCCAAGAAGTAATTAGCTTTATAAATAATAAATAAGCATTTATTTTACTTTCTGTTTCTCATGCAAGCTACTTTTACACCTACTAGATTGTGTATTCCCCTGACTTTCAGGTGCATTTGCAGGTGTGTTCTCAAAAGGGGAAAATGAGGTGCTTGATCCAGTTGTCCCATTGCTTCTCAACATCTTTGCAATAATTACAATGGTTGGGTTTTTTTTATCTTTGAGGAGGCCTAGGGGATGGTGTAGTAAATAATGAAATTTAAAAAGTGGGGTTTTCTTTGAGTCTGTAAATCATGCTCAGCAGCAACTATTGTTTCTGAGTGAAGAGAGAGAGAGAAGAGATAAATGAAAAGAAGGGGGGAAAAAATGAGATTGGTATCTTGTCAAGAAAAGATCCTTATGTTTTCCCTTGTTCAGGTTAGAAAATTATGAGCCCTATTTTTAATCCCCAGTTCACAGCAGCAGAACGCCAGGTAGTTATTTCTGGCATCTGTTTGACATAAAGTAAGGTATACCCTAAAGAGACACTCTTCATAAACACCGAGCACCAGAAATACTGCTCGTATTAAATTGGACCACATGAATAATACAGGAGTCATGAATTTAAATTATTACTGGCATTTGGAGAAAATGGCACTATTTCAGCCATTAAATAACAACTTTGCTTTATTTCTGGAAAACAGAAAGTTATTAAGTTTTAAATCATATTGATGCTGTGGCTCTGATACATTTCTGGTTCTCCAGCCATGCCTTGACAGGGCTGTGTTGGGATGGAATTGTTCTCTCAGAGGTCTTCAGCCCACTGCTGTGAGATTATTGAGCTCTTCTGAAATGGCATTGTCATACTGGGGTTTAATCCCAAAATGCCTCATGCCCTTGTTCCCTCAGAAATTCTGCTACAATTTTCCATGCTGTGTTTATTTCTACAGTCCTGGAGAACGGGAGATCAGAGCAGTTCTTAAAGCTAAATGGGGTACAGCACACTAAGTGGCATTGTCACAGGAACTTCTCCCTGTTCTTTGGGTTCTGCCTGTTTATGTATCCTTAACACAGCAGAACTAAAACTATTCTTGCTCTTCCTGCACCCCTCACCATACTTCCTAACTAGTGAAATCAGGTTCAGGTGAGTTGGAAAAATAAGTGTAGAAACAAGTGCCTGCTTGTTGATGATGGCTTATATCAGGATGCCGAGGAGAATAAGTTTGAATCACACAATTTCAGCAGAGGAAGCCAAATCCTCCCTTTTCTGCTTTAAGAAAGGTGTCCTGTATGATCTTTCTTGAGAGAAATCATTTAGTTTTTTCTTGACTTTGCTTTGAAAAGTAAAGTTTACTTTAAAAAAACAAGGTGCTGTATTTGCACAAGTGCCAAAAAATAAATAAATAAATACAAGGGCTGTAAACTCTTTTGGTTTGCCAGAAGTCTGGTTCATGTTGGTTGGTTAAAAAAACAGACTGTATATGGTGACCATAAGAAAAGAAGAGATTTCTTTGGACTTTCAGGTCTCTTGCTACTTCAGTTGTTACTTCAAAAGGGGGAACCCAGGAGAGGATAAAAGGAACTGGTTAGAGAAGTGACCTGACATGAAAAGCTGAGAGTCTTGAATATGGAGGAGTTTCACACTTCATCAGAGACACAAAAGACAATCAGAAACCAGAATAATAAGCAGAGGAAAACACAGCCATAGAAGAGTTGCAAATCCAGCAGAACCAAATAAATTCCAGGAGGAAAACACCTTTGGAGATTGAAGGGAGCACTGAGCATCACAGGAGCTGCATGCTGGAGCTCAGGCACAGATAAGACTTGATAAAAGCCAGGCTGACTTACACTGTGTAAAGAAGTCAAGGCTAAAAGCTAAAGTTATTTCCAGGTATATGCACCAAAAAAAAAAAAAAAGGAGAGTAAAGAAAGGTTTTAAGTTGGAATAGGATAAAGAGGCAAAATTAACAATGCAACTCCCAATTGGTAAGGATGATGAGGCTGAGTGTTGGGCTCTCAGACAGGAAACGACAGGAAAGGAAAAGGGAGAGAGGGAATGAAAGCTGAGATGCAATATGATTTATTTACCTTTGAGTAATAAAAAGAAATTGAGGTTCAGCAGTACAAGTACAGGCTGTTATGTCTTTTTTTTTTCTCTTTTTGTGTTTTGGTGGGTTTTTTTTCTTTTGTTTTTTGGGTTCTTTTAGCATTAAAAGCATCCATTTCTGTTGTCATGTGCAGGCTGTTACTTTAGAGGAAAGCTGAGCTGAAAGATGTGTGGGCACTCACAGAGACCTTCTGAGCCACCACTGCTGTGGTTTGTCTGTGGGACAGGAAGTGAAATGGAGACAATTCTTTGCACAGAGGCAGGGCAGGTGTTGCCCTCACATGAGCTGGGCTGCAAAAAACACCTGTATTAGAACCTAGAGCTGTGATCACTGTTCCTCCAGCAGAATAAACCCAACCTGGGCTAGAAGTGCTACAAAGAGGATTAAATGACTTTTAGAGAAATACTTTTGGAGTGCTACAAAGATGATGAAATGATTATTAGAGAAAGAAGGGGAAGCTAGAACTGTTCTGGTTTTGTTTTCTTTTTTATCATCTAGCAAAACTAACTCTGAACAAGGTTGTTGTGGTGATGGAGCATTAAAATAAGAAACGTCACTGATACAGAAGTTTTTATGCAGGGTGGAACTCAGGCATCTCTGAGGTGGTTTTGGTTTGGGTGGGGGAGAAAGGGAGGCTGGTTCCATCCAGCCATTAGCAAACAAGCTGCCCATCTTGTTTAGAGCCACAAGGAGTTGGGTTTTTTTTTTCTCCTCACACAAATATTCGTATATTATTTGTATCCAAATCTATTAAGGCCACCAGTGCATCCCAAATCGTGTTAGTTTTTTCTGCTATGAGGAGTGTTTTTATTTAAGAAACCCGAGTAATCCCACATTCCTAAAATAACTTGCATCTTACCCCTTTCCTCTTTCACACATTCCTGAAATTCTCCTGGCTTCTGAAAGATAAGGCTTGAAAATTAACTTTTTTTAAAAAATCGCAATATTCTTCACTTCATCAAATACATTTGTATGATCCACATGAAGGCAACAATAAGATTTGGGTTTTTCTTCCTTCTGTAAAGGGGAAGATAAAATGGAAATAATGGTTCTTTAGGCTAATTAAATCAAAGCAACAGCAAGGCAGCCACAGTCCAGATTAAGACATTTTCAAGAAGTCAAATTAAGGATAGGTTAAGGCCTTCTTTTTGTGTCCCATGTAAAATATTGTTAAAGCCCTACTCCTCATCCTGAGCTTTCTTGTGCCACTTCTCAATTAATTTTCTCCTCACAGAAATAAACATTTTAATCAGCATGTACAATAACGCCAATCACTGATGGTAATTACTCTAAGTAAAATAGCTTTTTTTATTGTAGCAAATATAAAATGACAATTCTAATTAGGTAACGTCCCTAATGCCTTAATGATTTTAGCCCATTTTCCATGTTTGTACATGAAAGCTGGCTCCATATTTTTACTGTTACCAAAGTTGCACGGAGATATTATTGGGCTTTAAATGTTTATTGTCATCTCCGCAAAGTGGCTTTTATTTTTTGTTTATGTTCTAAAAGCTTGGCAGAGCAATGGCAATCTACAGACTAATGGCTAATCTGGGTTTGTGCCAAAGGAGCAGTAATAGCTACAAGCACAGAAAAAAAAAAACCATCAGAAGAGTAAATGCCAAATTAATCCCTGATGTAACTCTTTTGCCTTAGTGCAGCCGTGCTGGAAAATGCATCTTTCACAGTGTGCAGCCTGTTAGAACCCATTATTTTCCAAGGGAGATTGCACAGATCAGGAATTCAGGGTTCAGCCCCTGCTTTTTTGTCTGAAAGGATCCCAAACCACGCTTCAGCTGTGGCCTGTGTGCCCTGGCACTTGGAACAGCTGAACGTGCTCAATCTCCCACTGAGAGCCTCAAGGAGTTACACCCTCACAGGTTAATTCAGCCTGTTATAACTCTGAAATGCCAGAAAACTCTTGAGTGATAAGTCAGTTTTGCCAAAGAGAAAAGACGAAAAAAAAAGAGAAAAAAAAAGATTATGTTTTAATGGTAACACTACATTTTTGTTGGTTCTCTTTTTGTCCTGAATGCTACCATTTTGATACTTGCAGCATTTAATTTATTTTTTTTTAACTATTAGTACACTTATTTATTCCCACAAAACAGGAGAGGTTTTTTTGAAGACAAGAGTTCATCTGCTTCTCCTCATTTGTTATGTTCTTTAGAGAGCACCAGTGTGCCTTTGCTGCTGTTGCACAGGTTTTAATTCATCATGTTCCCCCCCATGGCAAAAGGAGGAAAGAGAGGGAGAGTTCAACCTCCCTAAAAGGAGCTTTTGGAAAAAATTGACAAGAGTTATTTTATTATGATGATGTACTGAAGAAGGTAGCTGCTAGAGGCTGAGCCGCTCACCTCTGTACTCTGTGGTTAAGAATAATTTGGTTTAGTCAAACAGAGGGACCCAATGCCTCACTGATTTAAAATGGATGACAGCAGAAAGTACTTCGGACATTTTCCCCCTCTCAGGTATTTTTTTCTGCATTCAGGAGTGTATTTCTCCATGATTTCTCTAGCCAGCTGTGTAGTCAGAGTGTAGTGTGAGGAACTCTTGGTTCTTCTTTATCCACATGTGCTGCTAGCCCTGAAAATCGAATAGCTCTGGAAGGTTTTCTGGTCACTGCTTGTGGACATGGTGCTTCCCTGGCTAGGTGAACTCTGTTGGATCTCTAGTAGGCTCCTCTCCTTTCTTCCTCTATCTTCCTAGCCTGCTTTTGATAAATTTTGTCAGTAGGACTATCATGATTATCATGTCTAAACAGGGGCACCAGTGTCTGTAGTAACTGGCCAAATGTAATACATTCACTGTTCCTGCTTGCTGTCTCTGTTACCAATTACTGCAGCAGCCTTATATATTATCTCTCAGAAGTTTTATCCAGTTGTAGCCTCGTCTTAATCCATCAAAATCCTGGCCACATTCATGTCTGTGCTTTGCAGTCATCCCTGGTTGATTTGTTTTTTATTGGAGCCTTGCTGCTGTTATTTACAGAATTTTGGTGATCTCCTCATCAATCACGGGAGATCTTGGTATCAAGTGTGCCTTGAGCTGCGTGCTCTTGGTGGGTTGATGAGTGTTTCAGCTGATCAATGCTGTTATTTTCCCTGTGTAGGTGAAGGATTGTCCTGAATTCAGAGCCTTCATAGTGTGGAAAAGATTTTCTTTGGAGATGTCTGCCAATGCCATCTGGTTCAAATGCCATTGTGAACTCAGATTTCTGTAGTTGTTCTAATAATCCATCAGGTCTATATCTGCACTTCTTGGGAATGAGATCACATTTATTCTCTGTTAATCTGTACATAACCCAGCGACCTGCCTGGTCTGGAAATCTTCATTACATATTTTTCCCAAGGTCTGTGTCACACCATTATCCCTCGTTTAAACAATTTTTATATTTTTTTGAAGCTTAATTCATCTTTTTCAGGTTCAGCTGGTTTATCTGCAAAGCATTTACTCAGATATGGACAACATGATCACTGAATGCAAGTAATTTCATGTTTTCCATTCGGCCCCAGCAAAAAAAAAAATCATGAATTATTTCCAATTGCATTCTCTCATGTGGGAATTTTTTTTGTGTTTTACCTGCCCCTTTGCTAACAGTGATGTTCATGATTTCTTATATCTCAAGATTTCTATTCACTTTTTACTCTTTAAGCATACTAACATGTTAAATGCAGGGAGTTTACAGTTCTAAATTCTGGTTGATGATTGCAGTCTAGCCTACTAAACCTGGCAGGCTCATTGATAACAGCAATTGAGGGATGTGACAAAGATGAGAACTCGTTTGGCAATGGCTGTGGCTCCATGTCTCACTCTTACTGATGTCTTGGGAAGGCTGAGCTGGAACAGAGACTGGACAGAGCTGGAGAATAAAGTAGGGATTTATTGAAAGGCCTCCAGGATCCACCTTGGGCAGGACAGGGCCTGATCAGGGCTACACCCAAGGTGGACCCAAAATGGGCACAAAACAGACAAATGGCCACGAGGTCTTACATTTTTCTAAGTTTTGGTCCATTTGCATCTTGGGGTTTAATTGTCCATTTCCAGCTCCAGGTTGTGAGGTCCCATCCTTCTTGTTCCTCCCTCCAGCCACCCTTGTTTGTGCTTTTGGGCTGAAAGTTGTCCTTGGTGTGCAGCAGGGCAAGGATTTGTTTTGTGTCCCTGCTGTGTGCAGAGAGCTGAGTGACACTGACTGTGAGCTCAGAGCTGCACCCCTGGGCAGCACAGAACCTGAAAAACATCAAAGTTAAAACTTAAGGCATCATTAACTACCAAAATGAGTCTGGTATCTGCAGTTATTTTGTAGCTGTTCTTTTCCTTGAATTTTGAACCATTCACTGTATCAAAGAATTTCAGCCCATCATCTTTCAGTCTTCTAGAAGAAAAGCTCTCTTTAGCTGCTTGAAACACATGAAATTGAAAAACCCAAACATTTCCATTACCTTCAAATACAGTTGGTATTACATCCATGCATCAACACTTATTTACTGTGTTAGTCTGGGATCATTCTGAGGTCTTGTGAGGCCACTGGGAATGAAAGAATAGTTGTGATCTTTGTTCACCACTATTTCTGTTCTCCTGGAACCATAGTCCATGGATTTAGGATGGGTTTTCTTAGTTAATTGTAGAACAACTTTGTTTACCAATTCAGGAAAAGTAGGACAAATGAGAACAGGCTGCTGTGAAATGTTTGGGTTTCAGAGAGAATTAAACTGAAAACACAGTTCTAGGTTATGTCCTCTCCCATGGCAGGGCAGTTGGTGATCTTTAAACCAACCATTTAAATCATCCAACCCAAACCATTCTGTGGTTCTGTGTCCACAGACACATGATGGGATGCCCAAAATAAGCTGCTGAAAGGAACTGGAGTGGTTCAGCCCACAGGTTCTTTTTACCACTAAAGTACACCCAGAGCACTGCTGGTTGTCAAATTTTTAAGAGAATAGTTTCTGCTTTCTCCCGTCTTGCTGTAAAATATCTGTGGGCCTAACTGACATGAGACAGCATTGCTGCTGCTCTGAAAGAAGAAAAGAGAGCTAAGCTGGAAAGCAGAGTTGCATTTCCTTATAATGATTCCTTCATTGGCAAGAAATTTGCCAGAAAGTGTTCCTGGAAGTCTTGGATAAGTTTTTCTTTAATCAGAGATCACAACACAGGGAGTGAGGAGGGGGAAGAGCACTGTGGCTTCTCTGACAATTTGATTATGTATTAAGCTGAGCTACTAATTCATATGAAAGCAGCGAGCGTTCTGGGGAGCTTCATTGTTAGAGGCTTGCACAGTTAAACACAGGGAAAAAACAAACCAGAAAATGAATTATGATAGGATTTTTCTTTTATCACTTTAATAAACTTCTCTGGGGTACATCAGTAATCCACTCCACAACTTCTCCCACCCCCTCATCCCTTCAAACCCATGTATTCCACACTGACTAGTCTAACGTGTGAGGAATGATACTACAAAGAGACTCAGAAATATGTAAAGATCCCTGTGCCTTCCCTGAATATGTTAAAATAGTCAACAAAAACATGGTAATTTAAACTCCAGTTCATTTGATCTAATATTAAATTAGCTCCTCTTGGGATATCCTCTTTTTAATCAGTCAGAGCACTTTTGTATGCTCACATTTTTCTGTGGGGTTCATTAAGAGTTAAGGAATCGAACAGAACTGCTTCAAGTAGAGATGAGAGACTTCTCCTCCATGTCTCCCAGATCACTTTGACCCTGTGATATTTGGGGCATCAAAAGGGTAAAATCTACTTTACTGTTTAGAACCAGGGCCATCACTGAAGTCAGCTCTAAAACATGGAGATAGAAGCTCCATTATTTCTCAAAAATCCACTCAGTCTGAAATATGAGATCCAAAATCCATTCAAGGGTTTGGTGGGAAAAATTAAATGTAAAGGCATTGGGAAAAGGCAAAGTTAAGGTGAAGTTTTGTTCTGAGAACAAGTCCATATGAGTGAGGTGGTGGGAGGAACAAAGGAATAGCAAAGCCTACAGAATGTGAGATTTTGTTTATTTCTTTACTTAACAATCCTATTTAACAATTTCTCTGTGAAAGGTGTGGTAAATTGCATTTAATCATGATAAAAGCAAAAGACCTGAAAAAGGATTTATTTCCATTGGCCATCTTGCCAGACCAGAGCGTTTATGGCAGTGGAGGTTGCTGGCCATGCTGCTGTGGACTTGTAGTTTATTTTTTTGTGTGTGTGTGTGTGTGAGGACTAGAAAAGAGAAAATATATCATGGACCTTTTTATGTAAAAAACCCAAACTACCCAAAGCAAAAAACAACCCTGCACACACTCCGGAGTTTAAAAAAAAAAAGCCCCTTGAGTCCATTAACTTCATTGGATGCAATTCTAAAAGAAATAGCTTTGGATTAGCTGGCAATTGAAAATCCCTCAGGAATGGGTTAGCTCGTATACATGCTACCCAAGAGAAAACAAAATTGTCACATATTTTGCTTAAGGTGTGGGAGGAAAAAATCAAATCAAATAGCATTTTACAAGTGCATGTAATAACTGGAATTTAAAACAAGATATGTATTATTCAAGTAATTCTAAGCATGGTATAGTGAATTTTTCATGAAGGTTAAGGAAAAAAATGACAGAAATATCATTTAAACTGAGTGTTTTTGATGCTGAACTTGAAAGTGGGAGATTTAATAGAACTTTTTTTAATATGACGAGTCTCAGATAACATCATATTTGGCAAAGTGCTTTATTGGTTTTTGGATTAGAGTTTTTTTGTAAATTTTTCTTTTCAAACTAATAAAATTGATGTAGCTGTCAGTTTGGATTTGATCCCTATTTTGTTTTGCCTCAACAGTGTAATCTCAATCAGTCTAACTTATTTTTATGCTGCATTTACAAGGTATAAAGATGACAAATCACTCATGTCTCCGTGCTGGTATTTTATCAAAAGTTTGAATGAATACAGGGCTGAGGACAACAGGGAAAGAAGAACAAGAGCTGTGTGACAACACAGGCTGGGCAGATTCTTCTTTTACCCCACTGCTCAAAGGTGCATTTACAGTCCCACATAAATGAGCTTTGCTCTGGCTAACATCACCCTTATTTGTCCTGAGCAGAGGCAGCAGAATCCATGGGGAAGATGGACAGTGGGGTAATTTTTCTGGACCTGCTGAGATCTTTGTTTTAACCTCCACCTTGCTCCTTAATTGTGTTGTTTGTGATGCAACCTTTGAACTTTCTTTTGATGTTGGGTTCCTTCCTGATCCTGGTAAAAGCGGTGGTCTTGAGGGATGTCCAAAATTACCTCAACCCTAGTGCAGGAATAAGCAGGTCTGAGAGCAGGAATGTGATCTATAAATGCCTTTACTGTGAGTATTGTATTGGTTTTATCTAGATTTTAAACACGTGTGGGCTCCATTGCAGTGACATAGGGACCAGCTGGGGAATTTCTCCGGAGTTTTAACAAAATTTGATTGGCTTCAGAAAAAAACAAACAAAACTGATCCATGAGGTCCCTGTCAGTGCCACCCCACATCTATGATGGGTATAATGCTTCTGTAGCTTGAGCAAGAACACTTTCAGCCCAAGTATAGCAGTGTTTGTCAGCGGTAATATTCTGGGTCCATACCAGATCCTGTCTTTATTCATTTCTCTACAATGCCTTTCTGCTTCCTCTTCTTGTTGAAATATAAAAGCCACTTAATTATTTTAATTTTCTGCCCTTGTTCTCCTTCAGTGACCAGGCTGTAGGGTACTAATCCTTCAGGGAGGTACAGCACTCAGTTTTAACTGGAACTGTATTTTAGAGGGAAAGGACTGCTTTTTCACCATCTTTTCATGCAGCACGTGTCAGAATGAGGTCTGAATCTTGGATGAGACATCGAGGTGCCACTGCAGAATGCTATAATAAGAAGAATTAAACTCTGATAGCTTGAGAAATGTGAGTTTTCTTTCCTAGGAATTTATATGCTTGTTTTTCCCTTTTTTTAATTTTTTTTTTTAATTAAGGCTTACCTGAACTTTTTGATTCAATAATATTTTATCTCTGGCATGTAAGATGACGTTGAGAAGACAGAAGTCCCTGAGCATCATTTGTTGATCAGGTGAAATGTTCAGAGGAAGAAGTTTCAGAGAAGCATTTTTAAATTACAATTTCTTAGTCCCTAACTTGTGATGACTCACAAGCCAGCAGGAATGTTAGCAGTGAATTTATCCTCTGAGGTTCCACCTCGTGGCATTTGAGATGATTAGAGAATTAGGAGGTGGGATTAATGTGAAATATCAGGCACGGGAACATCTTGTAAAGTTGGAGGATCAAATATCAACCTTTGAAAAGGAATTGCAAGCTCAGAATCAGAATTACAGTGGCCTAAATGAGAAGGCTGAAAGGGCTAGGCATTTATCTGTAATATCAGAAAACACACTCAGGGCCTTCAGAGGAAAATGGAGGTGATAGAAAATTAAACTAAATTAAGACCTGAAGTTACTTGGCATGAGAAAGAAGAAGTGGATGTAAGTGAAATAGGGACATGATCTAGGAGTTGTTTGGACTTTGCCTTTTAGCTGCTGTTGAAGAGGCACTGAGATACTGTTTTCCTCAAGTTTTTTTCAGCTGTTAATGTAAGTACATTTCACAGTGCTGCAGCCTTTAATGGAACTCTCTTATTTGTTCAGGAGGCCATAAAGAAGTACCAGTGTAAATGAAAAGCACAGGACAAGAAAATCACTGCTATTGCATAAGGACTCTACTGCATTAAAAAAAAAAAAAAAAGTATATTGTCCTCATCTGGAAAGTAAAATCTGCATTTCAAGAGGAAAACAGTTTCTCACCAATACAGAAGAGCTCTTGGGCTTTGATTGTTAAATTGTCTACTTTCACTATCAAGTTCTGCCTTGTGTGTACCTGTGAGTATCAAAAGAAATTACAAACCTCTTTCCTTGCAGGTTTTCTTGGAGGAAAATGGTTACAGACTTCTCCAGGAATAAACAAATAGAGGGATTTAAGCAGAGATGAAGTGACTCAAGTTCAGAGCAGATCCAGTGGCTGAGCCCTGATCTCTTGAGGCTCTGTCTGATGCTACAGGGTGCCAGCCTTGGATGGCAATGCTAAGGTGGTTTTTAGGATTTCACCTCTTTTCCTTATGTGATTTGCCTTTTTCTGAAGGGCAGTAAAGGAATAGATCACTTTATTGCCAGGAGGTCTAAGTAAAATGGGTCAGAACTCTTGGTCCTTTCCATGTGGTCTGTTGAAGTCTGGTAATATTAGGGTGTGTTAGAAATGGCAGCTCAGCAGGGAGATGACAAAACTGGAAGGACAGAAATAACTGTCATGGCTCAAAAAAGAGATTCTCCTCAGCACTGGCCTCAGTTTGTTTTATCAGTACTAAGGAAGAGTTGATATATGGCCAATTAAATGGGCATATTGTCCTCACCACAACTCCTCAGTGGATTGAAAACCCTTCAGCTCTTGGCCTGCTAACGTGGCTCTTTTTTCATGAATGCCAAAGTTCAGCTAAGTAAGAAATATTTTAAAGGATTTTTTTCACCATCTTTTCATTATTTAGCATGTAAAGGAATTTACTTCAAAGGACCTTCCTCATATCTTATCCTCTATTTCCTTCTGAGTGCAAGTCCAATTTGCACCCTCATGATCTCTGAAAACCCTGAAATCCTTTCCCAGCTTTACTGAAAGTAACAAAAAAAATAAAAAGGGAAGCCCTGTTATTTGTAATTTTTTTAAAGAAAATTGGTATCTCTATATAATGAATTGGACACAACTAATTAGCTAAGGCACCACAACTGTGAAGATTCCTGTTAAATGAACTACAAATCTTTCATGCTTTGTTTGCAGGAGAGTCTCCATGCCACGATCATCACTGAGCTTTTCTGCTGCTTCTAAAAGTGTCAGCAGTGATATGAGGGACATATAATTGTATGTACACTGTTTTCCTCTCTAGAAGAAGAGGAAACTGATTTCCTCTCTAGAAGCTGGAGGTGTGTGGTCATCCTGATGGTCCTAGCAGATTTTCAAAACCTGCCTGAAGCACACACAGGACTTGACTTGACACGTAGACACAGTCACATTTCATTTAGGAATTCTGGTTATTAAAACTTAGTCTAAAGGTGTGTTTTGAGTCAGACCCACAGGACAGACTTTTTCCTTTATCCTGACTGTTCCCCTGGAAATACAGACTTTTTCTTCACAGATCTAATAAGGTACAATTGTAAGAAGAAATTATCTTTTGTGTTTTAGTGGAAACTGTCACTTGTAATGGTCTGTCAGCCTGTATTTCTCTCACAAATGTGAAATCCTAGGCTATTTCTGCATGTGCAAAGGACTCTCTAATTCCCATTCTAAATGTGTGGGTGTCTTGTAAAACAGGTAAAAACAGCCCCGGTCTATTGAAATTAGTTAGGGGTTTTTCCCAGTAAACACTTGATTTCATGCTTATATATCAAAGACAGAGTATTATTTTTAAGTTGCAAACTTTTTGTTTGCCCATTTCATCAATTTCATTTTGTTCTGCCACACTCCAAATTTTCCTTGGGGGTGTTTGCAACGTTTCCCAATGAAGTGTTTGTTGCAGGTTTAATTAACTTGTTGCTTATTTTCCTTTCTGCTCTTCGACTTGAATTTTAATGTATTTAGCATTAATAATAGCCTCTGCCTTGAGGAATTTACAGTAAAAAATAGGGATATGTACAATATGTGACAGAGAATGTCATATTTACAATTATAAACTCTCCTCTTGCTGTTCTGTGGAAGAATGTTGTAGAATGGGGCTTAGGTAAAAAGCAGTAAATGGCTTTAACACAACTTCTTCCTCATGCCAGTCAACACCTTCAGAAAAATATTACTGACAATGACAAACTACTCGATGTTCTCACAACATTTCTGAAACATAAACAACATTTAAGGAGCATTATTCCCCCCAACACACACACACAACTTTCCTTTTTCCTTGTAACCTTTATTTTCTTCCCTGTACTCAAACGGGTGCTCTGATGAATGAATAGATGTACTCAGAGCACTGATCCTTATCTTATTAGCCTCCTGGATCTGATTTTATCTGGCTCAGACAGAATTTGGCTGCTGCTCAACACTTGCTGCTGTCACACATGTTGCTGGGCATACTAAGAGCCACTCTGTCACCGTAATGGATTGCTGGATGGGGCACCAGCTCATCCCTATTCAGCAGAAGAGCTGAGGAATATTCATACTTTTAGGAAAGTGTCCAAGCTGTTGACCTCGGTGTTTGCTGCAGGGATGGAGTGCCCTGATGTGCTTTGCTGAACTTGTATCCTCTTTGTTTGTTAAGCACTGATGATTATTTCTGCAACAGAGAGCTGCTTCTGGCATCTGCTTCGTGCTGGAGAGCTGGGCTGTGGCCACTTTGCTTCTCTTGCATCTCTCATGATAACTTTTAAAAAAGCTTAAACCACTATTATTGAATTGACAGTGGATTCCAAAGGGATTCTTTTTTACCAGGATTTTAAAATCCTGTGCCAGATCTAACCTATGTGCATTTAAATTATGGGTGTAAACACAATTGCCAGACATCAGTGAGACTTTTATGCAGAAAAGAACTGCACTCACAAGGTAGCTTTCTCTTTACAGAGCACACATCTCGTTGTGTGGTTTGCGTGCTTATCCAGGCTGGGGAAGTGGTAAATTTGGAATGTGGATGTGCAATCAGAAACCTGCTCATGGTCAGGTGAACCTGGCAGAGAAGGAAAACTTTGCCTGGATGTCTGTCAGATCATTCTTTCTTCTGACCCACAAATGGGCTCCTGAGAGGTGTTTTATGGATTTTTATTCCATTTTCAGTGTTATGTGAAGGATGAGATGGTAAAGATGTTACAATTCACGCCATCACAATCAGAAGCCAATTATTTCCTAATTACAATGCATTATAAGTGTTGGCCTATCAGCTTTTGCCACACAATGCTGTTAATGCCTTAAAACCAATCATCTAAATTACCCTCCATGGATCCTACTACAATGCATCTTTCATAGTTCTATTTCTCCAAAGTATCTGGTCTATTTGCAAGGCCATCCTTTGAAACTTGTTTCTATTCCATTTCTCTCTCCAACGTCCTAGTCCATGGTATTTCTAAGTCAGCATTTCTTATCTCAAAGTTTGCATAGAGGTGCACAAGACTATGTGAGCCTTCTGTTGGGCTTTGAGAATTCTCTACAAATCCATTTCCAACATTTCCCCCTCTCTCAAATGGGAAAAAACTTCTTTGATTTCCTTGTTCATCGTTTGCCATACACATTGATGTACACAGGGCACTGTGTGACAAACAGTGAGGGCAGTTTACAGTAAGTTTGATTGGCACAGCATATCCTGAGGAGATGTCCTTTTAATTGTGTGTAAAAATCATGGAGTACAAAGATGGTAGTCATTAAAGTCCTGTGAACAGTCTTGTTTTACTTGAATTTAACATCTGCAATCCCTGATGTTTAAAGCCCTCCCCTTCTCTAAGTTAAGCTGTGTTTTTAGCATGATTGGTTTTCATGCTTAGCAGTTGCCTTTGATGCTTCACTGGAATGTTTTAACTGGAACACTGTAATATTTCCAGAGCTTACAGTGTGATAAATGTTCAGCTCAGGGCCCACGTGTGGGCCAGCTGGGCAACTCCAGCATCACAAGGAGGAATGAGGGTGAGTGGATGCTGCATTTCCATCCCCTTTGTGGGAAAAATTGGCCACTGCAATATCCCTGCCAGGCAATTTGAAAAGCTCTGGCTGCACAGTTGGGCTCTCCTCTTGGACTTGGAGCAGTGAGGTTACTTTTTGTCTGGCTGTCAGGACATTTCACGGATCATGCTTGTAATTTTTCACTTGCCTGAGTTTTCTCCTGTCTAATCCTCAGTTCAATGGTCAGGACTGCAGTCCTTTTCTGGTTTCTTTTTTGGGAAATGCTTGATTCATGTGAAAATGTCCAAAAGTATTTTTCTGCATGTTTTTGTTTCCTTGTTTGCTCTTTTTGAAGTCCCCTAGAATAATATAGTGCATTGCTGATGCACACTCTGGCTCAATGTAACCATCACCTGGGTGCTTTTTTATTCCTGGGTTGGATTTTGTGGCATTTTGTTCATTTATTAAATTTCTGTTTGGTTGGTTTGGTTTTTGACTAGGAAAGCCATCATAGAACTCAGGAACATTTGTGGTGGAATAAGTAGTCTATCAGGTTCTATATTCTAACAAAAGTTTTGGGTTTTAAAGATTAAGAATTCAATCAGAAACAGAGATAAGCTGAAAAATGTGCAGTTATGTCCATCCAGGAACCTTCACCATGAGAATGGTGCAAGTTCAGCTGTGTCCATAACCAAGCTGATTCTTCCTGTCCTTCCAGAGCTCTGCTCAGTGAGAGAGACAGACTTTATTCTATTTATAAAGCTGTTTTCACATGGGAAGACATCAAATTTACCTGTACTGTGCATAACAGATCCACTGAAAGAGGGAGCATTACCCATGTTGTGCAGAGCCTCCCCAATCAGGGTTTTATTCAAGGAGGAAACAAAATCTTCATTAGTTTCACTCCTGCCCCTTAAATCCACCTGTTATGAACTAAACACGGTGTGAAGGTTAAAGCTGCATCAGTACAGTGCATCAATGCATAGAGCATTGCTCAGCACTAAATCCCAAACCAAGTGCCATGGTCTTGCCCCTGCTTTTAGCAGGATGGCTCCTGCTGTCAGGAGCTCTAATAAATGACATTTAACTGCATTCATGGCACTGAATTCACAGGCCACCACACTAGGAATTTTTACAGTGTTTCATTAGTACTCCAAGTCTGGTTTGCTTCCCTTTCTTTACAGAGGATGGACCAGGAGGAGTTCTTGCTAAGGGCCTGCTTTGCAGAAGCAGCTCACGAACTTCCTTCAAAATATTGAATTGCACTGACCTCTTTTTTTGGCTTCTTTTTTCTTCTAGATGCACTTTCCTTCCGTAGGAGTTGTTCTGTGGTTTTTGTGGATATGCTGTCATCCTTCATTCAGTGACTGCTGGCTGGAAACAAGCCTCATTACAGTTGTCCTTTTAAATCAAGGTGCAAAATAGCCAGAGGAAAAGGTGCAAAGGGAGAAACAGGCAGGAGACAGCTAAGGAGGTGAAGTGAGGTTGGAGAAAAACACAGAAGAAGAAATCCTGCTGGCCCAGAGAAAGGCTCAGAGCATTGAAGGGCAGCTTGCTGCTCCTCAGGACCTGTGGTGGTCTGTGGGACTGAGGAAATGTGGTTTTTTATCCCCTTGGATTTTAGTCCACTAAGTGTAGTCACTCCTGTTGCAATTAAATGTATTCCCAGAGGTGAAGGGGTGTCCTGTTCTCTTCCTGCTTCAGCTCTTTGCTTCCCTTTTTCTTGTTGGTTTGCCATTTTCTTAATTTGTCTGTTTGCTCTCCACAACTTTGTTTTCAATTTTTGTGGTTTCTCTTTGCTGCTTTAATGTTTTTTTGCCTCCATTGCACTTCTGCTTTAGATAATGCCTTCCTTCCTCTGCTTATTTCTTTTTCCATCCTCTACTGCCCTCTTTGATGACTTTCTCCTTTGCTCCCATCCTTATTTGCTGTTCTTTGCTTTGGATTTTTTGATCCATTGCCACACAGCTTTGCCTGGTTTGTTTGTTGCCCTTTTTCTTTCTTAATTTCCCTTCTTCCCTACATCTGGCAGCATTAAGACAGCCTATATTTTAATATCTTAATCATGCTGCTGGGATCAAGGCAAAATATTCAGAAAAATGAAATTATGTGTGAGTTGAAATTAAACACAAAATTCTCCTGCATTTCTTGTCGGTTTCTTCTCTGAGGATAAGACAGAGGATCAAAAACTTCTTGTGCACCAAAAGTGTTTTCAGGAAAGGTCAAATCATAATTTGAATTTTACTACCCAACTCAGCCTTACAAAAGAAGTGTTTAAATTTTGTGTAGGGTTTTTCTGCTCTGCTTCCTGAGGCAGGGGTGAGATCCTGGCCTGTCTGAAGATGGTGGCAGAAAGCCCCATTAAACTCCTCTGGAGATAGAATTCCACCCGCAGTGCCTGTCAGCTGTTTTACTTTCTTAGTTTTAATACCCTGAAAAATTGAATTCACTGAAGCAACAGCCCCTTCAGGCCAGGCTCCAGGGAGTTCTCTCTGCAGCTCAGCCCTCAGAGATGCAGATGGATCATAAGCTTTTTGCCTTTTGGCAAATAAAAGAACAAGGGGGGCCTGAAACCTCGCAGTTCTTCCTGCAAAGTTTCTTAAGTTCATGGAGCTTGTCAGCTCAGATGTGAGGGAAGGAGCAATGTGACAAGAACACAGAAATGTTGAATTAAAAAAAATACAATGTAAGATAATTTGTTGGGTTTCTTTTTTTTTTTTTCTGGTGCCCCTATAGGCTTATCAGCATCACGGTGGTTAAGCTTCTCCCTTGTTATCTAAAAGGGGCCCATTCCATGTTTCTGCCTTTGGTATATTGGTCCAAATAGATGCATATCCAGTGCTTGGCTGTAGTCTGCTCTGTTGCAGTCTCCTCCCTGGAAAAGCCAAAGTGGTGCTCTGAGCAATGAAATCTCAGGTTTATGCTTAATTTTAGCATTTTAGTTAATCTTTGAAAAGATTGGGCAAGCTGGGCACTCAAATTCAGAATTTCTTAATCCTTTTCTTGTCATAAACTCAGGCCTCATGGCCCTCTGGTAATTTTATCTGCTTAAATCTTTTCTTTGGGTTCCAAAAGCAGCGACCATAATGGCTCTTAGGAAAATTTGGAACTCGGGAGGAATGGGTTTGTTTCACAGCCACAGTGATGGCCTGCTGTGTGCACTTCTGAGGGAGGAACCTGAGGTAGCAGACATCAGCATGTGGCTCCAGGGACCACAAAATTATCTTATGGCTACCCTAAATGACATAAAGTAGTTAGTGAATTCTAAACTTCTCTTTCACTATTTTCTTAGCCTTCTTAACCTGTCTAACCTGTCCATCAAATCTTGTTGAATCATTATTTTGTATTAAATAGGTGCCCAGAGATTTGTTTCTGAATGTTTTGAGTTGTTTGTTGGGGGGGGATTTTGTTTTTTGGTGTTTTTTTCCCATAAAAATTTCCACACCAATTTAAAGCTAGCCTAACCCAGAGAAATGGGATCTGAGTTTGGAATTTCAGGAGAGCAGAAGTTCTTATGTAACAGTACAAGAAAGCCAGTGCAGGTTTCCTCATCCAGAATTCCTTCTGTTTTCTCCTTCTCAGTTTAATAGGTGCCCAGAGATTTGTTTCTGAATGGTTTGGGGTTTTTTTCCCATAAAAAATTTCACACCAGTTTGAAGCAGAGCTAGCCTAACCCGGAGAAATGGGATCTGAGTTTGGAATTTCAGGACAGCAGAAGTTGACTGTTTATGTAACAGCACAACAAAGCCAGCTCAGGTTTCCTTATCCAGAATTCCTTCTGCTTTCTCCTTTCCAGTTTACATCAACACTGAGCTTGAGCCAAAGCCCAGAGGTTGCATTCTAAGAGCTGTCCAGAGGATTTAGGCAGAAGTTATGTTTTTCCATAACCATTTGGATCATTCTGCTAATAACAGGTAAGACGCTTGTTTCTTGAATTTTAGGACCAAAGAGTTAAATCTTTGATTATAGTTGTAGATTTGTGATCCCTTTGAGTTAGTGAAGATTTAAGTGTGCTGCCTGGTGCCTTGATTGGAAGTGTCAGTAACATCTGAAGCAGAGAGGAATTCTCTATCCAAAAAGTGGATCTGGGTACTGCACCTGCCTGGCCCCGCTGCGTGTGCTCACACTGCAAGATTTTGTGGTTGTGTTAGAGAGGCAATGAGGGGTTTGTTTGCAAGGGGAATTACATGGAGGGGCAAAAAAAGCTGGTGTGGGGGGATAGAAAATGGAGCCCTTCTGTGCCCACTGTCTCTCAATTCCAAACTCTGAGGGTATCACTCCTGCCCTGAGGATTCGAAGGGTTAATAGAAAGAGGGATTTTCATTGCACTGCACACAGTACCTGAGATAGCCTCGCTCTGAACTTTAAAGGACAGGTGAAAAGAGAGAGAGGGAGCTGGATGCTCGCCTTAGATACTGGAGAAATTGTTCATTCATGTGAAATGCTGACCTCTGTCATCCTGCCAAGATGACTGGGCCCTGGGGTGAGAGGCTGCCTGAGTGCTGGTTGCAAAAGTTAAAGCTGCCTGGGGAGTGCTTTAAAAGGACAATGTCAAGGTTGGTCTACCCAAAATCTGACCTATCTCTTTTTTTTCCTTTTTTTTTTCCTCTCTCTTACATGTGGAAAGTTCATTCGTTTTTATGCTTTTAAAAATCTTTTCATCTAACCCAAAATGCTTCAGTTGCTATTGGGGGGTAGTGATTAGAGGAGAAGCTGTGAGTGTTCAGTGTGGCAATGCAGATATTGTAAGAAGGAAAGATGCTGAAACAAAATACAGATATGGGGACTGTCTCTGAATTAGGGGATAATCAGGAAATGAGAATTTAGGCTGAAATGTGGAGGAATCAATGAAAGTGAGCAGAGATAATTTTTACCAATGAAAATACCAATGCAGATCCAACTTAAATTCACAATTAATTCAAAACCTCTATTTATTTTCATTCTAATTGTCTTTATCCTATTATTATTATTATTATTATTATTATTATTATTATTATTATTATTATTCTGCTGATCCTTTCTCAGTAATAGTAGATTGTTGTACATAATTCCTGCCATAACTGAAATATTCCCTTCCCTCTTTTCTTTGTTTGATGGCCTAATTAAAACCACAGTGTATCAGTATATATTTTCCTGCATGATATAATATCCCGAGACCCTCGTAACTCTCACACAAGTATTTCACCCGCTCAAATAATTCCTATTCTAATTGGAAAATAGATGAACTAGCACTAGATGTGCAAGTCATAAAAGAAAAAAAAAGAACCAGAGGAAGTAGTAAAGTCAAAATAAAGAGATTTTTTTTTTTTTTCTCTACAAACTATGATGCTTCCCAGAAAATGCAGGAGGGAATAATTCCCACACAAGCTACACCCCGGGGAAAAAAAAAAAAAAGAAAAAAAAAAAAAGCCACCACCAAACAAGTAAAGGCCAGAGCTCTTGGAGGATTGCAAATCATCACTGGTTTTAGCTTCAGAAATGTCTGGGCACGGAGATAAAATGATCTTGCAATCTACTCCGTGATCACAAGAGGGCGGCCGGGCCAGACAGACGCGTTCGCTCTCGAGTTGACCTTTCCAAGCTTTCAAGAGTTTATTTCTGTTTCAAAAAAGTTTTCCTATGAACTGCGAGGCTCGCTTCTGATTTCCTTCTGGGTTCTGAAGAAAACCATGCAGCTTCCAAGAAACCTGGTGTGTCCTAATCTCTTTCCTGCCTCCAAAATATTATCCTTCCCTTGCTTTATGTTGTGCTGGTTTTTCCGAATCCTGCAGGAATAGATGACCTTGGAAAAGGGCATGGAAAGAGACTGGATCACAGGTCTCACAGAGCAGGAAGGGTCCACAAGATAATCAGCTCCTCCATCCCTCCCCAAATATCACAAATCACCTCATGTCTTGGGAAATATCACTTTAATAAAGCCTTTGAGTGATTGTACCAAATTCTAGTACTTGCTAGCAAAGATAACAAGAGGGGGAAAAAACCAAACAAAAAAAAAAATCCACAGCACCTTTTTGCAAAACAATTTCTACAAATTATAATTCCTAAATTCTCTTCTTCTTTGTAACTAAGGTTTCCCATACTCCCCAAAGCAGAGCACCAACCCAGGCAGCAGTAAAGAAGTTGTTAAAAGGCACTCTGCCTCCTGCCAACGAGAGGCTCTTTAGTGTTTATCTCTATTACATCCATCTGCAGCTAATTGTATAGTTATGGTAATGGTGCCCTCCAGAGGAATTTTGAAGGAATTATAATACTTGGAGCTAATACAAAAGACGTTCTAAAAATGAGTGCAACAGGAAAATGGAATAATATTAAAATGATAAAATACTCAACCTCAGGGGGAAAAAAAATCTCAGTATCAAAGCTCTTTCTATTTTGCATTTACATCTAAGAAAAGCATATCCTGGTTACAATAGGCTTCTTCATAGCCTGATAGCAAGCATGAAGTTTGCATAACTCCATCTGAATCAAGGATATAAAAGGAGATCAGCCAAGTGAAGAATGAGAGAGCTATTCCTAGTCTGCAGCAGACACCAACAATGCATTATGAGTGTGCTATCTATTATGAGTGGGCTCCAGCCTCAGCCCAGGATGTCTGGATTTTTTTCCTGCACTCAGTGCTGTAATGTAGACATGGCACGGTTAATTGAGGCAGTCATAAGGAAGTGCAGATGTTCAAGGAGCCCTTTGGATGAGCTTTGGTTTAAGATCAAGACAGATCATGCTTAAAGTCTCAAATTTCAGTGACTGTAAGCTGCTGTGACACTACACCTCAAAGGAAGGGCATTGTTGCTGTGGAACAACAAATATCTTATTTTAGACCGTGTCCTGGAGGCCTGAGCACAGCCTTCTGAGATGACACCTCAGCACCTGAATGTCAGGTGAATTTAAGTTTCCCTGTGTTTCTTTCATTTTGTTTTGTTTTGTTTTATTCCTTCAGCTCCCGACTTACAGGGTCAGACAGTTTGTTTCACATTCTGAAATTTTTGTCCCCTCTTCCTCAAAAAACACTCAACCAGCCCTTAACAAGACATGAAATCAGCGAGTTGTGTGTTTATTTGCTTTCAGGCATAGTCCAGTTTGACCTCAATGTTGCAGGTTTGCAGTCAGGTGTCCATCAGGACAGCTCCCACGCTGCCACTGCCAGAACTGGAAGGAGCACTGAAGTGTTCCCAGGATCAGATGGGTCTGGTAAGGTCAGGACCTGCTTGGGAAAGAAGGGAGATGGCTGAGCTGCTGGATGGTGATGTAGTTCTTCATACCAGGGTCATCACCCCCAGTCTAAAGCTTCTTCTAAGCTGAGGTTTCTTATTTTGCATGAGCCACAAAGGAGGGTGGAATGAGCTGTGCACAGACTGGTAGGGCAGGGGTGGCAGGACGCTACCAGGGAATGTAGGGAATGCACCCAGAGCCTCCTGGGTTTCTCACTTGTCCCAGCAACCCTGGTGAAGGCTGTGTCTCTTCCCATCCTGTTCATGGAGTCAGTGCAGGAGATTTTGGCAATCTTGTAGGCCATGGTGATGGATGTTATTATTTGTTTCTTTTATAGTTATTACCCCACCCAAAAGTACCAGAAATTACTGACTGTGAGGAGACCATCAGCTCTTTGAATGGGGGTTTTGTTGAATGGCTGGAGATGAGTAGAGGTCTCTTGCTTTCCTCTCTTCCTAAGGCAATGCTTCCTAGACGATCTGACCTCAGTGTGAACTGGGAACCTGTCCCTGGAGGACACCAGCCACCTGCACAAACCACCGTGCCTGGATATTGACTCCTCCTCCTTCATCTTCCCCTGGGTATCTGCTTCAGCAGGATTTTGTCCTACCCTTCCCCCAGGGCCTTGCTGTTCTCCTACAGGTGTAGCAGCTCACCTCTGACCTGAAGTACCCTGATTCCCTCCCTGTATCCACCCTTCCTGCTCTCGAGAGGAGCACAGAGCAAGGTGGGGAGGCCAGAGGAGTGGGAGTAACAAGGGTTGCCCAAAGTAGTGCAAGATAAAACACAAATGCCAGTGATGGCTGCTGCAGTGGGATGAGTGCCTTTGGTATGGAGCAGGGTGCAGGTCAGACATGACCCTGGCCTATGCCTGAAAGCAAATGAAACACAGCTCACTGCCATTTCAGGTCTCATTAAGGGCTGGCTGGGTGTTTTTAAGGAGGAGGGGACAGAAATTTTATCCCTGCACAAGTGCCACAGTGTGAGTGTCTCGTCCAGCCCTAGGGAATGCACCTCACCTGTTTAACTCCAGCTAGACAATGAGCAGGGTCCTCCTTGCTGCCCTCCTGGCTCATATACACAAAATCATCATTAGTTAAACCAGCAGCAGCCTAGCACAGGGCCTGGCACAGCAGAGAGCAGGTGCTATTTAAGAATAATGTCTGTGTGTGTGTCCCATCGCTGGGGAAGGTGCTTTGGGGTGACAGATGAAGCTGTACTCTCAGCTCTGCAAGCATCTCCCTACCAGCCACTCATTCATGGGCTGGTCCAATTGTGGTGGAGGGCTGCTGTGAGCTTAATTTCCACCCAGGAGTTTGCAGAAATATGTTTTATTGCAGCTAAGCCATCCCTTTGCATTATTTATGCGAAAACTTAAGTAAATTATTGTTGGCTTTCATGCTGCAGGTAAAGTAATGAAAACAGTAATGAATGCTTTGCTGACATGCACAGGCAGCCTAAGTATGCAGCCAAATTAGCTATCTAAGCAGATGCTTTATATCCTGAGTTGCATATAAGGAATGCTGTTCAGTTGGTTTAAAGATTATATATACACCCACAAACTTTTTTTTTTATATATATAAAAACCATATGGTTGTTTCTTCATTTGTTTGGTTGGGGTTTTTTTAAAAGCAACAGTTTCAATTGTACTGTGAGCAATTATGATGGTAAAATTAAAATCAGAAGATATAAGAAGCTGACCATGTGCAAGAAGTTCAGGGAAAAGTCAGAACTATTGTATTATTTAAGCTGCTATAATGCTGCAATATGGGCAATATTGCAAATAGAGATGCTTTTATGCTTAAAGAGTTATTAATTGGGTTTTTTTGGTCAAGGCACTCTGGTGTGCCAGAGTGAGTGGTTGAGCTCTGTCCTTTGGGGGGCTCTTTGCCCTCCTCCTGCTCTGGCAGCCTTGCAGAAGGCCCAAGCATCACAAGCTGCAGTGGGAAAGGGTCTGGGGAACAGAGACGAGCCACCTCACTAAATTTCCCATCAGGGAAGCCTGCTGTGGTGGCTGGGGAGCTTATCTCACCAGCGTGCCAGTATCACCAGAGTGAGTGTTCTCATGTTTGTACAGTCTGTGGTGTGAACAGTTTCCAGAAGGTCAATAAAGCCTGTTGAGCACACCAATGACGAAACCAATTTCCCAGAAAGCCACTGAGCAGGCACACTGGGCTGGGAAGAGGAAAAGGATAGCATAAGAAAACAGTGGGAAAAAAAAAAAAAACCAGAGAAGGTAAGAGAAATGGAAAAAAAACAAAGTGAAATTTATGAAGCCTTATGAGCAAGAGCTTTGGCCCTGAGCACTTTTCAGCTTCGGGGTTTTTGACTTTCAGCTGAAACTTGTGGGTTGACTTCTTTTCTGAATCATTCAAGCTCTCTTCTTGGGTCACTAAGCATTTATTAGACGTTTGTATGCATATACCTATTTCAGGCTTTTTATTTTACCTATCTTATAGAGAGTTCTATGTATGTAAGTGTACACTTGTATATGTATATACATGTGTGTTTAGATACACATGAATGTGCATGCATCTGTGTGTATACACGTAAGAAATTGCCTGCTTGTCCTATTTTAACTGCATATTTTAATACACATTAAGTCTGCTCTCCATTCCAGCACCTAATTTTTTTCCAGCAATTTGATTTTTTTTTTTTTGCAAAGCCGGAGTAATTGTTTCTGCCAGGAACAACGCTGTTGAAGGGCACTGTTCCTTTCAGAGGATCAAAGCACAAAAGATGTTCAAATAAAAGGAGAGATTAAACTCTGTAGGCTACATTTAGTCCTAGCTAGCTTTGCAGGCAGTGTGTGCAGGCTGTGGAGGTTGATCTTTCACAACAGCCTATTTCAAACCTCAGGAGGGTGTTGGTAACTTAGTAACTTTGTGTATTAGATGTAGGTGTCAGCAGAGCCTGGGAAAATATTATGTTAAACAATTTTTTTAATTTGTTTTTCTCAGAAAAGTGGAACTTTGCTTCCCACCCCCTCTTTCCTCTCCGTCCCTTCCCTTACTTGCTCTGAGTAAACAGAGGGTGAGGAGCACTTTCAGGATTGAAAAGTCCTTCTTGCCCTTTACAACAAATGTCTCCTTTACTGATGAATCACTGTAATGACTCAACCACTGTATTGAGTCTGTTGCAACTTTTATTTTCTTTGCCCAGCAGCATCTACTCTGCTGGGTTTTACTAAACAGGGAGGAGGGCACAACCCCTGCTTGATGAAACTTGTGTGGAAGAAATAAGAGCCTGTAATACAAACAAGCTCTTTTTTAATTTATATATATATGTATTTAAACCAATATTCTTGTTCATCTGCTGCTTAAACACAACATCCTGGCATTTTCTTTTTGCCAGCACATGGAAAAGCCCTGATGTACCCCTGCAGCTTTGCTGACACTTTGTCATCCCTTTGGTGTAGCCGTGCTTTGGAATGCTGCTCCAGGAGAAGCACTGCACCCTCTTCAAGCAGGACAGCCACAATCATGAATCTTTTGCACAAAGAGAAGCTTCCTGAGAGGGACCACATTCATCAGGGATGGTGATAGATCAAGATGATGTTCCCTGGAGCCAGACATAAAGCTTGGTTGCCACTGTGCTGGACACAGCACAGTGGCATATACGCATATAGCACATCTATTAATGTAAAAGCTCTATCATATAGCATATCTATCAACGTAAAACTTCTATCTCATTCATGTAAAAATTGTACCTGCTCTATCTAGTACTATGAGTAATTGTTCTAAAATGTTTTTGTTGTCTAAATCTGAGTTACCAGGCCTAAGGGCTCTGGGATCTTGTTCTAGCTGACTGATTCTTAAGGCACTTAGAACCTGCTTGCTTAAAACTAAAGTCGAAACTTTGACTTCATATTTACGTGGCTTAATATATTTTAGTTTCTCTACAAGCTTCAATTTAACTCCTGTACATTTCTCTCCCCATGGGGAACTCAAGGGGGGCTTGCGTGCCAACATCTCCCCCTCCTTGTTGAACCATGCAGATTCCATTAATAGATATTTTAATGTAGACTCCATTAACAGTTTTGTTACTCATTTGTCAAATGCATTGGAGCAAACAAGGCACCACTATTATGATGCCTCAGTTTTGGGGAGATGACAGTAGGTGGCACTGGAGAATAGCAGCACAGAAGGATGGATCTCTTACGAAATGGAGCAGTTTCCTCACTGTTTATCCAGTTTTCCTTCCCCACGGATTGCTAAAACACTTTGCTGCACTCCCTTTTGCAAGCCTATTATTACTCAGAGCCTGAAGGCTCCAAAGGGGAGAGCGTTATTTCAGAAAGCTCCAAACTGCCTGGGAAGCAGCACTGTGAGTAAAAGCCTGCTGGAGATATTGTGCTTCGTTCTGGGGGGTGTGGAGTGATTATTTTGCCAGCTCTTGCCCTGCAGCTCTGAATCAGGCCTGGCTCCAAAGAGCACACTCGTGCACAGCTAAATCAAACCCATGAATAATCATGGATTATTCCTTAATCTGGGTGAGCTGTCGCTCCTGCCAGGTGGTGGAGCAGTGAGAGTGTCTAACAGAAGTAAAGGGAACATCCCAGGGATTGTCTGGCTTCCTTTGTCTCTGGAGATTGTGTCCCAAAAGAGGAGGAGACAATTCTTGGTAGTCCTAGGAGGAATTAGTGTGGAAAGTGACTCAGCAGTTCCCTGTCTGCTCCTTTACTGGGAAGCACAAAGCAGGCAAATAGTGGCTGCCCTAAAAGCCTGGGAAAATTCAGAAAATATGCAGAGTTTCCCAAGAAAAACCTTCACAGCCTTCTCCTAGAAATCACTGTGGGGAGCGAGGCAGAGGGATCCCAGCCCAGTTTGCATTATGTGTGCAGCTTTGTGTGTGTGAGTTTGGGAATAGGAGCTTTTCCCACGTGGATTTCCTGTTTTCTCAGTCCTCCTCTAACAGTGTCCAATGCCTGTGAGGTGAAGCAACACCACATAAACTCTGAAATGGCAGCTCCTAAAACTGGTGTGTTCCCCTCTCTCAGGATCACTTCACAGTAATCACTGGAAATGAGTACAGGACAGCACAAATGCCACCAAACAGCTCGAGGAGCAAGTTGACATTTCAAGAGACTATACGGAGAATATATGAATATATGACAAAATAATGCATCACCTTTCACCAGCTGAAATAAGTTTTGTCCTTGTCTAACTGCTTTTAAATCACAGTGACATCACTGACAGCTTTTATGCTTTAAAGGCCAGGGCGTTTTTCCGGTAGTGCTTTATCAAATTATAACTTCAGCTTATCAGATATAAGATATCAGGTATTAATTATTAACTTTATATGCTTTATCCTAATCTGTTCAGTCTTACAGCATGGCCTTTTCTAACTGAAATACTGCCTTGTTGACACTTACTCCCTCCCTGTTTCTGAGGATATTTTCTTGCCTGTTAGAACCTTGGGATTTTGCTTGAATTCTGAGCAGCCACTTCAGTGGAGCAATGTATAACTTTTTAAGGAATGGTATGAAGTGTGAAGGCAAGTGGTCCCTGAGGGAACTCCCTCTGTGTTGTGTCTAGGGCGGCCTCTGCTGCTCCCTTTTATGGAGGGCACTGGGCTCTTTGAGGTTGTGGAAGATGGACGTGGCCAGTGCTGTGTTTACTCCAGCTCTTCAGGACCTTTGCAGAGAGCCAAGTCCTCACTGATCCTTGGGAAATATCCCAGCATGAGGGAGGTTCTTCCACTATTGTGATATCCCAGCTCTGCACACTGAGGAGCCAAAGCCAGAGGGCCATTCTGCCAACAGAGGTTTGTATTGTCCCCCTCCCCTGTGACTGGAGCTGGGATCTCCTCTTGGAGCATGTAGATGAAATAGAGAATTTTTTTTTAATCCTGTTCTTGTGCAGAAATCTTTCTAAGAGGCAATTCTTTCCCTTTAATGAAGTTGTTATTTCAAGCATGTTGGAAACGTGCACTGAAAGTGTGAGATAATCCACCACTATATATAAATATATATATATATATATATATGAAATATGGTTGGGTTTCCAAATCGAGAAGGAGAACAGATAAGGTGTTACCTCTTTATTGCCGCTGCAGTTTGAATTTTCCCTGAGGGATGACTTGGGAAGAGAATCATCACCACCATAAACCGGTTAAACAGGAAGGAAAGCTCCTGACGGAAAAGTTACGCCTCCCTGATAGTGAAAGCACACAGGTCACCTGAAAATGTCTGTGAGCAGGGAGGCACAGGAGGCTCTAAATCCTTCTAACAAATTGTGTTTCAGGTAAGGAGTTGCAACAGATGCTCTTACTGTTTAGCAAGTGCCCCAGTCGTCTCCTCCTGGGATCTGGTGAAAGGGAAAATGGAGCCCACAGCGTGCCAAGCTTTTTTACGAGGATTCATGTGCGTGCCCAAGTGGAGGAAGTATTTTTGTGTGCTTGGATGGTACTTGCAGTGCTGTGAGACTCTCAAGTTTCTTGATTTCTAGTGGATATTTTACTGTATTTGTTGGGATTCTCCCTTAAAACCCCCTGATCCCAGAACCACCGTGATTATGTGAAAATACGGCTGCCATTCAAAAGGACAAGGAGGAGAAGAGCCAAACCCTCCAAAACTCAATGGGAATTGACAAACCACAAGGCAAAAAAAAAACCCCAAAAAAACCTCAAACTATAGACTTAAGTACTTTATAAAAAAATTATATAAATTTTCCCTCCTTAATAATTTTTGAAAATTGTTTTATCAGTGCATTTGACAAGACTCAGAATGTGAAATAGCAGCTGGCAAAGAGCCAGGTCCTTCCCTGACCTTTGTATGTTGCTTTGAAAAGGACGAGGAGTTGGCCTCGATGGTTCTGACCAAACTAGCACGACTTACACGATGGAGATTGGCACCATGGCATGCTGAACTTCCACTCTCAGGGGTCAGTTTTAAATATAAACCCTTATGAAAGACACAAGATTCTTCTGCGCAGAGGTTACAGAAAGCCACAGTGGTGAACGAGCAAGGTTTTATGTCAGACATTTACGTGCTGTCACAAACAGAGTTTGTTTGAAATGCAAGGAAAAATACTTTAGAACCAGTTGAAAGCGTGTAAAAGATACTGTATTTTCTATGCCTTGTAGTCTTCCAGACAGCCAAGCTTTTTTAAAGATGGGACTGCAGGGAGATTTTATTATTTTATCTTCTGTTTCTTCCTGGAACATTCCAGTTTTCAAGATGGATTAAAAAAAGAGTGAAAGACCATATATTTCTTGATTTAATGGCTATATCATTTTCTTCCTTGTTTTCTTTCTTTTATTTACCTGCAGTAGAAATGAGAAACAGAGGAAGTTGTAAATTAGGACAATTTCGTACAAGAAACTTTTGTTGTTATGCTTATTTTTTTTAAAACGGTGTCATTTTTATCTGAAAACATAGTGAACGTCAGGATTCATTCTGAGAGAAAGCTACAAAGCTGTAATTACATTTTAGATGACCATTCAAAGTGGTATGCATCATTTTGGTTATCTGGCCTAGTGTAATTTCATAAATGTGGGTTTTTTTCAACAGGTTAGAGCAAACCAAAGCATACAACACATGGAATTACTGAGTGGAGTGCTTGAAACAGTAGTTCAGCCTCTGAGCTGTAGGTTTTATTTCAACCTGTTTAAGTTTTCATTTCACTTCTCATTCCACACTCTGGGTGACAGAAGATTATGTCACCTAGAGTTTGACTTAAAAAGAAACAAAAATAAATAAAATTGGGATGAATACCTTCTGTTGTAACATAGATTTCCATTGCAAGGTTCTATTATCTAAACTAATACAGTATCTTGGGGACTTAATGGAAAATCTATTTGTGGAGCTAAGCTTTGGCAATTTCTGAGCACACTTTTTATCGCAATAGCTTTTTCTCTTTCTGCTTGGGAATACTTTTTTTCTATTGAATTATTAAATCAGATGTCTTTATTTCTTTTAGGTGATAAAATACTCCAGCACAACCGTGTGCAGTGTGTGGTATTGCTGTTCTGTGTCATTTGTGGATTTTAGGCTACATCTGTATCAGCAAATGAAACAGGCTAAGGCCTTTAGGGCAAATGGCTCAGAATAGACTTTGGTTGTAGAGCTAAAATCCCTTCCTAAAAAATATATCCTCATGCCTCCTGACAGCAGTCTCCAGTTTGTGCTGCCCATCTGAACCACTGGAGTACTTGGCACACGCCAAAACTGGATCAGGAATTTTGCAATAACAACATTAATGATGGAGCTGCAGAAGCTGATGCCCTTGCCTGTTAATTTGCTAAAAAAAGTCTAGCCTCAGGCTTTGAAGAAAAATTTCTTTTGTAAAACAAGAAACAAAAAAAGTCTGGATGGTTTTTTTATTCCCCTTTATTTATGCCCTATCCTAGCTTTTGGGGATTATTAATTGGGGGTTCATGTCTTCTGTACTCCTTGACTTAACTTTCTTCACCTGATTGCACTAAGATAAAAAGTGGTAGAATATGAAGGAATTGCAGGCACAAAAAAGAGGAAAATGTGAATGAAACCAACAACCATTAATACAAAGCCCTCCTGCATTGTGTGCTTTGCAATAAACGATGGGAAAAAAATGTAGAGATTTTCTTAAATATTTGCAGAATCAGTATTTAATGTTTAGATCAGCTGTTTCAGGCATCCTGTTGCTATTATTTAGGACTCAAGGATAATAATAATAGTTGCAATTTGTTATTATTATTATTATTATTATTATTATTATTATTATTATTATTATTACAATTATAGTAATAATAATATGTCTGGAATTAAGGATCAGACAAAAGAATAATCAAGCTCCACATTAAGAAAACATTTCTACTCTCTGGAGAAAGCTCTAAAGCAAAGAAGACCAAAGCAGTGTAGTTTTTTTTATTGTATTGGATATTTTGGGGTTTAACTCCCATTCTGTGCTTCATTTCAGTGGCATGTAGCCCCAGTTCTGAACATTGCTCTCTTGGCCTTGGAACTATGAAGAGACTTTCCTGAAGACCAAAAAGGACTGAAGGGAACTGAAGGGAACAACCAACCATGGCACACTTTGGGAGGGTGCCCTTCTCACTCAATGAGTTCTGTGAAGGGCAGCCTGGGGCCCAAGCACCTTACCCAGGGTGCCACTCTGGTTCTGATGGAGGGATCCCCCTAGGATTTGATCGAATCATTGATGAAGTCAGCAATGAATTCTTTTTTTATGGTTCTTCCCATCCGCATCATCATGAAGAAATGTTTTTCCCATCAGACCTTTTTGGTCGGAGTGTGCCTGAGCAGCATCTTTACAGCCATCCTCTCATTGCCTATGGAGAACTTTACCCTGGAAATCCAATCCCCCACTGGCAGCAAGGCACAGTGTCACCAGTGGTTGGCTTCAGACCTTCTTTACTGCCTGATTGCAGAAACTTCCCTGTGGTGGATTCCCACCCCCACAGTCACGAGAGAGAACTCCATGGAAGGAAGAGTGTAAATTCAGTTTCTAATGTGGGAAGGGGCAACACAAATCTGGAGTTTCAAATAGGCTTTGGCAATCTGGATGCTCCAAGTCCTGTTTTCTTAGACAATTATCCATTTGGACAAAAAGTGAGAGAAGAGAGTGGAAATGGGGAAGCTTCTTTAACCAACACTTCTGGAAGACGCAACATAGGACCTACCCACCCCCAGGGCTCTGAATGTAACAGAGAGGTATTTAAACTTTCTTATATTGGCAGTGATTAAAGTTTTTTGTTCTTGTTTGTGTCCTTGTACTTTGTGTATTCACTCACACTGTTGCAACATGGATTAGAAGCACTTAATTTAAAGACCTTATGAAAAATAAAACATTTATGCCTCAGGGGAAGCAAAAGAATTTTATACCAGAAGAGAATCTAGATTATGGTCTAGAATGCTCCAGTAGGCTCATTTTATGGCTCACTGAACCATAAAACTACCAGGGAAGGATAAGTACAGAAATGTAGAGTAAGTTGTGTTTGAAAGATAAGATGACAAATCTCCATGGTCTGATATGAAACCTGAGATTCAAAATAACAATACATTATGTTGAACCTGGTTTGTTTTGTTTTGTTGAGACAGATTACTGTCTCTGTGTCTAGTCTGGCTGACATATCCTGATCCTGAGAGATGAAACGTAGAGCCCATCCTGCTTTCACCATGTTCTGCATGCACTTCCATGTGCATACATAATTATTTTCTAAAAATAGACACATCTACCCAAACTGTGGAAGCTGGATTCTATGACACATACACTCTGTCTTTTAGCTGTCTGACTGAATCAAACTCTTTATCTTTTTTCTTCCTTCATCAGGTGTTCATAGCTCTATTCGTGATTTTGCCATTTTTAATAACCATGTCTTATGGGATTCCCATGGCTCTCTGTGATGTTATATCTGTCCTCATTTTCTTTCTTTCAAAATCCTGATATGGAGAAGGGAAAAGAAAATGATAAATCCTTCCTTTCCTCCAGTCCTTGTTAGCATTCTGAATCATTACAGGAATCCTGAAATAGCCTACAGGATACCTCTGCACCATGCATATTAAAAGACAGTTTAGGTTCACCTTCTGCCTTTAACTCCCAGTGATCACAGGATGGTACAGCAAAGGGGAAGAGACACTTGATTGACTTGTTTCTGTGTCTCTGAATCAGGAGAACTATAAAAGTAAACATATGCGGGCCCAGACAGATGGGAAGGCAGCAGGGGGAAATATATCTGAGGACAAGAACTCCTAAGTCTAATCCTGTGCACTGCATTTTAGAATTTCAGTGATGAATACAAAAGAGGAGGGGAAGAATAGGTGGAGAGACAAAAGGCTGTTGTTGCTTTTTTGCTCATGATAGGAAAACTAAAGCATGCTGACATGATGATGAAAAGAAGAAACCTTCTCAGGAGAAAAGCAGAAAATAGTGGGATACAAATGAGCAGGAGGAGATTAAATCATGGGACGGGGAGAAGAGGTGCTAGAGGGAGCAGGCATTTAAGAACGGGCACAAACGCTTCTGTGACGGAGGAGGAGAGAATTATAGGGGAGGGAAGAGAAGAGCTGAGTGAGTCAAGGACAACTACAATCGAATGTGTGGGAGGATTTGATTAAGTCAGGGAAGTATTTGAGCTGTTTGGCTGGAAGAGGGAGAAATGGGACAGAGGAGTGAATTGATTTGTAGCATAAAATTCACTGTGGTCACAGGAATTCCTTCAGGGAGAAAAAGCCATGTCAGGATAGAAAGAGAGCCAAGGCAAGGGGCTGGCAGCTGAACCTTGAGATGATAAGGGGAAATAAGAGTGAAAGAAACTCTTAGAGGGAGGGAAGAGCAAAAAAAAGGCTGTAAAGCAGTTACTGCTGCTGGGCTGGGAGTCTTGGAAGAGAGCAGAGTTACAGACTTGATGCTGAGCAGGACAATCAGAAGGGTTGGAAAAGTGGAACACCACAGCAAAAGAATGAGAACAGGCTGGATCTGTGAGGTCCAGAACAAGTAAATAATGCATCCAAGCAGTAGGAGATGAGAAGCAAGACTTCAGAGTGAAATACAAAGGATACTGAGACATGGAGATTAGAATTGAGATGGGTCATAGGTAGGCAAGATGAAATATTCACACTGCTGAAATCACACCAGTATTGGATGCAGTTGTATGGCCCTAGTCTTTATTTAATATGTGTTCATCAAAATATGTCCAATATAATAAAGGAAACATTAATTTTTTCTGGCCTTGTCACTACAGGTAAGATGTTTAAAAATAGTAAGGGAAATTATCTTCATAACATCCCAGTGAAAGGAGATATTATTTTTTTCCATATTAGAAAGAAAACAGAAACAAAACCTGAAAAGGATCTAATGTATTTAGCTACTCCATCTATGATATTTAGGATCTAATTTAAGATTCTAATGTTTTCAGAGTGACTAACAGACTCGCATCTTCACCCGTCCCATCATCAGAGCAAACATCATGATTTTGTTTTGGCTGCTCCAGAAATGAGAAATGCACTATTATTGTTCATATTTGGGAGGATGACTTGATTAGCATAATGTGAGAAGTCTATGGATGAAAAAATATTCCATTCATCAAGAGATGCATTCAATTTCTTCATCCCTATTGTCATTACTTCTCCCCATATGCAGTTCTGTCTCATTCACTGCTCTCTTTAGCATATTTGCAGTGCATGGAAACTCAAGTCCTGTTGAAAAATTAAGTGCAATAGTGTGATCATGTAATTAACGTTTTTATATAAAACAAGAAGAAAGTAACATTTCTGGACATGTGAAAAGAAGACATCACCAAACTAAATCTCCCATCCCTATGGTTCATCAATGGAGCTGGGGTTATTTATCTCCTTCATATGTCTCTGCCACCAGAATGAATTTGAGTGACTTATCCATGGTATTTCCCAGTTGTGTAGACTATTACTAGGCCACTCAGGATTCTTGTTTGCCATTAGGGATCACTCAGAGATGCTGCCAGCAAAGGTGCAAAAAAGCAGAGGGCTCCTGTGTCACTCCTGTGCCCTGCAGGGGAGGATCCAGATTGCAGTTTTGGGCTGGCAGGCTCCTCTTTTCCATCCTTTAGGAATTATCTAATCATACTCTTCCTCAAACCATGAGGATTTGGGGATTCATACCCATGGCCTTGTGGCCAATCATGAACTCCAAGTCTTGTTCCTCTTCCTGCTCAATTCCTCTCTGCTTCTCCTTCCTTAGTTCGCAGTTGTGGTTTTGCTCTTTTAATACCTTCAGTCCCATTCAATGTCGTGTCCCAGCCTCACCTTTTCTTACCAGTGGACTGATTTTCTTGGCTTTTCACTTTGTGGTTATTTCTCTTTTTCCATGTACTTTTTCTGGGCAGTGTACCTGCTCTTCAAGGACACAGCTGCAGGTGAAAAATGAACCTTTGTTTGTTTTTGTGGGTTTTTTATGAATAGATAATTGTAAGAGGTTGTTACTGTTACTAAATCACTCATAATTTCTAAATAGTGAATGTACTCTGGAAGTTCTTATTGACAAAACAAATTGTAAGGTAGGTGCCTAACCAAAATGGAAAGAATGAACCAGTGGAGGTGTTATATTTCACTGGGTTTTGAAGGACTTTTTTCAGCAGTTCTTAGAACCAGGGAATGATGGACTATTGATTTCAATTGCTAAATTTAATTTTACTCTCTTATTTACACCCTCAGGATTATCCTTTGTTTTTCCTACCAGACAATTTCAATTTTCCCCTCTATTTACGATTCCCTGTTATCTTTAAATTTCATATGCACTCTCCTAATGCTTTATGTGGTATTGTAGGTAGTGAAAATACTACATACCATCATTTTTGGGTCTCATCGTATCAATTTTAGATTTCTGGGTTTTGAGCTTTCAGTTCTGCCGTTGTGATTTCCCCACCAGCCAGCTCCTGGCAGATCTCTTATCTTTTATAATCATCCCATCTTTTAAACTATGACTAAAATTTCCCACCCTGCATCTTTTAATGCATGTTGCACTTTCTTACCCAGCCAAAAAAGAACCTTAAGTTCTGTTCATTAGTTGTTTTTTTTTTTAAATAAATTTCCACACTTTTATATAAATTATTATTCCAATTATAAAACAAACGTTCTGCTGCATCTCAGTTCCCCCTTCTGTGACACCTCCCTTCTCTTTCTGGAGGGGTTTAAAAGCTCTTGTACAGCTAAGCCTTGTAATGTCTCTACCTACAAGAGTAGAGAAGGGCTTGCAGATGTAAGAGCATTAAATTCTTTCCTGGAGGTGATGTTCTGGCTGAAGAATACTTGAGGCAAACAAAGGGATGCTTGACCCAAAGCAGAGGCTCAGACCTCTGCTTTTCAAGTTCACAGAAAGTCTGTGGGGGATTTTTTTGTTCTGTACAGTCCACTGGCTCCCTCTTATCTGACTCACCTGACAGGTTTATGGAGTTTGGGGATGCTGAGCTTCCTGCTGAGCTTCCTGCCAGGGCAGAAAGAGAGAAAATAAGGATTAAACCACACTGGAGCATAAACTTCAGTTTGTCCTTCTCCCTTTTATAAACTGAATATCTGCTTTTGGAGTTACCTGTGCCTTGATACCGGTGGATTGTGAAAGCCTTGTCTGAAATTCCTCATGTTCTGCATGGAGGGGAAAACCCGTTGTTATCCAGAGCAGCTGATGCTTTGTGACTCCTGAAAGCATTCAGAGTGCAGTCAGAATGGGGTCATTTGTGTTTATTTGGAACTCCATCAAGTCAGGGGAGGAGTGATAGGCTCTCAGGGAACAAAATTCAGGGTTAGCCTTATGGTCTTTCTGCTTCTGATATCTAAATAACTCAGCTCTGTTTCTTCTGGGGTCTTTTTGGTGTTTTTTAGGCTGCAGGTTGGTCTATCCAGCTGATTGAAGCAGATCAAGGAAGTAATGAAAGCACAGCTGGTTTTTGCAATGCAGTGGAGAAGTAAGTAAAGAAAAAGCATTTTTTCAGCCAACTATCACATTTCACTTACATTAATTGGATTGGTTATCCCTGTGTACTGCGGCTGGCTGGGATGGAGTTAATTATCCTCTCAGAGGGTTAGGATGTGTATTGGCTGCTAGAAGGTGTGGCTAGTACGACAGTGTTTTGGCTACTGCTTGAACAGTGTTCATCATTATGACATTTGTCTGCAGCCCTTCTTCCTGGAAAGAGGTTGACATTGCCTGATGATTGGAAGTTGAGAATATTTTGTCTTTCTTTAATTACATATGTGGCTTTTGCTTTTGTTAAACTGCCTTTTTCTTGGCCCAGTAGGGTTTTTCCCCATTTTTCTCCCCCTGATTCTGTACTGAAGAGGAAGGGAGAGGTAGAGCAGCTTGGTGGGCACCTCAGGGCACCCACCTCAGGTCACCCAACCACACCCTGCAGCCCTGAACAATGCTGTGATTCCAGTACCTACTTAATAAGGAAACACTTCTAATTTTGGTTTAAATATTAAAAAACACAAAGGGATATTAATTCAAAAAATATTTTATCTTCTAACTGTTTGCTTTATTAGTGATAAGTGCATTTAACTCTTCACTGTTCATGGCTTACAGTGTGTGAAACTTCCCATCCTTTTTCTGTCATTGTCTTGGGCAATATTGGTGCCTGTGCAACCCTGAGCAGGAAAATAAGAGCTGGAGAAACTGATTGAGATCAGAATTGCTACACACTGTCATGATGAAAAGTGAGACTTAGCAAGTGACAAAACCTGCTTTAATTAAATTTTACCGTTACACTTAATAGCCTAACTTAATGGGATAGAACATTTTTTACTTTCTTAATCTTCTGCAGAAAAATAAACTGTGTTGAAATCCAAGCACACAAAAAATTACAAGTATTTAGACCATCTGTGCAGATTGATTTTTCTTTTTTGGATATTCACTGATAAGACTGTCAAGTTGTTAACACAAATGCATGCCTTTTCCCCCTGGAATGTCGTTGGAAAATGGAATCCTGATTTTGTTTTTAGACTTTAATGAATTGATTTTATTCAAGGTCAGCCAAGGCTCCTTCTCTTAAAAGAAAAAAACCCAAGACAACCCAACCAAAAAACCCAGTTTGATGTTGCACTGAAATTAAGAGCAAGTATATTATTTATTCAAATGGAGTGGTCAGCTTCAAAACAGACTCAGTCCCATGTCTCAATTTCATTTTCCACAGTTCATCAGCCTGAACCCCAACCCAATTCCACCATGAGATGCATGGAGGCATATTCCACATGACTACTTTCCTCCCAGCTATTCGGATTTTTTGAATGTCTCAACATTCTAATTATAGGAAAAGTTTTATATTGATTTTTGAATAGATAAGTTTATTTACAGGGCTAAAAAGATAAATACGAATAAGCCATTCTTGTTTTGTGCGTGTGTCATGAGCAAATACTCTTAAAATGAAAATAAGAACAGATTTTGCTTTTCTTCTATTAAATAAGTAGAGAAACGTTTTTAGGACAAAATGTCACTGCAACCAAAAGACCAAGAAATGTCATAAATTTTCAAATAACTTACATATTCAGTCTTGCCAAATGAGCATCCTTCTGGTCCCCAATGAATCCCAATTGCTGGCAGTTTCATTTGTCAGAGGCAGGATGTATAATTCAGACTCTGTGTCGTGCATTCTTGCAGCTCCAGCTTGTAGCTCAGAGAGAAACCCATTGGGTTTTTCTCTTGGTAATACTTGCACAGGTAGCAGTGTGTAATTGAAGCATTTGGTTGTACACGACTGTAAATCAGCCTCCAAAAGCCCTTTCTCAGGTCACTTCAGTATGAATAGAGCTGGAGTGAAGAGTCATCCCTGGGTGGCTTCAGAAGACATCCTAAAGAGAGTTTCAGAGCAGAGGATGCCAAGCTGGAGGTCTCAGGGTTCAGTGCTGCAAAATGCAGGGTTCCTCCACCTCTCAGTGTCTCTGAGGATGTGCTTTGCACTGCAGAGAAACACATCGTGCTCTGAAATGCTGTGAAAGAGCAAATCCCTGTAAATGTCAGAACTTCCTGAGTTCTTGCAGCACAGAAAGAAAGTAGCACAAGATTTTGTTTGTGTAGTACTTCAGTTATACTTTGGAAGACCCAAACTTTCAAAGTCTTGCAGTGCTTTGCCCACCTGCTCAGGCCAGCAGCCCTTTAATCACATGAGAAGAGTAGATGGCCATAAATGAGTAACACTCTAGGAAACTGAATGGAGTTTTTTACTTGAAAAGCATGAAATTTGTGTCCCCATATTTTGCTAAAATATGAGCAGTGTGTGCGTAGGGAAGGAGATGAGGTTTGCTTAGTTTTGGAATGACTGTGTGTACACAGCCTGGTAATTTGGTGCTGGATAAAGGGTAGTGAAGTTTCATTTTATTCAGTCCTTGACTTTCTTGCAGAAAGCTGTTACAGGGGGAAAATGTACCTTGTGCACAAAGAAAATAGACTGACACCAAATACACAGGTCACCCAAACAGCCTCTGTGGTGTAATGGTTCCTAACCATGGGTATAAATCTACCTTGTACTGGGGGTACTCTTGTCAAGCCTCATTTCCTCCTGCCCCACTGGGAGGAGGAAACATCAACCCCCTGGTTTTTCATGATAAGAAATGGGCTGCTTTGCTGGGTTATTAATTTTGAAAATCATATTTTGGGTTTTTTTTTTTTTTTTTTTTAATTTTTACTTTTATTCTCATGCTGTAGGAATGCAGGACACAAAAGAGTAGTTCACATGGTTGTTTCAGAGACTTGGGCAGCAGCTCTGAGCATTGTGATGGAGACTTTCATGCGAGACAGCTGGGGTTCAAAATACACTTACCAGAGATGTTACAAAGCACTCCCAGCTCAGAAGCTACAAGTGAACTAAAAAACCCCAGAATTCAGGATGCTTTGTATAGGATATTTGAGTTTAGCTGTGAATGTTCAGGCCAATGAGTTAAATGTAAAGCTTCAGCTGGTACACTAAGTCCCCTTACCTGCAGCTGCAGAGTGTATTTGCTTAAAATTTGCTTTAAAAAGCCATTTTAATCCCAGATGACAGACTCAGCACCTGTGACCAGTGTTCATTAGGAAATGGGACCTCAGGAAGAATTAGTTTCTGCAAGTCTGTGGTAATTGGAAGGAGGAGGGGCATATATTTTATAGTTAATGGTATATCGGACTCAATGACTGTGAGTGTTAGTGCACTCTACAGACTTTAAATGCTCAGGGTTTTAGTAATGAGGATTTTGGACTGGATTCAGAGAGCTGTGGAAATAGACACTCCTTAAGATTTTGCACAGGAAGTGTGTTCCTGTATTCATTTTGACCAGATGTCCTAGCTGCAGCTGTCTGTGCATGTACTCTTGGTTCATTCTGTGTTAAAACTCTGTTATTTAAGTACATATTTGAGCACTATCATTTCTACTGCGCTCAGTGTACACTCAATTCTCTGTTTAAACTCCTTTTGGTTCCACTGAGGTCAAGCTCAGCAGTGGTTCTGTCAACTTCATGAAGATTTTGCTGATGGTTTCCCTGAAATAGCAGATGTAGTTATGTGTGCTGATATGTAGTTATCTCACTAATGTATGAAAAAGAGTTTGTGTTGCTGCCATTTCTCTCCACACAATTTTATTTCTAAATAAATACACAGCACTCTATGAATCATCATTTGTATCTTGCAGAATTTTCATTTTGTTTTTAGAAGAGGCCAAAAACTCTCACCTCTTTAGACATACTTTCTTCACATGTGTTTTTCAGAATCAGAAATGCCTATCCTGCTTTTGATTTGAAGACAAACACTGGGAAGATCTGGAGCATCACAACAAGGTTCCCAGAGCATATCCTTGGTGGAACAAAATTCAGAATCAGCATTTGGACAGATTTTTCACCACATCCTCTACTTCTGACACAACATGGTGAGTGATGGAGGTTGTGTTCAGTTCTGGGGAAGCACATCAGTAATCAAAATGGAAAGGAAAGGAGAAATTCCATCTAAGAGGGAAGAATAATGAAGAATTGGAAGAGTTTGCCCATGAAGTTTGTGGAGTCTCCAGGCTTGGAGATATTTAAGGTCTTACAAGACAAAATCCTGAACAAGGTGGTCTGAATTCAGTGTTGACCCAGCTTTGCAGGGAGAGAGGCTCTTCTCAGCCTAAATGATTCTGTCCTTAATGACCATGAGAAGCTGCCACTGCTCCTGTGCATCCTGTATCTGTGATTGATGGGAGAATCTTTCATTCCAGCTCTAGTAATATTTATTTCTGCAACATGGAAAAAGGAAATAAATTAAATCTTATTTTCCCCTCTCTTCCTGTGCTGCTTTATTATTAAGTCATAGTCTTTTTTGTCTTTTTCCTTTAAGAATCATTTCTTGAGTTTTCAAGGAATTATTTGACTGTAACAGGTGGAGTGTTGATTATCCTAAACTTGTTTAGACTAGGTAAATAGTAGGGTTGAAGTAGAAGAAAACTTTTTGCCCCATCTAATGCAAATTATTGTTCAGTTAGGCAAGAACTTTTGGCAGAGTAAGGAAAGGAAGATGGATGTACAGAATGGCAATGAGTGATACTAGCAAGTTTTGGATTTTTTCCAATGAGTCGCCTGAAAAAAAGTGAATGTTATAATTTTAATTCAAGACTCTGTGTTGCTCCTTATTTTCTGGACTGTATAAATTCAGCCAACAAGCACTGCAGTTCACGTGTCAGACTAGTGGAGTTGCTTGAAATGGAGAGTTCTCAGAAGGCTAAATGATTTAAACTGGTAAAACCAGTAGAAAAATTGTAATTGAAGTGTCTTTTTGAGGAAAAAAAAAAAAAAAAAAAACCAAAACAAAACCACCCAGTTTTGCAAAGAAAAGTAACATTTTCAGAAGGAGTTTTTTAAGCAATTCAGGCATTTGTTTTTCCCTGGGGAAAACCAACCAAAGCCAAAGCAAGCTATGGTAACTTACTTTGTTTTATTTCAGTTTTGTTTCTGTCATAGCCCCCTCCCCTGAAAATGCCAGCTGTTCTCTGAAGCCTTCCCATCCCCTTCAACATAAAACCAAATTTATCAGACATGTGTCTAGATCATGCAACTATTCTTTTCCATTTTTGATCAATTCTTCTGAAATGGACAGAGAGGAAGTGTATTGGCAAGTGTTGGAAAATGGCTTAAAAAACTGAAGTGGAACTGGAGAAAATTCTCAAAATGCTAAAGTGTTTCTGAACAGCAGGTTGTACAAACTGGCATAGAACTTCCTAATTTTTAGAGATTATTTATATTTTATACTATTATGTGGCTAGATGTATTAAATAATATAATATATTGCACATATAAAATACATTAGAGTATTAATTTGCTTCTTTGTTATGGCTAAAAGGGTGTGCATATCAGAAACAATACCAAGTAACATTCTGGAGCCTTTTTGTGTCATAAGTGGCTGCAGAGTCAACTTTTACATCATTGGAAACGTACCAAAATGTTCATCAGGAAAATGAAAAAGAAAAAAAAAAAAAAAAGCCATTTGTCTGTTCCTTTCCTCTTGCGAATATTGCTCATCTCTTCTTCATTCCAGCTGCCTGACAAATTGTTCATTTCCTCTAAATGGACATAGATTCCACGTCAGGTAGACCATCTGAAGTAAAATTTTTAAAGAAATATAACAAAATCAAGTGTGCCTTGATCTAATTCCTCTTGATGGAGCTAGTCTGCAGCACTTGGCTGGAATTACAGAAAAAAACCCACCTTATTTTCTTTGCTCAAGTATGTAGCCTGCAATTCTCTAGCAAGCTACTATTAATTTTCCTTGCTATCTTTATTTACAGCTGGCTGTATCGCTCACGACTTAATTGTGGAGGTCCTCCGTTGCACAAATCAATACCCAGCCCGGGAGGAATGCCTTCTGAGTGTTTATGGGTCTGATGAATTCTTACAAAAGTAAGTACCTCATTAAGCCACGAGCCGTGTAAACACAGCCACGGGGAGAGGTGGGGATCAGGTTCCAAACACTCCATGTGCAGCTCCTGAAACGCATGGTGCTTGTCCTCTGCAGAGGGGATGGTGTGCTCCAGTGCAAGGATTCAAATCCTCTTTTTATGGAAGCTTTGTGCAGCTTTTTAAGTGTTTGTTTGACTCTGTTGTTGTCTTTCTGGTCTTTCTCCTCTGTGACACAAAGATGCTGCTACCTCCTCTATCTCATTATAAACAAATCCTCAAAGGGGGAAATCACCAAAGAGAGGAGAAACAGTGTCATGCAGCTGCAGAGCAGGTGATTTTTCTTCATATCCAGTTGCAGTAGCAGCAAAGCAAATGAAGTCAGCACTGTGGTGCTGAATGCAAGTTAAAAACCACATTAAACATACAACAGGTCTTTCTGAATGCGCATAGTTTACGAGCAGGGAAAAAATGCTCTGATTCACATTAATCCAGGTAGGCTCTTGTGGTTGAAAGCACTGCTGGACTCAGTTGTTTTTTGCCCTGTGGCAGGTTAAATTCAGATGCCAGCCAAAGTGAGCAGGTTCTGTGTTGGGGCAGCTGAAGCTCAGGCATTTGTCAGCCAGACTTTGTGGACATTGGCTCTCAGCAGAAGGGTTGGCACTGTTCTGTGGTGCCACGTTCAGCTGGCATTGCAAGGCACCACAGCTCATCTGTTAGAGGTGTAAAGAGTGCTAGATAAAATAGAACGTGTCTATAAAATAGTATGTGTCTATAATTGAAAAGGGAAGGGTTTGGAAGCAGTCATATTTACAGCAGAGTGTAAAAATTACCCAAAGTAGCCTAGAGCAGGTCAGTTTGATTAATGAAAGCCATGCAATCGTGAGAGCAAGTGTCATGCTGTGTTGGTTGGCTTTGCTCTGAAACCATCTTGAGCACTTCTACACACTTCTACTGTGCTCTTGATGAACACAGACACAGGCCAAGTGTTCATATGTTCAGAGTGAATTACATTTGGCAGCTAAAGGTGCCAAGATTGCCCCTTCAACATTTCTAAGCCCACTCTTCTCTCATTCCAATCTTGGCACAGCAGGAGCTGGAACAGCAAAGTGCTGTGTTAATCATTAGAGCACCAGAAGCACCAAGCAGAGAACCAGGTCATACATAGATCTGTTAGTTACAGAAGAAGGCCAGGGATTTTTTTTTTAATTTTTTTTTCCCAGATGCTCTTCTGATTTCAAAGAAATTGCTAAAAAATGGAAATAATGAACCATTTATTGATGGGAGCTCAGTGCAGTATGTGCTGAAGAGTTTTGTTTTCATTGTTGGGGAGAACGCATCAATAGCAGACTCTTTAAATTCCTGCACTTGTAGAATCTCTGCACATCTCATTAGCAGTGAAACAAGGTCAATAATGTTCTCAGCTTTCTTAGTTTACTCCTTCACTGTCATTCACGAAGCACCGAGCTGCACTTCTAACTTGGCAGCTTGTAAGTCTATATTGTGCTGTTAAATTCAGCTCCCTTTCTTCAACAGAGCCCTGGATCTGAAATTTGAAACCCCAGGCCTAAGGATCCCTTGGGCAGTTTAACATGGCCTGAGGAGTTGCCTCGAGGTGAATTTTTTTCTGTGTGTGGGCTACCTTCAAGTGCAAATTGTTTTCCTCCCAATGTTGCTCACAGAGTGATTTGATGCACTTGTGCAGTTCTCCCCCAGAAAAGTATTTGGAGTCTGTTCATGGATGAATTCCAGTAGAAGTTCCCCAAGTTCTAAGACAGCAAAGGGAATAAATACTCTGCTGCTCCTGCTGTACTGTAATCCAGGAAAAAAATCCCTAAAGTGAAGCCAAAGAGGTGACTTGATGAATTGTTCTCAGAACAGAGTGCTTTAGTGAAGCAGACAGCTTTGTCAAGATTTGTCAAAAGCTTTCATTTACTGTTATATTGGATTGTATTAATGAGCACTTCACCCCACCTCCTGCAGAAGCACCTGAAAGGCTTGATGATTTTTAGAATCCATTTAGCTGTGAATGAGATGGGGAAGGAAAAAAAATCCCTCTGTGCTAATGACCATTACTCTCAGCACCAGCAGATTTCATCGTCCATCATTCCCTTCCTACTTAGGGATCCTTGGGCTCACATCCTGCCTGACTCACGAGCAGAACATCAGATTTCAAATACCTAAATTTTAAAGGTATCATAAGATAGCATATAGACAGCAGGACAGTCTGTAATTAATGGAGATATCTGTGGAATTCTGATTTGGAATATCTTTTGCTTTCTGATCCTAAAGTTCGTTGTGTTTACTGTGGGAAACTTGGCCTTGCTGCAATCTGCAGGCTTTCTTTTTCATCCCATCAAACAAACCTAGCTCACCTTTAAATCTTGCCCTCATACTTTCCTATCCTCCCTTAGATTTAAAATGGATACCCCTAAATATGATTTCGTAATAACTTTCATGAAAAATATTATATGAAAGTAAATTGAATTGTGCTTGAACACCTTGAGTCAAATAACTCCTGGCTCTTAATGTCAGCAGCCAGCCAAACCCAACCCTTCTCATGTGTCAGCAATGAATCAGCCCTCCATTTTCAGAAAAACAGGCCACAATCTCAGGTCATCCTGAAATACCAAATAAAACATATGAGTGTATATAAGAATGTGGACTTTTTAAAAAAAAATCTTTATTATTTTATTGATGTGTGTACTAGCAATAGGTTGCAGTGACATGGATTTTGTACTTTTTGTAGTATAAAAATACTCATAAGCTTTATTTCTAAAATCTTTTTATTCTAAAGTGTCAGACTATTTAAAGTTCCATCCACACTCTCATATATGGTATATAATTTGCACAGCTATTTTATTGCTTTGCAGTTCAGCCACCACAGTGAGCAGGGGAATGGAACTGAAAAATGTAAATGCTTTTCTTTTCTTCTAACATGCTTGCCTGTGATCTTATTGATGACATTTTTTTGTCTTACTAATTCTGTTCTCTGGGAATTGAAACCTAAATAAAAATTGGTTTTCACTCATAGTGAAGTTTAAGCTATTAATTATAGACTGACAAAGACATAATCATGCAGATTGAAATCATAAGAAGCAAGCACCTTTGGATGAATATGTTCTTTGTGAAAAATAAACTTAATTTTCTCTTGTCACTGCAGATTAAATTTATCATTCAGAGATGCTACTAGCTGAGTTACTTAAAAAAATAGTCTGATTGAACTATATTAAGATTTGGAGCTTATAGCACATCAGAGAACCTTGCTGTGGGGAAGCAAGAAGGTCACAAGCACTGGGGGATTTTCACTTTCTTATATTTAGATATTTTGTGAGACCGCAGGCAAGTCACTTGGACCAGTCACTACTACATCTCCTAATGACAAAGACTGCATTTCTCTTCATGGCATTCTCGTCAGAGCAGTATTCTCCATATAATTTCAGCAAAAAAAATAAGGGGAAAAATGTTGAGTTAACAAAGTTGTAACACTTTCATTTTTGTTTCCCTTACAGAGCTCAGAGTGCTGTAGACCAGTTACTAATAATCACATTATTCTCCAAAGGGGATATATTACTTTTATCTTAGTAGTACTGGTGTGGTAGCAAATCTGCCTGAGGTACAGCTAAAAGGTAGTTTGTCAATCTGTGGCAAAGCTACACTTCTATTCCTTGTAGCTCACTTTTCATCTAGACCAGGTTTCCACATTATTTTGTTGAGGCATTAATCCATTTTGTCTGGTCCCTTGTGCAGCAATAGCTGTCAAAACTTTTCTCTTTGTACTTGTGCAAATTAAATCCATTCATGAAGACAACTGCACGGCCACTTTTGCTTGCAGTGTTTCAGGCAGCATTGCTGTGCCAATAAAGGCTTTGCTGATGGATGGTATCTGCTCGACAGAGCAGAAACTAACACAAACCACTAATGTAAAAGCAGTTATTATAACAAAATTAAGCTTCTCTTGGTGTAGCTTGTTTTGCCTGGGAGCATGGTGACAAGGAAAAATTATACTTGGAAAAGACAGTTCTTATAAATCTGTTGTTTAAGATTGTTAATTCATAGGAGGGTACAGCTCCTCTGTACTGGTCTAGCTGTACAAGTTCCTGTTGCAGGCATTGCAACAGGAATCTGTGTCCTGGAGGAATCAGGGAAAGGTGACTCAGGTGTTGAATTTCTCAAAGAGCCAGGTGGAATTAGCTCTGTGAGGGTTCAATACCTCTGAAAGGGTGTCCAGCACCTCACAGAAAATGGCTTAAATAACTTTGCGAGACAGCGTGGTCAAGTGTGTCTTGAAAAAGCAGAAAGGTTTTAATAAAAGGAGAAAATAATACAAAAATAAAAGAAAAAAGCCAAACACAGTATAGGGACAGGTCCCACATACCTGCTACAACACCCCAAGAAAGCCCTGAGAAGCCTGGTGCTCTCCCTTAAGTATTGAACGATTTAGGTGGGTTTTTTGGTGAAGAGCTGCTTATCTGACAAACAGGTAAAGAGATCTATCAGTGGTTTTTGTCTTGGCACTGAGATAATTATTGTTAGGAGAGCAAAGAAACTTGTGGTGTCCTTCCCTTAAAAGGTTTTGGGGTGAGTCTTAAACCTTTCCCTATATGGAAACACCTGCTGAGGTGTGGGGTGCTTTGCTACACTCAGGACTCAGGGATGTGTCTTTGTAATATTCTGTCCAGAGGCTGAAGGTGAGGCAGAATGAAAAGAGCAGGAATAATAGTGAGGGGTTAATTTAAAAAAACATATATTGGGGCAGTTCTACACCATTAAGGAAACTTCCTAATCTGATCAATTGGGGTCACACAATCCCCTTGTTGTGAAAATCTGTGCCTGCTCATGGCCCCCTGCCTGGACTGCTGCCCCTCCCCACCACCCAGAGCACAACGTGCAGCTTGCACTGCACTAAATGTGCTCCTCAAACAAAAGGTATAAAGATCATGGAGTTTATCATTACAGCCATGAGGCAAGCACAATTAGGTGAAATGAGGAGAGGAAGAACTTTCAGGAAAGCTATGGGTAGGCATAACACAGAGATGATCTGAGGAGGAGCAGAAGAGAATGTATGCATTGGTGCAGTCCCAGGAACTGGGAATTGGCCACTTTAACTTTGAAAAGGGATTTGAGAAGGGTTTAGCTATAACAGGGATATGCTTTTCACCCGTATGGGTATTTCACTGTGTTGGTGTGCACTTCTCCCACTCTTACATCTGTACTTTCTGCTCTTGAAGTGAAGAAATTTTGCAACTGTATGGAGGTGCTATCAAAGGTGATCCTTGCTTTAGGTATTTTCATCAGATGGAAAGGACTTTGTCCCTTGTGGTGTTTAATATGTTTGTTTAAGAAAAGAATCCTGTATATACGTTTACAGCTTTTGTAACCTCAATGGTGAGTCTGTATTTTATTTATCTACAGTGTAGGGTGAGTGCAGAACATTTATAAGATGTATAAATTTCCTGTAATTGTGCTGAATGGCAGTTTCATTTAAGTTTATCCATTCATTTATGCTGAAGGCTTCTGCTGCCATGTGAGAGAAGAGTCTCATCTAAGTCACATTTTCCATGATTTATTCATAGGTGAGCATTTTGGTTTTGTTTTGTTTTGTTTTTTTACTAAATCCAGCCATTTTTATTCAGACATTCCATCAAAAGCCCTTTTAGGTAGAAATATGGTTTACATTTAAATTCTGAGTTTTTCATGACCTTTGAAAAGCCAAAAAAAATCATCTTTCCTTCATGGCCCAGAGAGTTCTGAAACAACTTACCATGCTGTAAAATTGTATAAATATGGAATATGCCTTTTTGTGCTTCTGTGGCTGAAGGCTCAACAAAGCCTTCTGAATCTAATTGAACACACAACGAAGTTGTAACTGATGATGCATACTAACTTGTTTTGCTGATGAATTTACCTTTGTAAAAATCATTGTTGTTTTTCCCTTAATCCCAAAGGACTTTTTCAAATGTAAAAAGATATTTGTCTCAACCCTGAAATATTTTTTTAATTATTTCACCTCTTTAAAACAAGAGGTGAAGGGGGGGAAAAATGAAATAATTTTTGTTCCAAGTGATTTTACGAGTGACAAACCAAGACTGTGTTCTAACTTAGAAAAGGTTGCCAAGAGTGGTAAATGGAAAGAGGCAAATAAAATTAAGGAATTTCCCTGTCATGGGCTGTAGGATCCTCTTTGACCAGCTTAGTTTGTAGGATCCACTCCAGCTGAGTGAATCTCATCCTGGCTGGCACAGGATTTGAGAAAGAAAAAGATGAATTCTGCTTTTACCACCTCTGTGTGAGCTGCACAGAGTGAAAACTTAGACTCCTTTGAGAATCAAGGGTCACCTGTCCTGATGTATGTGATTTTCAGACCTACAGCTAATTGTTGATGTTTGAGTTGGGTATCAGCCACTACAAGTCATTCTGCAGTGCATTCATAACCAGGATACTGCACTCATTGGGTTTGAAGAATATGCATAAACAATCTCAAGGTTTGGGAGCACAAGGATATTCTTTCTCTGTGTCCTTGTTGCTCTGTTCTGTTTCAGAACTTAATGGTCAATGATACAACAACGCAATTATTATTTGTTTTACTATAAAACATACCAGAACCAACACCTTCGACTTCCACAGAAGTAGGCGTCAAGAACTGGTTTTGTATGATTCAGTCTTCTTTGCACCTAGAATTCAAACTACTGGTGCTTTTAGGAGAGGTAGAAAGGAAAAAAAAAGGAATTGGCAAGCAGAGATAACCATTTATTTGTTGTTTTCCCCCAAACTGCAGCCAGTGTACTTTGGGGAGCCATGAAAGCCTTCGCAAGGCCACCACCTGCATTCAGCTTCGCCTGCACCACGCTGCTGATTTGAAGCCAAGCTTGGCTAGAACAGTAAGTAAATTTCTTTTCTTCCCCTCTCCTTCAGCATCCCTGAAGGAAAGAAATCTCACCAATCCTTTTACATAGCAACCTGCAGCAATAATCAGAGAGAGATTATTTGCTTTCCTGAGCATGCATATATTATTGCTGAACTGCAGTTGAAATGTCCTGGGGAGCGTTTGTGCTTTGCTTCTGTACTTCCATCTAGTGAGCAACTGTAGAGAGCGCACAACTGAAAAAGACCAAGGGTCTTTTTCAGAAAAAAAAAAATCAGATTTGCCAGAATTGAATCCTGTTTTATTTCAAGTGGTCAGAGAATTCTTACTTTTGATTTACTTCCAGCCCAAAGTTTGCAGTCCAGCAGCAGCTCTGGGCAGTGTTCGCTGGCAGTGTGTTGTCTTTGTTCACAGATAGTACCAATGACCTGCTTTGCATGACTCTGATAATAGCCTGAGTCTGTCAACGTGTGAATCAGATGTCTGGCAGAAAAGGGTAGGGGTTTTCTTTTCATATCTGTTTTTTCAAAAGGGAAATATAAGTAAAACATCAAGCTCAATGCATCATCTTACCTGGATCATTAAAAAAGCACTACAATGAGGTCAAATATATATATATATGTGTGTTATATTTATAGATAGATAGAGATATTTAACATTTTAACCATTTACGTCTCTAGCTCAGCATCTATTACTATAGATCTTCAAAACTGGAACCCAGTTATAGGTTTAAGAGTCTCTAGGGGAACTTCAAAGCTTGTTTCTGTGCTGAGGAAGCCCAACTCTATACCAAGGGCACCTGGAGGTTGCATTCATGACTTTTGCTCACCTTACATAACACTGCTGAATTCAGGTTTCATAGTTAAAAATATCTGGTTGTACATGCAAGTTACTATTATGTTTAATAACCAATATAAGTGGATACTTACAAGTAATGAGCAACTTTTTTTTTCTTTTTTTACCAGACACTTTTCAAACTTTGACTAATAACTAAATGTTCACAGTTCATTTGTAAAAGAGAAAAAAATAAGATGAATCCTTGCCTTCTTTCCTTTTGTGGGAAGCTGGCATTCTATTATGAAGTACTCAGAGCAGATGATTTTCTTCAGCTGAGCAGTTACAAGCAAGAAATTTGGCCAGGGGCTTTACTTGGAATCATAGTTCTTTCAGTTAGCGGGTGACCTTTAATTAGATTTTGGGTTTTTTAAGCCATGAGATTTATCAGCCTTAGAACTCTCTGAAATTCCAGGGAATGCTCTGCCTATCCTATTTTTTTTCAGAGTTTCAGAATTTCAGATGTCCTCACATTCTGACCATCTCAGGAAAGTGTTAATTTTGTAGTGGACAGGTAGAAAAGGATACTTACAGGTTTCTAAACAAGAGCCTCACTTGCTTCCAGGAAAGGATTTTTGAATTGAAACAGACAGGAAGTGATATTTCCTGAGAGTTGAAAAACCATTTTATTTTTTTTATTATTTTCATATGTATCAGTGTTAATATTTTGCCAGAGATAATGAGTTAAGCGTTAACACTGTGAGCATAATCACAGACAAGAGAAGTCAGAGGCCCATCATGATAAGCAGGTGGAGACTTTTCCATTATTTAAATATTTGTGGCTTTCTAGAGGGATTGTGTAGCTCAGGCCATTAGAAAACATTCAGCATCTCAAAGAATTTGTGGACCCTACAGTAGGGTTTAAGTGGGAAGGGTGACATTTTAAGATCTCAAAGTGAATTATTGATCACCCTTTTACAGGGCCAGGCACAGCTCTGAAAGCTTCAGGCCATGAAGTTACTTCATGTTACTAATAATAACAAAGAGCACAAGCAGCTCTTGATGTGGAATAAGTCACAGACACAGAGTTTTCCCCCAGCTCCAGGGCACGCTTGTGACAGGGCACTGGTACAGAAAGGAGAGGTTCTGCTCGCAGGCAGGAGTGCCCACAAGTCTATCAGGACCAGAAAAAACCTAACAGAGAAGGCAGATACAGTGCCTTGAAAGCTGCAGTGTTACTTTCACTCTGGACCTAGTTCTGTACATTTCTTTAGGTGTACTGAAACCTGCTCGAGCCACGCTGAATTCAAGGATCTGATGTAGTCTACACCGAGCTCACAGTTAAATTTGTTGTTGCTGTAAAGTGCATTAGAAAGTCACAGACTTAGAGTCAGGTTACAGAAAAAAAAATTTCCATCCCTCAGAATTCATATAAAAAGATGCAAAAGTTATGCTTTTAAAAACAGAAATAGTCAGAAACTTTGGGATTTTGAAGATTCTTCAGGTATCTTAGACACTTATTCACCCAAGCAGCTGTTGTTTATTTTTGTGAAATAATGTGCTCTTGAGGAGAACTTCACCTCTGATCTAAACGATCCTTCTAAATTTTGAAATATGGAACGTTTCATTATAGAAGTCTCCATGAAGTTTGTAGTTTAACTACATGTCCCTGAAACATGAATATCTTGACAGATCTTGTATATAATAATCACCCATATGTAATCAGATAGTAAATAGTTCATGTACATCGACCTGTTGCTGTAGTCCATCAAACCCTCTTTGGATCCTATCAATCACACACATGTGATTCTTCACAGGCTGGGTGATCAAACACGAGACATGGGTTCCCAGAAGTGTGGCTGATACCTCGTGTCTATCAGTCCCTAAAGAAGAGGCATTCAGACAATGTCCCTCATAATGGGCTTTTCATTCATGGGCAGCCCTGAAGAGGTGACGTAGTCGGACTACATGAAAATTGTGGGTCCCCACCAGCTAAACTATCTCCTATCTCCCCTCCATTGCATCCCGTTCCATTGCATCCCATTCCATTGTGGTCCTGTTCCATTGCATTCCATTGCATTGCGTTCCATTGCATTGCGTTCCATTCCATTGCATCCTGTTCCATTTCCGTGTGCCCTTCTTGTAAATTGAGATGACACTGACTAACTTCCAGTCAGCTGGGACCTCCTCAGACTGTCAAGACCTTTGGTGAAGAACTGAGGGGATCCAGCCGTGAGATCAGCTGGGTCCTTGAGTGCTCTGAAATTAATCCCTCGTGGACCTAGAAACATTCTTTGGTCATGAAATGCACACCCTGGAAACGACTATGCTGTTTATTGGATGAAGTAGAAGAGGGGTTTGCTGAGAGACCGAAGTCACTCAGAGCCATTTTGTGGTTCCAGAGGAGCAGCAGGGCCAGCCACGGGCTCATCTGCTCTCAGCGGGGCCGTCTCGGGCGGGGCTGCGGGAGCCTGCTGGGGATTGGTGTAGGAGAGTTCTGGAGCTGTTTCCCGCCTCTGGGCATGCACGATGTCCATGATCCTTCTTCTCACAGCAAAGCGGTGCTGGTCTATGGTTGCCTGCCTCACCCGTTGGATGATTCTCTCCCGGGCCATCCTCCTCTCCAGGACGCCGGCCAGGCCGACGGAGCACTCCTTGTAGTCGTTGTCCCCGCGCACTGAGTGCAGCAGCTTCTCTATGGGCTGCCGGCACACGGGGCAGTCCTCCCTGCTCAGGGACCACTCCCAGATGCACCTGTGGCAGAACTTGTGCATGCAGTAGGTCACGTAGGCCGGCCTCATCATGTGGCCCAGGCAGATGGGGCACAGGGAGTCTTCGTCTTCCTCCGGCGGTCCTGCCTGGGGCGGCAGGCTCTGGCTGCCATCGCTCACAGCAGAGCTGCTCTGCCCCACATCTTCTTGGGCAGCAGATGCCATGTCCTGCCAGGAGAGATGTGCAGAGTGCTGGAGCTTGCCCGGCAGGAGGGGCTCGCTCAGGATGTTGAGGCACTCCCTCTCGCCAGTGCTGCGGCACTGGGTGTCACACAAGCAGAGGGACGGAGGCTGCCCTGGGGTGAATGGTGGAAATGCCCAGGTCCTTCAAGAAGGAAAGCCTCCCAGCTGCCCAGGGGGAAGTTTCCCCTCCCAGTCCCCCTCTGCTGCTGAGAGTGCACCTCCCAGGTGCTCACATTGCCTGGAGGTGCTAGGACTGGATAAAATCCTGGGCTGCGCCAGCTGGCATGGAATGCTGGGTCATCTGTGACATTATAACCCACGGCTAGGCGACTCCATCATCAGATTGGATCCATAATTGGTGATGTCATAATCCAGCTGTTGCACTAGATGCTTGCTCTAGATCTCTGGCAAATGAGCTGTGTTCCTTTCTTTTCTCTTCTTCTTTCCCTTCTTTCGTACTCCGGGATGAGTCCCACCAAGACTTAAGAACTTTCAACTGCTGCAGCTGACCCCTTACAGTTCCAGTGTCCACAAAGGGAAGGTCACTTGCTGTAGCTGTGCTCCTCCAGCTGAGAGGACTGGGAAGCCCAAGGTTTATCAGTAGTATTAAAGACTGAGACAAAACAGCCCTTAAGTCTTCTGCTTTTTCTGTACACCCATTTGCCAACGGACCATCTTCATCAATGAAGATGTTTTCTTTGGACGCCCACTTGCTACTGGCATACTTAATAAAATACCTTATTTTCTGGCACAACAAGAGCTGGTGGAAGAAATACTCAGGTCCTTCAAGTGGCAAAGCCTCTCAGCTGCCCAGGGTGATGCTTCCCCTCACATCTCAGCTCTAACTGTGCATCATCTCCCCTCTGGCCCACCTCAGTGTGAAACTAAAGCAGAATTGCTGTATGCCTAGGCCATATTGTCTGCCTTCTTCATGTCTCCCATGTAGACAGGACACTGGAAATATGCTACTGCCTCCACTCTCCCTGCCTGGATTGAAGCAGATCCTGTTCCTCCACTGAATCTAATTTAAAGTTCTAAGTCCAGCTAGTTTGTTTTCCTGAACACTCTTGCCCCTATATGTATAGTACCAGGCAGTGTAACATAAAATATTCACCAAATAAAATTTCACATCAAAACATCCTGAACATGAATGAGAACATTCTGACTTTGAAAAATACCATGTAAATCTCTCCAATATACATTCTTCTTTAGCAGAATAATATATGTCACCATATACCTCTCTTCCACAGTGTGGGGATGACCAAAGAAGGTTCTGTGTGAATGAGCTGTTGGAAGACATTTGTGCCTGGAGACTGATTCGGTAAGTTGGTATTCAGCAGTATTTGTGTTTGTTATTGTTTATATTTGTAGGAAGTCTCCTTCCACCAAAGGACAATTCTGAGAACTACTGGGGACAGGAATGATACCAAAGAGAAAGACAATTGGTTCAATATCTCAGACTATTTATTTTCAAAACTTAGTTGTTGCTTAGCAAAAATCAGTGTTTTTTGATCAGTGTAGTTTTTCCCAATTGTCCCTTTTCATATTACTGATGTTTTCATTAAAGGTCTCATATTTCCCAAAGATTCCCATGATTGGAGGTGTCAAAATTTTCATGTGTGCATTACTGTTAGAGAATCTTTGGGATTAAATATTGTAAAAATGAGAGGCTTGCTCTTCATTGTGACTATATTTTCACATTTCAGTGGTTTTTAAACCTCTTTTTTTTCTTTTTTTTTTTTTTTATGGAGGCTAACTAGGATGAGCCTTTAACTTGGCAGTCAAAGTGAAGCTGATTGTAAAGCCAGCCTGTGATGGACAAACACTAAATGAGATGGATTCCTCATTCACCTTTAATTATATTCCTTTAGATAAATCCCACTTTTAGATGAAGAATTTGCGATGTTTTTCATCACTGTGTTATAAAGTACTTTGCCAACAATAGTAAACTTACATGACACACCTGTCATTTAGCAGATGGAGGAAAACAGAGGGGTAGTGACTCGTTTGAGGTGGGTAGCTGGTGCTTACTGAGGACCCATCTGGTCTCCTGGGAGCATGGCCCAAATTTCCATTCTGGTCCTTGCTATAAAGAGATCAGTAGAAGACATGTGTTTTAGAGATGACAAGTGTATGAAATTTAGGAGCACAGAGGATGTCTGCAGGACAGGATCATTTGCTGTAGGTCCCATTTCTCCAGGCTAAACAATCTCATCTCTCTCAGTCACTTTTCATTAGAACTGTGCTCCAGAACCTTCCCCTCTGGACACACTCCAGCTCCTCAATGTCTTCTTGTCATGAGGGACTCAACCTTGAGGCTGAGGACAATCACATGGGACCAGCTCCCAACAATTGCATTCTCTGGGCCCAGGCACACATTTGAACAGTTTAGTGAGGCAGAATGGTGACAAACAGTATTTTGGAAGGGGAATCTGATGCCTTGGGAAGGCTGACTGGAACCGAGACTGGACAGAGCCAGAGAATAAAGTAGGGATTTATTGAAAGGCGTCCAGGATCCACCTTGGGCAGGACAGGGCCTGACCAGGGATACACCCAAGGTGGACCCAAAATGGTCACAAAATGTCTGACCAGTCATGAAATCTTACATTTGTATAAGTTTTGGTCCATTTGCATCTTGGGGTTTAATTGTCCAATTCCAGCTCCAGGCTGTGAGGTCCCATCCTTCTTGTTCCTCCCTCCAGCCACCCTTGTTTGTGCTGTTGGGCTGAAAGTTGTCCTTGGTGTGCAGCAGGACAAGGATTTGTTTTGTGTCCCTGCTGTGTGCAGAGAGCTGAGTGACACTGACTGTGAGCTCAGAGCTGCACCCCTGGGCAGCACAGAGACTGAAAATATGAAAGCTAAAACTTAAGGCATCAAACCTAGCATTTCTCCATAGTAGGTGCTGCTGCCAGGAGACTGAGAAGTGAAAGCTGCAAGCACCATGCTATGTACTTGGCATCCTCCTCCCATATAGACCAGCTGGGAGCTAAGACTGACTCTTGTTTGTGCTTTTCTTATTTCCTTTTCAAAACTCTTGCACCATATTGGCTTGCTAAAAGCTAAATAAATGTCCTTCACATCAAAGAAGTACTAAATGTTCATGGATTGGTTAGGCTTGCCATATTTATACACAGCTATAACGATGCACAAGTATGAAGTATGGCTGTGTGATAAGATATGGGTATTATTAGTTATCTGGCAGACAAAGACTCAGGATAGCATTAGTAGAGGTATTTCAATCATTATTACAACTTGCTGGATTTGTTTCCTGTTAATGATGTAAAATTATGGCTACTTTATACCGAAAATTCTCCAGGGTAAAATAAACTGATGGAAAATATGCTAATTTTATGACTAGCATAGTAATTTAGGAAATTATTCCGTAACCTGCATTTCAACCAACCATACTAATAAACATGCTCACCTGCATGGAAAAAGACAAGAAGGCAAGCTCGTGGGCTCAGATATATTTTTGAGCTGGGTGAGGCTGTGAAAGAGATGTTACCCCTGAAGACTCGGTCAAAGCAGAGCAACAACTTGTATTAGCTATGATTTAACAGGATTACAGGAGGAATTTCCAGGCAGCTGCTCCACACACAAACTGCCTGGCTAGATAAAGGCACTGCAGATTGGAAATAAAAAGCTGTAAAGGCAAAACTATCTGTAGGAGGAAGTGAATGGTTGCATCTCCAGGGAAATGCACTGTGCTATTAGCACAGGGAAGGCCACCTAACTTTTCTCTATTTTGTGGGTTATTTCAGTGCCATGAGTCCCCTTTCCTTGTCATGTAATATAGATAATGAAAATCTAGTCATGCAGCATGAAACCTGTACTTCAGGCTGTAGTACCAGTTAGCCCAACTAAAATACATGAGGACACACCCAGTTTCTCTGTAAATAGTTGATTTTCTTTGAAGCTCTGAAAAAAAAAATCAAAATACTTTTGGGACTTTCAGCTACCAGACTGCAATGGGGATGGAAAGTGGGAGGAAATTTCTTCTACATCTTCTGGAGAGGAAGAACCTTAATAAAAGATCAGTGTGGGATATAAGAGTAGAATTTAAAAGGCAAGAATAAAGTGATAGAGTAAAACAAACAACAAAGAAAGGATTTAAATTGCAATTTCCACTTTTCATATAAGCATGTGCAAGCCCCAGCTACCTCTGATGGCCATCAAGGTAATAATGTGTCCCTCTTACTAATCAGTGGGTTAAGCAAGGTGTAAAACTGGGAATTAAGGTTTCCCTTTCCTTTCCTGATGATTTGACCCTACAAGGAGGCTGACACAGGAAGGTGCCTTAGCAATTGTCTCACAGGCATCTGTTTTTGTTTTGCTCCAGCTGACAAATGAACAACAGCGAGAATTCAGAGTGCTTGAAACACAGAAAATTACACAAATGCTTCTTAAAAGCAGAAATCTGATTATCTGTTGGGGAATAGTACTTGGAACCTGTGGCTAAAAGTGTGAGATTTATGCTTACAGTGTCGAGAGGTGCATGCTCCTCTTCATAATCCTAATTAATTTAGTGAAGCTTTGGTAAGACTCAGCAATCTGCCCGAACAAATTTTGTGGCAACTTCTGTAGCATGACAAAGGCATGGGAACCACAGAGTTGGTGCACAGCTGTCTGCAGAATTAAAACAAATTCTGTTTTTAGGCTTCGGAAATGCTACAGAGAAGGCAGTTGCTGAAACAGTTTGAGCATGTAAACTTGAGAACTGCATGAAAAATGAGTTTCATGGATTATGTAGGAGGCTGCCCGTTTTCTAACATGCTTTTGTACTTGTCACTTAGCCTGTACTTTTGAAGTGTCGAGATTTTCCACATCCTGTGCAGATGCTTTATCTGATTCTATGCAACTTTAGTCTGTGAAGTGATTGAGAAAGAAGGCATTGGATCATAAAATCATATAGGTTGGAAAAGACCTTTAAGAGCATCAAGTCTAACTGTAAGAATGTAGCATGTACTTGAGTCCATCCTCCTTTAAGGTAATATTTAAGCACTTGCTTGACTGTAAAGAGTAAAATAAATGGGAATTTCAATAGTCATTGAAGCAGCAAATCACTTATTGGAGTCCTTTAATTTGGGAAACTTCTATCTTCATGTATAAGTGGACTTTTTTCATCTCTTCTTTTTGGCAAATGACTACTAAAAAAACAGGGAAACCCAGGCTCAATTGCATGATGTCTACATACACACTTGGTTTTATTTTATACTGACTTTATTTAATCACTGTCAAATTATTTCAAATGTCTAGGAAAAAAAATAAAAACCAAACCCAAACCTGCTCTCTTTATCTAGTTCCTATTAATGTGATGTTGTTTCCTTTTTTTTTTCTGATTTCCAGGCACAACCTCATCTCTGTTATTATGAACTACAGAGGTCAAGTGGAATATCTGCTGCAAAATGAGGTATTTGTTCTCAGTTTGCTATACCAGAAAAGCATTAACTTATACATGAAAGGTATCTAATTATTAATCTGTCTTAGATGCAATTAAGGAAGACTTTTAATTAAGACAGCTTAATTTGACTTTGAAAGGATATAAATTCCCTTAATAAAATTGGTTTGAGGTTAGGAAGAAAGTGCTACAAATTTAAAATATCAAAGGTGACTGTTTCTAAGTGTCAAGGAACTTGTAAATAAAACCAGAGTCGTTTGGGTTGGCAATATAATACTTGGAATTAGTTAGAGGTATAATGCATTATATGGATCTGCAAAATTTGTCCCTGATTTTGCAAACCCCCAAGCCTAATGTTTACATATTTAGTATACAGATGCAAGGATGTGGTAGTTTGAAGGATTAGGTTTATCCAGCAAAGCTCCCAAGAGCTTTATTTTAAAGCATTGTGGGCTGCCAATTGAATGCTATGTGCTGGAAGGAAAAATCTTTAAGAAATCTTCTCTGCTGTCCAATGTTTTAAGGACAAATGTCTAAAGGACAAATTGAGTCATACCTTGGAAGAAACCACATGTTTATTTGATCTGACTTCCAAGCTGGCATGATAACTGATTTGATCTGATTTTAAGTTGGCATGATAACTGATTTTTAGGGTTTAAAAGTGGAAAGGACAAAAGATTTTTAAAAATCAAAGAATACTGATGCAGCATGGAGATATTCCAGTGTGTCCCTCCTGAGTTATAATTCATTATGCTAAATTATGGATTTCTTTGAAATATATATTGCAACATAAAATTAATATTTTGCTTCAGAACTGTGTCAGCTACATTTAAGTTCAGATTTTAATCTCTCTGGATACTCTTGATCTGTTATTATTTCTATTTTGAATAGCCAAAAATATAAATTTGCATACAAAATGTATACATATACACACATATTTAGAAACACATGTAAACATGCAGACACACACATGAATATATATATATCAATAATATATTATATATAAATACATTATATAGATATATACAAATATTTTACACTTTGTGTAAATCTTTGATGCTTCTTCCAAAATGCAGAACACAAATTTAGAGGCTGTTGAACTGTGGCTGCCTACAAAGCTCAGCTCTGGGTCTGATACTGTGCAGGTATTGGCTGATTTTTCCTTTGTAAGCATCATCTCAAAGGGAAGTGTTTAGTGTATAAAATGTGATGCAGTCATAACCATTTGGAAAAGTTAGGTCCCCAAGCTGAAATGCACATGTATATTTCTTTACTGAAGTAGACCCACCAGGGTAGTTATTTACATTCACTTGAAATTTTAGGGCCTAAAGTGAGAGGATTCTAAATTCAGAAAAAGCCATAACCTCAACATTAATGAGACTTTGCAATCCACCCTCTGCAACAGATGCTGTGCAGACATTCCTCAGACCTATAATGAAGCACTCCTAAATTTCTTTTTGCTAAAGATTTTTACATTGAGTAAGCAATTTCTCAAACCATTAACTTTTTATAAAAGCAAGGAAGTACATTTTTCAAATATTCATACCATCCAGCAAATAGGTGTGTGTCTAGAGCTAAATTTCCTCTGTAGTTTATTTTTTTTAATAAGGTCTTTTCTACTCAGGGACACTCAATAAAGTTCATATGAATTGCTTAAAAGAACAGGATTGCAAGTTAATGATGTGGGTCGTATCATGGATATTTTCATTCAGAAGCATCAGTGTATGGAGATTTTTCAAACCTAGAATCATGAAGTATGATTTGCTTTAATTAGTGTCTCAAAAATTATGGAGTTCTAATGTAATGAGTAATACTCATAAATATGTAGCAAACAAAACGAAAAATGAGAACCCTTTATTTGGTCTTTGAATCCTTGTTTACTTATTTTCTCTAACTTCTGATTAGATTGCTTAAAGAAGGTCTAAAGTTGAGGTTATAATAACTGCACAAGAGTAATTCTGTCACCTTTCCAAGCTATTCCCATTCCCATTATTGGGATTGCTGTTACCCCTTTCTGGTTCACCTCAATCCACCTTCAGCACAATCTGGAGTTTAAGAGTTTACTCACATGTTGTAAATTAAGTGCACACCTAACTGCTGAAGTTCTGTACTCAGCTGGAAGCTCCTTAAATATTCATTTTTAACCTGACACACCTTGAGATCCTCAGTTGAAAAAAACCAAAATTATTAATATTTTGCACGTTTTTTCTACTTATTTGCAAATATATTCTTCCTTAGATATATCTCACTAGGGATGCCAGTACTTTTTTCTTATGGGATAAACCCACTTTCATTATTAATCTAATTAGTAATAATGGTAAATAAATGGAAAATTAATTTTGAGATTGAGAATGACTCTATTAAACAAAATTTTTTTAAAGATAATTAAGATGTTTGGCACAAAGACAAGGGTTGAAATGTAAGTTTTGAAATGTAATTCTCAGATAATATGTGCTGCCAAATAAGCAGCCAGTTTTGATTGCCCTGATAAGCACTTCATTTTGAAATCCATTCAAAATGTACTGTTACTGTAGAGAGGACGTTGTAAATTTTTTATACAGAGAGTAGAAGTTCTGGAGTGAAATAACTTTTTTTTTAAATCATATAAATTATTGAAACACCAAAATATTCTTCTAAGGTTCTGCTCTATTTAAATATGTAGAAAGGAGGAAAATTACAAGTTGTTGACTGAATTGCAGAAGATATAAAATTTTTTTTTGCAATTTTGTAAGAAATGAATCTCCATCATTTCTTCTTTGGGACAAAAATCAATGTCGTATATCTACACATGAAAAAAGAAAACTTTCAACATGATAATATCCCAGCAGAGAAATAGTGAGGAAGAAGTCATCATGTGTAGTATTCTGGTGTAGTATCACATAATTTTATGTGCTTACTCTTCTTCATCTGCAATATGCTCCTTAGAAGTAGCTACCATAAAAATAAAGTGTATGGCAAAGTAGCTCCTATAAATATTAATACTTTGATAGTTTGTCTATAAACAGAATAGCACATTCAACAGAAATTGAATATACATTCCTCAAGATACCAATTCTCTTTATGGAACAGCATTTATATGTACTTACAAAATATATAAACTGTGGGTGGGTTTGGGGTTTTGTTTTATCTTTCTCCATCCCGAGAGCTGTTTCTCTACTCAAGGGTTACTTTTGTGTATGTCTGTTGCTGGTTACTGCTCAGAAATTACCTTGCACAGCTCTATTATAGACACAAAATTCCTTCTTCTAATAATACATCTCTGCTTGTGAAGGAGAAAAATGCTAAATTAAAACTTATTTAAAGCAAACAAAATTGGAATGATATTTAATATTAATTACAAACTCTAGTAATTTTAATATATATATCTACATATATATATATATGTAGATATAGATACATATACTCACTTTTTTCTTCAACAACTCAGAACAAACCAGCATTTATAATAATTTGGAGTTGTCAATGTTACATAGGGCAAAACCACTGAACAATCAACTTCAGCCCAAAGGAAGATCTAAAATTCAGGAGATCACAGTCAGCCTTTTCCTCTCTAGAACCTCTAGTGTGAAAAGGGGTTTCTGTATTTAATTAATTAAAAAAAAATCAACTTATGTTTAAAAGAATCTGACCACCAGATTTTTGTAGATTTTTCATGTTGTTCATTCCTGTTTATTTCTGCCCCAAGCAGGTAATGTGCAATGAGTAAGCTCAAGATATTTTTATATTTATTTGTAATAATGGCAAGTGTTAACCTTCTCAGTACAGCCTGTGCCTAGACCTTAAGCCTGAAAACAGAAAGTTCATCTTGGTACAATTTTTATTTTTCAGGCATGAAATGCAGGAGTTAGAGAGATGTTTTTATGGGTACATTGACATGCTATAGTGCACTAAAAGGAACTTTTCAGTACAGAAACATGGAGAGTATTTATAGGAGAACTTCTGCTTGTTCAGAGAATGTATTTTAAGGTTTAATGAAGTGATATAACCATGCAGAAAGCCCAAGGAATTTTATTATTTTATTTATTTATTTATTTTCCTGAGCATGGAGTACTGGATATTTAAAGATTGTGTTTCCTTCCTTGAGGGATCCAATTTTTTTTTTTTTTAATTCCCTAAAGTATTTAATCTAAAAACTTTTTCCCCCATATGGCAATATTTAAATATCTAAATTTACAATCAATAAGATTCCATAGCTTTAATTAAACATACAATTTTGCAGAAAACTAGTTGCAAAAGTACTCAGTCCACAGGTGTCAGATGATGCAGCCTCCCACACAATATCTATTTTTAGGGGGAACATGGCTTTTTTCCAACTCTGCAGAAATGGGTAGGAGACAATGGAGAGGATAAATTCACAGAATCACAAAACCTCAGAATGTTTGTGAATCACTTGGTGGCTTCAGGTTCTCTCAGAAGTTTCTTTGCAGTGCTTCTACACTCCTGGAGTTCAGAGAAACCAAGATTTCCCCTTAAAATCAGTCTTTGATACCAAATTTGTTGTAGCTTTGACAAGCTTATATTTTGTGGGAGATAATTTGACTTCAACAGAAATGATGCTATTGTGGGAAAACATTGGCCTGTGTTGATTTCAGTGTAGCCAGACTAAACCATGGTGTTTGAATTTTGCTTGAGAGGTAGGATTTTCTACACCCTCCCTGCCATGAAGTTTGTGGTAAGGTATTTCTGGTAAATGCTATGTGTCTACTGTTTCCTTTTTCCCCCTCCTTTTTTTTCCTGTCAACAGAATGATGTTGATAACGTGATTGAAGCAGCGAAATCCATCTGCAGTGTCCTCTGTTTTGTGGAAACCAGAGACATTAGTGATGCAGTCAGGAAACTCCGTGCTGTGGTGAAAGCACAGGTAAAAGATGCATGTTCACGTGGGTTTGTTATCTTTTTTTTTCTTGTTAGAGCTGGGATTAAATGTTTGAGAGATGCAGTTCATGTTCAGACTCAGATGTTTATTAATTCTCATCTCTGTAACAGTCTCACAGGTTCTGAGTTTTAGCTAACAAAGTAGAAAATGGATCTACCTCTTTCCAAGGTCTTTTAAACACAAACTGTCCAATTACGAGATGACACCTAAATTATTTTTACTTTTAACCCAATAACCTACCACCCACAATGCAGATTTTTCTATGCAATTAAAGAGCATGACCCAAACCCATGAAGAGGAAGGTGAAAAAGAAGTACTGGCCTACACCCTAAATCCTCCATCTTGCTTTATATATATTATTATATTCTAAACATTTAACTCTCAGTTTTGCACCATGTGATATCACACACTTCTATTCAAACTGCACACCCACAATCCCAGTGCTGTCACTCAATTTGGAAGCCTGTTCCATGGCCTCAGGTCAGTGCAGTGTTTGCTTGGGGTCAGTGCCTGTCAGCACAGAAACCTGCAATTCTCAGCGTCCAGGGTTCCAACAGGTTCATGTCCTATTTTTCTCTTTAAAACTGGAACTTGATTGGGTATCACTAATTTTTTGATTGATCAAGTCCATTTTACTGTCTTGCCACATGTTTTCCCTTTGATGAGTGCTAGGTAGAGGCACTGGAAAAAAAAAAGAATGTTGACCATGTGTGATGTGACAGAGGAGCAACAGAAGATTTGCCCTGTGTTTAACTGGAACTGATTCTCCTCCAGTTCTTTCTTGTTCCTACTCAATGTACAAATCTCTTCTTTGCCACATCACCTATTTACCAAACCATGTGATTTCAGACTATTAGATTTTCAGATATTTAGTACAGGTTGTCAATAATTTTAGAAAAATCTTTCAAAAACAGTGATTTTTTTCAGATTGAAATGTCCCTGCTATTATGCAAAAGAGTACCAGCATCATACAGTCCTGATTTTAGCTGAAATACTCTTAAAACACCGAAATGGGTTTTCCAGGGGTTTCTGTATATTGTGAACTGGGACTTTGGAGGGCAGTATCCCTTCTCAGTTTGGTCATCAGCTGCTTTGGTATGACCTTAGAAAGGTCACTATGACCTGATTTTATAGAAGTTCTGAGCTCCCAAAAGCTCTTTTGAAGTCAGCATCTTGGAGATACAGGTGCTCAGCAAATGTGAAAATCAAGCCATTAATCACTCGGATTTACTCTGCTGTAACTGTGAGTCATGATAATTTTTTCACACCCTAAGGAAATTCCCTCTTCACACTTTAAAAACCAAAAAAAAAAATTACTGAGGAATTCTTCTGTCTTTGCATGGTTTCTTGTCATTCTTTCTCACAGCAAATACTATTTAGAAAAACACGCCAGATTGTCTGTGATTCTTGCATTCAGATCATTGCCTCCTGCAAGAGTTTTATCCTCTTTATTGTTGGTTTTGATTTTGTTTTCTTCCATATGTAAGAACACCAAAGACTGGAAGAACCAAGGTAGCTCTAGGGTTTTTTGTTTGTTTCTCAGACCTGATTCACTTAAGTGGCTTCTCTTGCTTCACTTCTAGTTCATGCTTCACTGCAAATCTTGTTTCTCTATTATCCTAAATCTTTTAATGTCTGCTTTGGCATCAATTATTAGAAGTCACTATTGGGGGTAAATTCCTGCATAAATGAGTCTGTGTTGGCACACATTTCATCTGGCATGATGTGGAACCAAATGGAAATAAGAATATCCATTTAGAAATCCTCTCTGGATGTTAGAGGGAAAATACTGTAGAGAAAGAGATAAAGGAGATAACAAGGATTCGTGTGACTTGCTTTTTGGTTAACCTCCAGACTTTTTTAAGAGGTGTCAAGATGATTGGTTCTTGTCCTTGAGACAAATATTTTGTCAATCCAGAATCTTTCTTAGAGGTAGACAAGAGCTGGGTCCAGTTCAAAGATGGAAAGCAACCTAACTTTGTTTTAGAAAGGAATTAGAGCAGAAGAACATATCAGGACTAATTTGTTAAAAAAAAATATTTTTTTTGAGGTAAGAAAATTTAGTGTGTTTTCCTTTTAGTGTTGAGGTCAGCCCTGTGAACCCGATGTGTAAACTCCTCTTATAGCTGGCTTATACATCCCTTGGTCCATTTGCAGCCTCATCCTCTCTGACTCTGAGCAGGGAAATAGGTGCAGTGGTCAAAGAGACAAATCAGTTCCTATTAGTGTGGCTCATCCTAAGTCAGAAAACCCCACATGCCATCCAGGATTACGTCATGGGATAAAACCCCAAAGAGTACAGGCCATCTTTTTCAAATCTTAGGGGTTTTTGTGGGTGTTCATGTTTCTTCTGCTTGTCTTCAGAGTCATTGTCATGCAAATATTGATTTAATTTTTGAGATGAAGTTGCTATTAATAGGAAATAATTAAATTATGAGCTGATCTATTTTGTTGTAGAAAAGAACGGACAAAAAACCCTCTGCTCCAAATCATCCCTGTTTGCCATTACTCATTCTCCAGCATGGCAAAATTTCCAGCTCCACTGTATAGACTGTCTCCAATATTTACAGGTTCTCCAAAAGCAATTTCCATGTTCTTCCTCACATGGGGGGAGCAATACACTTCCCTTTTTCTGTTTCACCTGTTTGGATTATAAACCCTTCAGAGCAAGGAGCACCTGTCCTTATCTCTGTGTACAGTCTCCAGCACAGCAGAGTGCTGGGCCTGGCTGTGATCTCCAGAGGCTGCAGCTGATAAGTGGTGATGATAATGATGCTGTTTGCTCGACTGTAATGAGAAAAATGATACTGTTCCTGAGCAGCTTCTTCTGAATGTTAAAAAGATTGTGTCCTGATTGAACAGTCTGAAATATATTTTCTGTCCTAATATTTGATAAGGAGCTGCTTCACATATCTCTTGAAATTACTGGCTAGATTGTCACTCATGCTTTAAGGTTTTTAAGTTGTTGAGGTTTTGTTCTCTTAACGCTGCCTTTCAGGCTTGGTTAGCTGAGCTGGTTGTGTGTCCCTTGAAGCCTTCCAGTAAAAGCTGCCTGTGACCTTGCCTGACACCCCTGTCCCTCTGACTCCCTCGGAGCTGAGGCAGACCTGACTAACAACTGACTTCAAACAAGTGGAGAGGAGAAAAAAAACCCAAAAAGCTCAACTATTCCTGCACCAGCAAGTGCTGTTGCTGCTGCTGGCTTTTTACTCTTTTGAGAAATAGCTGCTAGGAGAGTCGATAGACCTCAGAAATCTAGAAAAGGTTTGGCTTTGATTCCACAAAGAGCTTCATCTTTCTTGGCAGCTGAACTATAAATGTCATAAAAGCAGTAAAATATATTCCTGCATGTTTTGTGACTTGAGCACTGTCCCATTTTGGAAAATAGTCATTAAACATTATGTGCAACTACCTCACTTGTAGAATAGTATAGAAATGTCACAAATCAGATTGCATCTCTATTTGCCAGTATTTATACAAGGACAACTGACCAGCTTTCCTGCCTGTAGCAGCATATGTAGTCAAAATTAGTACTCAGCAGCCAGTTATTCAATGGAGTACCAACTCCCCTAAATCTCTTTTTGATTTTAATTCATATTGAATGGTAGGGTCATTTTTATGTGAATTTTGGGCACTGAAAAAATTATTAAATGCTGCAACATTACTGTATTTTGCCACATTGCTTGAATTGTTTCTATTATGTTCATCAGTGTAGCACCAAAATATTTTGTTAAGAGGAAGTAAGGCTTTTTTCAGATGAGCAGATAAACTGCCCACAAACTAAATGACATTTTTGAGGCTACCTGTTATATCTCAAGTGCTGCAGCATTACACATTGGCTAAGGAAGTGCCAGAAAAACATTCTAACTGCTTTTTCACAGGTTTCCTGATGCTTTAGTATAATATACAATGTGGCTTTGTGTATTTTTTAACACGTCTATTTGGCACAAGTGTACATAAAGCCTCAGGGAAACCACTGTTTATTTCTTCTAATGCAAATCACATAGGTTGCCAATATATGTTTGTTTATACCTATCTGTACATGTGTGCTTGCCTGCTTGGAAAAAAAAACTGAAAGTGCTTCTATTTAATTCTGTTTTTTAAAAAAATCAAAACGAACCAAAGAAAGTTACTTTCAATCTTCTGCCTTTAATTAAATTGTACTTATTACCTCCTTACTGCCTCCTCACTGCCAGTACTGTGCATTCCTGTAGCATGGTTTAAGAGATTATGAAAGTAACTGGCACCAGCACTGGTTTCTTCTTAACTGATTGCATCTCTTTGTAAATGTGATTATTTCAGTCTCTAACCAACCTAACCCTGGGATTTTAAAATCCATTCAGGGGAGGCTCTGGGCCTGATGCACAATTAATGTTTTTCATCTCTCCTTTTTTTTTCTTTCATTCCTTTCTTGCAGCAGCTCACAAAAAGTCCTAGGAGATCAAATCCTGCCAGAACAGGCACTAATCCACTATATATTAAACATGCTATACTATGTTGAAATTATAAGTACTGTGCCAAAAGGTTGTTTACTTTCCAAAATTTGAGGGAATTGAACAAAGGTCTCTGTTCCCATTTGTCTCACTGCATTATGAAGATTGTGAAAACATAATTCTCAGCCTGGATGCTGCTCTTCTCCCCTCAAGTAAGCATTTGACTACTTCTGTTCATCTTCACCAGACAAATGCTGGCAGCTCCAAGCTGGGTGCCAGAGGGAGAATGTTCATCCAGCATTGTGTTTCTTCTGCCACCTCTGCAGGCATTGTGATTTTTTAAAAAGCATCATGCTGAATACATATGTACTAACACGAAGCATTCTCAGCCCACTGCAAAGGGTTTAATGACTTTAAAGGGCAGCAAACCTTACAGAGATGTGGGTTCACACAGAGCAAACCACAGGCAAATACTGAAATGCAGAATGAACTTTCCAGTCTCTCTGGTCAAGGTTTGCTACTTATTTTTGTGTCTCTTTGATAGATGCAAGTCTGATCATAGTCTGATATAATCATAGAAAATGCTGAGCTGAAAGGGTTCCACAAGGATCATTCAAGTCCCAGCACACCCCAAGAACCACACCAAGTGCCTTAAAGTGTTCCAGATGCTTCCAGAACTCTGTCAGGCTCGGGGCTGTGACCATTTCCCTGGAGAACCCAACCACTCTCTGGGTGACAAAGCTTTTCCTGATACTCACTTAACCACCTCTGACACAGCTCCACATCATTCCCAAAATAGATTTATGAATTAGCCTGCTATAGCAGTTTTCACTCAAGTTTTTGAAATACACTCCATTTTTAGAAATAATTAATAACTTACAAGATTTGCATGATGATGGGGTTTGGAGCAACCTGGTCTAGTGGAAGGTGTCCCAGGGTCCCTGTCACTGATGATCAGGGAGAAGACACGAGTGCCTGTCATTTCCCCTCCTGGAGAGCACTTTGAGGTCTCCCCTCACTTAATATTTCCTTTTTGAACACCTCTGGTCAGCTGCCTGCTCAAAGCCCTTCGAGGAGCTGATTTTCACTGATCTAGCACAGGAATAAGTGAAATGGAGGGCCCTTGAGTGGAGAGTGGCTGCTCCTCACCTTTGAAATTATGTCAAGACTCTGCCCTTGCAGGCTTCATGTCTGATTGTGTAAAGCTTGCAGAGGGATGGAGAGGGAATTCTTATCTCTGCTGTACCACTGCAGAGGCTGAGAACGTGTGTGCACCTTTGATAAGTGCTCCTTTGTACCTTGACATGCCCAAATACTGCCAGAAATCAGGTCTTAAGTGCTTGTCTGAGGTGGTCGTGGTGCTCTGAATCCCAGTCATGTCTTGTGTCATCATAATATTAAGATAAATCAAAATCCTTCCCCCTTTCCACTGCATTTTCCATGAGTGCTACTCCTATAACCATTATAACTTCTACCCAGTGTTCTCTGAAGTGACTGATTCCTTTTTTCCTCTCTGGTTTTGTCTTCACAGAATTCTCTTCAAAGTGTGGAAACGCCAGGCGAAGGTAGAGTGTTATTTTTAAAGTATGTTAATTCAAGATGTATCATCAGAAAACACATGTTTTACTATTTGTTTGTTTTACTAAACTGTTGGGGTGGGCATGTTGCAGATGTTTACATGTTAAGGTGCATTATAAGGTAATTATGATCAGTTGAAATTGAAGTGATCTCAATAAAACAGCATTTCCACAAAATAATCTGGAGACTCAAACATGGAGAGGGAATAGCAGTGTGAAAGAACACGGTAGTTTTGTTTAATCACAACTTTCCATGTGGAGAAAAGGGAAAAAATTAACTTCATGGAAGCCTGAAAAATTATTTTTGAGTGACTTTTCCACCTGACTGCAATAACTTTAATTCCTCCCTCTGTAAGCTTTAGTTCTTTGTGATCTTTTGCTGTATAACCAGTGTCTCGTCTAATGACAGACTGCCATACGAAGAGTGCTGTTAATTAACAGTAATGGACAAAATTATAGACCCTGCCTTTTTAAATCCTCACTGGCTCAGAGGTGCCCTATTGAATTTCTCAAAGAGCCAGGTGGAATTAGCTCTGTGAGGGTTCAATACCTCTGAGGGTGTCCAGCACCTCACAGAAAATGGCTTAAATAACTTTGCGAGATGGCATGGTCGAGTGTGTCTTGAAAAGGCAAAAAGGTTTTAATAAAGTAGAAAACAATAGAAAAATAAAAGAAAAAAGAGAAACATAGTGTAGGGACAGGTCCCACACACCTGCTGCAACACCACTGAGAAGCCTGGTGCTCTCCCTTAAGTATTGAACGATTTAGGTGGGTTTTCTGGCAAACAGCCCAATAGAGAATAGCTGCTTATCTGAGGAACAGGTAAAGAGACCTATCAGTGGTTTTGTCTTCACATTAAGCCAATTATTGCTAGGAGAGCAAAGAAACTTCTGGTGTTCTTTCCTTAAAAGGTTTTGGGGTGAGCCTTAAACCTTTCTCTATATGGAAACACCTGCTGGGGTGTGAGGTGCTTCCCTGCAGTGCCCAGCACTGTCAGCACCTCTCAGACCAAGGGATGAGCAGGAGTCTGCTCTGCCAAGGGTTGGATTCCAGAAGGGAACAGCCTCACTGGGGCTCCTGCCACTTCAGCTGCTGCTCTGCCCCTCTGTGGCTGCCCTGATGCAGCTGGGGATGCTGCATGGGTGCCATCAAATCTGAGCACAGGGTGGGCTGTGGAAGGGCTGTGTCTCTCCTCATTTTGTTTCAGGGTTAAAATGGCCTCTGAGATGCTCTTTTCTCTCTTCTCTCTGCTTTTCTCGGTTGCACTGTGCTCAGAGAGGTGAAAAAAGGTGAATCAGCTGCAGTGGTTTCAGCAGCCTTTCAAATACAGAATTGGTTCAAATGCAGGTTTCCAAATGCCAGGCTTGTTTCAGCATTATTAACTTCATGGGAGCAGAGAAAGGAAACAGCAATTTGGTTTGTAAGCTGCCAGGAAAAGCTAAGCAGCTGGAGGGCCAGGAGAGTGGGGAGAGGACATGCAGGTGCAGAAGGGAGAAGGTAAATTCAGCTTGTAGGACTCTTCTTTCTTGGATATATTCCTTTTTCCCATGAGTTGTTTTAACACCCTTAATGGCAGCTAATTGCTCCTGTTAAAAACAATCAATAATTTCTAATAAACATCTACCTTAGAAACATCTTCCACACATTGTTCAGAAAATGGAATTGGAATGGATTTGAAACACTCCTCAGGTTACAGGTATTTCTGAATTTGAACTTCATCAGATCAGCAGCTCTCTCAAGGAAAATCTCACTTATTGAGTAACAGAGAAGGAATCGGTGTTTACTCACTACTGCTCTGTACCTATTTATTTATGCCAGGAAATCTTCAGCTGTGAAGATTTCTCTGTTGGTTTTTGGCACACCCTGATTTCATAACAATTGCAGAATCCTTTTGGTAGTGTATTATTAGAAACTTCAATTTACTGATGGCAAGTCAGCACTTGCCAGGCCCTTACTCATTCTGTGGAGAAGCCTGCATTCAAATTTGTCCAAGGTAAATAAATTTCTAAGTGTCCTTTTGCATGAAGTGATGTACATTTCATGTATGTTTTAACATGCTACATGCCTTACATCTGCACCTAATAAATAGAAAAAATAGACTAAAAGCCAGAAAAATATTTCAAGTTAGGCTAATGAGCTTGCATGCCAAAGTTGGTGTTAAGAACAGGTCTGAGAAAAACCAGGTGTGAGTGCAATGATCAAAACTGATCTGCAGGAAGCCAGGTCTGAAATCCCAGAAGTGGGGAAAGCCACACTGCATCTTTTTTTGGGCATCACAAAGTTTCCTTGGTCTTCTCAGTTATCACCTCTTTATCACCTCTTTATAAAGAGTTATCTTCTCTTTATCACCTTCATGATAAAGCCATGGGGCCTCCCATCCTCTGAGCTAGGGACACTAACCTGGAGAGGAATCCAGATGATATTTTCAGCTGCTGAAGCTCAAAGTAAAAGCCAGAAAAGTGGTGAGTTGTAAGCTCCTGCCAAATTCAGCTTTGTGTTTCCTTTTCCACCTCATTTGCTTCCCATCCTTTTTTTACTTCATTGTGCTTAGCTGTCCAGGATTGCAGTGTGCAAAAATCTGCAAGCCTGTGACCCAAAATTAAAGGAAAATCATAGCCTCAGCTCAGTGCTGTTAAGTCTTTCCACATCTCTGGGAAGCTAAAATCCATGTGCTTTTCCTCCTCAAGCAGCACATTTGCAGATGAAGTCAGAATTGACAGCTGAGCAAGACAGACTGGATTTCCCATTTGTACTGTTCCTTTCTGTCTCTCATATGTATTCATGTTTATCTTGAAGAAAACAGGATCAAATTTTAACAGCAAGAGCAGCAATCATTTCCTCCAACTAATAATTTCTTTTTCCTTTCCCTTCCTTTCCCCAAGAGATGATTATTACCCTGAATATCATAAAAGAGTTTTGTTTTCCTCCATTATAGCTTCTCTCTACCACAAAGGAGAAAAAGATAAAGGATACTATTAAAATTAAAGCCTTATTTAAAGAATTGTTTAGAAACTGCTTTAACCTTGCTCTTTAATAACAGATTTTCAGAGGTTTATTATTAGTCATTCACCATGGACTAAGCAAGTCAAAGACTATATTCAAAATATCTAGCCTTGATTTAGTGTTCCAATAACTGCCTCTGTGAACAGTGTTATCTCTGCAGAACAATTTATGCCACTGCTGTGAACAAAGCAATACTTATCCACGTTATGCCTAAGTCTGGATCACGTTCTCTTTCCTCTCTGTGAAGTCCTTAGATGATTATATTCAAGTTTCAGTGCTCAAAATATTTCCTCTATTTCTTGTTAACTGGGAGGAACTGTAGGCATTTCTAGACATTGGTACCTTTCTGCAGCATCAAGTGTTCACAGAAAATAAAGATTACTCATGTTAATAGAGATTTAGCACTGGGTTTTGCTGCAATCCAGAGGATGAAAAGGCTGCAGGCTGGGGCAGACCTGGCTCTGTGTGTGGTTCTCAAAAGCTGCTGAATGAATGTTTATTCTGTGCCTACAGCCTTTGTACTTTGGGCAGGGATTTCACCAGATCAGACATAATAAGCAGCTTTCAGAATTTGATCAGTAGCTCTCTGGGACCCATCCAGGAGCTCTGGTGTGCACCAGGAACTGATGATATTGAATCAAGGGTCTTTTCCAGCTGAATTGCTGGAGTCGTTATCTTGTAGAGCCAATGCAGAAATGTAATGCTTACAATACATGTAATGTAGTCATCATTACATTTAAGACTGTAAAGCTTCTCTAACTGTGCTTGGGATTTGATACTTATTTCTAGACCTGATAATAAAAGCATTCATAACAGAAAGGCTTTATTTAATTTTTCTTTTTTTTTTTAAGAGAGAAAAGGAGAATTTTTTGTTGTTGTTAGGGTTTCCTTTGGAGCTGGAAAATCCACTTTTTTCTTGGCACAAACCCATTACATTTTTTCTTTGGAGAAAAACATGTTGTTTCACAATATGGAAAAATCTTAAGGCATTTTTTATTGATTTCATTTCATTTTTCTACATGTCTCCTGCATTGTTTCCAAACCAGAGCTCACCTCTTCACCTCTAAGTTCTTGCTGTGTTGCATCCTGATCTATCGTCCCTATAGCCAGAGGCTTTTTAATCAAGAACAGTTTTTAAATAACTAAAACCCTCAGTTCTTCACATAAAGTAGACAGAAGTTATAAAGGCATTTTAAGTCATATAGGAGCAGAGACATTTTTGATACCAGGACAGCAGGAGATTTTTAAATTGCTTCAAGGGATAATCCATAGGATTCTTCAACTAGAGGAGAAAACAATCCAGTAAATATTGGTGCTTGGAAACTGCCTCTGATTATTATATCAGTATTATATCATCTCATCAGTATATGCATTACAGCTTTTTCATGTTTTGCGTCTTTCTTATTACAGTAGAGATCTAATTAATGCTGCTTACCACTTTATCTAAAGGTCAGGTGGGTTTTTTTCTGTAGTTTTGGGTTTGGCATTTTGTGTTTGTGTGTGTGTCTCCTAAATTGTATTTAGTATCTTGCTCTTTTTTCTCTCTGAAAATAAATTGGAAAGGAAAAAAAAAATCAAGCTCCATTTCTCAGAATTATTTTTAATCTGTCAGAAGGGTCACAAGCTTTCATCCCAAATTCTGTTCAACCAGATTTTTATCATGTTCTACCTGGAGAAAACCTGTGCAGGTCAGAGAGAGTGTTTAACATATATTGAACCGACATCATCTGCTGGGGCAGTAACAGCAAAGTCCCTGCGCTGTTGGAAGATCTGGCAATAAAATAAAATATGAATTGTAATACTGGACTGTGAAGAAAAAGTAAGTGGGTTTCTGTAAGGAATAAGATCTTCTACTCTTTAAATCTTGAAGGCACCTGCAGGTGTATTCATTAACACTTCAGGATTGTGAGGATTGTTCTGTTTCTCACTATAGGTAGAATTTATTCCTGCAGATTTCCTGCACAAGGAACTGTCAGAAATAAGCATATCTGGCAGCCGTGGTTAAAGTTCACTTCCCTTGTTCTCATCTCATTTCTGCAAGTCAGATTTCTCCCACCTCCAGCGAGAGGGTGATGGCAAATAATTTCACACCAGAAATAAATCACGAGGTTTGAGTTGTGAGATTATTAATCTTGGTCAGAGTTCACTTTGCAATGGGTCCATTCATTGTCTCCTACATCCTGGGTATGCCTGGGACACCTTTCCAGAAAACAGGTTTTGATGTAGCTGAAACTTTGAGTCTGCTGTAGGAAGTCCATGGCCTGTGCTTTGTAAATCAGTGGAACACCAGGCTTTTCTCAGCTGAGATTTATTAAAAGGCATAAAAAGCAGTAAAAGTTCTCTGGCTTCATAAATGGGTGATATCAGTTCAGCCTACCATATCCTATTCTGCAGCTCATTAAAGTACAGTGAGAAAATGCTGAGCAAGTTTTGTGAGTAATGGATGTTTACAGACTCCCCAAGATGTTTCCCTCTAATTCAGTTAATTGCTGCTGGTCCTAATGGCTGAAGGATGGGGGTTGGAAAAGGGTTGATTCTGGCACAGAAACCATAGGCTGTTTCATAACTGAGAGTGAGCAAGGATTAGAAAATTAATGTTGAAAAAACATTCTGGGCCTGCAGACCAGATCATACTTGGACATTTCCTTAAAGAGGAGGAACTCTGAAAATACCTTCATTTTGTATGTCCTAATAATTAGATAAATAATGCTGAAGATCATTTGTCTCCCTTGGCTGGCAGCTGAACTGATTGCTCCCCAGTTGTTCCACTGTTGCCTTCACCCTCACATGCTGCCATAGCAAATTGAAGGATATTGTTTGTCTGCTTGTCTGGTTTTTACATATCTGACATCAGTTTTGTGACTCAGGCAAACCATGAAAATCATTTTTCTGCAAACATGGTCAATGGACAGGGCAGCTTGGGTGAAGTGATGGGCATCTTGCATCTTAATCACTTCCTTGTCTGGCACATGTAAATTTTCTGTTATGGAAAATTCCCCATTGTATTTTCTCCTGGCTTTAATATTTGGGTATATTTTGCTCATGGAGTATTGCCTTCTGTGTGTGGCTTAGCTGAGATAGAATACATTTCTTCTTGTTCTGGAGACAAAATCTGAAATGTTGTTTTACCACCTATAATACAGATTGTGTTAAAACTGTACATTTTCACTGATTCTGAACTACCTTTTATGCTCTTTTGGAGAAGATGCTGAAAAGGTTCTGTTCAGAAATCATTGACTTTAATAGGCCAATTTTCATAAATAAGGGGTTTGTTATTACACTACATTTACCTGTGAACCACTTTGAACAGATTGGCTCCCAAGGAGCTGTTGGTCCTTAATGAAAATAGTTTGGTACTTTTCAGATAAAGTTCTGGTTCAAATAATAGTCAGCTGATGTCCTTAAGAAGGTCCTATGTGTATCACTCTGGGTAAGTTCTTGGAATGTAAAAGAATTCAGTGCAAATTAAACCTTTAGTTTGCAGTCACTAAGTGATTACAGATCTTGCATTTCATTTCTGTTTGTACAGATACATATTTCAGCGTCCATTTTTGTGTAATATTATCAGCAACCCATGACCACCTGAATGCTGACTTTTTCTGACTGTGGCTTCTGTTTTATATGATTTATTGATTGTTTACCTGCAGTTCAACAGCTTTATAGTCTTAAAATTTAACCAGTGCCTTTTCTCCCTTCTACTGCTGCCTGGCCAGTTCCTTTGAAGTAAGTAGCTACTTAGCTGCTGAAATAACAAAATACCTACTTAATAAAAACCCTTCCAGTACAAAAATTCAGAGACTGAAATTCTGAAGTACACAGTAGCTTGCTGTAGTTGAAAGTGCTTACTTCGAAAATGCCTTAATTTGAAAATGCCTTCATTTGAAAGCACTGTAATGAAAGTCTGTTAATGATACACCAGAAATGAGCTGAGGCTGGTTGCAGAAGCACAGATGGCTAATTGGCTTCAGTTGTAGGTTATGTCATTTTAATTAAATTTTATTAGGAAGCATTTCAAAGCCATAACTGATGGTTTAGGATAAATATAGTTCTTCACAAATGACCTATTGCTAACCTTTATTTATTCCTCTATCTCCTCTCAGTGTTAATAGAGGCCGCTGTGACCGAGCTCTCCACGGCCATCTCTCGTCTCATCCACGTCTACAGCAGCAGCTTTGATGCGAATTTCCAGCTTGCCAGCAAACCTAAGAGCCCTTTATGTGCAGACATCAGCCTGAATTCCCAGCTGAGCTTCACTGTTTGTGCTGCCCATAACATCCCAGAAGCCTGGGTGACCAGGTAGGAGGAGATCCAGCAATGGTTCATTGTTGTTCGTTGTTGTCACTTTGCCAGCAGTAATTTTTCACAGATACCACCTCCCTTCTGCTGCTTTGGTGGTGGCCTAAACTAATGTTAGTGATGCCTTAATAGGGCTGACCTGAAAGAGAGACTGGACAGAGCCAGAGAGTAAAGTAGGGATTTATTGAAAGGCCTCCAGGATCCACCTTGGCCTGACCAGGGCTACACCCAAGGGGGACCCAAAATGGTCACAAAATGGCTGCCTGGTCACAAGGTCTCACATTTTTATAAATTTTGGTCCATTTGCATCTTGGGGTTTAATTGTCCAATTCCAGCTCCAGGCTGTGAGGTCCCATCCTTCTTGTTCCTCCCTCCAGCCACCCTTGTTTGTGTTTTGGGCTGAAAGTTGTCCTTGGTGTGCAGCAGGAAAGGATTTGTTTTGTGTCCCTGCTGTGTGCAGAGAGCTGAGTGACACTGACTGTGAGGTCAGAACTGCATGCCTGGGCAGCACAGAATCTGAAAACATGAAAGCTAAAACTTAAGGCATCATTAGAGAGTGTGTGATGCACACCAAGGGAATTTGGACTGGCACTTGGTGGGGTCTCTTCAGGACAAGTAACTGGAAGGACTGGAGGCTTGCCAAGTGAAACAGAGGGGTGCTTTGGCTTGACCCCAATCTCAGTGAGGCTTTCTCAGTAATTTTTGCTCTTGGTGTGTTCAAACAGTGGCTAAGCACCTGAATTGGTGATGCCATTCATAGATGTGATTAAAGTTCAGAGATCCAAGCATATCTACTATCAGCTTAACACAGGAAAACAAAAAGGATACAGCTTTAATAGAAAAAAAAGATACAATCATAAATTAATAACTTAAAACATCATAAAAATAGTTACTTAAAAAATCATAAAAATAATTAATTAACAAGAAGCTATTAGAAATATTCTCTTCTACAACTAGTGGTCTCATCACGTAGCTGCTTTTCCTTGTCTGAGCAAAACTCTGGTGTTTTACCACTCCAGTGTGATCAAAGGGGGACAGGTGAACACAGTCTGGTAGCAATATTTTTATGAGTCAAAAAGTTGTTCTCAAAGTTTTTATTAATTTTCCCATTGTTCCCTCTTTACCTTAATCCCAAATGACTGTGGGAGCATTTGCATTAGACTGTGAGCAGGAGACTGTGCTATGCAGCATTGTCTGTAATTAGCCTTTTAACAAAAATCTGAGAACTTTGCTTACTTAAGGTAATAAATACAGACCTATAATCCCCATCCTGATTTCAGATGGTTATACCATTCCCACTGCATTTTATATTTTACCAGAAAAGTGGGATATCACACACAGCCTGAAGGCCACTGATGACTTCAATGCTATGTTCAAGCATATAAAAATGAGAATCTTTCTTCCTCCTAATCTCGCTTTCCAGTCTTTCCAATATTCATAACCAGCATGGACTTCTTAACATAAAGAAGTTCCCCATTCTTATTTTTCTGCACTGCATGAATTCATGCTGGCAGTATCTGGATCCCATGTTCCCTTTCCAAAGGTCACATTATGATCTTGCAGCTGTTTTAACATGTATTTGAACATGTCTATACTCCTGCATATGTATGATTTATAAAATGTATTCTGTAAGTAAGTAAAGAAAGTATACACATTGTAATATATATATATTATCAATCATATTATATTATATTATGTATCAATCCTTTTGTTTAAATAGCAGAACTTAATCATTCGATTGTATTAGAACCTTTTATTTCCTGAACTATCCTCCAACTCTTTGCAAAGTTTAGGCTCTAGGGGAAGTATTTCACAGTTCTACAAGGTAATATTTCCTTCTCTGAACTGACACCTCATAGGTACTGCAGACTACAGATAATTTTCTTGCAATCTAAGAAAAAAAAAAAAAGAGGAAAGGTGAAAACCAGATCTGCTATAATAATTATAAAATATAATATTCTGGAAGAGACAAACCATCATTCTTATAAATATGGCAAAGTCAGGCACCTTCAATCTGTGACTGCCTCAGATTTCCTGTTCACATTTGATGTTTCCCAGGTTCATCATTCTTGTCCAGAATGAGCTCTAAAGCTGGGCCTGGCAGGAAGATCTGGAAGTTACAGGAATAATTAGGAACATCAGTTATTTCTAATCTATTTTGACTAATATTTTAAAATATTTCAGTGAGAGGAATGTGAAAGAAGAGCTATTCCCAGACTTAAATTTCACTCTGAAGCTGCTCAGTTCACTTTCTGAAGGCCAGCACAGACAGCTTTAATGCTTCTGCTGTAAAAAAATGTATATATGCCCTTGAGTACTAATCTGCTTTTTCACAGATTGGGAAAAGAAGGTATAAATAGAATATAGAATACCCTGGGTTGAAAAGAACTTTAAAGTTCATCCCCTTCCACCCCCTGACATGGGCAGGACACCTCCCACTATCCCAGGTTGCCCCAGGTGGGAGATTTCTTGTTGACTCTGTGATGATCAAGTACCAACACTTCCTTCATGTCAAATTTTCATTCACTGCAATGGTGAAAAAAAAAAATTAATGTCAAAAACATGGAACCGAAGCCAGGTGTCTTTAAGACTTCTCTTTATTCTGAACTTTAAGGGAAAAAAAAAAAAACCCAACTAAAAACCCAACTTAGAAACCCCCTCCATGCACACATTAATATGATATTAATTAATATAATTCTTTTCTCATATAAGGATGGATTTTCATAAGTTCCTGGGTGATAAGTTCCAAATATATGTGTTGGACATAGTATATAACAAGTAATTTTTTTTCTCTCTTTTGTAGGTACCAAGTTTTCTCTTTTTCCTGTTTACTAACTTATGCTGGGAAGACAATATGCCAAGTGAAGATTTGTAAAATACTCCAGCTAAAAAATCCTTCTTTTTCCTGGCTGACTGGAATGAAAAGTAAGTTTTGATATATGTTTGTCTGGCAGATATTACAAATCCAATATCCATTAAAAAAAAGGCAAAACAAAACAACAAAATAAAGCCCCACACATCTTTTTTTATGATGTTCTTCTGAGCCAATTAAACTGCACAGAATTCACAGAAATTAGAGACATTGGAATGAAATGGGACAGCCAGAGGAAGGAAAATAGGACTAAGGTAAGTCTGGCATGGCAATAAGCTAAACTAAGCTGGTCTGTGAATAGTTTTTATTCATTGGAGGCATCCAGGGGTCCTGGAACAGAAAGCAGATGCAACCAAAGGTTGTATTTCTGTTCTTTTGAGGAATTCCACCTTTTGGATCTACCTTTAGTACACCTGCAGTCCAGCTTGAGAACTTATTGTAACATTTCTTCAAGGTTCTTTTTTTTTACCAAAGAAGGCTGTTGGGATTGTTAGGTTGGGAGTTTGTTTGTTTGTTTATTTTGGGGGCTGTTTTATTTGGTTGTTTGTTGCTTTGTATTTTTTTTATAAGAAGGATCTGCAGTTTTACAATAAGAACCTTAATTTGAGACTGGAATTTTAGGGTAAAGGCTGCCTGTTACTTCTCATCTCATGTGTCTATCTCACCCTCAAACAACATTCATTTAAGGCCATGAATAAAGGATATTTGCAACAGATGAGAGAGAAATATGTTTTTATTTATGATACACTTTGATGAAAGAAATACGCTTTGATTTGGTGGTGATATGGAATTCTTTCAGCTTCTTGAGAACGACATATTTATATTTACAATCTTTGAAATTTTTGGTATTTTGCATCACTGTTTACTGTATTCTAAATCTGAAAGCAGCTTGATTACATTAGAATTGAACAAGGCCACAAGTCTGAAAAGGTTTGTTTGGGACTTTTTTTTTCTTTTGAAATTACAATTGAATACAGAGTGTAATTCATAATTCTGTTGCCTTTTTCTGAGAACACAACAGTTTTAAAGTAGTCAAATGGAAGAAGAGCTTTTCATGTCAAACACATTTATCTTAGTGGACAGATATGGGAAGATTACTATGTCTGCCCTATAATTAAGAAACAAAATGGGTGCACATCTGCCAAGTATCCAAAGAAGTTATTTAAGGGTTTAAGATCTGCTTTGGTGCCTCAAAAGTGTCTTAATTAATAATTAATAGCACTTAAGTACATAACCCTCAGCCTTTGTATGATTGGAAAGTAGTTGCTGTCCTTGTGTTTAAAAAATCATCATTCCCTTTTCCTCTGTAGGAATTTTCACCTGGTCCAAGTTTCGGTCAAGTAGTTTCTTATGGTACATGTAGGCAGATAAAATTGAAGTGTATGAGGAGGATTATATTTCTTATGAGCAGTTTTGGCTTCTAAAAGGTGGGTAATGCTTATTTGGAATGCGTGTTACAAAACATTTGCTAAAACAAAAGACAGAATAGAAATACTTTTTTAGTGTAACTGAAGCAGGAACTCTGCTCTTCTTCCATTTCATAAAAACTTAAAGCAATCAGACTGAAGCTTCAGGCTTTCCATTGAAACTTCTGCCTTGCAAAATCATTATCAAACGTGCACAATTCCATCCAAAAGCTTATTGGAAAAAGAAGAAATTAAATATGCAGACCATATCCTTTCATAGGTCATAGATGCTTGTAAGAGTCTCTTAATGTCAGATCTGGAAGTGTGTGAAACAAAATAGCATCAGTTTGTAAGAGCACCTTTTTACTTTTTATTGTTGCTTGATTTTCAAAAAATTTTTCAAATCCATTTCAAATAGGTTTGAAAGTAAAAGCCTGAAAATTTATAGCTGTCTGACAGGATTTTGAATATTTCCCTCAAACATTAAAGGTATTCACATATTTTCGGCCTCAACTGATTGACTTATATTTATTTAAGTCTCAATATATGTGAGGAGATTTCTTGAACCCCTTGTCCTGAGTCCAGGCTGAGAATTGGGGGACCAGATATGCCATTATTTTTGTATATTTGGCATGTATCCAGAACTGGGTTTTGTGAAAGGACTCTTTTTGAGTCAAAACAGAGATGCCAGGTGAGCATTTAAATCAGCTCACAGCCTTGAATGGAGAGGAGGTTTAGATTAGATGTTAGTCAGAAATTCTTTACTCTGAGGGTGCTGAGACCCTGGCACGTGTTGCCCAGAGAAGCTGATCACAGCTGCTAAAAATGCATGTGGGAAAGGTCACCAATCTATTACATTGGGAAGTCAGATATTCTCTATATAGCTATGGATCATTCAGGCCATAAAATAAACCTGGATAATTCCAAATGAGTTCTGATCTTACATTCGGATTGATTTGAACAGGGGAAACAAATGGCAAGTAGTGTTTTGGTGATTAGGAATCTAGGTAGAGAGCTTCTGCTGAAGACAGGATTTTTGCTGATTTTCATTACTTTAGTTTCTATTTTCAAGTGCTTTAACCAGTTAGTGTCTGAACTTTAAGTTGAAGGGGTTTTATGTATAAATATGAGCTTCTGTTAAAGTCTGTTGTCATAATTAATCTTTCCCAGAATGTTCTCAGAAACAATGAGAATAATTTGACACCTAGGGAGGTTGCCTTTGTAGTGCTGCTTCTGATTGTTCTTTTTTGAGAGTATAGTTTTGCTTTAGAACTTGTATATTACCTTTGGGAAGCGTGATTGTCTTCTTGGTGCAGAGTCCAAACAGGCTGGTACCTTTTAGCTTTAATTGTGTGAATTCCATATTTGCCCACCTTATTTTCTCATCAATTTCACTTTTCTGTGGCTGAGATATCTTAGTTATTTCCTTTGGTCTTAGCTGGTTGCTCTTAATGTACTTATTTCACCATCTCCTCTTTTTCCACCCTTCACAATTTATGTTAAACCTACAGACACAAAATATGGAATTAACATTAAGCCTGCCATTCATCACCTCAGATCCTTTCTTGGCGCTGGGTTTCCCTCTGCTCCGTATTTTGTTTGGCTTCTCTGTTTTGTTTCCATTCTCTCAGGATTGCCCCAGAGCTCTTCTGTGCTGAGTGTTTTTAGGAAACAAGCTGTACATCTTTATCTGATATCTGTGAGTGGCACCATCTCAGGGAGCAGCTGCTTTGTCTCGTTTCTGGCCAGAGAAATAAGATCCCATAAAATTCCATCCCCTTCTCCTTATTCACCCGTTTGGCTCAGCCTCCTACAAAGGGTGAGACCACCTGGGTATATTCAGATAGGCATTAATTCAAGTTCTTAAAAGCAGTACAGATATTCCTCTTCTTCGTGTATCACATGTCTCCAGAGAGGAAATTTTGGTCTTCTTTGACCCACAATTTAACTCTTGGGATGTTTAAATTGTCAGAGTTTCCAGGCTCTTTTCCTGCTAGAAGTAGTGGTATATGTGTCCTAGGGAAACTCTGGCAAATATTTGCCTTCTGCAGTGATGCTACTGACAGTTTTTCTTCTCTGCTCGAGGTTCAGACAGAGTGTTAACAATTGTCTGTATCACTAAATGCATGTCTTGATTTTTTATTTTTGTCTCCTCAAAGCATTAATGGTCCTTTAAAGTTACCTCTGTCAAACATTTTTATGTAACAAGTGTTGTTGGCCTCTCAGTGAAAAAGACAGAACAAGTTATTTATAGCAGGTAAACCAGATCAGTTTCCCAATAACCGTTTCTAACTAATTATGAGTAAGGAAGGGTGCATGAGGCAGGGAAAGCAAACTTGAAAGCTATAAATAGGGACACGTGGGAAGATGGTTGAGAATTGCTTCTCAATTCTGTTCATGGGAATCAGGAAGAGTGGGAAATGGCTGTCTTGCTTTGTTATTCAAAGGGGGAGATGTGCAAATTTGCATAATTTCCAAATGCTGGAAGACTGGTGATCTGAAATTTTGACATTAATGCTAATTTGGAGTGCTTCAGATTTTCAGCTGAAACCCATCTAAATTTCTTTCAGGAGCTCCTCAGCACATTCAAAGAAACTTTCTCAAATTCAATAGAAATTTGATAGATTTGGAACTGGGAACAAAATCTTATGCTGATTTTTCCTTTTACTATTACCATGTCTTGCTTTTAGCACCCATAATTCTTATGTTTTACAGACTAATACACATTTTAAATGCAGTTTCTAGTTTTGCTTGCTGTTTAAATGTGACAATATATTTTTAAAAATGCTGAGTTGCATTCTTCTGTCACTCTATTACTCAGATTTATCTCTAAGTCTGTTCTCTTAATCTCCATTTTATGCAGATCTTTTGTTTTCTTAATGATTATATTATCAATGTGGAATAATCCTTGTAGCTCCTAGCTCCTTATATTGATTTTGTTTATACAGAAAAAATGTAATTAATTTTACTTTCTAATTGAGAAATTCAAGCTTCCACTGAACATCCATGGAAAAGGCTAGAAAATTCTCTCTTCAGGAAAAAGAAGATGCAGGCTTGCACACGTGTGGGTAATTACATGTGTGAACTTTCCATACAGCATGAAACTATCTGGCTTATTGGAATAATTCTGATTTTAGATAAATTTTCATAAACTGTATAAATGAATGGAATGACCAAGCAAGCTAATGGTCAATGCAAAGTTGAGATGAATATTGATGAAAAGTGAATTTTCTCACTAAAAAATGTGAATCTGTCATTGCTGTTAAGACAACATCTGCCATAAATTGTGATTAAGAAAAACCACACCACCAAAGCACACCTGAACAAAAGAATAATTATCATACTCAGGAGCAACTCTTGTTTTTTTAAGTGGTGTTTTCCTCTGAAGACACAAGACAGCCAAATGACTGCTGCTTTACAATTCCCCCTTAACGGGTTCTTCATTCTGAAACAGCTTTCATTGATAAGGTAATTCCAAAGCAAAGTTTAATTAAGCTTTTCCTGCCTTTGCCAGCTCTAGTAGTACCATTGAAGTGAGTGAATTTTTATCAGCCTCTTCTCAAACACGTGATTCAGGTTAATGGTTGCCAATACTCATCAATGTATTGAAAGGATCTGTCAGTTGCATTTCCTTCAGAGTGCAACTTCTGTAATTTATAGCTCAATATATGTATTAGAGCATCTAGAAAAATGTAGAAAAAACCCACTGGTTGTAACAATGCTCAAATATTTTTAACTTTTATTTTTCTCTTTTCTGATTTTCTTTTAGAGTCAACTTCCCTCTACGAATAAAGCTCTTCCGAGGGAAACTATGCTGACAATAAAACTGCTGGGAGTAAACAGCACCTCTAAAATGACAGAAGTGCTTGCTTGGATGTGCTCCCCACTGTATGCAAAAGAGTAAGTTCAGTTTTGTATGACCTTAAGGAAAGACCATTCTTGAATACTGTGTGACTCGCCCTGGGAGAAGTATAAAAACACAAAATTACTCATTTCAGGACCTCCTGTAGTAAGTCTGAGAGGATCTCTTACAAAATCTGCTTTTGATGTGCTAGTAAGAGCCCCATGCATAGGTGTCTCTCTCTTTTCCTTTCTCTTTCTTTCTTTTCTTTCTTTCTTTCTTTTTCTTTCTTCTTTCCTTTCTTTCCTTCCTCTTTCCTTCCTTCTTTCCTTCCCTCTTTCCTTCCCTCTTTCCTTCCCTCTTTCCTTCCCTCTTTCCTTCCCTCTTTCCTTCCCTCTTTCCTTCCCTCTTTCCTTCCCTCTTTCCTTCCCTCTTTCCTTCCCTCTTTCCTTCCCTCTTTCCTTCCCTCTTTTCCTCTTTTCCTCCTTTCCTCTTTTCCTCTTTCCTCTTTCCCTCTTTCCCTCTTTCCCTCTTTCCCTCTTTCCCTCTTTCCCTCTTTCCCTCTTTCCCTCTTTCCCTCTTTCCCTCTTTCCCTCTTTCCCTCTTTCCCTCTCCCTCTCTTTCCCTCTCTTTCCCTCTCTTCCTTCTCCTCCTCCCTCCTTCCCTCTCACTTTTCTTGGTTTAGGTGACTGTTTAACACCTAGGATAAGGTTCCCTGAGCCTGTTGAAAGGCCCTTTCCTGTAGTTTTCCCAAATCTTTCTCTTTCTTCTTCACAATGCTTGGTTTTTTTGTTTGGTTGGGTTTTTTTGTGGGGTTTGTTTTTTGTTGTTTGTTTGTTTGTTTGTTTGGTTTGTGTTTGGTTTGTTTGTTCTGTTCTCACACATATTCATTCTGCTCAAATTGGGCAGTTAGTGGAGACCACAATGAGCACTTTCCCCTCTCCACACCACTTTAGAAGATTTTTTCTCTTCTCTAACCATTTTTCTCTATACAGTACACAATGCAACTGTGGTTTGAAGGTATTTGTAGTTTGGATATCTCTGCAGCCATGTATAAACAAAGATCCAAGGTAAATTTTCTGCAGTGCTCTAAATATGTTTCAGTAGCACTGAGACCTCTGAATCTAGACTGAGCCTTTGCAGTGCTACATTTTTTTATTTATTTATCTTTTTATTTTTACTCATAGCATTGTAATATCTTGTGGGCAATATATTCAAGCCCCCCAAGTTTCTGCATTAGCATCCACCTCTAAGCTGTAGCTCTTTCCTTATCTTGAGACATCTTGATTTACTTCTCTGTATGGTGGCAATCACCACTTAAAACCAAATAAAACAAAAAAAAAATCTGATTGCATGCATTAATTGGCTGTATTTGAAAGATCTTGTGTTTCCTTGAACTTTTAACCTGAGAAGTGTAGGAAATAATTTGGTCTGGGTTAGATGCTTTTTCCATCTTTTCAGAGAAAATTCAAGGTTACTCTGCTCTTTTGTGCCTCGTGTTTAGAGCATTTAGCTGGAAGGGAGCATAAAAAGCATGAATCAAATCTCTGCTTCAAGGGCTGCTGGGGCAATTTATTCAATGACTTTTCTTTCATTGTTAAGTCTTAAGGGCACTTCACTCTTCTGCTGTGTGTATGTATTTTTAAAGAAAATGTGAAATAAGTTTGAGTCATGATAGCTTAATGAGGGAACACTTATCCCATTTACCTCCTGAGGTGCCTATATGAGAATTGGTCTGGAGAACCTGTGTTGTTCTGGAGGTTTTCCTATTTTCCAGCATTCAAGTCCAAAAGGAATGACTTTTGGAAGGCCTGAGGGCCCTCAGCTCCCTGTCAGGTATATTTTTTCAGGTGTGCCATCAGAGCAAGCACATTGGTTTCCATTAGGTAGATCTCCAAGCCACCCTGACAGTTTCAAAAAATTGACTGAAAAATGGCCCTGTTTTCTCCTGGAACACACAGTCAGCACAGTGAAGGGGACAGAGGGCTACTTCCCTTGCATTTGCTGCATAATTGTAGAGATCACTGCTGGAGTGACCCTTCAAAGCAGAAATCAAGGTTGAGTTGTTGCAGGAATGATTTAGGAATGGCATGTTCAACACCCCCTAATCTCAGAGCTGTGTCATTTACAATTACAGTAATTACTGCCACAAAGAAGCCTAAATGCCTTTTTCTCCTTTGGCCAACCACAGCTCCATAGGATTATTCATTATTGATTTCAATTGATAGACAGACTGGTTTGAAAATAATTGCCCTGAAACTCTCTTTGCTGCTGGAATGCAACTAAACTTCCAGATTTATGTCAATGGAGTACTTCTGAACTTGGAAGTAAGAAAAGATTTGTACCTCCAGTGTCATGCTAATATGTCAAGAGCACCTTGTATTACTGCAAAGATTATGGTATTAGGGTTTTTAAATAACAAACTCTGTAAATGTGTATAAAGAGATTAAAGAAATCTGACCAGAAAATCTTTGACAAAACATTTCTACCTTGGAAAATAACACTTTCCCGAAATAAAACTTTCCTCAGAGGTGAATTTGAGTTCTAAAAAAGTCTTAGCATTCTGAAGTCTAGAATTTAATTTACTGGGGAAAGGACAGAAATAAGCTCTTTGCAGAAGCCAGCTGCCCTGAGGTATTTGCCTGGGTCATCAAACATCCTGGTTCAAATCCTTGTCCCAGTTGGTCTTTTCTCAGGGTCAGTGAAGATAAGGACAGAGTGGGGCTCCTCTTTTCGTATGCAGATGCTTGATGTAAAGAAAAAAAAGATTGTTTTGTTAAGCATTAGAAAAAGAAAATAAAAGTCAAACTTTTTTTTTAAATACTGTTCGTCATTTCTATCCTGTTATATCATCATGTAATTAAAACCACAGAAATTCTGTTCAAAGTTATTTGGCTTACATTAAAGAGAGAATGGGGAAAAAAAAAGTTTTGTGTTATTCCCAGATATTACTTAGAATCTTGATTTGTTAGGGCAAAAGAACACTAATTTAAAAGTCCCTGAATTTGCTCCTCTTTGTAAATTTTACATCTAATTTCTCCTCCCAAGTAATTATTTTCATTGTATGGTTGCACCTTTTCTTTGTATTTTCATGCTTTACATTTCTTTTAGCTTTTACATATTTGAACTGAAGATTCATGAACTTATTTTAACATGTATACAAATTATTTTCATCTGTTTCAAGAGGTGTGAAGTTCCTCATGCTTTTGGACACAACCATGTTAAAGTCTCTTGCCAGATCAAAGGCCTGTAGTTATTTGCTGAGACTTCACCACTCCCATTCTCCTCTAAAAAATATTAATCAGGTTGTATGAGAAGTATATATATTATTTAAGAAAAATCCAAATTTAGCTCTTTATTTAAAGCATATTACTTATTATTTTATATTGCAATCTCCTCTTCGTACCTGGCCCATTTTGAAACCACTCAATACCTAAAAACGTCCTCAAGAATTTGGCCAGCTTTAGGGTTTTTGTTGTTGCTAAAGACTTGTCAGTGAACAGATGTTTAGCAAACTTCAAATTCACTTGATTTGTATTATTTCCTGAATTCTTGTGTTATCTTTCACCTCTTCTGACAGTTCTTGCAGTGTGCAGATTTATAACATGATTAGCTGCTGGATATACAGTGTACACTTAGCCAAACATGGGTTGGGATTCCTGCTTATCAAACTGATTTCCTGAAAGTGTTCTCCAAGGGTTGTCTAAAAGGAGTTGTTTACTCTGAAATCATTGCTTGTAAACTAATTTTGTGACTTCGTATTTATGGAACAAAAATTACGAAGTAATCAGGAACATAAATGCAAAATTTTTTTCAAAGTCTGGAATAACCAGTTAATTTTATACTCGATGTAATTATCACTTACAAATTGATCCTACAAATTTAGGGAAGGTGTTTAAACTAGAAACTGTGAGGATGGAGGTTGTGGTCCTTATAAATGTCTTCAGTACATTTAGCATTATTTTGCCGTTCAAAATTGCCTCTATTTTGAATTTTCTAGAGCTCTGTAGTATTTGTAATTATAATAGAATTATTTCACAGTGTCATTCCAATGCAGAATTAATACTGCTTGGGTCATAAGATGCAGGGAGAGGTTTTTTTAATATATTTTAGCAGCTTTGCATTTCCTTTAAATTTAACCTCAACTCTGAACTCCTGAGACTTAAAATGTCAGGTTTGTGGACACTTACATTATTTTTACACAGTACTTTGTCCTAATTTTCCCAGTTCATTCAGCCTAAGCAGTTTCCCTTCTCTAATGTTTTATACATTTGTGGATGAACACGGTGATAATGAGTGTGGCTGCCTGCTTGCCCAGTGGGTGAGCCATCATATCTGCTTTCCTCAGCCTTGTCAGGTTTAGATTTTAGACAGCAGCCCTAAATCAGTGCCAGCAGAACCTTTGATGGTGCATCTGTATCAAGAAGTCTCATTAGATGCTGGAGGCAGTTCAAAAAGTGTACAAAAAGTGTTTGGAAGCCTGTGTGCCAACCTTCCATCCTTTTACGTCAGAAACTACGTTTTTCCCTTGAGCTGAACAGTTTAGGTGATTCAGAGCTGATTAACAAACTGGAAATCCATCATTTGGGGGCAACTGGGGAGCTGCAAAGTCCCCCACGGTTCCCATTGCTCTGGCTTCACTGATTCTACCACAATTTATTTTGGTGTTTCAAAATCAGACAGAGCAAGCAGCAAAACTTTCCTCTTGGGGTGTGGTGAGGGAAGTCTGCCATGGGACTTCAGGGCATAAAGGTTGACTTTATCAAGTCAGGATAACTTGAGCTGCCTTTAAATAGCAATGTTGTTTTCTGTAGCAAGATGGGAAGTTTATTTTAGCTCCAATAATAAACAAGAGAAGGGAATCTGTGCAATTCCAAAATAAATAAATGTAGTAGAGCAGAATATTCACTTTCTGATCTGCCTGATAGCGAAGTTGTTACATGAAAGCCATTTTCTGTGTCTGTGATCATTATACAAGTCTTTAAAAGGTCATTCCCCTCACCTCACAGATGGAAAAACTGGAATGGTGGGCAGAACAGGGAGGGACCTTCCTGAGCTCATTAGCAGAACCAAGTAGCAGAGAGAGGAATCTGTCTGTTCATTAAAGGCTGTGGTTATCATGCTCATGATGCTGATTCCTTCCTTTTCTGAATGGATCCTGCACTCTCACCTGCTTCTTTTTCCAAAAAAAGATTCATCTTTTCCCTGTTCCGTTCATCCTCTTGGCCCCTGTTGTTGTTCCATCTCTGTGTCCAAGATCTGACCATTCTGAGGAATATTGATTGTGCTTGTAGTGCCCCAGAGTCTGCTGGGTGTGCTGGTTTGCCTGGGGAAGCATTAATTTCTCCACAGGGGCTGGAGTTGAGTTTTGGATTTGTGCTGAACCCAGGGTTGATGACATGGAGGTGGTTTTGTCTCTGCTGAGCAGGGCTTACACAGAGCCAAAGCCTTTTCCTCTTTTTGTGTTGCCACACTGGCAAGGAATTTTGAGGGTGCCTGGGAGGCTGGGAGGAGACAAAGCCAGGTTAAGTGACCCAAAATGACCAGAGGGATATTCCAGACCATGGGGCATCATTCTCAGTGTATAAAGTTGGGGGGATTAAGGAGAAAGAGCAGAGACATTTGGATTGGTGGCGTTTGCACATCTTACATCCCATCTTACATCCCATCTTACCTGTGATGGGGCCCTGCTCTTCTGGAGATGGAGAAGATGTTTTGCATGGCTTCCACTTTCCTGTTAAATTTTCTTTATTTCTGAGAAACTCATCTGCCTTCAAAGATTCTTCTTTGTCTTCCTGGACAGTCTTTAGCCACATCTGTTCTAGGTGTAAATGAGTTGAAATAATGAGCTCAGGAAAGGTCTCAAAGACATCTACAGCATCTCTGAGGTCTATACTATTTCTTAGATTTGTCTACACAGGTTTCCCAGGAAAAAAATCCACTGTATGTATTCTTTTTTAAAGGCCCCCACAGTTTCAGAGCACAATATGAAAGTGATTAGCAGTAATGAGAGCTCAAAAGGCTAATTTAGTCTTCATGTTCATTTTTTCTCAGCTACTTCTCTCCCTTCTAACAAAAGTGCCAATTAGTTCAAATTATGATGTAAATTTTCATCAACAAAGGATTAGTTGAAGAGATGCAACTCGTTTATTAAAGGTCATCTGAGTACACAGCACAGGAAAACCTCTTTGAATCACCATTGATCACTTCCTCATTCACATCAATTACCTAAATGAGAGAGACTTCATATCACACAATTGCTTTCCTCCAAGTGCTATCTTGTTCATATCACAGCTCTGCCTCCCTTCCCGTGCAAATGCACCTACAGCTGCAAAAAAAACTTCAGAAAATAAATGTCTTTAATCCTCCTGAGCTCTGTTCTCACAATAAAATAAAATGCATGTGCTAACAACACAAACAGCTTGAGAAGTGAAAAAATTAGTCCTGAATCAGGTTTATACTCATTTATGTTGACTATAACAGTCACTTTGTGGGAGTTTCTTAAATCTTCTTCAGATGACTTGAAGCAATTTATTTCAATTTGCAATTCAAACGATACTTTCTTTACAGCAATGTTGCAAACTCATGCTGGGATCAAATAGTCCATCTGGTGTCTCTTGTACCTCTAACATCCTTCTCTCAGGTGAAAGGCAGGCATTCAGACCTCATTTACCTGGCTGCCTCTTTCTGCTGCAGCATCTAGTGATTCTCTCTGTTGTTTTGACTGAGCAGAGCTTAAAAAGATCCTAATGAAAATTATTTGTCAGTAAAAGAAGAGGTGCTGAACATAATCATATTTCCAACCTCACTGAAAAATAGACAAATTAAGAGGTAAGCTCCATGTATCATATCTTCCTTTATTCAGGTACAGCAATCTAAATTGGAGTTGGTTTGTTATGCTCAGAATTTACACCTGAACTTTCTGATTTTATTCAAGTTCTCTAGACTGAATTGTGCTGACCTGCCAAATCATGCTGGCTTTCTTATCAGCTGGCCACATTCATGCCTGTTTTACTGATAAGGCTTTCCTGTAGGTGTAGTGCTCAGACTGGCACCTCAGACCATAACCTTTCAAGTGTCCAAAAACTCTATGTGGCACATGTGGTACAAACTATCCCACTCCAACTTCTTTCAGCTCTTTGGAGATTCCATATCATACTTCCCCCTGCTGCCACCTACACATAAAACCAGCAAGGATCCCTTATGGATGCAGCAGATAGCTGTGAGTTCCTTCTTTTTGTGGAATAAATATGCTGCCCTCCACCTTTCACAGCGTATCAGTGCTCCACAGTCTCTACCCTATTTGCCCTCAAAATTAAATCTTGAGACAGAAATATTGTGTTATCCTTATTTTACACCTGGCTTGAAGGTGTCACCCAAGAAGTCAGTGGTAAAGTGCAGAGCAGACTCAGAATATTTTGGAAGAGTGATTTCTTTTTTAGAGGTGCTGCTGTGGCAATGGGGCCATCAGGATGCAACCTCTACTGGTTAGGCCAGATTTGTCCTAGTCACTTAAAAATAAAGGGTTTGCTCTCCTTTTTCTTGTCTTTTAAGCTCTGCAGTCCCGTGTCCTTTCGTGGGATTTCAGTGAAGCCTGTTAGCAGTGCAGTGCTTCTCTCTGTGTGAGAGGAGTCCGTAACATTAAATCTCCCAGAATCCTCACATGGGGTGCCATTAAATGTTGCTTTTTATCTTCATTTCTGCCAGGGTTGAGATTAGATGCTCAAGATGGTATTTTGTATTTGGACTCAGAAGTTTATTAATTCTTATCTATCTTATCACAAACCGTGAGTTTTACAGCACTTCTAACTAAGTAAAAAATGGCTCCTAACTTTCGCTCTATAATGCCTTTTAAGGATAAACTGTCCAATTAAAAGATGACACCTACATTATTTTTACTTTTAACCCAATAACCACCCGTGGCCTGCAATGTGGATTTTTCTATCCAATTACAAAATACCACCCAGAGCCATGAAGAAGTAGGGGAAAAAGGACTGGCCTCTGCCCTAAATCCTCCATCTTGCTTTATACGTATATTACTATATTCTAAAACTTTAAATTCTAAGTTTTCCACCCTGTGATGTTACACACTTCTATTCAAACCACACACCCACAATCCCAGTGCTGTCACTCAATTTTGGAAGCCTGTTCCATGGCCTCAGGTGAAAGGCAGTGTTTTCTTGGGGGTCAGTGCCTGCCAGCACAGAAAGCCTGGAATTCTCAGTGCCCAGGGTTCCAACATGTGTGTTTCTTGCAGGAGGCTCATCCATGGAACCGTGCTGCTCAGCATGGCTCTGCACAGCGCGCTCCCCACAGCGATGCTCACCCCGGGCATCTGCAGCACTGAGACACCAACCTCGGTCACCCTGCAGGTGAGAAAGGCAGAAAACAAAGCAAAGGCTTGGTTTTCTAACGAAGTGCCAGGAAAAAGGGGTGTTCCCACACTCATCGAGACCACCTGTAATAATTTTATGCTCCTTAATTTTGTTTTTTTGGGTGGTGCGCTGATTTGCGTAGTGGTTTGAGTGTTCTTTCTGCTGTGAGATAGGATCAGGAGAAAAGCAAAGCAGGCTTAAACTTAAAGGTATAAAGGTAGATTTATTAGCACACACTAAAAGAAGAAAATGAGAATCAAAATTAAATTTTCAAAACACTCCTCTTCCCTCACTAGCTTCTTTTCATTCTCACAGACAACGTGTAAAGACAAAACTCGGAACTTTAGGTTAGCACCACTTATAAAATAGTCCTTTATTAGTCTTTTTAGAGAGAGAAATCTCTTCTGATTTGTTATGGTAGCTTTCTAGAAGAAAAAAAACCAGTTTGCTTGTGGCTTTTAACTTTCACAAAAGCAGCCACTTGGGGGAAAATATCTGTAGAAGTATATCCCTATATTTAATTGGTTAATTTGGTTGTTAATTTTAAAGCTAGTCACTAATTGGTTTTTACTATCCCTGCTAAACCAACACACCACCCAAACTCAAAATCCCATTTCCATTACTCAAAGAAACACATCAGGTCTGCAGGGTGGTTTTGTCACCTTTCCAGGTTGTGTCAGCAGCTGGGTATTTCAAGGACAAAGCCAATTGTTTTCTGTATTAAAAATCCTAATGTCTGTTAGCAAATGAAATGTAAAAGCAGATAATACAGATAAATGAGCCTGGCCTAAAAATAGCCTTGTTTTAACAGACAAGCAAATGGGGATTTTCCAGGCTGAGGAGTTCAGTCAAAGACCATGCCTTAAAATAGCTCCCCCTATTAATAATTCAGGGAAGTTGAGACAGTAACTGGCTATTAATTTATATCTACTGAAAGAAATGGAACAGGATTTCTCATCCTGCCCTCCCTCACTTTCAGTTATTCCCAGCCATAGAGCACTATCACAGTTTGTGAACATGCTGGAAATATTATCAATATTTATTTTCATAGAAAATCTAGGCTTGGGTTGGAAGAGACCTTACAGATCATTCAGTTTTACAATGTGACTGAGTGTTTTATAGGGAATACATTTGTTAACTTTTAGCAGAGTGATACATATCAAATACTTAAATAATAAAGTACATATAGATAAGGCATTTTGGTGTGCATTAATAGACCAAATCTGGATGCAAATTGAGCTGAATTTTGAAGAACAATCTGAATTTTTAGATAAGTCTACTCAGATTACCAAGTATCTCAAGCTTTGTAGTTAAGTTGAATGTTTACTTTCTCTGTATCTTAAAAAAAAAAATCCTTCATTTCTGACAGGTATATGTAAGAATGGAAAAATGGTAGATTTATATATATGTATATATATAAATTATAAATATTTATATATTTATAATTGAACATCCAGAAGAGAAATCAGGGATCTGATTTCCATCTCTTACGTGACAAACTACTCATCAGAAGTAGCCTTACTTTTCAAAAACCAAAACAAATCTACTTTAATGAAAGTTTTCCATTTGAGAACTGTCTCATAAATAAAAAAAAAAAAAAGGTGCAAAAAGTAAGAAATTGCCTCAACTTTGAGCTCATGCAGTTTTAATAAAATTGTAATGGAGTGGATGAAATTCTCTCGATAAAGTTATGTTCCACTGATTTCTGTGGATAGAATTTATCACTAAAATATACAAGCAACATATTACATACAGTGAGCATCCTCAAATAATTATTACACCTTCTTTTTGTCATACTTTGTATACTTTCTGTACAAATCCAAGATAATATTTATTGACACTTGTATTGGAGATTATACGTTGCTAAAACCCTTCCTTATTTTTTTCCTTTCTTTTCTTGTGTTTTAAATAAAGATCGACTTCCCAGAAACAGATTTGGAGTTCATTAAACCAGAACCTGAAGAAAGAAGAGGTGATCTCGTAGAGCCAACCCACGAGTGCCTGCAGCACATTGCAAGGCTTTCACAGAGACATTCTCTCTTGCTGTGAGTTGTCCCCACCTGGCCCTGCTGGTTCTTGCTGTGCTGTACCTACCCTATCGATCTCCATTAAATGTATCCAATTTGTTAAAAACAAAATTTTCCTCTGAAGGAGCCTGGCTTGACTGATTTGAGAAGTAACACCTCTAAATGAAAGAATAGATCACAGCCAGGCCTAATAAGGCCCTGGAGGTGGCAGTGTATTTTACCAGTTTAGAAAAGGATTGTTTTTCCCTTTCTATTACTAGATCTTTTCATGTCTTTGAGACAAGAAACTAATTTTTCAGTCAAAACGTAAGATTTTCAGGTAATGCAGTACATCTGTATCAGTATTAGCAAGAGCACTTTTAGGTTCTAAGGAAATCAGCCTCCTTTAGTTATTAAACACTCAACTTCAGACAGAGCTGTGAAATGGCTTTTGAAAAATCTGTTTCAAGTTATAAGCAAGAAAAGAAGTAAGGAAAGTTCAGCTTTCACAGAAGGTGGGGAAAGGCAAAGTGGAACAAAACACGCTCTGAACTGAGGTAGATTAGTATTCTCTGCTAGGTGAATGTTGTATTACCAATTAGGATTATGTGCTGCATAAAATAATTTTGGGTATAATCAGGGTGGAATTTGGAACACAGGTGCTTACGGGAGCCATTATACTTAATGGCAGTTAATTGTGGGAATTAATCCTCCATCAAAGGTCAAAAGGTGCATTAGTTGTGCAATAACCAAATAACTTAATTCAGCACTCTCAGTGGGATATGATGTATCTGTTAAGAAGATTTTTTTGTGTTAATTTCTATGTTGGTGGTTTGAGGGTTTTTTAAAAATTATTTATTAAAAAAAAGGGGACAAGCTTTCTGTTGTATTTTATGCTCAACTTTTACAAAGACAGATGAAATGTAAAATTATTTTTATTAACCAGAGGATCTGTTATTTGAGGTTTTGTTATTCTGTTTTAAAATGTGAATGAGATGTCAATATTTTATTATGAAGAGTGACAGTGGAATTTCCACCTGCAAAATATGCTTCAGAATGATTTAGGGAACTTCAAACTCAATGCCTGTGACCTCTGTCACCATAGCAAAATTGTGATTTCAGTAAGAAGGAATAAGATCATTAAGAAATTAGCTAAGTACAAAATAATTTGTCAGACATCACATGCTCTTTCTCTGCTGCTTAAAAGCTTGATGTCCATTTTATTGAGAATGCTGCATGATTTTTCAAGACTCAGGAGGACACAGTAGATATGGGAAGTGTGCAGAGAGGGGCAACAAATATCATGAAAGAGCTTAAGCAGCTCTTTGACCAAGAGAGCTAAAAAAGCTGAGACTCTATAGTTTGGAAAGAAGACTAGGGTATGTCTGTGAGTGGACAATTAATTTTTGTAAAATCATGATGGTGATAGGCAAGGTAAATGCCTCATCAAATCCTACAATATTTGAACTTAGGAGATTCAATGAAACAGGTAAGAAATCAATCATCAACAAATGGAATAAAATACTTCTTTAGAAAGTCAATGGTGAGCTTTAAAATCTGCTGTCTCAAAGTTGTGAAGACAGATGACACATCACCACGTTCCTGAAGGCTAAACACAAATTCATGGATAAGAAGTTCATGAATAGGTTTTACACAGGACCAGCAAAGGGTCGATCCTATAACACCCATAATACAACAATTTTGGGTTCTGTGGGAATATGAAGGGAAAAGACCACTGAAAGTCACCAGTGTGGAGTTAAGGCTGTGCTAATTTCAGTTACAGGTCCCGTGTTTTCCCATAGTTTGATGTTTTCTGTTCTCCTGTCTCACAGGCAAAGCTGGTCCAGTAAATGAATCATCAAGAGGAAGGGTAACAGATCTGGGGTTTCAATGAAGCAATTCCATTTCTTGGTGCTTTGTAATCCAGAGGGATCTGTCAGCCTGTAAACTTTGTTGTATCTGTAGCAGAGGATTTCTTTTAACCTTTCTCATTCATGAGAAGCTTTCTCTTAAAAGAATTGTAGCATGTTTGTATCCCAACACATTATTGCCATGATGTGTGAAGATTTCTTCTTTTCTTTTTTCTGTGTATTAAGAAATAGAGAGGAATCTAGGCAGCTTTTTAGTGGCAGTATCACTGTGATGATGCTTCAGGCTTACAAATGTGACTTTGAAATAAGTGGGTGTCTGTGGTCAGAAGACACAAGAAATCTTTCTCAGTCTGTCAGCATCCTTCTGTTCATCCTACTGAAAGCAGAGGAACATGTGAATGGACAGAAAATTCCTAAACCAGTGGTAGAAAAGGAAGAAACAGTGCTTAAAACCAGGCAGCTGCGTGGTCGTCTTTCTTAGAGGTTGTTGAATCTAGTAGAGTTATAAGTGCAAAACTGACAGCACAGCCAGCCTGATTCTGTTCCTCCTCTCTGCAGGATCAGGATCCGAGTCTGCTGCTGGAATAGATGCACATACATAAAATTTTTTATTTATAGTATCAAAAATTGATTGCCTCAGTAGCTGGACCCAGATCTCCCTGCTCTCCCCAGCTGCTGACACCCAGACTTGAAATCCCTCAAGGTCCACAACCACACCGAGCCGGCTGCTGGTGCTTGGGCCTCTCCCTGTGTCGTGGGTGTCTATCTGCTCCTGGCACATGGTCTGCCAGCAGCTCAAACTCTGTTCTTGCTGCTAGGTGGCTCAGATCGCTGCTCTCCGTGGCCAACATCCCTTGGATGTTGATTAATGAAGATGTTGTTGAGTGGGGCTGAAGGAAATGAGCTCATGGCACTTGCGCTCCTCACAGCCCTACACTCTGATCTTTGGCATCACCACCGAGGCAGACAAGAGAGAGCTGAGAGCAGAGCTCATTAGTTACTGCCAGCTGCTTTGGCTGAGCTCTGCAAACATCTCAGATGCGAGCTTCTGATTCCTTTTAGGATTACTGTGTTTGAAATACAAGCCCCAGAAAACTCTGCATGTGAGATAAAGGCTGCTCTTTGAACCTGGTGCAGCCTTGCTTGCAAAGGGTGTCCCAGGGAAGGGATGGGAAGCTGGTTTGAAACCAGGATTGTGACAGTCTGGTTTCTGCCATCTTTATTTCTTTTCATGCCTTGGGAAGGCTGACCTGGAAGAGAGACTGGACAGAGCCGGAGAATAAAGTAGGGATTTATTGAAAGCTCTCCAGGATCCACCTTGGACAGGACAGGGCCTGACCAGGGCTACACCCAAGGGGGACCCAAAATGGACCAGTCACAAGGTCTCACACTTTTATAAGTTTTGGTCCATTTGCATCTTGGGGTTTAATTGTCCAATTCCAGCTCCAGGCTGTGAGGTCCCATCCTTCTTGTTCCTCCCTCCAGCCACCCTTGTTTGTGCTTTCGGGCTGAAAGTTGTCCTTGGTGTGCAGCAGGACAAGGATTTGTTTTGTTTCCCTGCTGTGTGCAGAGAGCTGAGTGACACTGACTGTGAGCTCAGAACTGCATCCCTAGGGAGCACAGAATCGGAAAATATGAAAGCTAAAACTTAAGGCATCATTTCCCCCCTTTAGAGGGGAGGAATTCATTCATTCATTTATTCATTCACCATTTTCCTTCTACCTTACTTTTGCCTCTCTTCCAACTTCCCTTTTCCTTTTTGCCATTTACCTGGGAGGGTTCTAGTTTTCCTACCAGCGGTCACAAGAGTCCTGTTGGAATGAGCTGTGATTTGATCTACTTGCAGTTGGGTGAATAGTGGAAGAGGTCTTTTCTAGTCTGTCCATAGAAGAGAAACTTTAAAGTGAAAATCGGTGCTGGGGGACAGAAATTTGCATTTTCTATCTTTGCTGCTCTCTCATCTTTTTGCTTTTTGTCTTGTTCTCCTTTAGTACTGAATGTGAAAAAGAAAAGCAGATCAGAACTATTTAAACTCATTTTTTATTGTTTGCTCCTCCCACCAAAAAAGTAACAACACCAGCTAAAAGCCTTCAGAGAAGCTGTTTTCTTCATTAAGCTAAAGAGATTAATCAAATCCTGAACAGAAAACTACTGAATTATTTAGGTTTTAAGATATTTTGGTTTTATTCGTGTTAAGCAGGCTATATATTTTAATATACATCTTATATGGAAGGAACTTTAGATACACCACTACCTAAAAAAAAAAGATTAACTTTTATCGAAAAAAGTTTTAAATAGCATTTTAACCCTATTGAGACAAAGAAATAACCTTATTTTCATGACAATCATCAGATCCTATACATATGTAAAATATTTTTACCACCTTAAATCTCTTATTACATGTTTATATAAACTTTTTTAACAACTAAGAGACTTAAAATCAAAACTTAAGACACTCCTACCCCACCCACCGTTTCATTTCATCTCTGATCTTTAAGGCATGGAAAGAGAAAATGCCATTGCCTCTGTGTAAAGTCAGAGGGAGAAATCTGTTATTTTGAAAACATGATACAAGGATTGATTTCTTATCTCCCTTTGCAAGCTCAGTAGAAGCTTTAGCTGCTTTAATCTGAACAACAGGTTGTCTGGTTTGGAGGATGCTGTTTGAAAGCTGGAATGTCTGCTCAAAGTTATCATTTGAAAGAAGTCCTTTAGCTGAACTGTCCTGCAGAATGACATCCAAATGCATAAGATAACCAGACAGGCAATGAAGTTTTAGACCTATTTTTATCTCTTTTTTTCTGTGTGTGACTTTTTCACATGATCACAAAGGCACCTTTCTATTGTCACAGGAGACATGCTATGAATTCTGGAGCTTGAAGTCATTACCAAAATGAGACTTTCCCTGAGCTGATTACTGAAAATCAGGATTGGTATCACAGTGAAGTTCATCTTCTGCATACATTTATGAGCTTCTCTCCTAAAGGGAAGAAATTAACATTCACTCAGGAAAAAAACATGCCCATCTTTGTGCTGCTGCTCTCTGTTCATAAACACTTGGCAATTCAAAATTGCAAAGGAAGAAACTTCTCTAGTGCCTGCAGAGCCAAAGGAACTCATTTCTATGAGCTGTGAATGACACAAACTTGACAGTCAGAGTGGGGCTAACTTTTTTTTTTTTTTTTGGCTAAAAATGTCCCAAAACTTTGCAAATAGAAGGAAGACAACCTTGGAAACAATGTAAACACTTGATTTTGAGCCCTGTTTACACATCTGGATAATTAAATGCTTGTCTGGACACAAACTATTTATTTACTGCCTTTTAGTAGATCCCTCACACCTCATCCTGAAATATTTAGGTTTGTTTAAAGTCACAATTGTGTTATGCTCTTAACTAGATGTATCACCAACCTGGTCAAACCAAGAAAACCAATATTCCTCTTGATTTAGGTAATTTTTGTATGAACTGGGGATCAGTTTGCTCTTTCAGAGTTTGCTTTTGAAGGCTCTGATATCAAATTAAGGCTACTGTCTGAGCTTGTCTCTCCAGGGAAATTTATTTTCCTGTTTTCTGATGTGTCAGAACCTGAGATTTAATATGCATGAGGCAAAGACGTCTGAATTGTTGACAAATCAGATGATATAAGGCAGAAATTATTCTGAGGCATTTCTCTCATATTCTGAGGTGAAATATGGTGTAATGACTGACCATTTTATCAATATGACATTTAGATGTCTAATATCTCTGTGAGGAATCTGGTATATTGCTTTTTTTTTTTTTTCTTGAGTACAGTAAAGCATGGCAAACTAGACTTTTCAAATATAGAAGCTGCTGGGAGCTCTTCTTCCCTTACCAAACTCATATCAGCATTAGGGGTAATCACACTCTGCATGTGTGTACTGCTCATGTTTTTGTCTATGTGCATAGATGTGGCTAAACATTATTTTAAAAGGAAATATGTTAAAAATAGACACACCTGCATGAAAGAGTCAAAGCAAGGGCAGGAGTGAAAGCTACAACTTGCAGTGTTGTGTGTCTAGTTATGAAAGTTAAAGATGATTTGTAGCAGAGATATTTAAAAGTAATTTACCCAGTGACAACTGTACCTTCTTTGTCAAAAAAAAACCCAACCAGCAAAACAAACATCAACAAAAGAGATGCAGAGGAGAAAATTGAGAGTGCTTGGAATGTGAAATAATCATATATATATGTGTCTTTTGACACTTCATTTTTATATGACCTAAGGCTGACGGATCCAGAATATAAGTATCACTTTTCTTATAAAAGCTGGTCTGCAGAAAATGATATCCTACCCCAAGGAAAACATGCACTTAGCTGAAAAGCATTGTACTGTGTGACTTGGCCCCTCTGCACAATAAAGTTTGTTGCTACACCAAGCTTCAGGTGGTTTTAATTTCAAACTGAATTTCTAATCTTCTTTTCCAGGCTCTCAGAGCAGCAGAGAAGAATCTTGTGGTTTTATCGCTACTCCTGCAATAATCAGAACTGCTCCCTTCCTCTGCTGCTGGGCAGTGCACCCAGCTGGGATAGAACCACTCTGGCAGAAATGTATGCTCTGTTGAGGAGCTGGAGATTTTCCAACCCTCTAGAGGCACTTGGGCTGCTGACTTTCAGGTAAGGGAAAATTCCTCAAGTAAGAAAGTAAGGATGAACAGAACGATCATGTGCTGGTTATTTCAGTTTGCTCAGCACACCACCCAGGTTTGGCTGTGCTTTTGTTTCCCCTGGGTTAAAGTGAAAATGAAGTTGCAGCTCTTGAGATGATCTTGAGTGTGCCAGCCATGTCTTCTTGGCTGAGATGGTTTCCTGTCCCTCGGGATAATGACAAGAGTATTTCATTCTCTAGAACAGATCCAGGCAGTTTCATTCTCTAGAACAGATCCTTCCTCTGCTGCTGGGCAGTGCATCCAGCTGGCATAGAACCACTCTGGCAGAAATGTATGCCTTGCTGAGGAGCTGGAGATTTTCCAACCCTCTAGAGGCACTTGGGCTGCTGACTTTCAGGTAAGGGAAAATTCCTCAAGTAAGAAAATAAGGATGAACAGAACGATCATGTGCTGGTTATTTCAGTTTGCTCAGCACACCACCCAGGTTTGGCTGTGCTTTTGTTTCCCCCTGGGTTAAAGTGAAAATGAAGTTGCAGCTCTTGAGATAACCTTGAGTGTGCCAGCCATGTCTTCTTGGCTGAGATGGTTTCCTGTTCCTCAGGATAATGACAAGAGTATTTCATTCTCTAGAACAGATCCAGGCAGTTTCATTCTCTAGAACAGATCCTTCCTCTGCTGCTGGGCAGTGCACCCAGCTGGGATAGAACCACTCTGGCAGAAATGTATGCTCTGCTGAGGAGCTGGAGATTTTCCAACCCTCTAGAGGCACTTGGGCTGCTGACTTTCAGGTAAGGGAAAATTCCTCAAGTAGGAAAATAAGGATGAACAGAACAATCACATGCTGGTTATTTCAGTTTGCTCAGCACACCATCCAGGTTTGGCTCACTGGCTGTGCTTTTGTTTCTCCCTGGGTCAAAGTGAAAATGAAGTTGCAGCTCTTGAGATGACCTTGAGTGTGCCAGCCATGTCTTCTTGGCTGAGAAGGTTTCCTGTTCCTCAGGGTAATGACAAGAGTATTTCATTCTCTAGAACAGATCCAAGCAGTTTCTGGTAACAGGTGATCAGTTAAATACCTAGCACTTAGACAGCCCTCCATAACCTCAGACTGCTGTACTGACATGAGGTGAATAATGGGAGATGAGGAGGACAGAAATATGTCTCTAGATTATACAATAATCTATGTAAATACATACCTATCCTTCTGAAGTAGATTGGATGAAACTTTGAAGTCTGTTGAATAAATTCTGTTGTGGTGCCTGATGTTCCAGCCCCAGTTCTTGCACTGGGAGCTGATTGTTTGTCAGGACAACTTTCCTGATGCTGGAGATAGCCCTACCCCTGATGTAACAGAGATGTCAGGGGACAGAATCTGTGTCAGCAGTTACATTCCCTCCAAAAACTTGGGAGGTATTCTGCATTAAGTGACCTGTAAAAACATTACACATGCAGATGAAATGCTTGAGCAAATTTGTTTTATCAAGCCTTTGCTTGTCTTGGGTGAGCACAAGCTGCACCAGTTTTGCAATCTCAGTTTCAGGCTGAACCTTTGGAAAAAAAAAAAAAATAAACCTCCTCTAAAGCTTTACTTGGGAAATATACTGTGACTTGAGACACTTACTGCCATATTATTAAAAATAGGTATTTAATAATCTAAAACTGATTGTTTTTCCTGGATGCAATTTCCTAAGGATGTATCCCAGGTTTCTATCTGAACTATCAGCAGTTTCACATTTTGCATAGATGTCTTTCTTATGTGTAGTGGGAGTGGTGCAAACAAAGATCCTGACATTTAATAAATGCTAAATGATATTTATCATTTATTTAATGATAAACATTGTTATTTATCTTTATTAAATTATTAGGATCCATTTTTAATTTATAAAAAAATCCATGTAGAAGGGAGTATTTGGGCAGTGTGTTGTCTTCCAGACTTAAGAGTAGAAAGAGAATTTGACAGGATTTGTCAGAGCACGCCAGGCTTTTAGATCAGACCTTTTGCCCACTTTTGTTTCTGTGTCTGGGTGGCATTTCTGCAAGTGAGGAGCTTGATTGTTCTTTGAAGATGCAGCTCTGCACGAGGGTGTGGTGCAGAGTATCAGTTCTTCCAGGTGCTTCAGAGAGTGTTTAATATTACTCAGTCTGTCCCCCAGCTTCTCACTGAGCATCAGGTGCAGAACACTGTTCATTCTGGCTACACAAAGATTGCTGGCATGGAGAAAAGGGGACATTGCCATCACTTTGTCTCTCTTGTGCCACCCTGGGGAGTGGCTGGCACCTGCAGCTGTGCCAAAGAACAATCACTTCTCTCCTGATCAGGATCTTAGCTGGCTTGTCCCTTTAGTTTCTCACAGGAGATAATATCGATCCAGGGTTTTTGCCTCATGGCAAAGCTGCAGAAAGAAGTTCTGGATCACAGAACAAATCCTCTTAAGAAAAAAAATCTCTCCTTCTCACATCCACAATATTTTGTTGGTGCATGAACGACTGGGAAGCTAACCTTCAGAAACACAGAGATTGCATTTCCTTAAAGATGCCTAGCTTCAAAACTGTCTGGGTCGCTGATTTAACTGCTGAGACACATGATATATGCAAATTGAGGGAGTGGGTTGAAGGAGAGGAGTGCTTTCCATATAAATGGATTTCTGAGGTTTCTTCTCTTAGTTCTTTATTTCTCAGTTTTCTATCATTTTGAAAAAAGGACAGTAACACTGGCTGGGGTTCAACCTTACCTCCCCCTTGCCTTCAGTGACTTTGGATCACAGGCTCTTTAACTGAGCTGGTTTTGAACATTCATTCAACTCTATCCTGTTTCATGTTTGGCATTGACAACTCATCAACTCAGTTCCTCACTTCTATCATCCACGAAACAGCTCTCTGATTTCTTGTGATTGCTAAGACACGGCTGAAAGATCCAAGTTCATATAAAACATGAGCAGAATATAAAATAAATGCTCTTCATATATTCATGTCTATTTTAAGGGCTTGTGCTACCATCGCTATCAAACCATGGGTAAGGAAAATGAATTAGAGCTGATCTTTGTCTACAAGTGTTGCTGACAGGAGCCACTAAATCAGCCCAGAAGTCAATCTAGTGCATCCTGTCTCCTGTGGTGACCAACAACAGCTACCCAGGGAACACAGTGAAAATGGGCCAAACATAGTGACACTGCTGCTCTCCCAACTTTTAATAATCTGCAGCTCAGAGACTTCCTCAGACAGATTTGTTGTTGTTGTTGTTGCAAGACCCTCTTGCATTTTTCTCTATGATTTTTTCCAAATTGAAATGATCTGCATAAATATTCAGCTTACAGTACATCCTAAAGCAAGAGATCTGCAGCTTACCTCTGTGTATTATTTCTGTGTACCACAATTCATCAATACCATAAAAGAGACCAAGAGTTTCCAGTCACTCCAGATTCTGGATGCTTCTTTGGTGGAACTTCAGTTTGAAGAGTCTCTAGGAGAACCTGAATCTGTGCTGCAGGCATGTGCTCACTCTTTAGAAAGGGTTTTCAAAATCACTGGTCACTTCTGCAAGCCTTGGCTTGAGCTCTAAATTATCCTTCTTAGAGCAAAAAAGCAGCATCTTTCTGATAATAAACTCAAACACCCCTGGTGAGGATGGGGAAATGAAAACAATTGGAGATACTTCCTCAAACCTGGGTTGGAAGGCAGCACCACAGAGCTTAGGGAGAGGTGCCACAGCCCCACAGATCCCCATGATCAGGAATCTGAATGGAAAGTCTTTGCAACTTTCTGAAACTTCTAAGTTGTTTTGCTCACCTCACAATTAAATGTACCCTTTAATAGATATTTCCTGTTCTTTGAGTGTATCTCTCTTGCTTATGCTCTTCCAATTTTCAGGCAACTCTCAAGGCAGGCAAATGATAAAATGCTCATTTATGCAGTGGAAAGGACCTTTCATAAATGGAGAACACAATCACGGTACATTTCACAGATAAATTCAGTTGCAACCTTGAATCCAGTATTCAGAGCAAGTGCATTGATTCTTACCGCCCTAGAAGGCAATGCTTAAAAAACAGAATTTAAAAAAAAACATTAATGTTTCTTTAATCAATAAAGATGCAATGGGTGGGGGAAGTGTAGAGAAAGATTTTACACTCTTACCTCTAATTTCAGGGAAGGATGGTTATAAGCTGTTGCCTGAAATATAAAATTATCCCTGAGGCAGAAGTTATAGAGATGGTCCCTCCTACCCAGAGCAGCTTCTTGGTGCTCTGTGCATTTTGCTGTTGATTTTGCTGATTGAGTTTGGCAAAAAGCCAAACTTTAGTGAGTTAGAGGTTTCTGTAGCTGTATCCACATTGCACGGCTCACTAGCCAGAGAAATAACACCAGCACACTCCTTTCCTCAGAGAATGTCCTTGGTGACAGAAAGAAACCAAAGGCAGGGGTAGCAATGCCATCATTTCTGATGTGTTGTTTCTGTATATTCAGAACAACTGTAACTGGGATTTTTTTAGTCAGGCTATCTTGCTACTCAAATCACTGCAAAGGAAAGTCCAAGCATATTTGTTAATCAAACAGCAAATATCTTCTTCAGGTTTTTTAAATTTTTTTCTGGCCCATTTAGAGTGCACTTGCAGCCCTGTGAGGTGACACGGCTAGGAAGGAGGAAATTGAGCTAGAGTCAGGAAACAGCCATGGAAGGCATGGCTTTTTTCCAGCACAGTGAATAGCTGCCACCATTTTGAAGAGAGAACTTTTTGAAGTACATTGTGAAGGTGAAGATGCAACCTTTCTCTTAAGCTTAAAAATTTTCCTGGAAACTTCCTGCTGAATTCTAATTCTGTCAGGGCAACTGCACAGGAAAGGACATTCCTTTAAAGCCATGTGCCCAAATCGGTGGTGTCAGGCACAGATTTGGTTATAGCATCTCTCGGCCTGTGACTGTCACAGATTCTCACTTTTAATTTTTTTTTTATTCTTGATTCTCATTTTAGGTAGCAGAGTGGCTATTGCATTTCAGAGGTTCAGATATCTAACCAATAATTACAATAAAACGTGATACCTTGAAGACAGATTTTGTTCTTGCACCTTTGAAAGCCAAACAGATTTAGAGTTGTCGAATCAGATTGTCATTGTTTCAATAAAAGGAGAATTTAAAATGTTCCCTTGAAGCTCACAAGGGAAAGCCCAGCAGAGTGTTTATAAACCAGATAGAAGTGGAGCACACCTTGCCTGTTTGTATCTTGTTACTTGGCTGTAGTTATGCATCAGCATGGAGAGCAAACACAGGCTTGGGCAGAGAAATAAGATAAGAACAAAGCAACACTCCACAATTAATTTAATACTTTGATGCAGAGAACACGTTCCTGATAAAGCTTAAAAACTGCTTATGCTTAATATACATGAAATTTAGTGATAACTTAGAGGGTGATGTAGGCATTGCTAGGAACAGAAAAGTATTCCTTTTAAGCAGTGGCACGTGATGAATTCTTTAATTTTTTTAACTGTTTTTAACCATTTTTTAGCTTTCTTGGCAATAAATATTAAGGTTCTACAGCAGAATGCTGTAGGACAAATAGGTATTTATATAGAATATTGCATGCTTTCTATGCGTAAATGGGCACTCTAGCCAGGAAGCTTAATCTGAATAATCATATTTGCCATGGCTTAATCTTCAGTTTTGATGTAACAGAGGAGTTTGTCTCTGGGGTGGGAAGAACCTTCTAGATCATACAGGTTTCAAATGGAAACTTCTTTTTGGTAATTTCTTCCCACTCTTGTCCTAGGATATGGTTCACCATATGGTCTCCATGACATCTTAAACTTATTCTTAGTTGTTTCAGTCAGAATTTCTTGTAGAAAATCTCTGTGAGCATCGCTGAAAGTATGTTTTTTGTGGGTAAATTCGACAGATCTATCTGCCAATCAATCAGCTAAAGCAAAAGTGAATGACATGACTGTGATGTGGGATTGGAGAGGGTTCATGTGACCTCTCACAATGAAGAGTGAATGTTCTCTTTTTAAAAAAAAAATATGGCAATGCAGTCCTTTTTACTGATGGTATTTGTTATCTTTCTGTATTTTCCTTTAGCCTTACCATTTCTAGCCTTCATACACTCACAGGGTGTTTTCTTTAGAAGCCTCAAAGAATGAAAAAATCACAGGCAGAAATTCCTGCTGACCTTATCTGTAAGCTAAAACTGTACACCTTAATCATTTTTCTAGTAATTTCTTCCCTCTTCCTGTCTAATTGTTTTTATAATACTTAAGCTACCTCACAAAACTTCCCTGTCAATTCTTTTGAACATTTCTTCCATACTTTCCCTCCTGGCCCATTTGCATCATCAATGACACAACATCCTTTACTACTCAAAGGGGTTTTTTTTGTTTTCAGTTGGTATCCTCATTCCAATAGCTTTGATAGTTCAGCTTTCCTTGTTTCTGCCAGGCTCAAGAACATATATAACATAGAATATTTTTTTTCTTTTTTGAAAATGCAACAGAACTTAAAATGTGAAGGGAAATGCAGAGATAAGTGGCATGATATAAAGCTCTGCCTTAAAAGAAGGACTGTGAAAGGCCACATTGTTCTCTTCAGAGATCACCACGTGCCAGAAAATGTGGAGAACTGAGCAGTTCCACTTACCTGCCAAATGTGTTCCAGCATAGGGCTATGTGAGGCAGCACAATAAAATTAGGAGAGTAAAACTGTTAAAAATGAAATGCACATCTATTTCTCATTTACAGTCAGCTCACCACTGGCAGATGCTAAAATCTCAGGAGAGTTTCACAGACCCACAGGACACCTCAGCAGTGCTCAGTTTTCTGTTTGAATCTGATTTAGCTGAAAGGAACAGCTAGATAAATAGCCCCCGACTGGCTATCTGTATGAAATGAATCAAAGACTGAAAGTTGTCCTTATTTCTAAACCAAATTGAAACCTATGCTCATCCAGCTCGAAATTCAAATTTTACAAAAAACATCTTAAAGTCTCAAGAGAGATCTAATAAACTACTTAGAAGTTAAAAAATGAGTGGCTGTCAATCACTGGCATCATGCAGAGAGGGAAGAACAAAACTGCAAAAAGGGTGTTGAGTTTAAACAGGTGAGAGTTTAATGAGAGGAAAAGGTTTCATCACTTATGGAGAATCCAAACTGTGAGAAAAGCTGTGAAGGGGACATTGAAGTCCTGCACAGGGTGACCTGTAAATGAGGACTAAACCCAACAACTATAATTTACGTATTGTTTATTTTTTGGTAGAGCCTGTGACGTTTCTGATGTGTGTAAACCCAGAACAAATATGTAAGAAGCCTTGATCTTTGTTGTGGAGTGCTCATTGCCTTAAGAGAGAACAATTAAATTGGCCAAAAGAGGGAAGCTGCAATATATTACTTTTACAAGTTATATTATTTGCAGCCAGGCAAATAAATGGGGGACAACTGGGATCTAGTCACAGAGACTAGAACCACAACACAGTGAAGTATTTATTGACCAATGGCTTGTTTGTTGAGGAAAACAAAAAAAACACAACTATAAGGGAGTGCAAACCTAAACTTGGATGACAGCTACTATTTTTAAACTAAGCAATAAAATAATCTTATAAGCATTGTTAAAAGATTTCATTTTAAGACAGGATTTTTTTTAGCTAAGTTCTCAAATATTTTGGTGATAACCATAAAACAGCAAGGAAGAGGAGTCCTGAAGGTCCTGCCTCTCTGAAGCCACAGTCAGAGGCCACATGTCAGGAATTCTGTCAGTCCAAATCCTTAAAAAAATTGATCTGATGTAGACAGGCTGTGCCACAGATGAGCTCCTCTTTCTGGGGAGTGTCCCCTTAAAGACTGGAATATTGAATTTGTTGTGAAGGAGTTGTCTCGCTTCTCCGCTTTCAGAGTTTTCAGCATGTGTAAATAAATAATTGCATATTCATTGCAGCAAGCCCTGGAAATCAGCTCTCCTCCAATATCCAAACTATAAAGCTCTTTTCCTTAAGCCTGAAATGATTTCCCTTGCATTGAATTAGAGTCAAAAATCAATTAATTTTGTCCTCTAATCAAGACTAATTTATGGATTACTAAAATCAGATTTGGTGCAACTCAAACATTTGCAAGATTATTCACTGGAAAAAAAAAAAAAAACAAACCCTTCTAGCCCTAATTAAGTAGCAGACTACAAGATGGCATCGTTTCCAGGCATGTGAAGGGATTTTTTTTTACTCAGATCTGCTTCTAAATTGTACTCTTTTATTGGCTTCTGGCAAATAAATTGGTGTATGCAAGAGTGAATAGCACAAGCACCATGTAGTACTAGTGGAGTTCATAAGAGTTTGCTGTAACTCCAGTGTTTCTGAGGGTGTTAAATGTTTGCTCAAATACAAATGTAAGGGGAAAACAAACAGAAATAAATTTTGTGTTCAATATTTAAATACAAAGTCAATATTGCACTTGTACCTGTGGCCCTGAACAACACTGAAATTGAAAAAAAAAGCAATGGTTATTGCATATAGGGATTAACAAATTGTTGGGTAGTTATAAAAAAAATGCTAATTGCCCACTCTGTTCAAAAGACTGAACTAAGCCTCAAGCTGACCTCAAGATTTACAAGCTGAAGGAAACAGTTTAGTCACCAAGACCAACAAAATACCAAAATCTCATTCAAAAAGAATGACAAGAGCCATGTTTCCTGAAGCAAACCACCCTGCAGATATTTCCCCACAGTGCCTGTCATTGCCCTAATCACATCTCCTGGCACTGCTTCTGGTAACTTAGACATAGCCCTGACTTACATCAAATCAATTCCAAATAAATCAAATGTCAGCTGGGGAATTTTCTGGAAAGTTTGGGATTAAAATAATTTTCTCATTCTTTGCCTGGCTGGAAAAAAAAAAAAAAATAGGAGTTTCTCTCCTCATGGCATTGCGTGTGTTCAGATCTTGGCTGCTGGTAAGGACAAGCTGTAACTAAGTAATAACATTTTTCTGCTTGGCCTTGTGCCTTGTAGAGCGTATTTCACTGTTCAGTAGCCTGTTGAACTAGGCAAGAAGGGGAAGGAAAATCTCATTTCCATATTATCTGCACATGCTTGGCACGCAACCCTTTGGAGCAATTGCATAGTTAGAAAATAGGATGATATAAAATAGGATGATATGGAAGGGATTTTTAATTTTTTTTTAATGTATAGTCCTCCTTCAAATATGCTTTGTTCTAAATATCTATGTGGATGTTAAAGTAACAACTTCTCCTTCCTAATAGGTTGCCTAGAATAATTAAGTAAAAAAATAAGCCTTGTAAAAGATCTAATTTGTGCCTAGGATGATAATTTATTTATAATTCATTCCTCCTCTCCCCATCGAGGTCCTCTCGGCATTATACAAAGAATTATAAACCATATTAGAAACGTCATTAAATATGTGCCATAACAGACAAACAAAATAGTAAAACCAGACCTGAGTCACATTGCTAAAGGGTATTGGAAAGTGTTACAGGTTGCAGCTGCTTGCAGCCCTGAAAACCATTTTTTCCAAGTCCAACTTTCCACCCTTTTTTTTTCCTTTTTAAATCAAAATATCCCCATTTTTATTAGATGGCCTCTATGTAATTTGCTGATCAAAGTGTACACACGGTTCTGCTTCAGCTGGTTTTATTGAGCTCAGAAGCTCAAGATTCAAGCAGCAGGGGCCATTACGCTGCTGAGCACTTTGCTTTACAATTTCTTCTCTTTTTATCTTGATAGCAGCAAGCGGTCATTGCTGCAAATACTGCACTGCCTCCTCTGTTTCACTTCGGGTTTTTATCTCTGTGCTCTTGGCAAAAAGTGCTGGGTGGGAAGGTGGGAAGGGAGCAGTTGTGTGCTGAGCTCTTGAAGCAGTGGCACTGTTGGCCTGTGACATCTCCTGCCGTGCATGAAGGGTCAGATTTCAAAGGACTTTTCAGGGTGAAACCACAGGATAACCCTTGGCCTTTAGTCATCATTTTTTGTGTGTGTCTGCCTAGACTGCCAACCCAGAGATCCCTCCCGAGAGCCTAAGAGCCAGATCAGTTCAGAGGGAAGGGATTCACTGCTCTTTGTGGGGCAGGTGCTCGCCCTCAGGGAACTGGATCAAAGCCCACCAGCCCTCCTGAACAATATCCAGCTGTCTGTGGTGCTAGTTGAAGATATTTCTGCCCCTAAGGCAGAGATGACCCTTCCTGCACCCCTGGTAGCTGAAAGGTCTTCATTTCCACCAACATTTCCTGTTTGCTTCAGGAGAAGACGGAAAATATCTGTGGGGTGGTGATGGACAACATGCCAGTGCTGACACAAAAGTAAGGGTGTGTCCTTATTTGTGCACATCTGTTCCTTCCCTTGTTAAAGCAGAACCGCAGCAAATCAGCCAAATTTGAACCAATCTGGGCAGTGTGAAATTATCTCTGTGTAAAACTGTGGAATCGTTAAGGTTGGAAAAGACCTCTGAGATCATCATGTCCAAATTTTAATGATTAATGTCATGATTGTAAAATGTGAAAAGGTAGAAATTATTTTTCTATTTTTTAAAATAAATCCTTAAAATATTTCTTTTGGTTTTTAAATATTAAGACAGACACTGTATACTTTCTGTCCTTTTCTCTTAGAAGAGAGAAAATGTTAAGAGTTAGTTTTGATCAATCAGGTTACATCAAAATTTCATTCTCTTTCAAAGAAAAATGTTTTTACCATTTATATTATCCAGCCTTCTTTTTCTGTATTATCACTGCTGCCACACCGTCTTCTCCTCTTTTATCATTTTTATGATGAGAGCTCCATCACAAAATCTATACCAGGCTACAGCCACCCTGGTTTCAGCCAGAATTTGTTGAGAATGCACCTTATGCTGAGTTCTCAAATGTTTTCTCATCAGAAATGTCTGTTTCACTCACTTGGAGCCTTTCTGGAGAAAGTGTTCATTTTTTTACCATATTTCACATAATAAAATCCTAAAAATACCCAGCTATTGTTTTCAGTTCCAAAATTGGTTTTGTTTAAAGAGCATTTTTGATTGTATTATGAGAGAAAACAGAAGAGTTGATTTGGGAATAAATTATCTGAAATGAATCCTTTATGTTTGGGAAATTTCAAGCTTTTGTGTTGTTGCTCAGAACAAATGAAGTCTTCAAGTGACTGTTAAATGTTCACATGGCTCAGAAATTTTCTGTTTCAGGTAAGAAAGAGCAGCAAAAGATCTGTAATTTGCTTCATATTTTGGGAAATTACAATAGGTGGTAGTTCAAATTCAAAAACATATTTGAAGATCAGGTTTTGAGGGGTTTTTTTCACCCCTGTGTGGCACTGGAACAGTCAATCCAATTAAGTAATCTGTGGTGTGTTTCTTGTTACAATAAAGCAAATTAATTGATTTTTTTTTCCCCTGTTCCATTTTGAGAGAAAATCATTTTTTCTAACATCTTATATCAGTGAGAGCTGAGGAGAGTTGCAGTGCTCTGGTAGCTCTTAATGACACCTATTTGTTTTGCTCTAGTTTTCCAGATCAAGATATTCGTGGGGCAGCAGTCCAACAAATAGAAAATGTGTCCAATGATGAATTGTTGGAATACCTCCCACAGCTGGTTCAGGTAAGGGGGAAATTGATAACCAAGGAAGCCTTCAGTCCAGATCAATAACTTCATTAAATACTTTTGATGCTTTCAGGTTGGTTAAGACACTGTAAGAGGAACAAAAAAGCCTTGTCAACCAATGCAATGAGTGGAATAAAAACAGGGCTGAGGGAGAGGCTGCTTCCAACTTAGGAGAATGGAATTGTTTTGGCATTCTGATTGAGCTTTCATACATGGCACATGAAAAGTAAAAAAGTGAAATTCTGCTCAGGTGACAGGGCTTCATTGCAGCCAAGGAAGGAGATGCTCTTGCCACAAATCACTGGGTTTTTAATACCACATACACTGAGAAAACCTCTGTCAACACAGAGTAAAGTGGACCTTTGGGTGTGGAATTGTCTCTTTATAGACATACATTGCATTTCACTGGAAATTAACATTTTGCAAGTTATGGCATCACTGCTCCCAAAGCACTTTGCCTAGGTCCTGTGTTGGGGCTGAGCAGGAATTTTGAAAGCTTTATCCCCTCACTTGGTAACTCTGTGCATATGGATGACCCACTATCCACCCTGCAGAGTTTCTCAGGGTTTCTTTCTGTGTTTGTGATATCTGCTTATCTAGATTGATATCTCTATATGCATTTATGAATATATTCATGTAATCCACTACTGTGAGGCAGCAGAACCTTCACAGCTTTACAGCACTCACAAACTGCTGTGACCTTTCACCTTCCACAGCTTGTGTTCTAAAATGAGTTTATTTTCCAAGCCAGATAATCAGATGAAAAAATTAAATATAGCAGTGATAGTTTTAAGTGGGGGAAGACAGACTGCATATTTATATGCAGGTTAACACAGAATCAGGGTGGTGTCTGTCTGTCTGTCTGTCTGTCTTACAGGTGGTGGCAGATCCTTGTGAAATGAAGTTTCTCTGCTCATTGCATTGCCAGAGCAAACTCCATGTGTCTGATTGCTTTGTGCAAACTAAGCACTGAGTCCTTTCTGCTTAGTTTTGTTGTAAAACAAAGACACCAAAGCCACCATAAAATTGATTTTTATTATAATTTTTTCCTATTAAGGTGCTCAAGTTTGAGTGGAGCCTTGAAAGCCCCCTGGTGAAGCTCCTGCTGGATCGTTCTCTTCAGAGCATCCAAGTCGCCCATCAGCTCTACTGGTAAGACCATTTGCCATTGCTGCCACAGTCATTTACTGCCACAGTGAAATTTATCCAGGATTCCATTGGTGACAAACCCTCTTTTGGTTTAAAATCAACGGAAAAAACAAAGTTTTGCTCCTTCCCTTTCAGTGCTGGGCATGGGTAACTTGTACAAAAGACCCACTTATCTCTGTCTTCATCTTGCCCCTTGGGCAGGAGGAGGAGAGGAAGTTCTGCTTCCTTATGTAAGATACCATTAGGTTTTTCTGCTTTTTTTTGTTGTTGTTTGAGTCAAAATTAGCCTTCCCTAAAATTTACAAGCATTGGTTCACTTTCAAAGGAGGTTATCTGCTTTTGTGATTGCCCTGACCTCTCCTGAAGTTGTCAGAATTCTCATAGGTGTCAAAATGTATCTTACCCATTTTATCAGTCTGACTTGTGGTGGTAGAATTTCCAACAGTTCCTTTCCATGATTATGGAAATGTAGCAGACCTGGCAAAAATTGCCATTCACCACCTACCTCTGCAAAATAAGGAGTCCTCTTCTTGTATTACTGAATTATTCTGTTTGTTGTGCTGTTACCTCAAGGCTTTCTGACATCTCAAATCTGCCCTGTGATCTGAAAATCAAACTCTGGTGTGTTTTCTTTTTATTTTTTTCCCCCATCTTTAACAATGATGGATGAACTGAGCTTTCATTTACAGTTCAAGTGGTTCAGATCCCTTCAACCAAAGCTTTCCTCCCTGCAAAGGAAAGAAAACAATTTGAAGTGTAGTCATTTGGTTGATGAAGTGTGGGGTCGGGAAGAGCATAAATAATACTTTCATACCTGCATGGTCTCTGGAAGTGTTAGTGGGGATAAAACAGAATTATTAATGTGTTTGTTTTACTGAAATGAGTAGGATAATGTGCTTAATGAGCACGTCTTTCAAATAAAGAGGAACCACATTTAGCGAGCCGTTTCTCGGCAGTGCCTGAAATACGCCTGAGACAATTTCTACTAATATTCAACTTAGTTATACTGTATATAAAATATCTAATCTGGAGTTTTAAATATGCCCTAAGAGCTTGTAGTTCTCCTGTAAAATTAGAAATTATATCTAGGGTTCAATGGACAGGGGAACATCATTAATTTGTCTGTGTTTTCTTTAACTCCTCTCTTCTTCTCAGAAGAAAAAAAGCTGTCTGCAGACTTCTTCTCTTTACTTTTCCAGAGCAAATCCCAATTTTCCCCCAAAAGCTGTCTAATAATTTAATCTTGGGTAATACAGAGCAGTATTCCATCCTGAATATATATGGTTAGCTGGAACAGTGCAATGTAAAGTGGCAAAATTATTTTATATACAACTTAATGTATAGGGTAAGACATCCTCATCTAGAGCTTATTCTCAAGGCTCTCTGTATTCTCTGCCTTTCAGCTGGTAGTTGCCCTGTTCAGGCTGGGTACCTCTTTTATTTGTTTAGTTCATCTGTCTCAAGCTAAACTGACAACATAAATGTGGCAAAAGTCTCTGAAAATTTGGTGTTTGTATTCTATCTATACTTAGAGGTTTTTTGGTTACTCTGCTCCACCACATTCTTCAGTAGCAAAATGTTTTCTACCTAACATTCCAACATATGCAATTACTCATATTTCTGGTCCCATATTGTAAAAGGCACTTTCCCAAGCCATAAATTCTACTCACAAAAATTTTGTGGCTTTTATTAATAAAGTCTTAAATAATTAATAAAAGAGTTCCTTCCCAAATTGAATTTCAGTCATTATAAAAGTGAGGGAAGGCAGAGGTTTTCTTCAACTTATTTCTAAAGAGACTTAAAAGAAGTTCAATGATTTAATAATGCAGGGAGCACATGTGTGCATGTACACTCAGATAACTTCTTTTAAGAGATGTGATTAGGTTATGTTTTACTCTCAAGTGTCACGTTCTGTTTCATTACCAAATCACCTATCAAGAAGCAAGGGCTGGTAAAAAAAAAACATTAGTAATAAGTTTTTTATTTATTTTTAATTGTAATGAATGACATAGCAATAAAAATACTGTTAAATAATACAACAATGTGCACACTGTACCTGCCCAAAATAAAACTTGGAAAAGAAGGCTAATGCATGTAGAAAACTGGTGAAGTGGCTTCTGAGCCACAGAGAAAATTCCACTGATTTGAATTCCAGTTTTACAATACTATTGTAAATTTAGAAATTAGTAGAAAAGCTAACTTCCAACACTCTAACTTATTTTAATGACAATACTATTTATAAGAAGATGTCAATTATTTCAGGTTGACTCAATTTCCCTGCAGGTCAGAGATAAGCAGCTACCCAACAATGGTGTACCATCTCATCATGTTTTTAATACTATGTTAGATAGCAAACTGGCAATTTCTTTTCCAGTGATAAGTTTGTCTGAAGATTTTAATTAAAAATTATGGGTCAGTGACTGGCAAAGGTGGACAGAACAGAGAGAATATTCATTCTTGGGACATACCTTCAGCTGTTGTCTGTCAGCATAGTTTCAGTCTGTTCTTTGCTTGTATCTGTTACAGATTTGTTCCATTAATTCTGCCATTGAGAATGAGAAGGATCTTACATTCTATTTGGGTTTTTTCTTGTCATTTGTGTCTTTTCCCTTCTCTAAATTCCTGAGGAATCTGGGCCATCTGTATCCATCAGTGTTTTACCTCCTCATTGGTACTTCTGGGTAATGCCCTCCCCTTCCCAAGGAGACTAAAATTTGCCCATGCATACTGTGCCAGCACAAGACTCTGTACCACTTAAATCCCATCATAGTCTTATTTCAGACTTGCTAATGTCCATGAGACATGGAGAATTATCCCACTACCTTCCAGACATTCTCTTGATGCTAGTCCCACCAGAGTTCCTGGGAGGTAAGAAGGCTGGAGCAAGTTTCCCCATTCCCTGGAGCCACGGTGACAGGTTTTTAAACTGGTTTTAGCAAAGCACAAAAAGTTGCTTGAGGGGGAAAAAACCTGCTGAGCCCTTTTGGGCCCTTCTGCTGGCTGAAAGCCGCTGTTTTCTCCTTGCTACTTGATGTTTCTCACACAGGTGGGTTTTTGTCAGCTTTTGTGCTGGAGTTTTAATCCACCTGGCGTCCTGCCAGTTGGTTTCCCTCTTGCTTGAGCGTTTTTGGCTTCTAGCTGCTGTCACCTGTGGCAGCTGCAGCGCGGAATAGGAACAGCTGGCTGGGGCAGCAGGTGGCCAGGAGAATGTTTCACAGATGGTTGCCTTCCACAGGAAGATTGAGTAACCGGGGAAAACACGGTGTCCTCCAGGATCTGTGGCAGCTGCTTGAAGGTGGTGCTAAGGAACAGGTTCCATTGTGTCTTGGTTTGGAAAGACAGGTGTCTGCTAGGGAAAGCTGGAGATTCCTTTGGAATGGGGAATGTAAATCCCCTCCCTCTGAATTATTACAATTTTGTAATTAAGGGCTTTCAGGCAAAGATTTGGGAATAGGAATAACAGTCCTTTACTAGGAATATTAAAAATACAAATGTAGTAGTACAAAAAAACCCAAGCAAACAAACAAACAAAAATCCTAGAAACCCTGACAGAGTCAGAATATGACCTGACACCCTGTTGGTCAGGGTGTTGGGAGCAGTCCAGATAAATCCTCCTGGAGTAACAGATGTGGTTCTGTTGGAGTAGAGGTGATCCCGTAGAAGGGTCCAGTGATGGCGAGACGGGCCTGGTCTTCCTCTGGGAATTCAGTGGAAAGAGGCTGTGCTGGTGTTCTGAATGTCAGGTTTTTATCCAGGTAGGATTTTCTGCTTGGCTCCTCCCCTGGGTGGAGCATCTCCCAATGTGATGATGTAATTGTATCAGTCATGCAGTGAGCCTGAATGACCCATGAACAGCAGATATCCCCTGGAGGGAGGATGGGTCCTGGAAGGGATAAAGAAACACTGCCCTACCTGGTTTAACAGCTGGCCATGGATACCTTCCCACCTGGTTTCAGCAGATGATAACAGAATACCCACCCCTGGTTCCAACCTGCATTGCAACCCAAGACACATCGTTGTGGAGGAGTGGGAGTGTTTCTAAATTCTGCCAGTGCACGAGAATCTGGTTTGCTTAGCTCAAGGAAAAGATGAAGTCAGGTGAAAACTTTGCTGAGGACAAAATCCTTTTGTAGCTCATCTTCTATGTCACTTAAACTTTGGAGAACTTCCCCAGTTTTTGGGTTTCTGAGCTACAGGTTGACTGGCAGGAGAAAAGGGAGTAGCCTTCTACCTTTTCCAAGTTCACATCTTGTAGCAAAGTAAGAATGTGAGATTAAAAAGGAACTTGGTGGAATCCAGCACACTGGAAACAATGTGAAACATGATTGATTGAAATATTGATTTCATGGCTAGAACATATTTTTATTTTTCCTATATATATAGAAAAAGAACTACAAGTAGCAAAAAGAACATAGCAATGTATAAAAGTTTAAAAAGACCCCAGTTACATTTTCTGCTCTTGGGAGGATTGTACCCCAACACCTTCTTCTCCAAAATCATTACCACTGTTTCATTCAAAACTCCAGCACTGGAAAAATGCTTCATATTTTCTGAAAGGAAATATATTTTTAACTGTCAAAACTGGCCTATGTTAACCATAATTCACTTAAAGAGTTCAAAAGAAGGAATAAATCAAGCGGATACTCATTTGTCCAACACTCTAAATTAGCTGAACATTAAACAGATGACCATCCTCCAGACCTTTTTCTTCCTGCATTATCGTATCTTTCTCTGACAGTCAAAAGTTATCAAGTCTGCTAATTATTAAATGAACTTCCTAAATAGCTGTGTGGAGCAGGCTGAAAACCCCAGCCCATTAAAATGACATGAATATAAATAAAAAAAGATGCCTGTTCTTGTTTTCACATTAATTTGGTCTTTCTCACTGAGCAGAATTAAAAAAATATTTGATCATATGCGTAACTTTAAACTTGTATAGGAATAGCCAGTCCAGGTTTGATTCAAGTGGTGGTTGTAAACTTCATTGGAATTCAGAGTAATTAATGTGATCATTATGTTTTGGACTGCAGAAAACCTCAACCCTAGATCACACTTGTGATTCTAATTCTGAAAGCATAATTCTTGTTTATGTAACACCAATCATTTGGAGACCTTTTTTTTTTCTCTAGATCCTTATGGGTCTAGTAAATACCACCATTAGAGCATTATTTGTGTGAGATAATGATTCAGCCAACTTCTGTGCTAAGTGCTTCATTATTAGCTGTGTGGGCCTTGGGTTATTGCCTTGTACAACAGACAGATAATTATTTTGTTTCCTAATTTACAAACTTCTCATTTTGTCAGACTCCAGTTTTAGAAAAAAGACAATGTCAAACAAAATAAAGAGATTATTGTGAAGAAGTAACAGCTGTTGGGTTTGACCTTCAGTAGTTACAGACTTAGTGAGGGAATGGTATATTTAAATCAACAAAACCATATCTTACATTTAATTAAGCAGATTTTGATTTTAAGAAAAAAACTTAGTATTTTAGAGTCACTTTTTGCTGTCTCTAAAGACAGAGGGGTGAACTGGTTTTGACCTCAGCTGCAATTGATAAAAGGAGGCATTAGCTCGAGGACTAGAGGACTGTGGGGCAAGACCACATTTTAAACTTTCAAAATTCTAACAAAAAGGAAAATGAAAATAAATTCAAAAAAATGAAAGGACCAAATTGGAAACATGACCGGAAGGTTAACAAAGAATCTAAGTATGGCATTTTAACATTTCCAATATAAAGAGGGAGTTAGCTTTCCCACACTGTTAAAAAATTACAGCTTTTTTTAAAAGAAATCTGTTTAAAAATTAATAAAGCACAAAGTTATGCCTTTTTGTAATTTAGTGAAAATGAGAAAATCTAGTGAGTCACTGACAAAGGACATAAATAACATAGTTGTGCCTATGTCTGGTTTTAATTATTTTAATGATTCTTAGTAGAGTGAATGTGTTCCTGAATGTCGAGAAATCTAGGAATGCTGGATGTTTTTCCAAATCCCGTGCAAGCACAGAAGGGAAGAGGTGAGGTACCCTGGTGACCATATATCAATGTGAGCATGGAGTGAAGCATCGTTAATTTTATTGGTGCAGGCAAATATTCAGCAGCACTAAATAAGTTACTGAACACAGAGATAACTCCGTGTGTCCCACCTTTGGAACAAAGGAAATTCCATGCCAAAAGTCATATTCAAGGAGGATTGATGCTGTCAAGTGAAGCATAAAAAGTCTGTAAATGCCAGTTATTAGTGCATGTTACCATACTGAAAAAACACACCACTGTGTATGAGCAAAAGTGAACTTACTTAGAACTGCAAAGATAAATTGGAAAAGGGACAGAGTTCTGAAAAGCTTTCATTCCTTCAGCTGCTTCATGATTTATAAGGTAGCGCTAAGGAAAAAAAGTTTTTCACTACATTGTTTTCCCAAACACAGCTTGTCTGATTTATTTTGCATTTGGCTCCTTTTACAGTTAAAAATTCTGGAGCTGACAAATCTGGGTTTTCAGCTGTGCCAGAAAACTCCCTGTGAGCTCCCAGCTATATCTGTGCTAACCCCTCCAATAATGTATGTGAACATGAAAGATGGGTTTGCCTTTTGGATCTGCTCTGTGGGAAGGATTGCACAGAGCCTGGTGGTGGTCTCTTGTCTCTGATGTGGGATGTGATGGGCTGCAGGGACTCCCCCTGTGCAGCTCAGCAGTCCTGGGTAAGCTGAGAGGGATTCAGAGCAGGGCTCTGTGCAGGTGTCACACGCAGCTTTCATCTGTGCCTTTTTTTATTTCTTTTTTCCCATTAAAAATGTTTTATTGTTGCTTCTTTCAGTAACAAAACAGGGAGCCAAAATCTTTCCTGATGGATTACCTCCTGTAATCTTTGCTGGTCCCAGAGGGACATTTGGGGATGTAAACCAGAGTAGCAATAAGTCAGGAAATTTTGAGAAAAAGTTCATCTAGCTCTGTCACTTCACATGGGTAATTTTCAGTCATGGATCTGAAGGGTGTGGAATTATTTTGATTTTTTTAATATTGTGAAAAAGCTACTAGAAAAAAGATGCCTGAATCTATCAGTAAAAGTAGTTTCTTTACAAGGAAATTTTCTTTAGGCTAGGCTGATACTGAGTGGCCAACTTCAATATCTGATATATCCAAATGATAAACAACTAGCTGTAATTTAAGGACGATGCAAATTCCCCAAAGCAGATTGCAATGATTTTGGAGGGACAAAGCCTGAGTTGGAAAGAGATCAGCACGGAGAGAATCTCCTGTGATCTCAGCTGAGCAGCTGGGTTGTGTTTCACTGGTGAAATGCTGCCTCTGCAATCCTGCAGCTGAGAGGGGTCCTCCAGTGGGCTGCATCTGTGCTGCAGCCTGGTGGTGCTCCTGATTCTGAGAGCTCAGGTGAAATACTGGGAGAGGATTTTGCCTCACTGCAAATTATTCAGATGTAGCATTTAAAAAAAATTAATTTTGTTGCATTTCATGATTTCAATTTTAGGTTTTGCATTTTGTGAATATTTAGGGGAAAAAATTGAATTTATTTACTTTGTATGAAACTTTTGTTTTGCTAGAAACGACAATTATTGTACTCAAAACCAGTCTGCAGATGTTTCAAAATTGCATCACATTATGTAAAACATTTTATAAATCTTGCTCTGTTATAGGTCTTTTCCTCTTTACAGCTTAGCAGGCTTTTGTGTTTTAACTATAGCTGTTTGAACCAATTTTTGACAAAATTTGTCTTGAGCATTTCCAGAGAGTTGTTTTCAATCCGTTTTTCTTGGAACACAATTTTTTGCCTCATGACTTGAACAAATGCAGTTCAGGCCCTGATTTCTTTGGACTGATATGTTTGGAGTAGTCATTGATAGTTAGGCAGTTGATCACAACCTGGGCTGACAGTTTTGTAAATCATTCCTCTTTCTGAGCAATGTCAGTGAGCACTTTAGGGAAAAATATGAATAAACAGAGAGAGGCTTCAAGTGGATGCAGGACATCCAGTGTAATGAGTTATTGGTTGGCTTAATGCTGCTGTCAGTTGTGTGTTTTCTGTGGTTAATATTTCCAGCTTTAGTCATCACTCTCCACCAGCATGAAAACTGGGCCTTGGACCTTTGCCTAACTAACTGAAACATTAGAAGAAATAAAATCATGAATTAGACATTGTTGGATATGTTACATCAGGGCATGATTTAGCAGAAAATTACTTTGTAATTTTTCTTCAGTTTGGGGTAATTTTTCTTAGAACTGAATTTCCTAACACAAACCCAAACATAATTATTAACACGTTTTAAAATAAATAATAAATAAATAAACTAGAATAAAAGGTAACATTTCTGGGCGGAGAAGGGTAAGGATTGATAAAAGGTCCTGTCAGGATAACAGTGCAGAATTACAATAATTCAGTATTTTCAGGTGTTTGCAGATGATGGCCATTTCAAAATTAAACTTGTAAATCCCTTGCTGTTTGAAAATATTCCCCTAAATATTAATTGCTTTCAGAATGCTCACCCATACTCAGTGGTGTATTAGTCTGTGATCAGAATGATGTCATTTGGATGGTGACCAAATTAAAAACCGTTTGAGGGAGGAAAGAAAGAGCTGTCAGCTGAGTTATCTTTGTGTGGCTCTTCTGCTTGAGCAACGCTGCTGTGGTGTTGTAATAACCTCCTTTTGGGCAAGAGAATTATTCAAGGGACCATTGTCTCCCATTGTCTCCTTCAGTGTTCCCTTGGCAAAGAGCCCACCTGGTTGGAACTGATGTATGTTGGACCCTCAAATTAAACAACAGAAAGTGATCAATGAATCTAAAAGAATTAAGATTCCTTCCAAATCTAAGATCTGTAAAATTCTTCCCAATGAGTCGTACAAGCCATAGGCATTTCTGTCAAAAGACAGCTGAATTCTCCATTAGCTTTCTCTGTGGTGTCTGTCAAATAAACAGGCTGCTGTTTGGTGAAGTTCAGCACGTTATTTTTTGTTTTAGAAAGAAAATCAGGCTACAAGAACTGAATTTTTTCTCCAAAAGGTTTTTATTCCTGTGTAAAGGCATTCAGAGATATCACAATATTACATCAGTGGTGGGTGGCTGACAGAATAAAGTAGCAAGGGATTTTTCACTGATTTTTTTTTTTAATGTTCATCAAAATCAAAGCTTTTCAGAGAAGCATGGAGCTTAGGTAGAAACATTCAGACAGCATGTCAAAAAGTCCTAATTCTTCTGCTTGTCACTGGAGATGGGACAGCAGAGACTCGTGGCTGAAGTAACTCAGTGAGTGCCACTTTGAGCTGTTTTTTGAACAATTTGCCTTCCCCTCTCCATTGCTGTAAATCATCCCATCCATTCTAAAGCAAACCACCAGAGTGCTTCTAATTCAATTTAGAGGAGGGACAATGCATCTTTTAAGGCAATGCCTAATGCAAATTTGTTATTTCAGGTACAGCTCCCTCTCTTGGTGTCCATCTGAGTTGCTCAATCCTAACCCATTACCAGGTTTTCTTACTTCTTGGCTTGGAAACACACCTCTTTTAGGCACAGTAATTTTTGAAATACCATTGGTATCTCACCTCTGCAGTGTGTTGCCTGACGGCCATTCACTGCTGGCTGTTGCTTAAGGGAAAAAAATTTAAAAAGAAGTTTTAAAAAAAAAGTGTTATGAAGTGGGGCGTGGGTTTTAAGTGGGATAAACTGCTGGCAGCATATATGCGGGAAATTATTTGTTTGTAAATTTCATCAAAGCCTCAGTACTGGAGTAGCTATTGTTTTTCATTTGTCTGTCTTTCAAAGAGCTAGTACAAATTACCTCCACTGAAAATTTTAAATGGTGAATACAAATTTGTTCATACTCATTCTTTTTTTTTTTTTTTTCTACTCTGGATTTTTCCTGGTTCAGGATTTGGTGGGCAGTAGAAAAATAACATTCTGGCTGAGTGCTAGCTGGCTCAAAAAGTGGTTGCAAGCTGTGAAAGCAAAGAGCAGTGGAGCAGCTCTAGAGTGGTGCAGGTTGTGTTGTGTGAATAAACAGATGTGGAAATAAAGCCAATATCTTTTGTCGGTATCAGAGGCAATGTAGGTATTATATAACAGTAACATAAGTTATTAAGTGTTTACTTGAACAGAGGCACATAGAGGTGGATGATCCTTTCAAATCAACACCCTCCCTCTTTCACAAAATGAGATTTCCTCTCTTATCTAATAAGTGGTTTGTAGAGTTCAAATCCTTAGAAATAAAGGGTGACTCTTAAGTATTTCAGTGTAAACAGCAAAGCCACCTTCCACATATCTCTCAATAAAATCCTGGTTTATGCTTCTTACACTTGATTTTTCTAGCTTGTGCAGCAAGGCTTATATCCAAGTAGATTAAAAAGAATTTTTTTTCCCCTTACATAAGGCTCAGTTTTCATGTTCAGCCTCCCCCAGCATTGTTCACAGTCTGTCATCCAGTAAAATTAAAATAACTGTTCCCCCAAGGTCTCTTCCACTTCATTCCCAAGATTCTTCTGATTCCCTTGGAGGTGGGTAGAGGATGTAATGTGCAAAGTAGCATGATTCTGGCAGTGGAAAGGGTTGAACCTGGGAATTCCCTCCACCTGCTCTGAAAACACTTCTGTCTATTCTGCTCCAAGATCCCAAATCCTCTCTCAGAAACAGAAGTCTGAGCAGTGTTTACTGTCTGGGAAAGGAGGGAATTGCTGCAGTGTTCCCAGTGTTTGCACAGAGGAATGGCATTGACTGAAGTGACACAAAATATGCTTTAGGCAGGCAAAGGAGCAAAGAGAGATCACTGAGGGAATAAAGGATAGCAAGTAAAATGTTTTTATAGGAGGAAGGAGGCAGAAAAGCAAGAGGAGAGCAGACATAAGTAGTTCTGTAAGTGACATATATCTGCTGTGTTCTGATAATATTTTACCAGCAGTTAAGTTTATATTCAGGTGAGTTCCCAAGAGAACTGGGAGATCTAGAACCACTTCCATGAAAAAGCATTATTCCCAACTTGTGCTGCTGCTCTTCCCTTCCTCAATAGTGTAATTTTGATTCCTGCATTGCTATATGATCCCTTGAAGACCCTTGTGCCTGGAAATGTAACTTCTTTGTGCTGCTGTCTCAATCTGAGTTAGTGGTTCTAGAAAACAAACAGACACCAAGTGTCCTTTTGGAAAAGCCTCTGGAGACTCGTGCTGGATGCTTCCCACAAATCCTGATGCTGACTGAACTTTGCCTGACATAACTTGTCTGAGAACCTGAAGGGCTAGGAGCCAAAGAGTGGTGAATATTCAGCTATTCCTTCAGAGAATGGAGCCCTCACATTTTGTGCACTGCAAACACAAAAGAGGATTTTGTCCAGGCAGCACCATAGGCAAAACCCCAATCTCTGCTACTCTGTACACAAGGGTAGTTCTGACAGACGTGGTTTAGACAGTGTAAAGAGTAATGTGGAGTCTTTGTTCCTACCCTAAAATTAATCTGTATCACAGGAATTTTGAAATATTTGCTGTTCCTGTGACAGCTGTCCCCTAGCTTGAAGTGCTTGCCAGAAATTTCCCTCCAGTCTCCATGGCTGATGGGACAGAGCAGAGTGACACTCAAAAAAAGCAGCTCTTGGCACACTTGTTCATGTTCCTGGCTGAATGACAGGCCTGCCTGTCACTGGGTCATGTCTTTTGAAGCTCCTCTTGTTCTGGGGACCCATCATCATATGGTGAAGTTGTACCACTGTTCCTTCCGCCACCCCAGGAGCTCTCCCACCCTGCTGCCCAGGGCAGGCCCTCTGAACAACCCCATCCCACATCAGAGATTAGAACAGGGGCCAGAGCAGAGGAGCTGCTTGAGGGAAAACCTGGTGACATCAGTGACCCATTTCTGTGCATTGCAAATGAATCCTGTGACTGTTTTTGCTTCTTGACTGATTCTATTTCCGCAGTCAATTCCCAAGCCACCAGGACAGTCCTTAGATAATGACTCTTTTCAAGGAGAGGGTGCTCTTACCTTTGGGAGGATTGAGAATGTTGAGTGATTTCCAAATAACCACTTTTGTAGTAGGTGCCACCTCATGGATGGAGACTTTCACCAATAACTTTCTGTAGGGCTCCACACAGGTCGTGTTCAGCTGAGAGAGTAATGGTGGCCCCACAGGACAAGATTTTTTACATTTCAGTGAGAGCAAATGGCACACAAGTAGGGATGTTCTCTTTCTTCAGTAGCATCTGAAGAAACCAAGCCTGAAGGCGAGCTGAACAAACCCAAAATTATTTAGGAGGAAAAAAAAATAGCTAGAGGGGCTGAATTCAACATGGCTTAAATGAAGGGTTTTTTCTTTTATTAATTTGTTTCAGTCAGTCCTCTTACAATTATACAACGGAAAATATGAAGAAAAATTGTTAAAATGAATACCTTTAAGAGAAATTACCTGATTATTCCATTCTGCCCACATCACCAGTCACAGGCTTGCATTCAAATGCTCTGCAGCTATGCAGAAAACATGAAAATCAATGATGATGTTATTTGAAAGATAGCTTTATAAAAAGCCATAAGTTACAAGTGACAGCAAATGCTCTTTAGAATAAGAAACCAGTAGTTTTCAATTAGCGTTAAATGAGAAATTATGTTATGTCAGCTGATATTAAATCGGAATAAATGTCTGGATTAGTACTAAATTATCTGATGTCTGGAAAAAATATTAATTTACTGAATGGATATTAATCAGGCTCATTAGCTTTAGTGTGGCAGCTGCCATCTTGGCTAATGAAGAAGGGATTGAACAGGGATTTCCACAGTCAAATTCATTGGATTAGCTAAAAGAACAGTCCCTCATCATGAGTGCTGTAACACATTGCACATTTTTAACTGAAGGAAGACCTTGTTTCTACTTCAGCAAGGGCAGTGGGGCTCTGTGTGGGGGAAAAAAAGCTCTGCCATTTGCAATAATTATCCTGTGAGCACTGGGCATGGAGAAGGTCAAACAGTAAACAAGATTTTGACGTTTCTGTAGCATTTCCTTTGTTGAGTGCGGTATTAAAAGTCAGTATTTATTCTTCTACTTAACCTGCTCCACAATGCCATTCATTGGGTGTGATGATTTCTATCAGGAGAAGCACTTCAATTTAATTAAACTTTTCTAATAGGCACCGGCTTTTGAGTGACTCACACAGCCCTCAGACCTAATGTATGTGCTTTTGTGAGTAGGGCAGTTTTGTTGAAGTGGTTTGAAGCAGTCACAGTGGCAAATATTCCTGAATTATCACTGCTTTGTTGTGTGTGTCACTCAGAAGGACATTGCTTGGTCATGGCGTGAAAATGGCTTCAAAAGATGCTTCATTTTAAATCTTTTTTGCATCAATCAAAGCTGACAAATGCTATCTTCAGCTGTTGCCTAGCTTCATTATTAGGAGTTTTCAGACCAGCAATTTGCAGGTGATTTAAACAATAATTTGCCTGGCTCACCCATGGCTGCCACCCCATGAGCACTGCTGGTAGGAAAAACATGGCACTTACTCATATTAATTTTTGGCATGCACAAATTTTTTGTCTGTCAGCAGAGCACACATTTCTTCATCCTTGAAAAAATGGAGGAGAGGAGAGGAGAGGAGAGGAGAGGAGAGGAGAGGAGAGGAGAGGAGAGGAGAGGAGAGGAGAGGAGAGGAGAGGAGAGGAGAGGAGAGGAGAGGAGAGGAGAGGAGAGGAGAGGAGAGGAGAGGAGAGGAGAGGAGAGGAGAGGAGAGGAGAGGAGAGGAGAGGAGAGGAGAGGAGAGGAGAGGAGAGGAGAGGAGAGGAGAGGAGAGGAGAGGAGAGGAGAGGAGAGGAGAGGAGAGGAGAGGAGAGGAGAGGAGAGGAGTTTTGCATCCCAGTCCTCCATCCAGCTGCATCCTCACGTGGACTGAGCACAAGGACAGCACTCTGAGAGCAAGAAAGATGCCAACAGCAGAGCCAGGGAGCTTCAAAGTCCCAGGAGCATTCTGTGTCAGATGGCTGATCTATATTTATTCTGCCAATGCACTGACTGCCCCTGGAGAGCTTGCTCCACTCTTTACCTGACTCAGGACATATGGAGATATGACATCTGCTTGCTGCAATAATACTTCCACAAATATGATTGTGAATCTTGGAACCAGACCTGGACTTTTTATCACAACAACTGAATCTTAATTCTGTTTTCTTGTGAGGAAAAAAAGAAAATGCCTGGGGCTGTTATTTTCTCTCATAAGACTGAAAGATGCTGGCAAGATGGTTTCCCACATGGGAAGGAGGTGGCAATGCTATTGAAAAAGACCCACTTGCCATGGCATTTACCTCTGGCATAAGAGCAGCTTAGAAACAAACACAACACTCTGTGGAGAGCCTGTGAGAAATAAATCTCTCCTCTTTTGGAAAGGAAAACAGAAGCGCAGAGAAATAAAATAATTTTGCCAAGTTATCTATCAAGTAAAATTCAGGATAGATTTTCATTCTTATATCTGCCTTAAGTTCTTCTGACGTGAAAATCTATGGATTTTTAACCCCAAGGTTAAAATTCAGTTTGATCTCAAGAGGCTGATGTAAGATTTTCTTGGTAAAAGCTTAAGAAGCAACACCTTCTCTTAGGGGTTCATTAAAAGGGATTTTACTTTATTCAAAAGTTCATTCAGATCTGGTCCCACAGCTGAATATGTCTCAGCAGAGCTGAGATGGACTTTTAAATCTAGATGAAACTCTTTGTCTACTCCCAGCAATGAAGGAGCAACAAGGTTAATTTCAGAAAGGCTCTGCAAACCAAGCCAACCCAATTTCATGTAGGTCTCTGCCTCATTTTCCTACTGTGCCTGCCCTCCAGCTCTTCTGTTTTCCATGGTAACTAGGCCAGCTGTCGACTAGGAAAATACCCTTGGGCCACCTAAAAAAGAAAGGTTTTCTCTTACTAATATCTTACAGCAAGCTTTCCCTGGTACACGGGCTCAACTTCAAATTCCCACTTCTCTATTTACAAAGCCAATATTTGGTGGCAATAAAGCAGTGAAATGGAAGGAAAATCAGAACCAGACCAGTATTTAAAAAGGAGAAATCTAAAGTTATTTCCATCTCTGCTCTCCTACCTTTGCAAGAGATGCTACTGTTATTATAATGTGGAGCAAAAAATTAATAGATGCCAAGAAAAGAGGAAGAAAAATAAAACAAGAGAGGAAGAAATAAAACTGCCTAGAAAAGGTATGAAGATAAAATATTCTTCTTTGCCATGTAAGTACTTGTTCTGCTTTCCTGCCACCATCTTTCATGGTCTCCTCTATTTTAATTAAACTAAAACATGGTAGCTATCAACTTATTTGGAGGAGACTGTAGAGTAGCCTTATGCATAAGGAGAACTGTAGTGCAAAGAGATTTCTCCCTTAAAGGAGTCAGAATCATGAAAAGATGAAAAGCTGTGATTTGGACTCCAAAGCTCTCCCACTGAAAAGTCTGATTTCCTCTCTCCTATTCCCTGGAAACAAATGAGTTATTTCTGAGGCGTAAGGATCTGCACGTCCTCACTTTGTGTGAGCCATGGAAGTTGTCTCCAGTCATTCCATTGACAAAGTCACCCAGGGAGAGGCACAGAGCTGACAGAGCCCTGTGATCCCACGGGCTGATCCGTGCATCCTTTGTTGTTGTTGTGCAGCACCGTGGTGCCTCACAGCAAATTGACACAAAAAGGAGGCTCAACACCTCGAGGAAAGCACGCCCTGTCAGATATGAGAGACCCACTGCAAACAGCACTTTGCAATCTTGTGATTACGCCGAGGTACCAGAACGGCTGAAACACTTACAGCAGTACCTGCTGAGGCTCATTTTCCCTCCCTGTTCCTGTTAAGCACTGATCTGAATGAAGTTCCCTTTGATAAACATTGGGGAAATAAGATAAGCTGGGCTGCTAGCTAGAGCAGTGATGAAAGTAAAGATCCTGAAGACAGACATGTCAGGAAATAATGTGGAATCAGGTCTTGTGTCTGTTCTACCTGTGCTTAAAACACAGTGGATCTACAGACGGGTTCTTCCAGAGAGGTAGAAGGGATGCAGCCTTAAAAGAAACATTAACTCCCCATGTGTTTGAAACATATCAAATCTCACACATCCTTCCGCTGCTGTTGACATCTGAGCACCTTGTCTCTAAAAATCTGAGACTCTACTTGAAAGATAACAGCTTTGAATGCAGACATTGTTAAACAAAGCACTTTCTTGTAACTGAGTGCAGAACAAATAGGAAAATTAACAGCTCTGCAGACACACGTTCTTTTGAATGTCATAATATTTGAAAAACAATGTCAGTGTCTTATCCTATTTCCCCACCCCCCTAAACCAAACTCTTCCTTTCCTATGCCCAGAGTCATTAAAAAAAAGTAAGCTCCAGGATTATAAAGTAAAAATCTGGCTCAGAATGGATGAATAAAATCTGAAACTGCTCCTGTTATGAGCGGCCAAGGGCCTTAATGACCTTGCAGAAAGACAATTTCAGTTTTCTCCCTGGAGCTATTTCTGTGTTATGATATTAATGCCATGGTTTAACCCCAGATGGCAAGCAAGCCCCACACAGCCTCTGACTCACTGTCCCCTGCAGTGGCATGGGGCAAAGAATTAGAAAAGTGAGGAAATTCATGGACTGATATAAAAACAGCTGAAGAAGTAAAGCAGGAGCACATGAGCAACGTGGAACAAGGAATTCATTCATCACACCCCACAGGCAGGTAGGTGTTAAATCATCCCATGGAAGAGCAGGGACCCATCATATGTTGGTGCCTTGGGAAGACAAACACTATCACCCCAAATTTTCCACTTTCTTCTCCATCTTTATTTGCTGAGCATGATCCATATGGTCTGGGGCATCCCTTTGGTCACTTGGGCTCAGCTGACCGGCTGTGTTCCTTTCCAAATTTTTGTGCACCCCCAGCCCACCCACTTGTGGATCAGGGTGAGGAGCAGAAAAGGCCTTGGCTCTTCAAAGACTGCTCAAAGCAATAACTAAAACATCTGAATTATCAGCTGTTTCCAGCACAAAACCAAAACACAATCCCATACCAGCTACTGGGAAGAAAATAAGCTCTTCCCCAGATAAAACCAGCACGACTAAAAAAATTTAAAACCCAACCAAAGAAAAAACAACAATTGGCCAACAAAAAAGTAAAGTTACCATAGTGTTGTGATGTAAGTCATTTAATTCTGCATTTCTGTGTACATTTGGATTGCCCAGTGCATGCAGAACCATGCAGAATTAGTTCTGTGTCTTACATTGTGTTTTACAGTGTCATGAGGGATTTTTTTTTGTTCAGCTGTGAAGCTAATGGGAACCACAGATGCTATCCAGAGCCATTTCGATAGACATAAACTACCCAAACAATAGGCAGTTGAAGAAAAAACATTTTCAGATTCTCCTCAGTGTATTGCTATGATAACTGTGGCCTAAATTCAGCAACAGCACAAAGCTTTGCAAGTGCATTGGCTCTCATGGACAGCTTCTATCTGAATTAATTTTGCATTTTGTTTATATAGTTTGAAAGTAGAGTAGCTTAGTCACCTCCTGTATTCAATTAATTGCTGGCACATTGGACAGCATCCCAATAAAGCCATTGGGGCTGCTTATTTCAGTGGTGATTATCCCATCTAATCCCATTCATTGCCAGCCCCAGTGCAGTTACCCACTGGGAGGAGCACAACAATTTCTGTTATGCCTGGAATGAATGGCGCGTTTCAGTTCCTGCGCATGAATTTACTCTGAAACTCTCACAGTGACAGATTGTTGGACCATTCCAGGCTTGCTGATGCTGGCCTAAGATACTGCATGAAATTCTGACAAACAATACGTCATTTGTTCTGGGGAGAAAATCTGCGGTTTTGGAGAAAGCGCAGGCGGGGACGTACTCAGTCACGTGAGGAAGGCAAAGATGGAACCAGACTTTTCAAAATTAGTGCCAGAACTGGATGCCAAGTTTCTCCTTGAACAGAAAATAATACTGTCCAATTGATAATGTTCATGAAGATATTAAATGCAATACCTTTGTTTAACAATATTTTTTTCTTTTTCTTATTTCCAAACGCAGTTTTTGGAGAGGAGATTGAATCACTCTCTTTAAAAAGGCAGTGGTGGTAGTTTTTTTATTAATATTTGAAACCAGTCAGACTTACAGTTGCAAGTCTGAGCTTAAATCACCCTCAGTATTTAATGACACTTCAGGGTGAAGGTTTTTCATTTCTGTAGCTTTAGATTGATGTTTTATTAGGGTGGGACCTTTGATGAACCCTACTCAGAGATTCTGAAGTTATCTAAGGTCAGTACTGCTGTACACAGACGCATTTTGAAACTATCACTAGATTTTGGGGTGTTGGTGTTCCGCTGGAGGTATTTTTTTGTTTGTTTGTGATAGTGTGTTAGTAAATTTCTGCTTTCAGATCCTACCCAAGGAAGAGGAGCAGACTAGAAAAACACACTCTTTGCTAGCAATTTTTTTATTTTAATTTTTTTTTACCAACTGGAGCAGAAAGTAACAGACATTGTTAGCTCTGCTTTTTACCAGATGATTCTTGTAGCACTTATATTGATGTTATCACATCCTTTCAAAAAATTGGAGAAGACTTTATGAGGATGATTGTTTCTTGCTTAAACCTTAGACCAAGCAGCAGCTGGTAGTGATGATAGTGGTACCTATGCACCATTATACTTTCCGATTAATTCTTGATACTGTTCATTTTCAAGGTTCATTTCATTTCTGTTTCACTTTCCAGCTCCTTCTCCTCCAGCCAATACTGGTTTTATCTGAGATTCATTTTCTTAATGCAAAGTGTGTGCAGTTAACTATATTACATATCAAATAAAACATTTCTCTGCTAGGCAACCTCAGCAGGGTTTGGCACCTTCCCTGCACAGCATAGCGTAGCCTTTGTTTTCACTGATCAGGTAAATTTTTTGTGAGTCAGCAGGACATGCATTCCACAGCTCAGGCATTCAGTGGAGTGGGAGGAGCTGCCTTGATTGAATCTACTGAATCAAGCGATTTGTCTGAATGCAAATTGTGTTGTGCTGTTCATAAAGAACTCTGAGAGATTAGGAAATAATGGCAATGTTGTGTTTCTCAAGCCTAACTCCCATACTTTATATGCCTGCAACAATATTTTGTTGTCAAAGGGAGATCAACGTGGTAGACTTCTGTTCTAAAAAAGAATCAGAAAAACAAAATCAAATTAGTCACGTGGCATGTTAAAACAAAATTTCACTTTAGGCAGAGTTATTTTCTGTTCAAGGGTAATGCTTTGAAAAATGAGCCTATAAAAGCAGCTCTGTTTTATGAGAAGCAGCATGGGGAACTGGCTGCAGATTTCTCATGTGACAGGACTGAAGAGCCAAAAGTGGATAGGTGCTTCAAGCAACTGAACAGCTGCTGTTTCTTCATCTTGGAGACTTATTGGTTACAAAGATTCAGAGAAAATGTACCACACTTTGCTCAGTCTACTCAAGAAACATAAACATCCACTCTCCTCTTGTTCTAGAGTAGAAATAAGGATGAAAGATCAGCAGATGAAGCAGAGCTTTGCCTCTCGTGCCTCTCCCTTTCTGCTGGCTTTGTCCTTGGTCAAAGAAAGAAAGAGGAGAAGGAAGTTCAGTCTTCATCCTTCCAGTCAAATTGATCTCCTTGTTCCATATTTCTGTAAATCTATGGAAAATCCACGATACTCCAATCACTTGGGAGAATTGCAATGTCTCTTCCATCTTTGCTGTACAGTAACTTCTGCCTGGTTGAATTTTCTCCCCTTTTTCCCCTGCAGAAATCGTGCTGTTCTCAGTGTGCCAGGTATTTTGTGCTTCTCACCTAGTTTGTTTTCATGTCTGTTATTTTGCTGTCTGCAATGCCCCAATAGGTCTGCCCACAATGGTGCTGTTGTTTCTGTGTTCCTGTTCCCCTTTCTTTGATTTGGAGTACATAAATCAAACCTTTCTAGAGTCTGAGACTGGTTGTCCAATGTATTATTGGGGAGATAAAAAGCTTAAAAAAAAAGGAGAGGTTGTACTTGCAACTGACAAATGAATGGCTGAATAATTAATTTCAACTGAGTAATTAATGAGTAGCAGCAGTTGCCCGCTCATCCTCATGACCTGTCACAGGGTAGATGGAGTCCTTAATCTTCAGCTGTACATTTTTGTCATCTCTGTGTCTCTGGGGAACTCACACTGAGGCTTAGGAGCTGCAAACCCTGGGTGAAATCTTACAGGCAGACCAGCCCTGTTATTTATTCTCCTATTTAAGAATGCAAACAGTAAAATGTTTTCTTCCAGGAGTGGAAAATGAAAACAGTTAAAAGCTTCAGGCGTGTGCCACAGCTCCGTGGCACTATCAAGCACAAAGGACAGATTAGGAGTTTTGCAGGATGTCTAAGGATAATCAAGACAGATGGCAACCTCATACACAGGAGCTGTACAGTGATAGGGAAGTGTTTCTGTGTGTTAATCTTTGATACAAAGGGCTGTGGAGAATAATTTTAAAGCAATTATTGCCATAATGAGCGGCACTCTTGTACCACTGTTTTCTTCTCCTGTGATTTGTCCTGCCTCCAACTTAGCAAAACAGAAAACAATCAGGAAGTGCACCTTCAGAACAAAGCATGTTGACTTCCTTGGTCAGGTTTATCAAAGATTGACCAACAACAGAAGGTACCTCAGCACTCACCTTACAACCCTAAGGCACTTTGTTTTCATGTGTGTCTCTCAATTCAAAAAACCCTTCAGCAGAGTGTACAGAGTGAGGGCTGGTAGGCACCACTTTCGTGTAATAAATCCCAGAAGAGCACTTGGAAACAAATTAACCAGGGTCACTATCCTGATATCATGGCTAAATAATCCTGTCCAACTGCCTTGCTCCTTTGTAACAGGTAGGTGTTAAACCTGCAATAAGACATTGCAAATCCCGACCTTTTCTTCTTGGGGTTGGGTTTTTTTTGGTGCAATGTGGTTTGACAGGCTACCCGTGAGCCAATCTATCCTGTCAGACATCGCTCCCCTGTTCACCCTGCTCCCCTCTCTGAAGGAGACAAGGAACAGATGTTCAAGCAGCAGAGTTGTCTGAGCCACCTCACTCCTGCATTTGTCTGCCAAATCCTGCTCAGAGAGCAGACTGTGTCAGCTTCCCTGTCTTCCAGCACCACAGAGGGAGAATGAGGCCAGCTCACCTGTTTTTCCACCAAGACCCATCCAATCTTCTTCCTTTTTTTCCCTCCGTTTTTTTTTTTTTTTCTTTCCTTCATTACCCTTTTCTCTATAACTGATAGGTTTAGCCCTGGTTCTCCTTCTCTGACACAACAGCCTGACTCAATCCCACCTCCCTTTCTTCCCTGTGGCAAAAATCCCTCAGCCCTCCTGCATTTCCACATGCAGAAAACACACACACACCTGCAGCTGGGAGTGCCAGGAAATGGGGCTGGAGCCACCTTGCAGGCATGGAGCAGGAGGTGCACGAAAGAGTAGAAAAAGCTGCTTGCAGAAGGCAGAGGCACTTTTCAAGGCAACCCTGTAGGTGATTTATTCCATTTCTAGATTTCAGGTCAGCTTCCTTCTGTACTATTTCCCAACCTGACCAGGGGACAGTGTCTGAGCTCACCAAGCCTTGCTGAGTACGAGGGTGTTTGTCCCAAATCAGAGAACCTGAAGAGAAAGGAAGTCTCTCTGTTTGTGAGGAGCAAGATGCTCCATTTAGGCCTGGCATAAAGCCAGGCTTTTACACTGAGTTCTGTCTTGCAGAATCCTGTGAAAATTATCAGGAAAAAACAACTTCACACGCTTCTTTACTGGCAGCCTTGGGGTTTAAATCATTCCAATTTTGCCTTCCTCTGTCACATCTAGGCATCCTGTTCTAACTTGAAAATTTCATTAGCGTCTTGAGCACTTCTCCAGCTTCAGAAGCTGCAGATTTTCCTATCTCTGCTGAGTTCTCACTGTGGCAGGGTGAAGATGTGTGTGCCAGCAAGCTGAGGAAGACAGAGCTGCAACAATATATCCATTCATTTGTCAAATAAACATTTCAGGAAAGCCCACAATGAGTCACCACATTAAAAGCTGTCCTTTGCATCCTCTTTGGGACTGCTTTTACAAAATGAGCATCAAAGTCAGAGCCTGTCAGCACAAATCATTCTGCACAGGAAGGTCTGCAGGCTTTTAGGAGCACACCTGCCCCAGTGGGCAGGCAGGGAAGGCTGTGCCATAGCAGTTGCTTGACATGTTTGGAGTGTAGAGCCCCAGGTCCCCTGTGGGAGCTGCTGGGGAAGCACAGGGACTGTCAGAAGCTGCTGTGTGTGTTCAGGCTGAGTGCAGGCTGGCAGGGACATGAATTTTACCTGTGGCATCGTGATGACTGCCTCAGCTTTCCCCACAGACTCCAGAACCACACATAGGAGGATTCAGACTCCATCCATTCTCTGTCCTCATGTACACCTCATGCATAAGCTCCCTGAATCTGGCCCATAATCCTTCCTCAGAGAGGAAAAAGAATTCTTTACATCATATGTGTATGTAAGCTTATTTTCTGTAAGCAATCAGCCACAAGAATAATCAAAAAATGGATCTTCTGTGTTGATCTGTGTTATGCAGGGAGTAGCTCTGTTTAAAATAGTAAACTGTTTGGGTTTTGCTATTTTGCTTCCTGTATGTGAAATCCTAAGCCTTTCATTTTAGGGAAATAAAAGCTGGTTTAATGTCCTCTATATCTGAGAGGATTAAAGGGCCAGCTCAAACATGAAGAGGTAGCCTTTATGGATTCCCTAAATATATACTTCTAAAAATGGAGTAGGTGAATGGATGTGATTTAGATACTCAGGAGCTGATTCCAATGCAAGCCTTAGTTCAGACAAGGCTCTGCATTAGATGTCCAGTTCAAAACAGATATCAGTGATAGTTTAGGTGCATTTGTATTTGCAGGACAGAAATGAAAAAGTTTAATCTGACTGTGTGCCAAGAAAAATGCACTGTTTGGCTGGGCTGAGGCTGAGCTGGGCTTTGTTTTGGTAGACTAAAGTTCCTGCCCATGTGGCAATTTGGACTGTACCAGTGATGCTTTTATTCAAAGATAATCACCAAGCCTCTTCCTGACTTGTTGTTGAAATGGACTGAGTATGTTTTTATTTAAAATGGTTTTGTTTGCCTACATCTGAGCTAAAAGGGCACTGCAGGGTGTGATGCAGAGCCCTGAACACAGGCTGTTTTAGAGAGCACAGGGAATCTGAGACATCTGCATGGCAGTGGCACACATGAGGTGTTGCCTCTAGTGGATCCATGCCCTTCCAAGGCAGCAGCTGGAGGAATTGGATTTCCTGGGATATCTAAAATGGCAGGAGCTATTGACATTTAAGCAGGTGAATCCCACCCTGTGGAATCTTGGAGTTACTCTGATGGAAATATGAAGGAATATATTTATCCAGTGCCGTGTGTACATGTGCTCTCAGCCTTCCTCAGTTTGTGAAAGGTTCAGGGTAACAGCACAGCAGCCTCTGTGTGCTGAAGTTTGCCTTCACCAGGCATTGCAATGACAACTTGTATTTCCTTCAAATCCAAAAAGTAATTATTTGTTTTTTACTAGTCTACAGGGAAAAAAATAAAAAGTAATTTCAGACTTCTCCAGAGAGTGTTGATGATAAACTTCTCATATCACTTCCCTTTCATGTCTAGGCAATTCTGATAGAAACACCACTCATTCTTTAAAGATTTTCAAATCCTCACAACTTCAGAGGTTTTGTGCAACTGGAAAGGCTTTTCAAAAACCAGTAGGTGATATTGTTCCACCTTGAATTATATGGGAAAAGAGGACCTAGAAAAATCATTGCTTGATAAAAGATCCCTCATCACCTAAGGAGACATGTGCTGCAGTAACAATACTATAATTCCTTATATATGATTTGAAGGAGCTGAAGTGTCTGTAGGAATTATAGTTTTCCCCCCTTAAATATCAGTGCTTCAAATGATTTCTTGTTCTTGCTTTTTGTTGTGTCACATATTTGTATGTGACATATTCATTCGTGTGATGTGCCTTGAAAGTCAAGAGCTTCTCTGATTTCTGTCCTGTGAGAAGCAGCATTATTTTTCAGGTTGGGGAAACTGCGTCAAGATTCAGACATTTATGAGGAATTTAAGGTTTGGGCTGTTCTTAGGGAGGAAGCTGAGAGGGGAGAGTTCACACAAAAGCAAAGAGCAGCTCAGCAGTCCTTCAGGCAGAGGGAAATCCCAGGTGATGGGCAGGACGTTAACAACAATATAGAGCTGGTGATTCCATCTACACTTACAAAATTAAATCAGACAGTGGGCAAAACCTCTGGCCCACATAAAGAAAGATTTCCCTGTGATCAATTTGATCAATTAAAAAAAAAAAAACCCTCTAAGTTTCCCAGCCTTCCTGACCCAAATAAATGTGTAATCAGAGAAGACTGCATGGTGATTATTATTAAAAAGTGAATGGGTTTGGTTTTATTTCTGACTTTTTTGTTCACAATAATTCCACTTCCAAAACTTTTGCATGCTTCAGAAGAACTTAAAGCTGAATTTTCCTTTATACCAGCACTTACCAGTAGAGAAAGGAATAAAATGGGCTAATTTCACTCTTTTTAGCAGTATAGCCAATTTCAGAAATGTCTCCCCAGCTTAAAATAGTGACATTTTCTAGAATTGATGCTACATCTGAGACTAAAACAGTCTTTAAATGCACCTCCTAGCTGAAAGATGTGATTGCTTGTATAAATGAACTGGCAGGAGAAAAAAAATATTTAGGGATACTTATTTAGCACTGGACTTCAAAAATGCAACTTCTTTTCACTTTGTTAACTTTACTTGCAGAAATAAGAAGCGATACAGGCATTGCGCTATGTATGAGAATAAGAAATGACAGTTTTCTGTTGATTCAACACATTTGGAATCTCATTAGTTATCAAATAGGACTTGAGTCTCATTGCCTACAAGCAATAACTTTTTTTTCATTCTCTGCTGCCCAAAGTGACCCAATGTAGATTAGTCTGGAGTTTATTGTTCCTGCTAGAACTGATATATAATAAAATTCAGTTTTAGATACACAGATTTTTTTTTCCCTTCTCTTCCTTTAGGCTGCTGAAGAATGCACAGGATGAAGTTCATTTCAGAATGTGGTATAAGAAACTACTGGCTGCTCTCCAATTCTGTGCTGGACAAGCCCTGAACAATGAGTTTTCTAAGGAAGAAAAACTCGTCAGAATTCTGGAAGACATTGCCACAAAAGTGAAAGCTGCCAGTGACCAAAAAAGAAAGGTTTGTAAAAAGTACTGCCCCTTCCATCGAGGTTTCTGTAGGAAATTTTATTTATTCTAAGGTAATGCTTCCTTCCTTTAATACCCTTTACATAAATAAACCAATGATTTAACTAAACTTTATAAATATTTTTCTGCTCTGAAAACAGGTAGTACATAGATATTTAATGGGACAACTCTCATCACTATTAGTCTTGAGGACTGCAGATCTTTTAAATTCCTCCATTGGTGGTTTTTCAGATGGAGGTGGCCAGAAAAAAATGGCATCAAGGCTGATTATCATTTCACTGAGAGGAAAGCTCACATTCACCACCTCATCCCAAAATATTTGACTCCTGTAGAGCTGCAGTGTTTCTTGAAAGCTTTACTAAGAGTTGTTCTTGGCAGGCTGGACATGTCCTCATTTCTTATAAAAGACAACTAGAGTGGAATGTAGTTAATATCTCAGCTATAGCTCTCAGCAATGAACACTGAACACATATCTGCCTCCCTGGCAGGAAAAACTTGCAGTTGTCTTCTTCAGTGGGTGCAGCTTTTATATTGCATAGGTACACTTCCAGTTCAGAATGGTTAATTTTCCAGGACAGCTGCTGTTGCTTACCTGGTGTGTAAAACTGCTTGCTGTTGAAATCTCAGCAAGGCAGAGCAGAAAGCCAAATAAAAATATACTTGCCGCTGCTGGTTATCATGAGCAATATCATGAATCCTTCTGCCTTGTTAAGGATTCAAAGGTTTTCAAAGGGTTTCTCAGAAAACTCTCAGCGCTGCTGCTGAGAGCAGCAAAGCAAACATGGAAGTAAAGAGACAAAAATATTTGCAAAAGGAAAATCCATGTAAAGAAAAAGAAATAGTAGTAATACATTATACATCACTGATGCATAATTCAGATTTTAGAGATTAATCTCAAGGCTGCAGTTACTATGATACTGAGAAGCTCCCAAACCTTGCAGTTAACAGAGTTAGGCAAGGGAGATCACAGTGCTGAGACAACAAGCAACAAGTTAGGAAGATCTTAGGAAAGGCAAAAAACCCCATGAGATACAGCAGAGCAATACAAGGCTAATGAACCCCTAATGAAAGGTATTGAATCATAGAATCACAGAATGGTTTGGAGGGGAAGGGATCTTAAAAATCATCCTGTTCCAACCCCCTGCCATGGGCAGGGACACCTTCCACTAGGCCAGGTTGATCCATCCAGCCTGGTTTCACAGGGAGAGATTTTTTCTGGCAGCCAATTTAAACCTACCCTCTTTTAATTTGAAGCCATTCTCCCTTGTCCTGTCGCTCCATGCTGTTGGAAACAGACTCTTTCCATCTGAACCTACGGGGCAGTAGGAGCTGGTAGAACATCTAGGCAGAAAAAACACCTGCTTTTTTTCATTTTACTCCATTTTTTCTGCTTGCTAAAGCAGAAAAAGTGGAGTAAAATTACCGTTCTTATTTTTAATACCCCAGTGTGACCTCATTAGCTGTTATAAGGTCACAGAGAGATGCTACCGGCTCCAGAAATTGCATTGCTTGTTTAACAGAAAGACAGTAAAAAAAAAAAATTGAAATAAATAGATAAATAAATAGCTGCTTTTGTGTTCTTTCATGCTGCCATAACTGTCCACGTGCTGCAGGAGGTGTTAAATGTGGAGCTCAGCAGACTGCAGCAGTTCTTCCAGGAGGTGAGGGTCTGCCGGCTCCCCCTGAACCCCGCGCTTGTTGTCCGAGGCATCAAGGCAGATGTAAGTGTGGCCAATTGCATTTTCAATTCTGGGGTTTAGTATAAAGGGGAGAAGGAGAGAATGCCTGCATTGATGAGGAAATTATGGTAGTGATCATGCATTTCAAGCATAAATCATCTGGTCGATTGATTTGTGCTTGGGTTGAAGCCCAACCAACCTCCCTCAAACCAGGGGCCTGTGCTTGAGGCAGAGGTGACAGGATGGGTGGGGTAGGTGCTGCATGTGTGTCACTCCAGCCAGCCAGAGATTTCAGCTCTGAGCAGCCCATTCCCAGCTTGGCTGCCCTGAGCTGAGTGTTGGGTGTTGGTGGTTGTTGGGATTGGCAAGGACACCTGGAAGTTGGGACCTGGTCCCCAGCAGGTAGCCCTGGGTGATGGGTGTTCTTCCCATCCAAGACTCTCCCAAGTCAGGTATGGGAGCAGCAAAATCTCTGGAGCCAGCTGTCTGTTTGCTGAGTTGACTGGGAATTGCTAAAATAATAAATATTCACACTAGCTTATCCGTATCTACGACCCCTATTAAAAATGACTTAAGGATAAAGGAGACAGCAATGCTCTTCAGTGTTACTTGACTTGACTTTGACTGCAGCACTAAGATTCAGTTATTGGCTGTTCAGAAATATTTTCATGAGCAACATAATGCCAGGAGTGAGCTGATTCATCTCCAGAGAAGGAAAATGTATCCAGCATGAAGAAAAAAACAAACCTGAACAGCCATATATATATTACCAGTTGTAACTGCCTAATTACAGCAATTTGTGCTCTATTTTTGTTCTCTGGCTCATTATCCATAGTAGACCTGATTCTAAGAGGTGCTGATCCCTTCAATTGCCTCTGACCTGTGTTTCTCCAAGTAATTGCTATTCAGCCTTGATCTGGCTGAGAACAGAGGTCTTCCAGCACCCCACAGACTTGGGCAAATTGTGTGTGATACAAGTCAGAAGGATTTGAAGCGTGCTGCCTCTCCCTGCTTTCAGGCTTTTGGAAATAATGACTAATGGAAAGGTATCTCACCATAAAGTCATGCCATTTATACAATACCAGCTTGGTTGGACAGACACAAAAATGTTTAAATGTAATATCTGAAGAGGTTTGGGGTTTTTTTTCATTTTTCTTATATCATTATAGGCCATTATCTTTCTATAAATATATGTCGTTTCTTGATTGGACTGTACGTCAGTATAATCATGCAAATTAGAACTTTTTAAGTGCTTATAATTACCTAAATTTAATTCATTTTGGTGTCATCCATTGATTTTACCCCTGGAAAAATCTAACTAACGGAGCAAGCCCAGCTCCATCAGAGCTGCATTATCTCACAAGAACCTTTCAAGCACTCCCTGAGACTTTTCAATGGGCAGAATTCCATGGGGGGTCAGGATCTCATGGCTGATAATGGCTCTGGCCCATCCCAGGGCTCTGGGGTGGCTGAGACAATATTTGCACGCTGGTGCCACGCTTTGAGGGGTTGAGATGAAAAGCAGCAGGCAGCTGTGCCTGGTGGAGCACGAATTAGCCTCCCTCACCCTGCAGCCTGTGAGGACAGCAGCAGCTCTTGTGGGTGCTCATTATTTCCAGGAACCAGGCCATTAATTTGCCATTGTCTTTAGCTGGTTTTGGGGGGTTTCCCCACCACCCCTCCTTGGGTGTTTTTAATGAGGGTAATGATTCCACCCTAAATTCTCTCAGGATTTGCAGTGCTTGGCTCATTAATGCTTTTTGAAGCCCTTTGAGATCCTCAGGTGGAAGGAGCTGTGGAGCATGAAAGTCGGAGTTTGTGCTTAATTAAGATAAATTCCACATAAAATAGAGCATGATTTTCAAAATTTCCTGTATCCTCAGCCAGAGTGAGGCCATCAAAGAAATTGGCAAGTTCTTTGCTTCCATGTCTGACTGGGCAAGGCTTGGGGATTTTTTTCAGGGAACAATGGGACCAAAGGCTTTTCAATGCTTTAAGACTCATTAGGTCAGTCTTATATAATTCATCCACCCAGTTCCAGGCAAAGCTTATTGTTGATAGGCCTGGGTGAAAATGAAAAAAAACCAATTAGTACATAAAATATTATCTGTTTGTATGGTGTGATATTTAACTGAAGCAGGTTGTCTGGGGAGAAGAATTTCTTGTTTTTCAGATCCAATGAAAGAGTCAATAACATCAAGAATTATTTATTTTTGCTGCCACTGCTACTGAGCAGTGTTTAAAGCTGGGATCTTTTTCAGAGGTATTGTATTGGCCTGCTGCTTTGTATATGTGACACTGTTGTTCTTCTGTCTCATCTTTCTTTCCCCTGCAGTCATGTTCTTATTTTACATCCAATGCCTTTCCTTTAAAAATCTCCTTCATCAATGCGAATGCTCCGAGTGGAAACATCAATGTTATTTTTAAGGTATGTTCTTCCTCCAGTCCTCAGGTTTTTGGTATGGAAAATGATCATTTAAAATTCACTTAATTTATATTTTAAACCTTGAGTCTGAGAATAGTTGATTTAGCTCTGCTGCTTGTTTATCCCTATTATTTTTGACACTAGAACTTTTAATGAAATATGTTGAGGCAATACACTAAAGTGTCACTTTTTTGATCAACAGAGATTCAAACAAATTATGCCAGGTTTTTTTTTCCTCAGAGAAGAAAACCAGACTAGAATATAAAGTTCATGTTTTAAACCTAGATTATTAACAACATCAAAATCAGAGGGCAAGTATCAGAGAAGAGATAGATCAGAATGACTGAACCCTCAGCCTTGTCCTTAAGTCTGTAAAAAATCAAAATACTGGAATGTTAGAGGCTCCATTTGCCACACAAACCTAATTCTGCCCCATCAGCCTATCTTCAGAGGAAGATGGAGGTTGGAGGAGACAGCAGAGGAGCTCTGCCTCATTGGAGTTACTTGGAGGAACTGACTCAAAATAAACTCTGCTTCATTCTGCAGTTGTCACCTAGAAAACCTTCAGTGTTCAGAGCAGTCCATCCACAAAAGACAACAAGCATTCTAAAGTCATTTCTCTTCAAAAGAGCAAAAGTCTTCCCTGAAAGTGGAATTGGTTTTAGAAAAGAACAAAAGTTCTTAAAATGGCTGATGGATGTGAAATGGTTGGTTGCCAATGGCATTATTCCTAGATATTTTGCAGAATAGTTTCCCAAATGAGAAATTTAAAGAAATGGTATAAATAAATTTAAAAATAGATCTTATGCTGTCTTAAATTAACTTGCCCTTTAGAGCAGCTGTGATTCTCAGAAATAGAAGAATGCTTTCCAGGCCTGCCAAGGGGAGAAATTAGCAATTTTAAGTTTTTCTGAACACTTAAAAACCTGGTTCATGTGCTGTTTCATCTGAGAATCAATATTAAGTAGCAGGTTCCTCCCTACTTGAGCAAACACCTGCTCGTGGACCTTTTAAACAATTGCACTGGCTCTACTCAAATAATTTTCTTCCTACCTAGTAATGTTCAGCAACCAGCTCATTGTCCAGTTGCTGTAGAAGTATTATAGCTGCTGTCACCTTCTCCTGTCAGAGAAAGATTGTGTTAAAATACCTTTTACTTGTACTATAGTTCCATTTCTTATTCATGACAGCTAACTCACACATAAATGATAAGCACAGTAAATGATAAGGGTATCTTACTAAATTGTCTTCCCACTGTATGTGTGGGGGAAGCTCATGGAGAGAATAAGATTTTTTTTTTGCATTTTTAGGTGCTAAGAAGAATTAATTGGAGTGAAGATTACCTTTCATGAGAGAAAAATAGATTCAGATATTTTGTCTTTTTAAGATGAGTTTATATCTCCTCAAGTGCTCATTTCCTGGCAGTAAATGTCTGTAGATTGAAATGCTTGTGTAAAAAAAATGTAATGAAAGAATAAAGCACTTAAAATACCAGTAAAAGTTATATATTTCACGTAGAATGGGATAGGAGGAAACAAAAAATCAGCGCTGTTGTTTTCCACAGACCGTTTACTCAGCCATGGTTGAAAATAATCTCTTCATTAATTCTTGTGGCTACAATTAAAGCCCCATTTCACTGAGATTATTGTTTGACTAACTCCATGGGGAGAGGGGTCATCACTGCATCACTGCTTGGAACTGAATATGAGTCACGTTATGGATAAAATGTAAATTTGTGATAAAATTCCCTCGCAAATACCAAGTTGTGAGGCTTAGTGTTAGACAAACGCTGTCATTTGTGCAAAGGGATCTGGAATTAAGTAGACTTTAAAATGTAACTAAATTAGGATCCTACCTCCGGATTAAATTTTCAAACCCTAATAATTACATAGGAATAATGAGCAGAAGGGCCACAGTTAAGCAGGGATCATTTGTTACCACCTCAGTGGCTGTCAAAACTGTCCCTGTCTGTCCTCTTCTGACACAGAAAGGTAAATAAGAACTTTGAAGGAAAACACAACAGAGTTACTGAAATTCATGTAGCTGCTTTGGTGGGCAAAATAGTCCAGTTAAACAGACATTATTTTGTTTGGTATTGAAGGATAAAACTGAATTTTATGTGCAATTTTCACAGATAGGTGATGATCTACGTCAAGACATGTTGGTTCTGCAAATTATTCGAGTGATGGACAGCATTTGGCTCCAAGAGGGACTGGATATGCAAATGATCATTTATAGGTGTTTATCTACTGGGAAAGGACAAGGTCAGTCTTAAATTATAAAAGGAGCCTGCATTGCATTATTCATATTTCATGTAAACAGTGGTATATAAAATTTATTTATACTGCCTCTCTAGAACTCTTTGGATTTTGTAGCAACTCAGGCTAGAATTTTCCAAAAGCCTCAACACTGTCAGCTTGCAAAACATGCTTAAATTCACCTATAAAAAAAGAGGGCTTTGGAGAAAATTGGCCATAGCTACTGAAGTTTTAATCCAGTGTAGTCCTACACAGATGCTTAAATGAGCCTGGATGCATGTGGCTACAGAAAGTACCTGCAGACAAGTGATGACAGCTTTGTGCTGTTGATTTTGAAATATTATTCTTGTGATTTATGTTGCTTAGGGCAGGCCTGACTCATCTGAAAGCTCTATTTCTCTCTTTTATGGTTGTTATAGCAGAGCTGTAGCGGGGATACCAATTGCCTGCTGTAGAAATCTGCTGACAGCAGTAAGCTGGCTATATTTCCCTGACCAAATCTTCTACTGGAAATAATCCTAGCTCAAATAGAGGGCTGATGTATCCAGATCACCTGCTGTACAAAAGCTATTAAAATAGAAAAATTAAAAAAAAAAATCGTTGCTTTCTGAGCCACAAAGTGAACACGAGAGAGGAGGAACGATCTAAAGGAAATAAGAGAAAAGAATAGATGAGTTCAGGCATAAGGCATGTGGTTGTGGTGACCTGGAAAAAACTCCTTCCTTCTTTATAGACATGGGAGTCAAAGCTTGAAAGCTTCTGCTTCAAAGGCAGATAATACAAGAATACTATTTCTGGGCATGACATTATATATAGACTCTTCTATACACCAGTGCTTAATTTGATGTTTGCCAAGAGAGATACAGGGATCATCTGCAAATAATATTCTCTCCCTGACAGTTTCTTCCTTCCAGCATCACAGCAGCAAAAAAAAAACCCTCAGTGTCTCACAGTTTTTCCAGATGTCTTTCCTTCTGAGTTTACATCAGTGTTGAAGTAATTGATTTACAGTTAATAATTAAGGATAAAGGACAAGTGACATCACATAGGACACAGGGTACACAGATTTCCCAAGCCCTAGGCTAATGGCTTACACCACGGTCACCTTTCCCACACAAGGGGGATGGGACATTGTAATTTCATGGTCATGTAAACACAGAAATCACTTTTCACTGAAATTCTGAATTTCAGTAAAATTCAGTGAAATCTCAGTAAAATTCAGTGAAATCTCAGTAAAATTCAGCGAAAACTGAACAACACATTGGGAGAATTCCACTTTCCAGGCATGGTGAAGTAGAGGAGCCTGTAAAATTCTTAGAGAGTTAGAATTCTTAGAGAAACCAAGTAAAATTCTTAGAGAAAGTCCTAAAGAGTAGCAGGGTGACGTGCCAGGGGACCACACATGGGGACAGGCACAGAAGGCTGGAAAGCCTCAGTTACAAAAAAAGGAGTAGGGGCAGAGGGTTCAAGTGAAGCATTGCAAAAAGCTTGGCTGCTCTCTGCACTTCAGAGTCCCAGTCTGTGACATACTGAATCAGTAATTTCTAATTTCTGCACTACCCAGTATCATTTCTCCAAGCTATGATCAACATAACGTAATCCAGAATAATTTCTGCACCTTTCTAGACAATAAAAACATATGAAACAACTTTATATATATTAGCAAATATCTGATCCTACTATTTTTTAGGGTATTTTTTTAGTTTTTTAATACATATTCTGCCCACTTTGAGTCTCGCTAAATTGTTCACCTTGTTGGTCCTTTGAGACAATTGTATCCACAATATTGTGATTGGTGATTTTATTTCTCCTTCACAGAACTGCCCCTTTCCACTCAGTGCCCTTTATTTCTAATTTCCAAAGAGCAAGAGTTAAACAATACTGATCTATATTTTCTGCTGCATCCATTATTTTTAAGCTTTTAGCGAGGTTTGGGGGTTTTTTTCTGCATGGAATGATCAAAAAACAGGCAATATGCATTGACTGTCTTCCTATGTTTTTAAAGTTGAGGATTTTTCATGCAAACTCTTTTCCATCTGATTAGGGCTGGTGCAGATGGTGCCAGATGCTACCACACTAGCGAAGATCCACAGGGAGTCTGGGCTGATAGGACCACTGAAAGAAAACACAATTAAGAAATGGTTTCGCCACCATCATCCTCTGGAATCGAGTTACCAAGAGGTAACATCGTAATGAAGCTTATTACAACATTTCATGCTATGCCACGGGGGAAAAAAAAAGGGACCAAATTACAGTAGGCAGCAAAAACGAGTGGCTCAGACACGAGACAAACAAGTCTCCTGCAGAGAAACCCGGGAATCCACTTAAATGCCACTCCCTGTCTAAGGGAATATTGCTTTTCATCAGGTGCATGGTATTACAGTTTCTATAAACATGTGTCGCAGAGATGTTTTGAAATTTAGTAGTAAAGTGAAGAGAAATTGAAATAGAAATTGTCTTGAACTTAGAAAAAAAATCAGTCTTTAAGTCAGCTCTTTGAATTCTTTCTTTTATATAAAGTCTTGGCAGATTTCCTGTATTTAGGAATGACCATGCCAGTACTTGGAGTTTCAGAAAGTTGTTTTATCAAAACCACCTAGTCACAGTCAAAATACAGAAGATCATCTTTCCATGTCACATGTTCTCATGAGATCCATGTAAGGAACCTGATTTTATGAAACTGGATGTTCACATGTTCTCATAGGATCCCATGTAAGGAACCTGATTTTATGAAACTGGATGTTCTGCATGAGCCAAACAATTGGAAATATTATTTATAGAAGCAAAGGTTTTCCAAAGGAAATCTTTCTATCAATTCCTTGTTGGGTGAGCAGGTTCTGAGGCCCCTGAAAAAAAATTCAATTTTCTGTGTTTCTGGGACAGTTTTTATAATCCTTTTTCCCTGCAAATGATAAATTAGTGGCCAAAATTGTAAATTTAAAGGAGTGCTTTGAGTATTTAGCACTCTGAGAATGAAATGCTTTTATAGCAATTTGTTAGTAGACGTGTATTATAAATATGTTTGGTAAACTTTAGTAATTTTGTCGTTATTCCATTGGAATTTTGTCATCTATATTTTGACTTCGAGCACTTGAATTTCGCATATGTCATTTGATTCTATTAAACGAGAACATTCTGTGTAGAATGGGATTTTTGTATAAGTTTGTGTGTTTACATTTATAGTAGAAGTATAGACAACATTTCAACTCACAAGTGAAGCAGAGCCAGTTATTAATTGAAAATTTGACTTCTTGCTGCTGCTGCTGTTTGTAAAAAATACCATTAATTTGGAATGTTCTAAAACCAATTCCTACCCAATTTCTTCCAATTTTTTAAGTATATGAAATGCAGTCAGATCTGATTACGTAGGGTATGCATAAAATTACTACTGTGCATTCCCTTTGTGCTTGCTAGTGAATGAACCTTCATCTTTTTTTACCCCTTCATAATTTTTTACTCATACCGTACTGGATCTAAGGTGCTCAGGAAACTGGTGCAGAACAAGCTTTAATATCCTCATTTTACAGCTGGGTGAACAAAATCACAGAATGCTTAAGTGTTTTATCCAAGGTCATCAAAGTGAGTAAGTAGAAGAGTTAGACACAAAATTCAGCCAACTCTTGAGCTGTGACCCAAGTTTTGCCATTGCAGGTGGCACCTTGCATCTGCAGGGAATTCCTGAAAGCCTAAAAAATCAAAATAATCATTTGCTTTGGCCAATGTGAATTTTGTCCAAAAATATTAAGATCCAGATTAGCACGGTTTGGGTTTTTATATTGCATTGTATACATTGCAATTTAGATTCATGGGACATGGACTGAGTTCTGGAGAAAAAAAATCCATGTAGGTACAGGGCAGTGCAGTGGATTTAAAACAACCTACATCCTTTTTGCAAAGAAAATGGTTAAATTTGTGCATTTTCAAATAATTTCATTATGGTTATTTTTTCAGTATACCTGCAGAACAGTGAACAGAAAATGCCAGCTTCCTGCCAAGAAGCTTTTTATTTTTTTTCCTTAAGCATCTTTCACCTTAAAGTTTTCTGTAGACTTCCAAGTGTCTTTGGAACACAAGGTGAAAACCTCATGCATAAAATTGTTCTTGTGCTGTAACTTTGAAATGTTTGAGTGCCATCCCTATACCATTCCTACCCAGTCCTGTCTCATGAATCTCTTTCCAAAATTTCCTGATAATATTTTAACTTCTTAAAATTTTACTGATGAGAGAAATTTGTAAAATAATTTTTAAAAAATCCTTTTTTTTTAAATTTTAACATCACAAATATATCTGGATACTTCATGTAAAAGTTTTTGTTTTACTCACTAGGCCATAAGGAATTTCTTTTATTCCTGTGCTGGCTGGTGTGTTGTTACCTTCATCCTGGGAGTCTGTGATCGACACAGTGACAACATCATGCTGACAAAAGCTGGGCACATGTTCCACATAGATTTTGGAAGATTTTTGGGTCATGCACAGATGTTTGGAAGCATAAGAAGGTTGGTATCTATAGTAACACACCGTAAACTTTAAAGCAGTGGTCTGAAATTTCACAGCCTTATCAACTCCCATAAAAAAAAATACACATGAGATTAATCTTTCTTCTTTTTTTTCTTGTATTTTCCAAAACACCATATTTTTTGTTGAAACTTCTAGAAAAGTGTAGGAATGACTGGAAAGGGATTTAAAGTTGTTGGAGATCCCTTTTCAGTGTAAAAGAAAAATGTAAATCCTTGTTTGGTCAGGAATGTGAATGATGTAGTTCAGTAGTGACCGGAATGGAAGAATTCTGATGTTTATTGATATTTTTTCCCCAACAGAGGAGGGAAGGTTCCTAAAATGGATCCAAATCTATCTAATTGACAGCTTTCCTCCCATATTCAGAGAAGGAACCAAATTTTCCAAACAGACTTGGAAAATAATTAAATTATGCCTCTGTGGGTAAATTTGCAAACTTTTTCATTCTCTTTTGAAGTTCCACATCAAATCACACTGAGCTCAGGAGTCGTTTTGCCAATATCTGATTACCTTTGTGGGTGTGATTGTAGCTGTGTCATGCTAAGGATAAATCAAAGTGTGATCATGTGAACTTACTATGAAGGAAGGAATTGAAATGGAATAAGGACAGGATAATGCCAGTATGTCCAAACCACAGCAGAGTAAAGGATGGATGAATGATCCCTTTCAGTGACAAGATGAGTAATGTGTGTATGTCTTTCAACCATGTTTTCTAAAAATTTCCAGAACAAGTATCAGAGTGAAGTTTGAGCTTTTTCTTTCTTTTTTTTGTTTTGAATTTGTGTTGTTTTTGTTGGTTGATTGGTTTTCTTTTGCTGGGTTTTTTGTTGCTGGTGGTGGTTTTTTTAGGTTGTTTTGTTTTGTTATTTCTTGGTTTTTTTTGTTAGTCCAGGGCAGGCAAAGGCCAGCTTATCTCAGTGTGTTAGACAGACATAACAACATGGGAGTATTGATATGAGGGAAGCTGATGAGGATAATAGGTACTTCTAAGTCAGGCAGTGAAAAGATTTAGTTGCAGTGCTTAGAATTATCATCCATCACTCAAGATATGCACCCTTAATCCTCCTTATTTGCTGTGGGAAGAATAAAGCAGAACAGAGTAATGAAAACATACTCATGCCCACTCCTTGTCAAGTGCTGCATCCTTCTCTACAGCTAAACTCCTGTTGGAACCTCGCAGGGCAGTGATTTTGCATGAACAAAAAATTACCTAGTTGAGTGAACAACAGGGTGAGTAAGAGGGGACACAGCAATCAAATTTAAATGATGTAATAGCAATAATAAAAATAGATATTAATGTTGCTGTTTTATAGCTCAGTTATACTACACCTTCTGATTAAGTCTGTGAAAAGTTAAAATATAAAACAGCAGCCTCTTTTCCCTTTTCTCAATGCAGTATTTGCCTTTAAACTACAGAATAAAGTCACATATTTAGAACCTCCATTCATGGACTGCCCTCATGATTCCTCAGGAAAACTGGGTCTTTCTTCTAAGAGCAGGTTGCAACCTCCACAGGATAATCATTGTTTTCCTCCAGCCCACATATAACTGAGCTGATACAGAATTAACATATTAATAATAAAATATTAATGATTATTGCTCTTATGAGTTGCATGCACCATCTTGAAATGTAGCATATTATTTGTAACACAGGGATATCACATTTTTACACGTCACAAACTTCAGGTTCTCTCAAGATCTGAAGCTCTCAGTGCTTGTTGTATCTATTCATTCCCACAAGGCAAGTCCTGAAACAGGTTTGGCCTCTGGTCTCTTGAACAGCTTTTATATTTTACTTTTATTTGAGTTCTTATTAGATTTCTTTATTGGTGTTTTTTGCACTCCCAGAATATCATACTCTAAAATAATATTGAAGAAACAGCAGCACAATGCTGCCAAATCTAAGAATTATTAGTGCTGACCCTTGGGGGGTGTTGTACAGTAGATATTCCTATAGATGTAGATTACATATAAATATATACATACATTTCTGGGGTTCTATAGAAGATTTAAAGAATGCAAAGCATCTGATGCAAATCCTTGTACTTGGGATTACATACAAACCTTTTTTGTGTGTGAGTGCAAAATGAAATCTCTGCAGATCAATGAAGGGTTACAGACAAGGAGTCCCTGCCCGAAGTGTATAAAGCAACATTCCTTACAGGACTTTGCAAGCTGATGGCCACAGCTGTCCATTTCCTGTTCTCGGGGAATGCTTTTTGCCATTACAAAAAATCTAATTCCTCATAAAACTTCCTGAGGAGAGGTCCTCTGCAGCATCCTGCCCATGGAGTCCTCGTTCTGATGGAATGAAGGGCAAGGAGTGCTTTGGCAGCTCGGGGACTCACACACATGAGTGGGTCCTGTCACATCCCAGATGAGCCTTCAGAGAACCTGTTGGAGCTGACATGACTCATCCAGCCATGCACTTTTGCATTCCTGATTGTGAAGACCATTAAAAGGAATCAGTAAGCTTTTCTAATCCCTGTCCTCATCTTTAAATGATATCCAATAAATCTGCTCAGTTTTGATTCCAAGTCAAAAATCAGTTCTTCCTGATGTGAGAGGGAAGAGGAATCAGGAACTTTTTTCTACAGTGCACGAAATGCTTTAAATAGTACTAATAACCCATCTTTCCTTGGATCTAGAGCTATTATTTCAGAAGTTTTGGAGGGAGACTTCAGCTCTATCTAACCAATAGCATAACAACAGAGAGCTTGGCAGAAGAATTATTCCCAAAGTCCCATAGGGAACTTTCCTACTGAACCATGAGATTTCATTATCTTCTCTCTATTTTTTTTTAATTACCACACTGAATGACACCTTTTGCTAGCAGTAATAAAATTCTCCTTCATTCTCTAACCCAGCCTCCACTTTTGACCCTGCATTCCCCCAAAACAGGCAAGCCGGCAGGTGCACTTCCAATTGTACAAAGAAATATTTCTTGTTTGATTTCTTCTTATTCTTCATCTATTGAGGGTCCTGTGGCAATCATCTCAGACCCACTCACACGTAAATTATAATCACCAGGACCAGGTCAGTCAGCAAGTGGTTTGGAAGAGGGAGCCTGGCTCATGGTTTTACCTGCCATGCTTTGCTTGCTTTGTTTTCCTCCTTTCAGTTCTGACCAGCTCCTTTTGAACACTCCTTCCTTGGTGAATTAAGCAGCAAGAGATTAATTTAAATCCAGTGCTAACTGAACTAATCCAAAATCCAGCAGTCAATTGCATCCTCCCCACCACAAGTCCCTTCCAGCACTGTCATCTCCAATTTTTCACCCAGTGATGTGTGATGTGAGACTTGGTAGCAAGACATGAGGTGGTGCAGCTCATGGCACACTGTGAATCCACCTTTTGATAACATCAGTGCCCATTCTTTTCCTTAAATATCCGTCATCCTGATTACCTCCAGCACTCACTGGCCCTTTTCATTTCCCTGGCCTGAGTCACAGAGACCTCTTGTCTCTTTGCCAAACTAATCCTGGCTCTTGGCATGGTTTTCCCAGAATTTAAATCTGCTAAGCTGGTTTTCTTCTACAAAGTTAATTACTAGAGACAGCCTAACTATTCCATTGGGAAATTCCAGTTATTAGGGAAGTTGCAAAAATATGGGAAAATTATGTTTCCCACACTTTCTTCCTAGGTTGGTGTTTTATTGTACAGAGAAGAATTCCAGAACATCTGAGTATATAGAAATGTAGAAGTGCTTCTTTTTATTTTGAAAGTAACACATTTCACTTTTAACTTTAATAACCTAAAATGTGTGTTACTGTCTCACTAGAAGTGTTGATTTAAAAAAATATATCTTTTCAGGTACTTCTTTCTAAAACAGAAATGTTGGCATGTGGATATGGAATAATAAGTTGTATCTGCATTTTTTCTCTTTTTTCCTAAAAAAAAAGGAAAAATGGGGAAGAAGGAAGAATTTGAGAATAATGCATTTTATTTTTTTTCTTTTCACCCTTTTAAAACTTTATTTAGAGTACTCATATAGAGTCTAAAACTTGAAAGTAAAAACTTAAAAGTACAATAATCACTTTTTGTTTTCTAAATTTATGCATGAATACTTGTACCAATCTGTTTTAGATGCTGAAAGATTTCAGTAGGAATTTTCAGTATGTCTCATTATTAATTCAATCTCTGCAGTTTATATTCATTTTTCTGACATGATGGGTCTGGGTTTATTAGTTTCTGTGAAATGATAACTCCTAATTCTTTCCATATTCACTTTCAGCACTTCCTGTATGCCACCCTCCAAAAATCTCTGACAGCAACCCCGGAAAGATTTAATTTCGTGACTTAAAGCACCTTAGTAGCCCAAATGATCTTAATAAGATTATCCAGATGTTTAAAGATTGCCATCCACATAAAGAATGAAAGGGGAAATATGCACAAAAACCTGTAGGTGGAACAGCATCACCTCCAAGGTGACAAGGCCTAAAGGGGCTTGAATTATCAGGGAAGGAATCCATCACTTTTGAAAGTGCCTTAAGTTGTCCCAGATTGAACAGCAGAAGCACGAGCTGAGTCTGAGAACACATGGGCAGCACAAACTTCAGTCAGGGGGTTCAGATGCATTTCTGTTCTCTTTGTCTGCCCTGAGGGCTTGGGGTTTTATTCTTGCTGGCCTGGGGTTTTCTCTAATTATTGAGCCTGGATCGTAGTTTGCCCTTTTCCATTGTTTTTTTGGTTTGTTTGGGGTTGGGATTTTTTGTTTGGAGGTTTTTTTGGGGTTTTTTGTTTGGTTGGTTTGTTTGCTTTGGTTTGTTTTGTTTTGGGGGGTGTTTGGTTTTGGTTTTTGTTTGGTTTTTTGATTGGGATTTTGGTTTTGTTTGTTGTTGGCTTTTTTTTTTTTTCAGTAATAACCTCTCGTGGAGGAAATTCAACTGAAATGCCTTGAAATCAGAGTAAATCATGTTCAATGCCCACTTCAAAATCTTCATTTTTGGGGCTATCCTTTTTCAAGTACTCAGACAATTAAGGGAGGCACTGTTTTTTTTCTGTCTGTGTGGATTTGACTGTACCCAGTCCTGTTCATGCAAGAGCCTTGTTCCTCTCATTGAATTGAGTTTCCTGGAAACCAGTTCTTATCTGCTGCAGCTCTCAGAATCCTTCTTGGCTTTTCCTTCACTCCAAGGGTGGCATAAACTGCTTTGTTATCTTCACTTTCATGAAGAAGTGATCAGGTGTTCCTGTTAACAATCACGTGGGCTGGAGAATTTGCTTGATGCTTCCAGAGCCAGCAGTAGAATTCCCTCTGCTTTGAGAGATTGGCTGCACGTGAGGTGCTCAAATTCCCCTCCTCTCTCCTCTTCCCTCCTTCTCGTTCTACCAGCCACCCTGTGATTTTTTGTAGGATATGCCTCTAGAGATGGGAAGTTTAACAATAAAACAGAAAGAAAAGGGGGGAAAGACATCATGGTCACTGTCCATTTTGATTATGGTTTTATTTGTTATCCTTTTCAAAGTGTAAGTGTTTATAGAAATGTGTATTTTCTCCTCCCTGCTCCCATCAGACACATTGCATTGAATCACCTCTTTCTCTGAAGCTTTCTATACACTTTTTTATGTTCCAGGGAGCTGTTCTCACATGCACTCAAACCTACATTTATATTCAGGGGAAGCTGTTCTCACACACAGTGAAGTATACATCAAGCACTTTTAAATTAATCTCTTTTTTTGTCTTCTTTTTTTTTCCTTTTTTTCATTTTTTTTTCTTTTGCTTGTTCTGCACACTACTCCTTTGTCCTTCATCCTTAACTGGAAAGCACACTGATGTATTTAATTCATGTAGGATTTCATCCCATGCCCTGAGGAATTTCTTTGCAATGCAATTCCTTCATCACTGGTTTATTTCTCTATTTTGCCTGGTGATATACAAATGCCCTGCAACCATCGATTGCTGTGTTTTCTAAACATCCATCTCATACTGAAAAGGCCTGTTAGCTGAATATGCCATGGGTAGGGCATATAACCCTGCTTGTTCTGTTTCTTTTAGGGCACATTTTGGGTCTCAGTTTTAGAATCTTTTTCACTGCTGAGGGTTGGTCAGGACACAAAAAGCAATTATCCAACAATCTCTGTTAACAAGAGGAATTGCTCCAATCTCCTTGTGAATTAACTCTCAAGTGGTTTATCAATAGGGTGAGTAATAAACTCTAACAAACAGAGAAAATTTGATACTCTTGGAGAATGGTGTAAGGCATCAGGAATGCTGCACTGTCAAATATGGGTATTGAAGGTGAAGTGTAGAAAGGATTGAGCTCCACCTGGATGTTGTTTTGCAGTCTGATTGCTGGTGAGGGAGTGCAGGCTGCTTTATCTGTGTCTGTCAGAATAGAGGAGCCCAGCTCAGCTCAAAGGGGCCTAGCTGGACACAGAGTGCTTGCTAACCAGTGAATGTTTGCAACAGGACTAAATAATGAAACAGGAAACAACCACAAAACACAATACTTCACAAGCAAACAAAGAAATATGCCTGGGCCACAAGAGATCCTCCATTCTTCTTCTTATCAGGACAAGATCATAAACATGCTCTGGGATTCTTATTTAGCCCGTTCTCAAAGATTTTTATGATAGGGTTCTTCTCCAACCTCCCTATCAAATTTCTGGTTTAGGATGTCCTCTCACAGCAATTTTTTTCCCTAATGCCTAATGTAACTCTTGTTGTGCTTTCATCTTATTTATTCTTGCTCTTTCCTGAGGGATCCCATGTTCTGACAGTATCCAAGACAAGTATCTTCCTAAAGCAGAGCAGATCTTCTTTCAGGGAATATCTTTTAGGAATCTTCCAAAGTGCACCATCAGCTAACTGCATGGAATGGTTGAAATTCTGTGACATAAGTGAATAAATTCTGTGCTTGGGCTGTGGCAGAATTGGAGATTGCAGCAGAGGCTGGGCACTGCAGCCAGAGTGAAATCCACCCAGAGATGCCTCCAAATAGTTTCTGTGTTCCCATTCTGAGCCTTGCCAGCTTCCATGCTCCATGAGAGGGTTCCAGATGGATCCCTGTGGCAGCACACTGCAAAACCTGGGTCTGTCCGAGGAACTGTGACCGTGTCTAAGTTCAGCTGTGAACAGCCCTGTTACCTGCACTGTCAGCACAGCAATCCCACAGAGCCAGGTGTGATCAAATCCCTGTGATTCACCCCCTCACAAGCTTTCATTGGCCCACAGTGGAAGGGATTTAAGTCACATTCCCTTGCAGTCTGTACAGGCAAAGCTGCACAAATGAAAAGCTACTCTGACTCAGTTTTCAGGGAGAATGTCTTGGTTTGGAAAGACAGGTGTCTGCTAAGGAAGGCAGGAGCCTCCCTTGAAGATGTAAACTCCCTTTCTCTGAATTATTATAATTTTAAATTAAGGGGCTCTCAGGCAAAGATATGGGAATAGGAATAACAATTCTTTATTAGGAAAACTAAAATAAAAATGCAGTAGTACACAAAAAAACTACTGACAGAGTTGGAATACAACCTGACACCTGTTGGTCAGGGTGTTGGTAGCAGTCCAATCAAATCCTCCTGGAGTGACAGATGTGGTTCTCTTGAAGCAGTGATCCTGTAGAAGGGTGTAGTTTTCCTCTGAAGGTCCAGTGGTGGTGGAGATGGGTCCAGTCTTCCTCTGGGAATCCAGTGGAAAAGGCTGCAAAGGAGTTCCAAAGCTCAGATTATATCCAGGCAGGAATGCTTGGCTCCTCCCCCTGGGTGGAGCATCTCTCAGTCAGGCAGTGAGCCTCATGGCCCATTAACAGCAGATATCCCCCAGAGGAAGGATGGCCCATCGAAGAGATAAAGAACGCTGCCCCACCTGGTTTAACAGCTGGTTATAGCATTCATACTGCTGGTTACATCTTGCATTGCAAGATAAGACAGGGAAACTCGATGTTAACTGAGTGGTGAATCAGATCCCTTAGCTTAGGAGAGGATTACAGCTTGTTTTCCACCATATCCATTAAACATGATTAAATCTCAATGCAACCAATTCAGTTACTGACAGGAACACATAAATCTTTCCGAATAGGACAGCCCAATGTGTGAAATGCTTCTTTTATGGCTGATCAAAACAGTGGGTATGTTCAACACAGTGATTTGAATGAGCTAACATTGAGGCTGTGATAATAAAAAATAATATTAGCAAACTTGATATACATAAAAGAAGAATTAACATAATGAATAAGTAAGTCCATAATAGTTTAAGAACTATCTACCTAAGGAATTCAGGAAATTCTTTCTAGTTTAATGTTTCTGCCTATAAAGGTAGACATTAATATAAAAAATACTGTGGATACAATTGCAATCAGAAATGAGACTTCAGATTTGTAGTTTGAAATCTTTTCTTGCAATGGATGTCTCAAACGGCAGCAGAAATGGCACAAAATAGAGTTAAAACCATGTAACCTGGTACAGGCCTGGTCATTTAGTTTAAGAATGTAGCTAAAAAAATATTAGATGCAAGTTTTAATTGTCCAGGACATCTCGTTTACTTAAGCCAAGGATGCTCAGTGCATTCAGAAAACTTTCTGAGTTATGGGAATGAGGTCAGCACTAAATTCAGACCAGTTTACTCAAGGCTGTGTCCAGCTAAATCTTAAAACCTCCCAGGATAATCTTCCAAGGCAACTTGTTTCAATATTTACTTTTCCTCATAGAGAGGAGTTTTTGGTTTGTTGGGTTTTTTTTGGTTTTTTTTTTTTTGTTTTTTTTTTTATGTCAAGTCAGAACTTCAGCTGGTTCAATTTTCTCTCTTATTCTTGTCTGGATCCATCTGGTTTAGAGCCTCCTGTAGATCAAGAAAATCCCCTTTGGCCATTGGAAAACCTTTCATCTCCTGGGTAAACAAGCCCAGGTTCCTCAGCCTCTCCTCACAGGCAAGTGCCCCCATGATGTTGGTGACTTACTCCAGTTTAGTGACATCTTTCAAGTTTTGGCAGGATATGAACTAATAAACACTAGGTGGAACATTTTTATATGTGGCATCTTTCAGTATTTTCATTAGTAACCAGTATGATGGGATAGAGAATGTGTTTGCTCATTTTTTTGAACAAAATTTTGGTTGTGGTGAAAGTTTGGATTAGCAGTTTTTTAGAAAGGGATCTGAGAGCCCTTTTTACTATTTTACCACAGCCAAACATGAGCTAATGTATGATATTGGATAGAAAAGCTTGAAATCTGAAGTAATCCTTTTGTTTCTCTTTGCACCAGGGAAACATCCCCTGGGATATTTTTAACATTTTACTTTCGGAAAGATGGAGATAAGGAACCCAGGGAAATTACAAGGAGTCCAGAAAAAAGCAATTAAAATCATGGACATCTGAAACACAAGACTCGTGAGAAAAGGTGGAAGCAGTTGTCTACAGAAGATTGAGGAAAGACACAGTAATAGTCTGTGAGTACTTTACAGGCTGCTGTAAGGAAGATGGGATCTTCATGTTCCCTCAGGAAAGAACAAGAATAAATAAGATGAAAGCACAGCAAGAGTTACATTAGGCATTAGGGAAAAAAAAATTGCTGTGAGAGGACATCCAAAAACAGAAATTAGATAGGGAGGTTGGAGAAAAACTCTATCATAAAAATCTTTGAGAATAGGCTAAACAAGAATCCCAGAAGCATGTTTATGATCTTGTCCTGATAAGAAGAAGAATGGAGGATCTCTTGTGGCCCAAGCACATTTCTTTTTGTTTGCTTGTGATGAATTGTGCTGTGTGGTAGTTCCCTGTTTCATTATTTAATATATAAAAGGGAGCACCATTGATTATGGTTTTTTACTGTGTCTACAAATGTCTATGATTACTGTGATTAAGTATTTTCACTCAGCTTTAGAGAAATAAGCACTCATGTTCATTTATTTTGTGTTCTTCAATAAGCTTTTGGCTTTTGCTGCAAAGGATGTCAGCAGCTCAAGCACTCCCTAAAAGCTTTTCCTATTGGAAAAGCTTTTTATTGGATACATCTAAATTCCACATAGTCATGTTAAATATTATCAGTCACTCTTGACTCAGCCAGAATGATTTTAAAGCAGTCAGGGAATATATGAGGGGAGGGGGGTGGTGGTGTGCTGAGCAGCTGATTTTTAAATTGCAAAGATTTTCTGTGTGGTTTCTCAGACACTGTCCACATGAAAACTTGGACTACGACAGATTTGATCTCATTGCATTAATTTCCATAATTGCACTGTTGGGAAGCTTAGATTGGATCAGAGCAAAGGTCGTTTGTTGTTGGTTATCTCATAAGTTTTCCTTACTTAATACAAAAAGAAGTCAGTGTATCATTCTTAAATGCTCTGTACCGTGAGATTCAGAGGAGGAAAAACTAAAAGCATTGTTGACCTTATAAGCTTTGTTAATCAGTTTACATCTAGTGTTTCATTACAAATCCTGATGCTCTCACTGGTTTTCTTGGAATGCAGCATAATTCTATCCCACAGTGAGGTCCCAGTAGATGTTCCCATCACCCCAGACCAAGTTTATTTTTGTGTGATGATCTCTTCATTTCCTTGAGGTTTCCCTGCTTTTTTTCCCCCTCATGATTTATCATCCAAACATTCAGAATCTCCAGAGGAACTGCAAAACACATTCCCATGAAAATCTTAAATCTCTAAAAGAAAAAAAAAAAACAAAAAAGAAAAAGAATAAAATAATAAAACCCCCATAAAGTAGCCTTGTTTCTCACTGAAAGGCTTGAGTAAACTCTTTTGTCTCAGCCATAGTAAAGTATGAGTCTTTAAAGTCCAGGAGTGCAATCAGACTCTGTCATAAACAGGAGTATTGCCTTTTTGACCAATTTCTACCATAAAACCAAAGGGTTCATTAATCTCATCTAGAGCTTTGGTGGGGGAAAAAGAAAAACAGGAAAGAAAAGAGAAGGCAAGATGTGATAGGGTAGCTTTAATGATTTGGGGGAGTTTATTGGCTGTACATCTTTGGTCGATCTCAAATCATACTGGTTCTCTCAGTGAGGCTTTTCTTTTCTAAAAAATAATGGTACCAGACATTATAATTACGTAATAGAGGTCATTCAACGAATCCCAATTCCATATTTCTTTAGCACACCATAAATAAGAAAAAAAGTCTACAGAGATATGGTAAAAGGCTTTTATTTGAAAGTACTTCCTCATACCAGTTTTTTTTTTTAAACTGATGCCAGGCATTTCTTCAGTTTGATGGAGGCAGCAAGTTGTACCAATAGAGATTTTGGGCCATGGGGCTCTTGTCACTTGTTACACAGTCATTGGTCATCAAACATCTCATGCATATAAAGTATCATAGGCCTTAGCTGTGATCTTGAGGGTGTTTTGGGGTAAGAAGTATTTAATGTTTGTGACTTTTGGATAAGTTCATGTGAGCAAGTTATGTGATAGATAGAGGTCCAAGTGAAGGCTGCTGTTACCAGGCCTTTGGGTGCACTGCTCATTTTCCAAATAAATGCCAGAAATGGAATGTGATCTTGGCAATCTGCTGATTAAAGGTGTCCTGATTTAAGTACAGAAATGCAGCACCAGGGTGAGGTTCATTTGCACGGGGTGTGGTGCATGCAACAGCAGGGCACACATTGTTTTTCTCCTCCTGGGGCTAAAAAAGCCTCTGTTTGCTGATGTAAATTTTCCCATCATGATGGACTGGGGCTGGACTTGGCTGTTTGTAATTTTGCTGGAGAATTTTCCCTTCTAGTTTTTTTTTTTATTATCCAAAGGAATTTGTGAAAGCAGCAAGGAACATTTTATATCTATACACAGACGTTCATCCTGTCAACTGGTTTTTCAGAATCCTTTATGTTCTCTTCCCACTGAAACTTTATTTTATAGAGTTACTGTGAGAAATGGCTGTATTGTTCCTTCTAGTGGGTCTTGCTTCCCATATTCTAAGTTGGCTTTATGTGAGGGATTTTTTAATTTTTTTTTTTAATTTACATTGCAAAGTGTCCCCTTTGTGAACAGACAGCTTATTTAATGGAGCTTCAGCATCCAGGGGTTGCAGGGTTTAACTTGTGGGAGAGGCTCTGATAGCAAAAGAACTTAAACTGGGGAAATCAAATTCCTCCATCATATTCTGCATGTTGACAAGGGAGGACTGGCCTAACGCCCTGGAACATACTCACAAAAGATACTGAGAAATTTAAGAACCTTGTAAAACTGCTTTCAGTCATCCCACAAGTAAAATTAATCTATAAATAATGTAAATATTAAAATATCAGCTGTGTGTTCACACGGATCCTTTAGCAACAACAATAAGAGGATTGACTAATGTTGCAGTCATTACATTATGGGGAAGTTGGCCCACAGCCCAACCCAGCAATGTTAAACACCATATTTCTTCCAGTAAAGTAATTCCTGATTGCAGTATCTGTTTCCAGCTCAAGTAGCTCAGTGTGGGAGACTTGGACTAGCTCAGAAAGGGCTGTGCTCTCATTCTGTAATTGTGTCTCCTGATGCAGCTGGACAACAGAAATCAAATATGAATTTTGAACAAAACGCATCATATTTACAAAAGTAGGTTTTGACTTGGAATATTTTAGCCCAAAAATTTTGGGTTTAGACATTGTTGAGATGCTAAAATGCTTTCAAATCAGGATTTAGACTGGCTTTCTGTCCACATATACATCAAGATGTTAATGTTGATAATTTTCTCTGTCTCTCTTTCCTATGGGCTTCAACAAATTGAATTTCATTATTCTGATTGTATCAATTTATTTAACACTTTTTTTAAAAAAATACCACTGATAAAAAATAAGATAAAAGACAAATGAATGAGTGAAAGAAGGTTCTGGGAAAACCTGAACTCTCAGAAATCAGTAATAGACACAGGTTTGTAGTTCTTTGAGATCTACAGCACAAAACTACACAATAACTGTGCAACAGTCACACTTTAATATAACCCTGCAAATGTGCACTCACATCACCCATCATACAGAAAAATGTGGAAGGAAAGAATTTTTATTGTGGACCTTCATGATACCAAGCACTACTTTGCTGAATTGAATAATATATACATTTTTAAAAACCACCCTAGTGGCCTGGACTGCTTGCAGGTGAAAGATAACCATGGGAGATGTGGATTCAGAGTTAGCTGCCATGGAAGCGTTTCCAAACATAAAAGTGGGAAGGCCACCTGAGCATTTGCTGTGACTTAAACTTCCAGCTGTAGCCCATAATCTCATGACAACTTGTTTTTCTTTCTGCAGTAATGTAAGGCAGGCACTTTTATGGGAAGATGAGGAAAACTCCCAGGAAAGCTCTTCTGTCTCATTTGTGAATGCATCAGGAAACAATGGGTTGACTCAGCCCATGCTTGAGGTTTTAGCAAGAAACACACATCCTGAAACTTATTTCTGCATTTGAACTTATTGAGAACACTGGGTTTACTTAAATTTCTTTTGAATTAAGGGTTAACACACTGTACATTGCCCTGGAATGGAGCCCTCCAATCTGTTTACACGGCTCTGTGTACACAGTTGTGATGAGTAAATCACTGCAGTAGGTTTTTCTGTGTGAGGATGCAGTTTATCAGACCCTTCTGGAGCTATTGAATGATAGGATTGTTAGGAGAAGCCTGGCTAATCTGTTTTCTGCTGCAATAGCATGCCATAGCCACAAACTATGCTGCTGATAAGAGAAAAAAAGCCAAACCATGTTGTCAGATTCTGCACCTTATTTACCCAAGGGTGAATACAGAGTAACTGCTGAGAAAACAAGACAATGTATTTATATTCTGTTTTAACTTGAGTCAGAATCCTCTCTTCAGGATGGTGTATATTTAATGATAGCATCATACCTTGGGGTTTGCTTGTTGTTGTTGGATTGTGGAGGTTTGTGGGGTTTTTTCTTAAATTCCCTTCTTGCCTAGTAGGGAGTCGATATTTATAACCCGCCCTCTTTGAGAAAAACTTTTAAATATTTCAATACCAGAAGAGAACTTGTTTCCAGATTCACTTTCAGGAGTCAAGAAATTAAAGCAATGAGGGTGTTAAAAGAAAAGCAAGGAAGAGCCAGAAGAAAACACTTGTTCCATTATTTGATTTTTCACTCAGAAACTCTCACTGTCATACCTGTCTCTGTCCCAATTAGTGACACCAGACAGCAACAGAGACTTCTACACTGAGAAAGGGAGAGATGAAATAATGAGGAAGGTAATGCTGGAAAAGCACAAATGTGAATAATGAGTTACAAATATTTGCTGTCTTGCATGGTTACCTACTTTGGGTGAAGTTTCTCAGGTAATTGTTCTGTTTTCCAGGGACCGGGCTCCCTTCATCTTCACATCAGAGATGGAGTATTTCATTACAGAGGGGGGAAAAAACCCACAGCGCTTTCAGGAGTTTGTGGAGCTTTGTTGTCGAGCTTATAATATAGTCAGGAAACACAGCCAGCTACTCCTGAACCTGCTAGAGATGGTAAGAAGCTCGAGGATGAAACCAAAAATCAATTTCCTCTGGGGTTCTCTTCCCTTTTGCCACCTCTTTGCTGCCTCCAGTAGCAGCACTGTGATTTGAAGAGGTATCAGGTGCACAGCTGATTATGTTAGTGCTGCACTTCCTGTGCAAAGAAGCTGTCCACTTTTCACTAGCAATTTCTGAGAAAAGGAAAGCTAAGCTGCTTGGTGCTTTTCCATTCTATAATGCATTAGTTTTTTACAAAATAGCAGAAAACTGTAAAAGAAGCTGCATAAAAGTTCTGCATTCAGGAATTTCACTCAGCCCTATTTCTAGGGCTTCATTTACCATTCCTGTTCAAGCTTGCAAGACAAAGTAAGCTAAATATTTTACAGGGAGGGTGATCTGACAGTACTCAGCAGCACTGCACTCCAATGATGCCTTTAGAATGGGGGGCCTGCACATTTCCACATTTGCCATTTCTAGGATGGCGAACACAGGAAAGAAAGAGCAGTACCCATATTGACACAGATTTAAAATTCTTTTGTATAGATTTTTAAGGCCTCTAGGAGGTTTTTTTTACCCTTAAGTATTCCTACTGATCCATGCACTGTGGCAAATTCCATATCTGATTTATGCCTCTATTTACTTGTGTGGGAAAGGTTAATGATTTTCCCCTTCATGGGTACAACGAGAATGTCACATTAACTAATACCTGCTAAGATGCTTGGCTAAGATATCAATCCAAAATTTGTGTGCAGGGCCCCATGACCTAAGGGAGTGGTCTGTGCTTGAAAAAGTCTACATGGCCTTATAAACAGAGCTGCTGAGATTGGGGTGCAGCCAAAAATTGCTCTGTAAACACTCCTTTATCACCTCCAACTTGTGCAATGGGGGAGGGCAAGAGAAACTGAAGGAAACTCTCCCCTTGCCTCTTCCATCTTGTCCAAGGATTCTCATGCAGTGATTCAGTGAGAGATCCCCTACTATGGAGCAGGAAGGCTTGCTCCAAATCTCTTGAACTTGCTGCTTAGTAGCCACAAAGGTGCACCAAAACTGGCTTCCCATCATAAATCACAATTTTCCTCTGGAAGCAGTGCAGGGTGAGGCTGTAGGAGATCCTGTCCAAGTCAAAGAGCCTCTAAAACCTCAGGATCAGCCTGTTCTCTCATCCACAGCTGTAATCCTTGCATTTCTGAACAGGTTGCCTAAATAAAGCCACATCTCCTGCCCATCTCCTTGAGCCCAGTGCAGTCCCTCTTTCTATAACCATGACAGATTACTCTGGGATAAGAGAGAGCGTGTTAGGAAAATGCTCCTAGCAGGAGATCTGAAATAACCATCCCAGCCTGGCCAAAGCTCAGGTTTGTCTGTATTCAGGACCTGCTGCCTCTTTTGTTTCTGCTGATCTTGTAGCAGAGGTAATAAAGCTGAGCTAAAAGTCAACATCCAGTTATGTCTTAATATTTGTCCGTGGGCTGCAGCTCAGTCGGTTGTGTTGCACTTCATAATTGAAAAATATCTGGCAGCACACTCACACCCCATCAACAAGCTCCTCACAGCAAAAGCAATTAAACAAACAAGACCAGTTTGGGAGCAGCTGGATTTTGCCAATAATATTTGGAAAGGTGAGTCTGTTTCTGCACTTGAAGTGGGAAGTTGGTCAGAAACTGTGCACATCAAAATGTTTCAGTTCCATGGGTCATTTCTGGAAAAAAAAAAAATAGACTGTGAAGTTCCACTTTGAATTCGTTTCCACACAGAATTTCAGATGTCATCATGGAGGGATAAGATTAACTAATCACTGCTTATTTGTATCAGTGAAAGTCTAAGATTTCTCTCACTGTTTGGAAACCTGCATCATTAATCTTTAATTCTACTCCCACATTGTGTTTTCTCAAATGATATTTCTAAAGCATAGTTAAAAATAATTAAAATAAGACTGTTTCTAAAAAAACATTCACAGAGTATTACACTGACTGCACAGAATATTCACAGAATAGTAAACCATACCCTGGGTGATCAGTGACAATTAGTGGTTCCTAGAAAACATGATTATGAACAAATTGAGGGATTTTTGGCCCAGTTTGGGAATTAATGTTATTTCTTGGTTGTGAACAGAGTGTTTCTTAAGCTCCACTGACATTTACTACTGAGAGTAAGAAATAATCCATGAAGTTTCCATCACTTCCAAAAGCAGGAACATCACTGGGAGACCCAAGAGTGCTGGCAGAGTTCAGCTGTGTAAATGCCTGTAATTCATCAGCTTTGCTCTCATTAAGGATCTGATGTGAGCTGTTATAAAGAGGGTGATGGCAGCACACAAACACCTTCTGACTATTTTAAAGTAATGCAAACTCCATTTCTGTAATAAAGATTTTTTTCATATAGAAAGTTATTAAAAGGGACTTTATCACTCCCTTTTCTGGTGAAGGACAAGGAGCTTAATTTGCCTATGCAACAACCTTTTTTTTTTTTTTAATACAAAGAGGGCAGGAGTTGTTATCATCTTTTATAAATGGGTTGAAGGTATATAGATAAATAGCACTGTTTGTCCTTCAATGCTGAATATTGTTATTGTCCCTTCTGTCAACCCACTTTAATTCACCTCACTGAGCTTTCTGCCTCTCTGTTCCTTGCCAGTCAAAACTCTGTGAAAACAGCAACCTAACTGTCCAGTGGTAGCTTGGAATGGGGCTGAGGAAGATTTTCCTCATAATGCCAAAAAGAAAATGTACAAATGTTGAGAATGTTTGAAGGAATAACCTTAAAATAAAATCAGTGTTTCCTTTTTTTCTTTGCCGTTACTTGAAAAACCCAGTGGGTCTTTCTGTCTGAGCCAGACATAAATATCAATGAAGATTACACAGCAGTGACTGCAAATTCAGATCCATTTCCATCTGAGCAATCTGAAGGAGTGATGTTTTTTCCTGCATTACACACACACAAAAAAAGCATCGCTCCCAACTTACTGTGATTGCCGAGAAAAATCTGTAGGTTTTGAAGTGAGTAAATTTGATTGTCGTCGTTGACATTTGAAAATGCCTGGAGAGAGCTGTATGGGCAATTGGACACACTGAGCTGTCTAATCTCCTCGAGTTTTTACTTTGCAGGGGGAATATTGGCATTATTTGGTTTTTGAACCTAATCTGGCTGACTAACTGGAACAGTTCTGTCCCTCATCGATGGAGGATGAAACCCACCCCCAAGCGCAGTTCTCACTGCTCACCTCAGGGCTCCTGCCATGAATCAATGTCTGAAGAAGATTTTCTCCTCCTTTTCTCCTCCTCTGACTGTAAAGGGAGTGAATCTCTGATCCCTTTGCAGGAGAGCAGCGATGGTGGAACCAGGAGTTACAAATGAGAGGGTGATGTTGCACAAAATTGAATTAGGGCTAAGACAACAGCGTGAGCATAACAGAAATGTGGTTACTAGGGTTCAGGTGGCTGAATTTTGGTCACCTTCCCTTTATCACCATTAGAAGGGTCTGAAGGAGGCTTAGCAATGCACACCTTGAGGTTATGGTATCCGAAGAGAAAATAAATAACTGAAATGGGTCGTTGATTCTGACCCATGCCTCTTTCAGGTGCCTCGGTGTGAAGGTTTACAATGCAATATATTCACTTTATTATTCCAGGCATTGCTCTAGCATCAGAACCACTTCTCAGATCAGCAAAACTGTTTAACAAGATGTTTTGGTGTAAAACCTTTCTTCTCTCACTTAGGCCCATTTCATTTATATTTCTTTTCAATAGAACAGTGGACTAATTCTCTAATATTACTTTACATTTAGATGCTGCATGCAGGATTGCCTGAGCTAAACAGCATCCAGGATCTGAAATATGTGTATGATAACCTCCGTCCTCAGGACTCAGATCTCCAGGCTACAAGCTACTTTACAAGGTAAAACCAGAATATAACCTAGGAACCTTGTCTTCTTCAGGTATGAGGAATTTTTTCTCTTATGTTAAGAAGCTTAATCAGGGAAATTACACAAAAGGATAATTTGTTTTCACATGTTTACTTTTAAAAAGTCATTTCTTATACATGTTATAACCAATTTCCTCAAATTTCTGGAAGAAACAGTTGTGCATTTGTGGTACCCTTGTAACAAGTCACTTACTCAGTGCCATGAGATTTCTTAGGCTGTCATGGTGAAACCATCCTGATTTGTATCCTGTGTTTTCTCTCTGTTTTTAAATGCAGCATCTACATGCAAACAGATTTGGACTGCTTAAAGAGGTTCAACCTGTTAATAGTCTGAGTGAGAGCCTTCAATTTCTGCATTTTACTCCTTTTTCTCTTCCTCTTTTGACCTTCTGTGTTGCCTCAGAGAAGTTACTTTGTTAGCCATAGTTCCCCCATCTGCAAAACAGTGCTGGCTCTTGCTTTTAAACAATTTACAGATCAGTCACAGAAAAGCCTTGTGTGTGAATACAGGTACATTTAAGGCTTCATTTGTGTTAGGATAATGAAACCTTTCCCCTGTTCATGATAATAGCTGGGGATTAATGAGGAAGAGCTGCAGCAGCTGAAGTGCATAAAGCCAGTCTAAGACCCTCAGTCCTGATCTTTCAGGTCAGGCCTCTGCATCACACATAATTGCAGCTGTTGGTGTGATGATGCTGTAATGGAATGAGTGGAGACTTACCTGGAACTGGAAACCCATTTTACAATTCTAGGCACAGCTTGAGACAAAATCTCCCTGTCAGAGTCTGCCCTGAGCACCATCATTTCCCAAGGACTGCGAATTCCTGCTCCCTGGCCACCCCCTACACAGGCAAAGCAACTCAGGCTCCTCTGGCCTTAGGAAAGTTTTGGGAAATTTAAAGTGTGCTGTTTTATGTCTCCTTTCCATGTAATAGAGTCTGCCACAATCTGAGGAAACCAAGGCAGGAAGTTTGGAGGAGGCTGGGGCAGAAACCTAGAGACTTTAAGAGTGAACTTTTTTTGAAAAAGAAAAGAGAAGAACTTGTCAAACAAAACTGTTGTTCCATGAGTTTACCCATGGCATAACACTGAGTTCCTTTTCCTGTAGTACTTGCTTTTTTCATATGCCTTCACTGCTGCCCCTTAGGAAGATTGTTATATTTTAAAATTTAACTACAGCTTCACATTTGCCATCAACTCCTACCTTATCCTTTCCTTTAAAATTTCACATATTCCCAAATTACAGACTTATATTTCCACTTCAAATAGGAGACACGCAGTTTCTAATTAAACTGTAAAAATCTTGATTCGGTTAACTAGCTCAGGTGGTTGTGTCTATCTCTCATGGGTAAAATACCCAGTTTGTTTAGTTAGTAAAATGGGATGGGATATACAAAACAAGCAGGAAAATCTGAGTCTTCAGAGTGAAAATTGCTTCAGTGCCGTGCAAAGCTCAAAGCTGGTGCCCCTCTGGAGGTGGGAAGGATCAGCTTTCAGCTGGGTCAGTTATGGTCAGGGTTGGCATCACTGCAGCCTTGCTTAGCTGGAAGAGAATGGAGGAGGACTTGGTCCAGGGCAGAGCTGGATCTCCACAAACTTTCTTTTGAGGGTTAGGGACTTCAGAGTGGGAATTCACCTGCAGTCTTCCTCAGCCAAAGCATGTGGAATAAGGCCAAGGCTGTTTTGGAAGAGCTGATGTGCTTTGTTGCCTGGTAGAGGTTTGTGTTAGGCTTAGGAAATCCTGTTCAGCCCACAGAGACTATAGGTAGGACACAGAGGCCAGAATGCCTTCCTCCCCTGATGCCTTAAGGTTTACCTTTCATATTTTCAGGTTCTGTGCTGCCCAGGGGTGCAGCTCTGAGCTCACAGTCAGTGTCACTCAGCTCTCTGCACACAGCAGGGACACAAAACAAATCCTTGTCCTGCTGCACACCAAGGACAACTTTCAGGCCCAACAGCACAAACAAGGGTGGCTGGAGGGAGGAACAAGAAGGATGGGACCTCACAGCCTGAAGCTGGAATTGGACAATTAAACCCCAAGATGCAAACGCACCAACACTTATAAAAATGTGAGACCTCGTGACTGTTTTGGGCCCATTTTGTGACCATTTTGGGTCCACCTTGGGTGCAGCCCTGGTCAGGCCCTGTCCTACCCAAGGTGGATCCTGGAGGCCTTTCAGCTCTGTCCAGTCTCTGTTTCAGGTCAGCCTTCCCAAGGCATCACCCTTTAGATTTCTTGTTAGGGATGGTGTTAAGGAAATGAAGGAAATTTCACTCAATTCCTGCACATCAACACAGCAGTTGTGCTGTGGGCTCTGTTCTTATTTGAAACTGCATTTTCTCCTAAAATGCATTCTGCGAGCTCCAGAGCTATTGTTCCAATTTCCTTCAAAATGCTGAAGCTTTGTTATGTCCATCATTACATCACACTGAAAAGACAGATATTGCTAGAGTGCATATTTTATTCATTAATATTCTTAGGATATGTTTGTATTATATATGCTCATTTGCAAGAAGAAAATCCCTTTACATTAGTTCATGAATTTCCATGGATCTCATTTCTCTTGGAGCTTCTTTTCTTCTTTATTCTACTTTCTATTCATTTGAGCATTACTTGTGTTTATTCAAAAAATGTATTAACATTTCAACGTGTTTGAACGTGGGGATAATATCAGGCCTCATGTCTAGTAGGATTTTAACTTCTGGAAATTGTATCCAGGCACTTTTCAAAATAAGTACTTTGGGAAATCTGACATCCAGATCCATGCAGAGACTGTCCATCTGTAAAAACACTTTCCAACCTGGCTTTGGGAATTTAAATATACTGAGATTTCTGTGAGCTTTGTGTTACCTACATCATCTCTATTCCTTATCTCCTTGTTATACAAAATATTGATATGAGAAAAAAATCCAGTTACATATTTTCCACATTCAATCTCTGTCTTATTCCTGTATCTGTTTTTCAAGCTGTCCATAGAAAGACAGGGAAATTGGAAGTTCTGATTATTAGCACAACTTCTAGTAGTTCTCAAATGCCCTGCGATTTGTAGCTCCTTTTTCTCTATAACTGCTTCCAAAAACACTTCATTGTTTTTTAAAAGTTCTTTTTTGGACAAGGAGTGTGGTCATTGGAATGTTAAACCTTGCCAACAGAAAGTTGTTTCTTGTTCTAAGTACAAGGTAGTTATTGTAATCTTTCAGATTCAATCATATAATGTGTCCACTGAAAATCCCGGTCTTCTGCCAGTGGAAACAGGAGAACAGTATTCCTCTGTATTTCTGTAGGAATGGGTTGCTCTTAGCAATTTTCTGAGTTTGGTTTAGCAATAACACTGACGTTGGCCCTAGTGTGGTTTAAAAGCAACACAAAATGATGAATGATGTCACAAATGCTCCTGGCAGAACGATGTTAATTTGTTCTTTGCCGTCACCTCTTGGGCCAGCAGAACAATTGTGTCGGAGTTTGGACTGAAATGTACTGACCCCTTTCAGGCTCATGAAACATTCTGTGTTTTACTGAATTCCTTTGGTCTCATTCTCGATGTAAGTCATGTGCAGCAGCAGTCTGTGGTGCCGTTTGTGTGCAGCCCCTCTCACACAGGGTCAGCTCCCTGTTCAGAGCTGATGAGCAGCAGCGTTCAGCCCCACAGCTCACAGCCCTCTGGAAGGGTCACACCCTCACATCGTGGGTAAACAATGCACCAATTGAGAGTTAAACAAGAGTTTCTGTGTTTCCCTGTCAGCCCTGTGCACCTACTGCCAAATGAAACATCCTTGTCTCTCCAGCATCTGCCCTGAACTTGGTTTGATCCTTGAAACTCGATTTGATCCTTGCCCCTCCCTCCTTTCCTCTTCCCCTGACAACAGTTTTATCAGAAACTGGAAACCCATCTTACCTCTGGATATAAATTTCCTCTATGGTTTTTCTGCAGATGTCTTCAAATGTCAGCACGGTGTGGCAGGCTGCCTGACATTTTTAATGTGCCTGCACGGGGATGTATATTTAAAATTGGGTTTTAAGAGCATAAAGTTAGCCTAATGCAATGAATGGATTTGATTTCAATTGATTGCAGTGTGCAATCTAATCCACTCATAGAAACCCATGAATAAGAGATGCAGGGTGGATCTGCCAATTACCAGGGGAGCACATTGCATCTCTTCAGCAGCCTGGCAGAGGGAGGTGCTGCTTGGGTCAGCTGCTTTGTTTATTTATTAATGGACTCATTTTTTAGGTACCTGTCACTGCTCAGGTCAAGCATATCCACTCCAAACCACAAATGCCAGCAGTTTCAAGCTGGACAATCTACAGGATCTCCTATCAAAACATGATGCTGATCTCAAACTGATCAGCCACTCTCTGTTTCTCAGGTGGCTGAGAGTGTTTCAGCAAGGAATTTCCCAAACAGGTGAAACATTGTGAAAGTTGGTGGCATCTGAAAGGGAATGGACCAAACTACAACACCAAACTTTATTTCAGTGATGATGTTCAAATAGTTTGCAAAGGTTGTGGTGTATGTTCCCCAAAGGAACAGGAGTCAGTCTTCTTCCTTTATATTTTTTGAGGAATTCGTATTATAAAAAGTCTGTTGCTGAAAGGAGTAATATTCTGGAAAGCTCTATTAATATGGAGGCATGCTACTCAACTTGTTTTAAAATGGAGCTTGGTAAATTCATGGTTGGAAATGTGGAATATAAATGAAACACTGTTCATTAACATCTGAGAATCCCCTGAAAATAAATTTTGCTCATTATACTCTAAATGATTTTCAATGAGAAGCAGGATACCATCAAGAAAGATAAAGAAATATCCACCTAATAACTAGTCAGTAATAATGGTTGTATTTGCTGTATATAAAGGCTGGTCCTGAAAAATCTAAGCAGCAGCCCTCAGAACACCTGTCCCACAAGGAATGTTTGCTTCCTAAAGCTGAACTCACAAAATACCACTAGTCACTCTTGAAAACATTAGCCAAACTTTTCATCCATCTCCTCTTACACAAGCAGCCAGCCAGTCTGTTCATGTTTTACCTGATACTGTAATTTGACAGCTCTGTAGAAAGGCTGAAGCCAAATCTGAAATTCAAAGTCAGTTCAGCAGGTGGAAAGCAGAAAGTCATTACTTTCCAATAATCCCAGATATTTAACTTTCTTTTCAGAGAAGTAGGCCAGACACCAATCTGCATGGTAAACAGTTATTGTCATGTGGAAAATAGCATTTTTCTCCCTGAAAACTGTGTTGCCAATATTTGGATCCGCTGCTAATATTACTCTAGTTAATGACAATTTCCTGGTTTTTTCTGATTAACCTGTGCTTTTAATACCCTTTGTACTGTTCATTTAGTTTAGCTATCTCTAAGCCATCAGGCACTAATTTTCCATGCAGCCTGGGCTACCAGAGCTCTGAAATAAACAAGAAATTTTTGTCAACTTTATGAAGTCACAGCCAGTTTTGGGCACAGGCAAAGGTGGTGATGATCAGGGAGCAAGAGGAGGATTTTTACAAAGAATACCCATGGCCGTACTTCTTTCAACTATTGCTAAGCTTAATGTGGCTGGAGAAAAGAAGGTGTACAGGGATCTGGGAGAGTTCAAGGAGAAATTTCCACCACTGGTCCTCGGGATGAACTTTAAAAATGCTGGCAGAAAGGGGAATCAGGTACCGCAGTGTGATAAACTGGGTCACCGAACCGATCCAGGCCAAAATTAAACTGCAAAATCTCAAAAAGATGAGACACACGGGTTTGATGTGCCCCATTGCTCCATACATAGGAAGCAGCTTTTGGGAAAGAGGTTTCCTTAAGCCAATTTGCCCTTAAAGAAAGTGCAGAGAGCCACAAGCAGAGGTGTTCCACCTTGCTGAGGAGACACGTTCTGAGGTGGCACCAGAATAGCAAAGAGGCCTTGGATTCTTTGTTTATTGCATTCAATAAGGTTTGCTGAGTGTTTTCTATCCTAACAAAGAGAGCTGCATGCAGACAAAACAGAGAGGGGGAGAAAACAACTTAAGCTTCTGTTCTTATTTGATTTTAGATGTAATCATTTCAAATAACTCACGGGGAAAATCTGCAACAGTGACAGCACAAGGCTCTGTTTAGATCTAAAGTATGTGATTAGCAATCTGGGTTTTAAAAGTATTTTAGAAGCCTAATGGACTCATGGAAGGAATAGTGGTAGTTTGGTATCAGGCAGTTCTGTTGTAGTGATGATGTCTGAATTAGTTCTAATTTACAAGCTGAGGCCTGTTTTATGTAAATTTAAGTGCAGTGTGTTTAGCTGCAAAGTTAACGTGCCTCTTATAATAATGTGGCAAATTCCCTAACTGCTCTGCTATAATATGGCCAGTTACAGATTCTATAACCTAATGTCTCTGTGATTTAGGAAGTGTTTAAACCACACATTAAATTAAATACATAGGAGTTAAAAAGGAGGAGTTCACCTCTGATGCAGCCTGGTTAATCATCACCGAATTGATTTTGTACTAATATTTTCAAATGAGATTTGTTTTCTTGTTTTACATCGGGATGTTAATTTGTTTAATTTATTAAATAGTTTGTATCTGTTTCTGAAGAATGTAATTAATAATTAAGATAATTAACCAAATCAATTCTGAGGTGCCTTTCCTTGTATTACATTAAGAGGAACACATACATCTTTCTTCAGTTTACTATGTCTAATTAGTGTATGATAAATTCACACAGTATTTTGAATAAAATCTGAATTTCAGGGGGGTGAGCTGGGGAGATGCCTGTAGGTAGAGAATATTCCTTACTCTTTCTGGTTTGGTTTCATCTGTGAAGCTACAGATTTTAGCCAGAGCTTCTGAGATCATGGAAATTAAGCTAATGCCATGAATGGAGTTGATTTCAAATGATTGCACTTACACATTCCAACCCACTCACAGAAACCCATGAATAAAAAACTAATTTGAAATGACAGGTGGAGCATTTGCTCAGCTTTGAACAAGGCATGATGAAGGTGGTAAGGGTGTTGCCAGCCCTTGTAACCTATTTAGATATAATCCAAAACTGGGAGAAAAAAAACAAAAAGAAAACACAGCAAACCCCTGAGAATCCGGTAGAGGGTTTGCTGCCTACAACTTGAAACTAATGGGTTGTTGTTCTGTAACATCAGAACAGATATAGAATATCTTCAGAGAGCTGTCGAAATAAGCAGGGAAACAAAAAAATTACCATCAGAAGTTAATAGGTCTTAAAAATTCAATTAGCGATTGAATTCGAGAGAGCAATGGGTTTTCTAATGAGTACTGCATCTCACTCTTCAAAGACCTGTGATTATCTTGTAGTGTTATTTCTCAAGTCGAGCTCCCTTGCACATTTGCAGTGCATATCTACATGTTTATCTAGTTTGTTTTTTTTTAATCTATTGTGTCTTTTCTGATGAAAGATCTCAGAACTCTAGGAAATCAAAAGAGTGCTCTGGCTCCCCTTGCACAGGGATGAGATGGAGTGAGATACCAGGAGAAAATTTCTCTTTTTTTTTTTTTTTAATTCATCTTAAGCAGTTCCACGGGGACAGAGCTTTTAAGAACTAGGTAGAGGATTTAGCAGCACATCACGCTCAGCTAAATCACAAATTGAATCCGAGAGCCTTGCGCAAACACGTGTAAGCCCATGTGAGGTTCGTGTAACCAAAAATAATCACAACTTATGCCTCCTCTCCTGCTTGGCAAAATGAACATGTGCTGCTCGACCCTGGGACTCCTCAAAACACTCATGGAAGTGCTCTGCTCGTCCCTGATGCCTGAGAGAAGGCTGGTATCCAGCTCGTGAGGAACAGCTGTTCCAAGCTAAGCCTTGAGGCAGGCTGTGGCAAGAACACTCCTTTAGGCAGAAGAGCTCAGGGGCTGGGTGTGCTGCAGTGCAACTAGCAGTGACTGCTCTGTGTGTGGGGGGTGTGTGAGGTAGGCTCTAGAATTTGGGATTTTTTGGACTTGTATCCATAAAAAGAGGAGTCAAGGAGGTCAAAAAAAAAAATAAAGCTTAAATATAAAGCTTAAATAGCGCCTCTTCTGTTTGTTGGTTCTTCAGGAAAATAAAGGAGAGTTTGGAGTGCTTCCCTGTGAAACTCAACAACTTGATCCACACGCTTGTGCAGATGTCAGTGGGGAGCTCTGCCAAGCCTCCAGCTGCAGAGACTGTCCCCGAGGAATGGATGGTGCTGCACACAGAGAGGTCAATCGCCAGGGCCACCATCCTGGGATTCAGCAAAAAGCCTGACCCCGTAGGTATCACCTTCTTTCCTTGCCCTCATTTCCCTGGATCTTTAACGACTCTTTCAAGAACTTGTGCACTCTCCCTCTTACTTTACAGAAGATGTGCTTGTGCCACATTAAAAACATCGTGGGATGAATAGTGGTGCCATAAGCAGTGAGCTACCAGAGAGCAAAAACACCAGGCAGACAGATATTTGCAGGGAGCCATTAAGGAGAGCAGTTCATTCCCTATAGTGAAAAATAAATCAGGAGCTAATTAAAGCATCCAGAAGGAAAGCATGGCACAAAATTAGAAGCCTAATAGAAATTGGAGGCTGTTATATGATGCTTTAATGGTGCACTATTAGTTTTCACACACTGCAGTGATCTTTCAGTGTTTGAGTTGTATGCTACCCAGGCAAGTTTCTCATTCCGTGCAGCACAGACCATGAATTACAAACTGAATTCTCTGGCACCTGGCACTGCATTAAAGGAAGGTTTTTCTTTGTTAAAATTACCCTATATATATTATTTTTTTTAATTTGTCTCTTTGATTATTTCTCTGCTCTGCCTCCCCTTTTTCCCCAACACAGGTATATCTCATCCAGGTGGTGCAAACCTGCAACGTGGTCACCTTCGTGGAAAAATCGTTCGACCAGTTCTCAAAACTTCACAGCCAGCTCCAGACGCAATTCCCATCTCATGCCCTCCCAGAGTAAGGCAGCATCTCAGTGAATGTTATTCTGCTGTTAAGTGGTTCTCTCCTCTGTGCTCAGATAAATCTGTGAGAATATTCACGGCAGATGTATTTTTAGAAACACAAAGGCAGAGCGACATCTTCCATCAAGGCTTCTATTCAGCCCCAGAAGAAACTGAATCACAGGCCATTGTGGCAGGCTAAGTTTTATCTTTTATTGTTCCTTTTTTAATGGGAGGAGAAAAGAGGAGCAGCTTGGGCCTGACAAAGCTGTTCCTGAAATTAAAGAGTAAGTGGTGGTGACTTCATTAAAGGTGCCTTTAATAGTTTTTTTTTTTTATTTTCTTCATGCTGTTCATCAAAACTTATGGCAAAATCCATATGTTAAAGCAATGTAGGAATGTTCACAGTGGGTCAGAACAGAAATCTCTGACTCTAGAACCATGATGAACATTTTTACAATATGATGCACATACCCCAGCTGAGAAATATACAATAATCTCATGTACTGTCCTGCCCCCAAGCCCAACACTTTGTGCCTCACACCATTCGGTTTAATATCTTTTGAAAAATCTGCTGTCATAAGTTGCAATAATTCTGAATATTACTTTCTATCCGTGTGCATGTCCATTCCTGCTTTTCATTTTCTGAATGCTATTTCTTTCCAGTTTCCTGGGGTAGTGAGTCCCATGGTTTTTCTCAGTCTTATATAAACCAGCTTTGCCTTATGTAATGATTGTCCATGGCTTTAGAAATCTGAGTGGAGTTATTTTTCTATATATATCATATACATTATGCTGCATACACCAGTGAGTACAAAGTTTTCCTTCTGACCCACCTGGTACAAGCCTTTCTTCAAGCTCAATCTACAAAAAAAAAAAAAAAAAAAAAGGCAAAAAATATAAATATATAAAATCTATTTTATATATTAATATATAAAATATAATAAATATATGAAAAAAAATTTAAACCTCATAAAATATAATATGGCCTAAAATATAAGCAGCTTACTTGAACCAAGCTGAGATTCAAGTGATGCACTTGAAAAAGAGAAAGGTCTTTGGATTTGACATGAAGTAAATAGCCACAAACAACATGGTTTGAATTTAATAGTCCATGAATTACAGATCCAAAGTTGATATTCCCCTGAGCTCATGAGAAGCATTCTGAAAAAGTGTCTTGAGGTTAGTTAATTCTAGAGAATCTGTCTCCTGCCTGAGGGGGTTTTATTGACTCCTATTTGATTCATTATGGCTTTCTCACACGAACTGGATTGCAGCAGCTGGTAAGAATTGAAATTTCACTAAACAAATACTGAAATTACCTGAATCATGGTTTTGATTTGGAGATACTTGCAGGCTAACCATTAGGTTGTAAAATAAAATATTTAACAAGTACCTGTTTATGAATTTTTCCTGTGGTGAGCTGAGCCCTTTGAAAGAAAATACATTTCTCTTCAGAAACGCATAAACCTCAGAAACCCTGTAGTGAATTTCAAAAATAGTACTAGTCATCCTTCAGATAAATCTGCCTCTAATAAAATCCTTTGCAACATTTTCTCAGCTAAAGAGCACTTCAGAACTCACAGAGGGTTAATCTGGGTATACTGAGGCTGTCTCTAGGAGCTCCAGTGCTTTATTGCCATAATTCGGTCCCAGCAGTGTCCTGTCCCTGCAGGATCTTTCCCTAAGATTGTGTTAAAACAATTCATTTTATGGTGTTTTTTGATAGGCATGGTTTTTTTAATGTTAAAATTTTGCGTTGTGTTCTAACAGAACTTCATTAATTTGAGGGTTTTCATGTATCCCAGATTTTATTCTAGTAATAAAAACCTAATTATTTCTTTATAGGAAGTTATTACTGAAACTGCCATGCCATATCAGACCATTAGTCTGCCTGTGTGCTACAAAGCTCCATCTCTGGCTGATGCCAGATGCTTCAAAGGAAGGAAAAAGCCTTGTTCCACAATGTAATCACAAAATCAGTTTAAAAATGTCTGATTAAAAAGTTAAATGTTTAATATTGCTAGAATAATTGGAACTGCTAAGAGAAAAGACTTGGCTTCTACTTTGTAATGATTCTGTGAAATTGTACATATTCATGTCTCATTAGGAGAAAACAATGAAATATGAGAATGCTTCATACAAGTGCTAAATACTGAGAGTATTGTAAGAAACAAATGGCAAAAGCTCAGAGTTCTCAGAATCTGAAATTTTGCTATTGACATCTGTTCATTTAGCCCATATTTAAAAAGTTAGAAACACAGCTGCCCTGAGCAAGCCCTTGCACTCTAGCACCATCCTTCTCGTTTGATTTCTGAGAGGGTATTAATTGTGTTTAATGATTGTTTTGCAAAGTGCCAACAATCTTTTCACCCAACAAAGCACGTGGGTGACATAGTTTATACACAGAACAAGGTTCAGAAATGGAATGTGCTGTGTAGGATGTTTGCACAGGGTGCAAGTTCATATTTTTCTCATCCATTTCAAGCAGATGCAAAGCATCAGGTTGGAAAGTTCACCTTTTCTAACACGAGTGCATTCACCAGGGCAAGGCCCCTCACAGCACAGACTCCATCCATCAAAAGCACCAAGGCCTTTAAAAGAAGGGTTCAGTGCCACCACAAGGTTCATATTGTCCTTCACCAGTTGTTGGTGCCATCAATCAGAAGTTTCTCTGTCCTCTCTTTGGCCACTGTGCTTTGGATGCATCATCTGCATTTTCCAGCCAGAGCCCTCTCTTTGTGTTGCACACACTAATTCATTTTAAGCTCCTTCCACACAGTTCTCCTCTCCCACCCCTTGAATGAAGTCCTTTTTTGCTCAGAGGGACCCAGAACCCTCCCAGGCTGTGCCAGATGACCTGGGCTCTATTTTAATCTGCGCTATTTTAATTCATTCATTTTTTATTTATCTATCTATTTTAATCTGCTCGCACGTGTCATGAACCAGGGTCGTGCCACTTGTCCCTCCTGGTCACGTGTCCTGCCACTGTGATTTTGTGCCAGAAGGGTCACCCCTTTCCTGTCCATCTGTGTCTGACTGAGCCCTGATCCTCCAGTGCCACGGGCAGGAATCACCAGAAGTTCCCATAGCAGGCTGATGTCATCCTGGCCCCTCGCTGGTTTAATCCCAAACTAAGTCACACCAGCCCTGAGTTTTTCCCTGCAGGGTTTTGCAGCTGCCTTCCTAAAGGCTGGCCAAGTGTCCTTTCCAGTGTATCACAAACTACTCAGATCCTTTGGTCTGAACCCTTCAGATTGCTGTTGAGTTCTAGTAGGATAAAAAAGCTCATGGGAGAAAAAAAGAGGTTTGTAAACAAGGCACACTTGATTATTTACAGTGGTGGTGGTGGGACATGAAATACAGCCAGATCAAAACTTCTGCCTTTCTCTGTCTCATACATTAGAGGACATAAAGCGTAATGTTAATTATGAATCCTGCTATTAGCAATCTCTATCACAAAAGCCATTATGTGCAATTGAGCACAGATAGCTTTTCTAATGCTCCTTCAGCCTGGGAGATAAATACCCTTTGTCAGGGCAAGGTTAATATAAATTGATTCTGTGTGTTGTTAAAACTCTAACCTTTTGACTGATCTAATATGCATTGTCTCTAAAATGCAAAGATGATTCAAGTAAAAAAATGGGAGGTTTTGACATTTTCAACTACCAAAGTATTTGAAAATTGACATAAGGCCATTCTATGCGTGTGTAATTCATTTACTAACCCAAAATTAAATTCATCTTAATAAAAATACAGCAAGAAAATTACTTTCACTATTTTTGTTGTTATTGCTTTTGTTGGGATTGATTTTGTTAGTGAGATGATCGTTTGTTTTCATATATTATTTTTATTATGCTGGTATCTGAAATTAGAAATGGGATCAGGGAGCTACTCTGGAAACCTTATCTACAGTCTAAATAGCTGAGGTAAAAATGCAAGCCATGATATATTCATCAAATGTCACATTGTTGCTGTAAGGCTTTGGTGCTCAGTGTTCTGTGGTAAGGATTTGTCAACTCTGGGCTGAGATCAGAGAGGTGTTGTGCAAAGGCAATTTTCCTGGGATCATCAAGGGCCAGTTATTTAGGTATATTTAGAGATGATAAAATACAAAGGAGTGTCTTTTAGGATTTGTTTATTTATTTATTTACTTTTTAATTTATTTTTTGAGAGAAAAAGTTCTCCAGTATGAGACAATTTACCAGCAAATTATTAGAAGAAAGTGAGTCACTGCACTGTGACCTGTGAGCTTATTCTGTAAACATTCCTTCCTTACCTGCAAAACCTCTTAGGAAGTCTTGGCTTTCTTCTGTTAAGTAGAGCTGGAAATATTTTCAGCAAATACAGTGCAAGAGTTCTGCTCACAAATATTCCTCTCTTGCAGGTTTCCCCACTCGTGGCATTTGCCTTTTACGGATCCTGAACACAAAAGAGTGAAGGATTTGAACCTCTACTTGAAGCAGCTGTTAAGTGGCTCCAGGAAACTGGCTAATGTGAGCATTTCCAGCATTTCTTTTATTTGCTCATGATTTCTAGCAGCATTTTACCAAAAGATTCAGGAAATTTTCCATTGCCTGTTTTGGGAAAAAAAAAAATAAAATACATAAGTGACACATCTTCTAATGACGCATTTTGAGATGGAGCCATTGCAGCATTCATCAAAACTTAAGACAAAGACAAGCATGACGGAGAAATAGTTTATTAGACCTGGCAGGGCATTTTTCAGAAAAACTTTTCTTCCTTTGCTGCCATCAAAAAGTAGTGATTCACTGAATTTTTGACAGTAAGGAGTAGGTTCTGAGGAATGTAATGTCTAAAAAAAGAAGTGAGCTTTGAAATATTGAAAAGTCTGATTTTGACAGTTGTTAAATGAAAAGTTCCATTCTTCCAGCCCAGAAATACCCTGTTCAAAATGTATTTAACAGGTAGAAGAAATAGTTTTGCAAACATAAGACCTAACCCAGAATGTTTCAATAATATCAGAACGATGCATTGTGCCCATTAAAACTGGCACTTTCTCATTTTTTTATTCATTATTGCTTTCTGAGGTTTGAGGATCTCCTCCTGTTTAAAAATGGAAAGCCAAAATGGTAACAAACATTGACTTTTCATTGTGAGGGCCAGCACAAAACCTTGTGCACCTCAGCAGCACAAAACCCAGGGCTACAGAAGATGTAAAATCATGATGCTGCATCACTCCAGGAGCTGAACACTCAATTACTGACAGTGACACCGGGGTCTGAGGGAAAGGAGCACCCTCCAGTGAGCAGCCTTTTGTCAGGAGAGCTGTCAGGCAGGGAGGAGATGGTGTTTTACACCATCAGTAAATTCTAGAGAGCCAAGGCACGAGCTCGTGGTTGACCCTGCTGTCGCACTGCTGGCACCTCCTGCAGCACAGCTTGGGCCTCTGCCAGGGGAGCCCTGACACATCCCATAGTCCCAGGGCCACAGCACAAACTGGAGCTGCTTTGGTTTCATAGCAGGGACAGCCACAACAGGGCATGGCAGGATGTTTGTTCTCCAAAATCTCAAACATCTTGCAGGAGGGAAAAAAAGAAAAAGTTTGCTGCCTAACCATATAACTTTCCCAGCTGTGACTTTGTAATGGAAATTGAAGAGGAAATTGTCCATATGCAAAAGAAACAGGAGTTTTTTATTAATATGAATATAAATTCTGAGCCCTGGGTTGAAATTGGAAGATTTCCAAAGAGGATAAAAATCTTTTTGCCTCACGGAGTTACACGTAATTCGGTACGAACAGCTGACTTGGGTGCCTGGCTCCTTTGACTGACACTGCCAAATAATCTGCTCAGGTTTGGGTGGATTGTTGTGCAAATAAAATACAAGTTTCACGTCAACAGGAAGAAGGAATTTTTTACACTGAGGGTGGCAGAGCACTGAACAGCTGCCCAGGGATGGTGTGGAGTGTCTCTTCCTGGAGACATTCCAAACCCACCTGGACACGTTCCTGTGTCACCTGCTGCAGGTGACCCTGCTGTGGCAACAGGGTTGGGACTGGGTGATCTCCAGAGGTCCCTTCCAGCCCTAAATATTCTGTGCTCCCTTTCTGACCCCCATTTTAGGGTTTATTTTACATTAGCACCTTTTGATCACAGCTGAGGAAAAGCTGATCTAAACCCATGACCTAGAAATGAGGAGCTCAGGATCTTCTGCTGTGCTCTGGGCTGCTGGAAGGTACAGGGATTTTCAGTTGGGTCAGGCACTGCTGTGCAGAAGCCTAATCCACAGCTGAAAAATTAGACTGCTGAAAGACTTGGGATAATCACAGAAACATTTCCAGGTCAGGCATGGAAGCTCTGTGGTGCCTGGGGCAGTGCTCAGCCAGAGCAGGCTGCCTGCCATGGCCTTCCTTCCCAGTGTCCAGTGTCCTTCCTGCTCCCCTGGTGGGCCTGCAGGAAACTCCCCTGGAGCTGGGGACATCCTGCCAGCCCTGGAACACCACCATGACTGAGATATTCAGAGGTGACTGGACAATCTGCTCAGGGACAGCCACTGAATGAGCCCAGGGGGATAAATTTCCAGGCTGGTACAGCTTGGAGGGCTGAACCATGAAGAAGAAAACAATCTTGTACCTGTGAGGGCTGTGCTGCTGCTGGTGTGCTGGATTTGGAGGGCAAGGGATAACAAAAGAGAGGAATGAGCAAATTGTTTCCATCCCTAAAATCATCTTGCTTACCCCCATGCAGCTAACCTGCAATTCTGGATGATAACCTTTGAAGTTATTGATACTCCATAAACATTGAATCATTATTTTTGCTTCAATATGCTTCTCCTGCTGGGAGGGGGGAGAAATGTAGAAAATACTGACGTGTTCTGACCCACTTAGAACAAGGAGGCCAGTTGGTGGTTAATTTCCTTTGTATTCCCTTCTTTTTTACTTTTCTCTTTGGCATGACTCTTTTAAAAATATCGTGGTGTCATCTTGGCTTCAGTCTGAGCATAAAGCCAAGCTAGGAGTCTTTCTTGATAAAAATAAATACAATTATTTTGTCCCTTTGCATGCCTATGACAACTTTGCAGTCAAATTTGACATTTTTCTTGAATTGTTAAGGAGCCTGGCTGAAGCCATTTAGTGAGTTGTCAGTTCTCAAGCATCATCAAACTGTCCTTCCTATGAAATAGTAAAACTGTGCAGGAATAAATAATTGATTCATAAATTTGTGAAGAAATCTAGGAAGATCAGTTGCCTGTAGAACATGATTCCTTTTCCTTTCTTGCTGCAATCATTGCTTTATGTTAAATTGTAGCTGTAATGCTCTGTAGCTGTAGAGGAGGCTGGAGTATTGTCTGAGATAGGGAGAAGAGCTTTAATTTCATTATAAAATACCCTTGTAACACTTGTAATCACTGTAAACACATTACCCTAAATGACTAGACACCATTTTCTGCTCTGAAGAATTTAGTCCAGTCCACACAGGACTGAATACATGCTTGGCTCTACCAATCAAGTAATTATAAATCCTGGAAATGAAGAAAGAATCAGATTACATCCAAATTCCTTCCTCAGTCATGCCTTAAGTGCAAGCTTTTTAGTCCAGACTAAGTTCTGATCATGAAAATTTTATTATGATTAAGAGAAGGTCAGAATGGCACTGACCTTTTCTGCTAAATGGTTGGAATGAAGGAGGAGAGGTGGAAAACAGCATCCTTCTTATTTGCACTGGAGCTCAAATGGAATTAAATGTTTCTTCAAACCCTTCTTTAATGAACAGAAACTTTTTCTCCTTCTGTCTCTGAATTTTAATGCCAGATCCAGTATTCAGAAACATCAATTGACAGAAATATTTGTTCTTGGAGCAGTTTAAATGCTTAAACCTGCTCATGTCCATCCCTTTTCAAGGCATTTTTTTAAGTCTGTGATTTACTTTAAGCATAAGCCTCCCTTAGTTACTTTTATTGAAGAGTTGCCTAGAATAGGAGTCCTTTCTTAAATTCAGGTTAGCACTGTTATTATAACTCCCTCACCAGACTGTGCTCATGAACAAGCTGTATTCATTACATCAATCACTAGCATGCAGAAATTGATGCACCTTCATTGTCACACTGAGACAATTAGGACAGGATGAAAAACAGGTTTCAGCACCTTTTTTTTTTTTAATTAAATTTAATTCTAGTTGTCCCAAACCAGTGTCAATATTTCTGATCACACCAAAAGAGTATTTAGTTTTGGGCCAGCTGCACCTCTGCTGACTGACTCATCATCTGCATACACTGAAATACCTGAGATTTTTAGATCTCAGGGCAGAATTCTCAACAATGTTCAGAATCTTTGAGTTTTGCTCCATCAAATGTTAAAACAACCATGTGATATCACCAATAAGAGGTGAAGCACCAAGAGATCCTGAGCTGAAAGCTGGTAAACACGGAAGAGAACAAAAATATATGTTCTCAAAGCATAAAGCAAGTCTGAGACAAAAGTCAGCTGCTGACCATTGTTATATTTGTTATATTGTTTCTCTGTTTCACTCAGCTCCAGCTGAGTGATGGGCTGGATGGAGGCTGGAGCCCAAATCTCATCAGAGAAATTAGGGCTGCCCCAGTGGCTCAGCATTTTATGGCTGTATTGTAGGAGGATTTTGTACTGCCTGGAGACACAAGAGCAGGGTAAGGTAATTCCATTAATTAATTAATTAATTAAGTTTGGGTTTGGCCCAGGTCAACACATAGTAGTGCATGCACAGAAAAAAAAAAAAAAAAGTCTTTTGGAGTTTGAGTCTATAAAGATTTTTAAGTATCCAAATTAACTGAGGATTTGGAGGTGAAGATAAACCTTGTGCAGGCAGGTAAGCAAACAGTGATGGTGTTTCAGCTGAGGATAGGTTTTATAAACAGCTTTATAGTGACTTATAGGCTTTGTAAAAGGACTTTAAAGAGGATGTAAATGGGAATGATTGTAAATTATGTTCACTCATTTTCGAGCACACAGTAAAAACCAGGACCACAGCATTGTTCTAGGGTGACTAATGTTTTACACTGTAAAAGCAATCAATTTGATAAGAGCGTCCCATATTTCATTTCTATTTTATTCCCTGGTACTCCCTGGGATTTGCAGAGATGAGAAGAAAGCTCCCACATGCCTGTGTGGAGGTACATAACGTGGGGGAACAAAGTGCTCCCAGGGTTTGTGGGTCCCTTGAACCCCCACCACTCCTGTGCTCCTGTGGCAAGGCATCCAGCAGAGCCAAAATGAGCAGGGTTCAAAGTCTTCTCTCTTCCCCTGTCCTTTCCTGAAGTTGTAACAGCTGCACCAAGGTCAGCTTTTTCTGGTTCCCTTCTTTCCTGCTGCTTCTCCATCCTGTTAAAGGATAACAGGAGCATGGGTGTTCTCCGACCCCAGATCTGCTCTAGCACAGCTGAAAAGAAAGCTGAAAGCAGAGGAGAAGCTGATTTTCTTTCTATCAAAATTAAATCTGGCTTGAAATCTGGCTGTGTTTCACAACTGCAGGGTGCTTTGCTGGTTAGTCTCTGATGGAGAGCAGCAGACAAATTCCACCATGCTGCAGTAGTGCAGAGCTCTGCCAGCCCCCTCAAGGCCACTGAAATATTTTATTTCAGTTGTATCTAATGCAAGTAAAGGTGGAATTTGTCCCTTTTGAGTTGAATGGCTGAAAAAAGGTCTGGGAGTTCTAGCCAGGCTGACCACACACACCAATCTGCTCCTGTTTGGGCTAATGTGTTGAGTGATCTGCAAAAAATATCAGAATTACCAAATGAAGATTGTTGTCTCATTAGGTAAGAATGGTTAGACAAATGACAGGAGGATTTCCTAAGAAGCCCCAAGTGTGCAGCATTTTAGGGAATTTCCATTTGTTGATTTAAAGGTGAGAATTCCAGGGGGGAAAATGGTGAGTGAGTGCTTGTGGTCATCCTCAGTGCCTTCCTCTCTGCCAAGACCATCCCGGGGTGCCTGAGATTCCCACCCACAGTCACTTCTGTGTGCAAAAACTGCTGGGTTGGAAATGGAACTCTCTCCACCTTAAAGCAGCTCCTACAGATGTTCAAAGCTCTGAGAGATCTGTTTCTGTTTAGCAGTTTGCTTGGGTGCAGGCTTAGTTCTGTGCTCCAGTCGCATTCACTGGGGTCCAGCTGATGGAGCTCTCACAGATTTGGGAATCACCTGACAGCTCAGTGCATTTTCTGGAGATCTGCTGGAAAAGGGGGGAACTTGATAAGGCACTTACACATTTTCTGGTGGAAATCTGAGTGGTGGAGTCCTGCAGCAAGCAGATTAGCACAGGTCAGGGGGAAATTGCTGTCTTTTAAATAACAGTGTGCAAAATGCTTATCTCCACCAACACCCAGGAGACATCCACCCATTGCTGCTTAAGCACTTTGCCCTGGACATCCTGCTGCATCTGCTCCTGCCAAATGATCTGTTCCATTAAGTTTTTGCATTCCTCCTGCCACCACCAGCCTTGCTGCTTGCCCTCAGGCTTTAGGACCTGGATATGATGGGCCCACGGGCCAGGAAAGCTTTGTCATCAGCTGTGGCACCAGCAGGGTCCATGCCTGTCCTGGCTGTGCCTGTTGTAAGTTCTACACGGTTCTGCTCCTGTACTTAAACAAAAAATGTCTCTTTTTTTTTTTCAGCCTTCTCTCTCCTTTAGAACGAGATTTTGGAATTATTGTCTGAAACAATCCCTGCACCTCCTCTTTACAAACCTTTGGTTCCTGCATTTCCATTTATTGCAGAAAGAGTAGGTGGAGAGGGAGCAGAAAGGACGCCGTGCTGCTCAGCCTGGAATTTTTTATTTCTCTTTCAAGTCAGTTTGTGTATCTTTATTTCCACCTCCTGCCTACTTCTCTCAAGATCTTTGAAGTCGTAGGGCCACTTAAGTCGCTCTGCTTATTTTCGTTCTGTCAAATAAAGGCTGGGCTGCCAAAAATATACTCTCAACCCTGGAGATTTCCTACACTTGGGACTTGTGCTGGAAGAGCAAGTGAGGTCCCCCAGGGAATAACTCTGCTGTTTAAAGCTACTGGAAGCTGTGGCAGGTGTATGGGCTTTGCCCTGTGAGCTGTCTTCATCAGATGAGAGAATAATTACTCCTGCTCAGTACAGACAGGTGTATTGGCAGTCCACTGCTAATAATTTAAGGATCTGTCATTCAATTCAAAGAAAACAATTATGTTGGGTTTTCTTTCTTTTCTTCTTTCTTTTTTTTTTTTTTTTCCCTGATTTTTCTTTTAAAGAAAATATCAGTGTGGGAGGAAAAATTCCAAACAGTAGAGTGAAAAAAACAAAGGCAACTGCTAAAATAAATCCAGATTTCTAAATCTTATCTCTCCACTGAAACATACACATCTGTTCCTCTGTCTGCTGTAAGCACATGTTAACTCCTCACTAGCTGCTTTTGTCACTACCCTGCTCCTTTTCTCTTCTCCTTGCACAAATTATGCTACATCTTGTCAAATTGAAACAACACAAATACTACATGAAGTACGTCTTGCTGATAAGAGACATGGTTTTTTTTCCACTGACTGGAAAAAAACAATGGTGACATTTTAATGCTGGAATCTGAAAAGTCTCTTGTCCTACCCATTCATTACAGTGTCAGTCCAAGTAACATCAGCTGAATGTAACAATTCTAACCATCCTAAAGGATGGCCATTCTGAAATACGGCTTTCTGAAAAGCTAATAAAATGCAATTACTGTCCAGCTTTGATTCAGAGTCATGAGAGTCCATTTAAGAATTCATGTTTTTATTACCTTGCAAAATACTGAAATCTGGGGATTTGGTTTATTGTTTTAATTCTCTCCAGCTGAATGTAACTACCTGTTATATATGTTCACTAGAGCAGCGCAGGTCAGTACATAAAAATAAAAGTTATAGCAGTACATAAGCTGGATTACTCTTTTAAACAGGATGGTGAAATATGATCATGCCTTTCACTCCCTGTGGGTTTCTGGTAGGATTTAAGTGTGCATGGAGCTTTTCAGCGTGAGTGTCCATTAAGCTGCCACGGGAGGGAGGTTTGCACAATATCTGAGCCTCAGGGAGGCACACACGAGGTCAGGTACTTGGGGTCAGTCCCGTGCCAAGGGCAAGTTTCCTGCTGCCTACACAGCACAGAGGGTCTCCTGCCTTTGTTTCACAGACTGGCTGCTCTGTCAAAGTACTTGCAGCTGCTGGTACAAATCCTGAGCTACTGGAGATGGAGCAAGAGCACAAATCTCTGGCCCTGCAGCTGCTGGCTGCAAGTGTGCTGGCAGAAAGGGGCCAGGTAGGCACCAATGCACACCTCTGGGACAGTGCTAAAGGACACCATTGTCCTCCCAGTGCCTGAACAGATGTCACTCCCTGAATTCCCAGCTCCTGATCAGAAGGGAAAACCTTCATTTCATTGCTAACTAATATATGCATTAAAAATTACCAGCAGGCTTCTTGGAGGGGAATGGTACAAGGAACAGAATAGGAATAGAATGATGTGAGGAGAATCATACAAGGCACATATGATATTACCTACAGCATTTGTGTTCTCTTTCAGAATGAGCTTGTACTCAGCTTCTTCCTCAACTGGTCCAAAAATACCTTGGCAGAAGATTCATCATCTCTGACCTTGGGTATGTGGATTACCAATCTTATTTCTTTTCTAAGAAATTATAATCCTTGATAGGATTATGCAAAGGTGAGTCTGAAGTGTTTGGATGGTTTGGGTTTTTTTAGGATATAAGGATGACAACAAATAATTCCTGATTTCTCAAGGTCTTTGAAAATGTGTTGCTAATGTCACCTGTAGATTTCTTTCTCTTTCTCATATTCCTTTCAGCCTTGCTTCGTTTCTTTTTGAATAAACATGCTTACATGCAAAGCAGAAGTTTATTTACACAAACTGTCGCAAGTTTCTTGTTCTACAAAACAAAATATTCAAAGATTTTGGAGGAAAGGATGTGAGTCATGACAAAGCACAATGTGTGCTTGCACAAGCGAAGAAAATCAGGGGTGACTTCTAAAGTAATTTTCACAATGAGTGGAGCAAGTAAATAACAGAACATTATGTTAATGCTTAGGCATACATTATTAATGACTGTGGTAATTCACTTCTTGCTAAATGAGATGCTGCACTGTTCCCTTAGCCTATCTAAATACTTAACCCATTTTCCTCTTCTGTCCAGCACCTAATTTAATCTAATTTCTGACATTACAGCATAAGAGCCAAAGCATAAACCATAAAAAGTAAACTCTGAATGTTTATTGTCTTCCACTGCCTTCATTCTGCCCTGATAATAATCTTCTGTGCTCAGTTTTTAGGCAAAATAAAACCTCATAAAGGAGCCTGCAGCTGCACTCTGCACCACAACAATTCAGCTGGTTGTTATGTACTCCAAGTGATAGGATAGTTTCCAAGATCATCAGTTTTCCACATTTCAGAAAGGATTGTATCTCTGCATATTTAGTTTGCATGTCCATTAAGTTAATTTAATCCCTCTGCAGACAGAGGTTTCATTATCTCTTTTGCTGGGACCGTTTTTTTTTTAATCCATCAGAACAAAATAAATCCCATTCTGCCTTCTCAGCCTTTGTAAGATTCCCCCCGTGCAGAGTTTATTTGATTAGGGCATGCCATTATCATATTAAACCCATTATGACTGTTGAAAATTACTAATGGTTGCTCTAACTTTTACAAAGGCTCAAGGAGACAATGCAAAGATGTCCTAGGTGTTAGGAAAGTGTGATCTGGTCCATGGGCTGCAACTCTCTATAGATGTCCTTAAGCAAAGGTGCAGATGTCAGAGTGAGCTGAGGAACAAGGCAGTTAAATTCCAGAATAATTTTGATGTGGCACTAATATTCAGCCGCCTAATTATTATAGAGAATCTAGGTTTTATGCTAAACCACGAGCTGAATCTATAATAAAATTGAGGAATAACTTTCAACATCATAATTCCTACATTGGTGTCCTGAGCCGTATAGTCTGAAGGGTGAGCCCTCTATTTTTGTTGTCAGTGACAGCAAAATCAAGGGAGAGAATGAAGAAACAGAGGCAAGAATGTTTTTGGTGGGTGTTTGATGAGAGCTGTGTGCCAGGTAACCCAATCTGTTCCTCACTGGTGGTGAGGGTCACAGCGTGGTTGGGGAAGATGAATTAGTGTGTCCCTGGCCTCGAGCAGGGAGGTTACAGAGGGATTGGTCTTTTCCTATTGGAGAACTCTGCCTTTTAAAGTTTGCATTCTTCACCTCAAGACTTAGGGCAAAACCTTTGTTTAACACAGGGGAAAGTAGCAAATCAAACCCAAACCACAAACAAAAGCAACTCTCTTTAGCCTAGAAAATTGATCCCTGCCATTGACTGATGAACCAGCAGTGGCACACGAGGTCCAAACTGACATAATGCAGCCCCACTCCTGAGTGAGCAGTTCTGTATAAGGAAAAAGGTTTCAGTTTACCTTTAGACACTTTAGGGAGTTGAACTAGAAAGTTCTGTGCCTTTCTCATTGTACCCGGCTCAGTGCCAGCACAGAGGCATGGATTGGCTTGGAAAGTGCAGCTCAAAGCCTGGTGCTGATTTCATTGGGCCAAACAGCCACCTGAACCATCAAGTACTAAAGAGAGAGCACAAAGGAACTCAAGGGCTTTTTAGGGTGTCTTAGCAAGGTGTCAGAGCCTTCTCAAACACCTGTGCTCAGATTTTCTTTTATTTCTCTAGTTTCTCATTTTTCATTTATTAAACCTTTTGTAAAACACACCTGAAGAGCAGTCTCACTAATTTTATTTAGCCATTTCTCTGCAAGGGCTGGGCCCTCAGAGGTATTGGAGGTATTTCCAATACCAATGAGTTTAGAGCTGTTAAAAACAGGGAACAAAATCATGGGCTGAGCTGCTCTGGTACTGCACCATTTGTGGTGAGGTGAGCTCAGCTATCAGAGGGAGACCTGCCATGCCTGTGCTGATTGCCCAGCTGAGAAATCTATTAAAACATACATATTTCACAGCGTTTTTCTATTCCTC